>CM068382.1:50536654-51184003 GCA_034770075.1 Aralia elata
ATTTGAGAGAGATTGAATGATTGTCCCTTAAGGAATCAATTAGCCACAACCACTAAGTCTTGATAGGTAAAATCTGAATTCCACGTACCAAGTCGTGGAAAACAGATTATACCTAACTACTTTATGTAGCACACAAGCAGTTGGACACACATTCACAGTTTTTGGAAGAAACAAAGTAGTTAGAGAAAAAATCATTCATGACAATATGAAGTTTGTTCTCATAGGTGGAAAAGGAATGTTAGCAGCACCTTTTAGAGTTAAACGGACAGGGTCCAGCAGAAGATATACCGAGAATACTCCCAAAATCAATACTAGTGAAAAAAATAATGATTTTCCTTGAAACATATGTCGTGTAACAATCTCCATTGCCACCTCAAGGGATAGATAGTATAAAAACTGCTGAACTAATCTAGGATATGCAATATAGCAGGAGGAAACAACATAGAAGATATTTCCACAAGAATTGAAAAGTTTCTCTCAAAACAGAGTTTTTGAAAATTAGAATAAATCCAGAGATTTTTTCCTAGACAAATTGCTTTTGTAGCAATTGAATTTAAAATCGAGTTTCAAAGCTATAACCCCTGAAGAAATTTTTCTGGCATATCAAAGGAAAGATGAAGAACGGGATTTTACCAGATTTGGAAGGAGATTCTGGCTGTGAAGTGATATGAGTTCTTCATGCCCTGGTTGTTTTAACTTCACTTGTTGAAACCGGTTCGTCTTCTGAAGCTTTTAAGAAAGAGAAACTTGAATATGGAAGTCGTCGGATAATAATGGTGGCATCGGACGACACATGCTTCGACGATTTCTTTAGCTTTCGCTTGGATTGTTCATCTTTAATCCAGAAAAACATTCTTCAAAGAGGATCCTTCATCCGTGGATTTACCGGCAAGATTGTTTGCTAGCTCTGGTTTTCATGAGCTTTTAAGGGTTTGAGACAGGAAAAAAAATCAAGGGTTTTGACCTGGTTTACCGGAAGAAAGAGAGAGACGGAAGTTATAAAGAAAGATAACATAGAAAGTAGAAATTAAGTAGGAGAACTGAATTATTAAAAGAACGTGTGTCTTTTCAAACTCAAATGACTATTTCGGGACTACTTTTCCGGTTTTCAAAATAAAACTTGTGACTTTACGTAACCCAAGTAATCGGACAATTAATCCTCAGTTTATCAATAGATACATGTATTCCAGAAAATAATTTAAACAGAATAAGGAATAACAAAACAGATATATTTCAACAGATATTGTGCAGAATATAGTTAACTAAATACGATAAATATGTTATCCCACATTTTATAAACCATGCACATTCCAAGTTCTCTCTAAAGCATGCAAAACCTTTCCTCACCACAAAGGTTTAGTAAAAATATCCGCTAATTATTTTTTTGTAGGAAATAAAAAAACTAATTTAAACTCAATCCTTTGGGAAAACCCATTAATCCCTTTAGAAAATGAATGTTTTACCTCTATATGTTTTGTTACGTGAGTGCAAAACAGGAATTTTTTTGAAATATCAATTAAGCACTAGAATTTATCACAAAATATACAGGCACATTATTGCAAATTATATCAAAATCACATAAAGTTTGTCTCATCCATAATATTTGAGAAACCAACTCCCTACAGCTAAATATTCACCCTCAGTATTGTTGATAAAAGCAACTGATCGTTTGCTTTTTAACTATGCCATGAAATCAAAGACTTTGTCCCAAAAATGTACAAGCACAACTTGTAATAACAACTTTATTCTATCAACTTGAGACCGCTGCATAGTCTGCATCTTGAATAACCCATTAGCTTCAAAATGATTACTTATTGGATAAAAATAACCCTAAATTTATAGTACCACTTAAATATTTAAAATATTCTTTTTAAACCGATTGTGAAGTGGGAATTCTTTGGGTTTTAGACTTGAAATCGAGCACATAAAAGAAAAAGGCAATACACTGTATATTATATCAGGTCTTAGATGCAGTCACAGTATAATAGAAGGACCCAATCATAACCTCTCGAAATTTGGTTTTTTTAACTTCTACATCTATAAACCTTTATCATTCTGGATGTAAGTTTTATTGAGAAGTTACTCATTGGTGTAGCCTTTGGGTTAGATCCTTCAAAGCAAATCTTTTGAGGAGGCTCTTTTGTGTACTTGGTTTTGATGAATATAAGATCCCTTCCTTAGTTTGCTTGATTTGAAGCCCCAAAAAGTAATTTAGCTTCTCCCATACAGACTCATATCAAATTCCTTGTGCATACATTTTGAAACTCACTCACAAAGGAAATCAATAGTAGCACCAAATATTATAGTCATTCCACATATATTTTGGAACAACAATTATTTCATTTTTATCATGCATAATAAATAATGTGGAAATTCAATTTTACCTATAGTGAAAACCACTAGAACAAGTAGATACTTACTCAACCTCTCGTACCAAGCTCTTGGAGCTTGTTTGAGCACCATTAGGGAGCTTTTCTTTAGCGTGAAAACATGATTTTGGGTATTTCTCATGTTCGAAATCCAGGAGGCTATTTGGACATAGACTTCTTCATTCAATGTATCCATTTAGGAACGCAGCTTTTTACATCCATTTGATAAAGCTTAAATTTCTTGCAACATGCAAAGGCTAATAAAATTCGGATAGATTTCCAGGTCTTGCGACTGGGGCATCAAGTCTCTTCGTTCGTAGTCGATCCCCTTCTTGTTGGATTATATTCCTTGAGCCCACTAGCCTTGCTTTGTTATGACGTGAATTTGTCCCCATGCTCAATCAAGGCTTATTTTTAAACACCCATTTTGTTCCAATGACATAAACCTCTTTTAGGAGGAGGCATTAATTCCCAAACTATGACATCGTTCCAAATTGTTGAAGTTCCTCTTGCATTGCCATTAGCCAACCTTTCATCAAGAACAGCTTCCTTAGCATTCTTTGGCTTCAACTTTGTGTGATAAGAAACGCAGAGAATGCACATTGATTTTGTAACACTTCTTCGTGTGGTAATTCCTTTGTTTATATCTCTGATAATGTTTTCCGGTGGATGATTCTTGGAGATACCTTGCAGTCTTTGGCATTTGGACATCGTGTATTACTTCTTCTTGTTAGGCGGAAATTTTCCTCAAGATTCTTGTGTGGTTTCTTGTTCCACTCCTTAGTGTATTTTCCAATTCAGCTTGCCTGAATTTGAATCATTTGGCTTGCTGAAATAGCATTTTTTTTCGGTTTGTCGGATTTATTGAGATCTCCAACATAATACCTACATCCTCTTCTCTTTCTTTTGGAAGATCATTGTTAGTTTCATTAAATGTTATATGTACTGATTCTTCAACACATAGCTTGTTAACATTAAAAATATGATATGCCTTGCTGTTTTGTGAATAACCAATAAAAATCCCTTCATAAGAGGATTTAGCATCAAATTTTCCCCCCAAGTTAGTCACTAGTATTTGGAGAATGAAATACATTTAGATCCAAATACTTTGAAATAACTTATATTAGGAATATTTGTTGTTCAAAAGCTCATAAGGAGTTTTCAAAATTATAGGATGAATAAGAACTCTATTAATACATAACAAGAAGTATTGACCAGCCTCTGCCCAAAACTTTCTTTGGAAGCTTGCTTTCTTGTAAAAGACGTTTTCTAGCTATTTCTTGAAGTGTTCTATTCTTGTCTTACTATTCTACCCACTAACACTCATTTTGCATGAGGAGTTCTTGGAGCTGAAAAACTCACTAACTTATTCATTTTTTTATCACAAAAACATGGTAAAGTCCCTTTAGAAATTCAGTACCAATGATCGCCGCTACCCTCCGAAATTTTTTATAAGGATTTTTGAGACTATACTGTTTAGTCTCTAAACTTCTTATCAAATTTCATCAAACTCTTTTAAATGCTTCATACTTTGGTTCTTAAAATCAATACCCAAGTATATCTAGAAAAATCATCAACTATTAACAAATGCATAGAATTTACCATTAATACTGGCATGTCTTTCTAGGGCCAAAATAGATCGAGATGAAGTAATTGTAAAGGAGAAGAGAGTTGATACCATGTTCTTTGCTGTAAACAAAGTTCTTACTTGTTTTCCCAATGTTGGCAAGGAACACATATTCCTCTCTTTTCATACTTTTATCGTTTGGCAACCCTTTGACAAGGATTCGTTTGAGGATAATTTCTTGATTAAATCCATTATGAACATGTTCCCATCCTCTTATGCCCATAGCGTTAGCCTCGTCTTGCACAGTTGCTAGAACATACATTCTTACATCCTGTTGCTCAAATATCAATAGTATATATATTTTCCCTTCCCTTTGTGTAACTAAAGTAGTTTTGTTCAGTACCATGAGAAATTATTACCACATTTTCTTTTTCAAAACTAACTTGATTGACCATTATCCATGTAATTGACTAAACACTTATAAGATTAAATTCAAGTCCAACTAACACTGGAGTGAACATTATCAATATTGACCTTACCATTACCAATTTTACCTTTCCCGATAATCTCACACCGTGTCGATTATCTCCAAAAGCTAACCAGTCCCATTTTTTTTCCTTGGTTTTTAGTTCACGAACTTCGATTTATCATCCAGTCATGTGGACGAAGAGGCACTCCACTATTATAATAAATCCATTTTTGAAAGATGGAACTTTTGCCTTGAAGCATACCTGTCAAGGAAAAATTAATTCATCTTTTTGGTACCCATATCTTTTTGGGTCCCATTTGTGTTAGTTGTACATAAATCACCCTTCTTAATCCATACCTTTTTAACCTTCTGTTTCTTAGAACAATTTATATCTAAGTGACCTTTAATGCCACAATTTTTGCATGTAGTGAAAGGAGAACAATAATTCAATTTGAAACGAGACTTGGATTTAAGCATTTACACCATTCCCGTTTTACGAGTGGGATTATAACCTATCCCTTGTCTATCAAAACTAGGTTTTTGCTTTCCCAACATAACAATTAGGTTCTCTTCACCTTGGAACAAATTTGGCAAGAGATAGTTTTACTGAATCTACTTCCTTTTGAAGTTCATCAGAAAAGAATAGATTTACTCAGAGATTTTATCACTAAATGCATCAATACATACGTCTCGCATTTTTAGCTCATTAGTCAATTTCTCAACTTCATTGTTCAAGTGAGTCACCCTTGTTAAAAATGAATCTTGTTGTAATTTTCAATGATAATCATTTTTTTGCAATCAAAACCTTTTCTTCTTTACAAGATGACTCCTTCTCAATTTCTTTCTTTTCATCTATTAAAGAATCAACTTCACACATTAATGTATTTACTAATTCCTTCAAACCATGCATTATTTTCTCTTAATCTCTCATTTTCTTGTTTTAAAGAATTAAACTCATAAATAGATACCTCATTTGATTCACCTTTCTATTCCCATGAAGCATACTTGAGCTATTTCATCCTTGGCATCAACCTCAACTTCGGCACTCCTCTTCATCACTCCAAGTGACAAGATCTTTGTTTCTTTTATTATCCTTAAAGTTCATTTTTCCCTTATTCTTAAGTTGAATGCAGTCCTTCTTGAAGTGCCCTGGACGTCCACATTCAAAACATGTTTCCTCAGGTTGCTTTCCCTTGCCTTTATTTGTGTTGAAAATATTCTTCTGTTTGTTCTTCCTTTGTAGTAGTCCTTTGAGTCTCCTTGACATCATGGCTATTTTCTTCATCCGAATCATCATCGAGCTCTTCTTCGTTTTCTGTATTAAGTGCTTATGCCTTTCTTCGAGGAGTTTGTTCCTCTTCATTATATCTTTTTTTCTGTTTTTCATATTAGTCAAGTTCTACAAAAAGTGTTTGATTATCCATAGTAGAAATAGTGGAAGAATCTTGAAGAGTAGTAATCTTAGAAAGCAAACCTTTTGGGCATTTGCCCGAAGTAACTTACGATTAATCTCACTTTGTGGAATAGTTTTGTCAAGTAGCTTCAATGAATTTAGCAGCACTAGAAACCTTGCTTATGCCATCTTTATGGTTTCGTCTTTCTCAAGTTTAAACATTTCATAGTTATGCAATGAGCATGCTAAGTTTAACTTCTCGCACCTTGGATGTCCCTTCATGGCTTACTACAAGAGTATCCCAAATTTCTTTAGCTGTATTGCATGAAGACACTTTATCCTATCTCTGATTGAACCATGCCGCTAAGTAATGTATTCATAGCCCTTGAATCATAGGAAACCATGAAAGTTTCAGTTGAGTTGATTTCTAGCAAGGTCTTCGGAGTACCATCATCTTTTCTTGGTATAAACCGGTCCGTTCTCATAACTCACCATTCTCAAGGATCTATTTTAAGGTAGATCCTCATTCGGAATTTCCAGAAGTTGTAATTTTCTGTTCCAATACAGCAGTGGAGGTCTATTGGTTGATTGACCTTCTTGATTGTTGTTTCCGAATTGTGCCATATTAGAATCTTTCCCTACAAGTCACCTTTAATACCAAGATAAGTAGAGCCAAGCTCTGATACCAAATGAAATTCAGATAAGGCACACTTAGAAGGGGGGTTGAATAAGTGTGGATACAGACTATTACCAATTAAAAAATTTATACCAAACTTTTGAATACAGTCTACTATATTGATGAATGCAAGCTTACTGAATTGAATATGGTTTACTGGATTGAGTCTTTGTTAAAAGAAGAACTTAGTCTACTGTATTAATGAATGCAGCTTACTGAATGAATACGGTCAACTGGATTGGATTTTAGTTTAAGAAAATATCTTGGTGATTTTATAAATTAATATAATTTAATGAAAATACTTGATAATAATGAATAATACAAATATTCAAGTTATTAATTATTAAAAATAATTAACTAACTTTTGAGTAATTAAAATAACGCAAGCAATAAAATCAACACCAAGATTTTTTACGTGGTTCAGCTATTACCCTCTATAATAATAGCCTACTCCACGTCCAATACCAACTAGTATTGGAGACTCACTTTTATTAAAAATAATTCCCGTTGCAAGACAGATTCTATTAAATTTTGAATTACAATAATTCACTTGAGCACTTTTTGCTCCTTGTGAACCAATGCACTCCTTAAGCACCTATGCTTCCTTGAATCTGTATGTAAACAAATCTTAATCCACCTAGATTAAATTCCTTTAGACAATACTTAGTCTGAAAAATTAAAATTACAATAATAGAGGTCTAATGATCAAAAGCAAATAAGCAATTTAACAATGCAAGGCTCAAATAATGTATGCAATGATCAATTAATTTAAGAAGGATATTACCAATTTATAGTTCACGAAAAATATGCTGAACAAAATCAGAATATATGAAGCACAGCAGCAAATTTTTAATTTCACCAGGATAATATGAAGAATATTTCTTTTGTATATGATCGGTGCACTGTTGGAGTTGTATATATAAACTGGATTACTCCATGCAATTTATAGACTTAAAAATATATCCGTTGCATCCCTCATCTAACCTTCTGATTGTAAAAATTTTAATATTAACGTTGTAATCAAACCTTATCAAGATTCTGTTTGTAAAAAGATTTAGCGTTGCAAACAAACCTTATCAATAACCAGTTGTTAGCATTTAACCCAGAAACAAAATATTTAATCTGATCACAATATCTGGCCAAATAGCAGTACTGAGTCAAACGAGATAATGATTACTCTTTAAAACATATCATGTCAAAGATTATCTCTTTTTCAAAGCTACAACCAAATCAATTAGATTTCCAACAAAGCTAGAGTCAAGTCAATTAGATTTCTGAGGATACTGCCACACACGCTACCTTATCATAATTAACAACTATAGCCTATTACAAATATATCTTAAATATTGAACCAACTGATTGAACAAAACGAGATATATCTTAAATATTAAGCCAACTGTTTGAATCAAAACGAGATGCACTTAAATTACTGCATGTTCCATGATATAAAGTACTCAAGATCTGCAAATTTGGTGCATGTATAAAATACAAATAATCAAGATGCATAAATCTGGCTTGTGCATATAAAAAATTATGCATGTAAATTTCCTAGAGCCTTGAATTGAAAAATCAAGTATTTGCAATGACCTTACATAATAATTCTTAAGACTCAAAATAATCTTCAATCTTCCTTGAATAATCCATCAAACAATTTCTTGAATTAATTTCCTGAAATTCACAATAAACAATTTAGTAACATTGAACCAAATCATCATCAAAACATTAAGTTTAGAATATGACAAAAGTCAACAAAAACTAATAGTCCTAGATAACAATAAGCTCTACTATCCAAAATTTCCCTTAGATTATCACTCAATGAAACAAGCTCTTCACAAGATTCTAACTAGTATACAACCTAGAACAAGCTCTCTAGATTTAATATAATAGCAGCATTAAGAACTAGGAAATTAGACTATTCTAAGCAATAATCACACAAGCTCGAATTATTTAACTTATCTTCTGATAACCATAGCAATACCTCAAAAGTTTGTCCACAATTATGTATTACTAATTACTATTTGTGATTAGGAACAATATTAATTACACGTAATATTATTCCTTAATCTAGCAGATGATATCAATTAAATTAATCTAATTGGGCCATATTAAATCAATCAGATAAAATAGCATGCAATCAATTAAAACAAATTATCAAAATAAATCTCATGCAAGAAGGAATAAATAAAGTAAACTTAATCAAATCATTAATTATAAAGAAGGTTCAACATCCCTTAGAACTGAAATAGAAAACTTAGCCTGACATGTCTTCAGTCTTGCTCCAAAACTAGGGTTTTATAATTGAATGTAGATAATTAAGATCCTTAAAACTTGACTAGAAACATCTACTTAATACTCCTAGATCACATCCTAGTTACATTAGAATTGGAAAGGATAGCTAAAATCTCCTTAAATCACACATAAATCTGATGAATTCACGCTATGAGGTCGGGGGCCTCGTTTTATAACTAAAAATGAGGGTGGGGGCCTTGTTCGGGGCTGGGGCCTCGTTTTTGTACTGAAAATGAGGCTGGGGCCTCGCTCTGCAGAGAAGTCTGGGTCGGGGCCTCATTTTTGTACTATAAACGAGGTTGGGGCCTCGTTTGACAGAGAAGTCTTCTTTTTCCACTTTTAGCTCAAAATCCTCCTAAAATCAATAAACACCCTTAATAAGTCCACATACGCATAAAACATGTAATGAAACCAAATATAAAGGAAATCAAAATCATAAAATATTATGCACTCATCAAATTCCCCCACACTTAGTCTTTACACGTCCTCGTGTAAAACCAAAATAAATGTCATATTAAAATTAACTGAATTTTATTCAACCAAACTCTCAAAGGTTTTTAATCAATTTTCATCCATGAATATCAACACTAATTAACAGTAATTTGTAGCAAACAATTCCTCAACCAATTCACAACAACAACCTCGTCGTTCCTCACCGAACATCTCTAAATTAAACTGGAATCACATAAATATCTCTCATATGATTCAACATAAATAACTCAACTCAGTTTCATATGGAACAACAATTGTGCACACTGACTCAATACAAAGAACATGCTTCTTCTGCTATTCCTTTTTCACTTAATAAGACCTCCAAATTCAAGTTTCTTATAGGTGAACCCAAATTTTATGCACCCCATCTCACACTAATACATATTTTTTCTTTTGCAAGTGAGTGCGTTTTACGCTCCATCTCATTTATCTACATGTGTTTATGGGAGAGTACGTTTTATGCTCCGTCTCTACCTACCACCATGATTTTGCAACTTTTTCTTTTTTTCTTTACTTAACTTTTCCTCAATTCTTTTCAAAATTTTCCAATTTCCCTTTTTTCACATGGTCTTGCAAATAGAATAAGCAGTTGAAAACAATTCTAAATCCTAAAATCAGTGCACATAGTCAAACCCCATATAAAATACTTATTAACCAAGTAAGCATGTATCTCATATTCAAGTACTTATGCAATACAAATTAAATCTAAATCTGTCAACTATGGGTCCTGACTCAATTACATCATTCATCAATGGATTTAGCATCAAACAAATTCTGCAATTAGCATCAACTTCCATTCTACAACCATAACCTTTAAAAGCTTAGCCAAAGAAAACCAATCTTTTTTTAGGGAAAAATTTAAACTTTTGAAGCAATTTTAAGGCAATGCATAAGCTAAAAACAAAAAACAAACTAACCTAAACCCCTCCCCCACATTCAAACCTTACATTGTCCCCAATGTAAGAAAATTATGCAACGAAGAAGCAACTAATTAATATGCAACTACGAAATAAAAAAGGGATAAAAAAATCAAATCTGAAATCTTGGGTTGCCTCCCAAGCAGTGCATTTGTTTAACGTCGTTTGCTCGACATCAATCCTCTCAATCTACATAATCGGATATTCATACTTCAAGTGAACTGGTAGCAGTCTCAAATTCATGTTAGAAGCCTGTACAACATAATAGAATAATTTTGTGTGAGTTGCTGGTACTGAAATGGAACAGATACTTAGTTGAAATTTTGGTAAAGAGTGCAATGCAGCTAATGTCTCCTTCAAATTTCAACTCTGTTGAATATATTCTTCATCCAATTCCATATTGTTGATAACCGCAACCTGCAAATTCTCCTCGTCTGTTCGCTCAAAAATTTCCTCAACCTTGTGAACTATTTCCAATATCTCTTTCTCTTGTTCTTCATTGGTCGTCTCTTCTTTAAATTCAACACTACTACCTGTTTCACCATTGCCCTGACTTACTTTGGACTAGAAACACTGACTCTCCTTGCTGCCATACCTCTTTACTATTTCTCAAGGTAATTGCACTTACATTCTCTCTTTGATTAATAACTGTACGAGAAGGTAGCTTCCCTGAGCTTTGTGACTCCAATCTACCAACTATAGTAGCAAGCTGACCCACTTGGTTCTCCAGATCGTGTATGAAAGTTCTTGTTTCTTGTTGGAACTACTGTGTCCGGGTCATAAAAGCCTTGAACATGTCCTCAAGAGATGTTCCAGGACTGGCATGTACTCCTTGTCTAGGTTGGTACTGCTAAAAATATTGTTGTTTGTTTTAAAAAGTATTGTGCATTGGTAACCTAGTACCTCTATATGATGAGTGGGTTTTAACCTACGAGTTAGGTACATTTTTGGCTTAATTCGTACAGTCTTTAACTGTTTTTAGTATCTTTTTATTTGTTTTCGTTTTGCTTTTGTAGGTTGAGGCTGGCTGCAGATTGGAAAAAGAACAAGGAAAGTTGGCCAGACAATTAATCAATAAGCATAGAATAGGATAGATAACTCGAATTGAATAAATAACTGGAATCAAAGTAGATAATTAATCCATAAGTATAACTGGTTCAATTGTAGCCTTAATTAAAGGTTTAGTTCATGCTGAAAAAAAAAATAGAATTCTAAAAGAAGTCATCATAATTAATTACAAATCAGAGATAAAAAATTAAAAGAAAACTCAATGAAATCTCTAATCATAAATCCACCAATCTGAATTCTTCTCAATGCTTGTCCTGATCTCCAATCTCCTTGCTCAGCTCTGAAAGTTCAATCTCCATGTTGGTACTATCAATGCGTTGTTGTATTATTCATGCCTTCATATGTCTCTTATAGTCTCCTCATCAAATTAATCAAAAGAATCCTTGTTAGCATCAACCTTCTAAAATAACTGATCCTGCTGAAAATCAACTTCTTTTCCTCCAGCCGCATCCTCGCCCCGGCGAGAAATTCCTTCACAAAATCTCGCCCCGGCGAGAAATCAAGCTTTAAAAGCTCGCCCCGTCGAGAATGCCCTGCACCAAATTTCCTTGTTCTTTTTCCAATCTGCAGCCAGCCTCAACCTACAAAAGCAACACAAAAACAAATAAAAAGATACTAAAAATACTAAAAGACTGTAAGAATTAAGCCAAAAATGTACCTAACTCGTAGGTTAAAACTCACTCATCAAATACCCCCAAATTCAAAACTTTGCTTGTCCTCAAGCAAAAACACAAAACAAATCAAAAATAAGAACTAAACTAACTACCTACATGAATGCATATGCATGATTGACTAAACTCAAGCAATTAATCAACATACATCATAAAAATCCAGCCTCAGAAATCAGTAACTAACAATTCAACAGGACTTCAACCTCATGCACCATCAACAGTCCAACTATCCTCAGTTATATCTTTACTCTCAACCCTTCCATGTGTGTGTGTGCAAAATATCAAATCAATCAGAATCTGAATTCAACCCTTAGTATCACAGTGCTCAGAGAAAGATAAGTTTGCATGTTTCTACTTTTAAGCTCTACTTTTACCCACTTGTCTTCACTTTCATATCTTTTTTCCTCTTTTTTTTCTTTTCACGAGTGCATTTTATGCTCCATCTCGTTGATATAATTTTTTTCTCCTTGACTTGTGCAATGTTCATCTTTATTAAGCTTTTTAATGTCACCCGTGTAACGAACTTTCGACCAACGACTCCCAAACCAGATGATTTTAGGGCGTTGAGTATAAAGACACATCCTAAGGGCTTTCTTGTTCAAATAGCACCGGCCATAAAGACAAACTAGTCAAGATCTGCTCTTATCTGTCTATATCCTTCCCTTCTTACATATTTTTTCTCTTTCTTGCAACTTAGATAGACATCGAGGCAGTGTTTATTCAACAACATTTTTCTTTTTCTTTTTTTCTTTTTTTTTCGATCCAACAAGATATAAAAGTCTATATCCTTAATGAGCACTTAATATAACAATTAAACCAAATCCTGACCAATTCAACACATATTGTGAGTAATTGAAAACCAGTGGTACCCAAGTAGACACAACTAGAAACAGTCAAACTCCTGACTTAGCATTCATTATCCATCCTATTAAACTAATCAAGAACTGATCAAATTTTCATCAACGGCCTTCCCTAAATGATTTACATTAATTCATTGCTTGAATGGGACTCACCACCTTCCCACTCCTTATACCTCGCAATTAGCCGATGGTCCAAAATAAGCAATGGTTGCTGGATAGCTTCCTCAGAACTCCAGCGAACACCCGCTCGAAGGCATAACCCGCAAATCAAAGAGGGGTGTGGCAAACCACCCTGAGTATATAAGCTTCGTAAGCTTCGGCAAATCGACGCCTCAATCACCACCCCCACATTAATCTTTATACCTGTCACCATAGCATATAACAACAAAGTTTTTTCTTTTGGGACATCACTCACATGTTGTGATGGCATCAATTTGCCTGACAGAAAGGCATACCAGACCTTCCCATAACGACTAAGATCTTTGCTAAGGAAAGATATTGTTGCACGTGGTCCTCTAGATATCCAAGTTGTCCTCGGTTTGCACAAGTCAGTCACAACCTTCTCCAAATTTGGGCCTTCAACAAGAAATTGAGAATACCTACAATGGTCATCAGGCCTCAAATTATAATATTCATTGATAGTCTGGGCACTGAACGAAACCTTCTTGCCCCTGATTATAACCTCGCATGGTGCCGCATCCTCCGCATTAGCATAGAAACTCCTTGACGATGGCTATACACGCAGGTTCTGGATGGGCTATGAATGTTTCCCATCCCCTCTCTATAATCTGCAACATCATCTCACCATCTACTACCTCATCAGGTTGAAGACCGCACTCGAGAGTTGGAGCTTTACCCGATACATACGAATCAAATCTGTTAGCGGCCTCAGCACTGACGAATTTTTGTCTATTAAATTGTCTTGATGGTGTTGAAGATGACCTCTCACCTCGATGCGTCTTGGGAGCCATGTGTGTTGCTATTGATGTGCCAATATGGTAGTTCCCCCCCAAACTCAAAGTACAGTCACTTCCAACGAACACTGATAGAAGCAAAGAATAATGCAGGAGACTCTGTGTTTGTTAAACGATTGCACTAGTAGAATTATGTCTTTAATAATGTAAGAAACCCGAGCACTTGTTCATGCAAAGAGAACAACCCATATAACTTTGTAGTAGAAAACAGAGCAATCCTATTTGGAACGAGATTTGGAGTGAGAGTCGTTGCCGGGGAGATTATTTGTGTTTATAATTTTCAATATCAGTTTAATTAAGTCTGTTCTAATTAAGCAAACTTATTTTTCTTTTATTTCCTGTTTCAGGTGAGTTTTGATTCGTTTATGCAAATGCGATCAAAACAACCGGAACTAGTGCAGTGTGAGGATAATCTTGAGAATAAGTTACGCGAATTGAGGAAATTTTGCCAAGAGATGCTTGAGAAAGAGAAAATGGCGAACGAAGAGCAGAAATCATTGAGGGACTATGATATGCCCCAAATTGATAAGCTAAAGTCAAGTATCACCAGGTCGGCCATCACTACTAATTCCTTTGAAATTAAGTCGGGTACAATTCAGATGATTCAGAATTCAATACAGTTTAGGAGATTGGCTAATGATGATCCGAATGAGCATTTGGTGAGCTTCTTGGAGATTTACGATACGTTCAAGTACCACAATGTTACGAATGACACAGTAAGACTACAGTTGTTTTCCTTCACATTGCGGGATAAAGTAAAAAGTTGGCTACACTCGCTTCCACCGGGATCCATCACTACTTGGAACGACTCGGCCCAAAAAATTTTATCAAAATTCTTCCCGCCAGCGAAACTACGAAGATGAGAAACGACATTACTACTTTTAAGCAGCAACATGGAGAATCTCTGTATGAAGCTTGGGAGAGATTCAAGGACTTATTGAGAAGATGCCCACATCATGGGCTACCCAAGTGGCTTCAGGTTCAAACATTCTACAACGGGTTAACTAGTAATACCCGAATGAGGTATAGACACAGCTGCGGGAGGGGCACTCATGGCTAAGAACTTTGATGAACCGTTTGAGTTATTAGAAACCATGGCTGCCAATAATTACCAGTGGCCTACTGCGAGGGTAACTGCACCGAAAGCGGCTGGGAAATTTGAAGTAGATTGCAGTAGAGTAACAGCCTTATCATGACAAATGGCGGCATTAACGAAAAAGATTGAAGCATGGAGACCACAAGCAACTCAGAAAGTGGCGATGATTTGTGAATTGTGTGCAGAAAATCATGCTACAGATCAATGTGCCATCAATGCAGAGTCGGTACAGTTCATAGGAAGCTATAATAGACCGCAACAGCCATATCAGAATGCTTATAATCTAGGGTGGATGAATCATCCAGGTTTCTCGTGGAGTAATAATGCTCAGGTTCAAAACCAAGCTCCAAGGCCACAAAACCCACTAGGCTTTCAGAACCATGTTCCACAACAGGCAGAGAGAAAATCGAGTTTAGAGGAATCGTTAGCAAGTTTCATTACAACGTCTGAAAAGAGAATGAATGATCAAGATAAGCTGTTAACTCAGGTAGATTTGAATGTGAAAAGCCAAGCAGTATCGATCAGGAATTTAGAGAATCAACTGGGACGGTTAGCTCACGTGTTGAACAGTCGGCCACAAAGAGCACTTCCAAGCGACACAGAGGTTAATCCAAGGACGGATGGAAAAGAACACTGCAGGGTTGTAACCTTAAGAAGTGGAAAAGAGCTTCCTGATACGGTTGAAGAAAAGTCAAAACCAGAAAAAGTTGTGGAAAACGAAGAAGAGAAAGAGAAAACTGAGGTAAAGGATACAGGGTCGGAGGCCAAAGCAAAGGAACTCAAGCAAGACAGTGTAGTGCCTTCCGTTCCATTTCCTCAGAGATTTCAGAAAGCCAAGCTAGATAAGCAATTTTCCAGATTCTTAGATGTTTTCAAGAAATAGCACATCAACATACCATTTGCAGAAGCCCTGAAACAGATGCCTAATTATGCAAAATTCATGAAGGAGGTTTTATCGAAGAAGAGAAGATTGGGAGAATTTGAGACGGTGGCATTAACCGAAGAATGCAGTACAATCTTACAGAATAAACTGCCACCCAAACTAAAGGATCCAGGAAGCTTCACCATTCTATGTGTAATTGGTAACCAGCTTTCTAGAAGGGTATTGTGTGACTTAGGAGCAAGTATCAATTTAATACTGTTATCAGTTTATACTCAGCTAGGGCTAAAGGCACCAAAATTGATAAATATCAGCTTGCAATTGGCAGACAGGTCAGTAACATACCCAAGGGGTATTGTGGAAGACATTTTGGTTAAGGTCGATAAATTCATCTTCCCAGCTGACTTTATCATATTGGATTACGAAGAGGATAAGGAAATCCCCATTATATTAGGTCGTCCGTTCTTAGCAACGGGGAGAACTCTGATAGATGTTCAGAAAGGTGAATTGACAATGAGAGTGCAAGATCAGGAAGTCACCTTCAATGTGTTTAAATTAATGAAATTCCCTAAGGAAGGCGAAGAGTGCTTACGGATAGACCTAATGGACGAGATAGTGACTAAAAGGACTGAAGCAAGTTATATAGAAGATCCATTAGAAGCTGCTTTGGTTGGAATAGACACTTTTGATGATTTGGACGAGTGGGATTATGTCAAGGTATTAGATGTATTACCCATCTCTCGGAAATTCAGCAGGCAATTTGATATACTTGACTGGCCGAAAGAAGGAGAAAAGAGGTCCAAAACTGACGTGGAGGAACCACCCGTGCTTGAACTCAAACCTCTTCCATCTCATCTAAGGTATGCTTACTTGGGAGATTCTGACACGCTACCAGTAATAGTTTCTGCCCATTTAAATGAATCTCAAGAAGAAATACTGTTAAGGGTTTTGCGTGAGTATAAAACAGCAATTGGGTGGACAATAGCAGACATCAAAGGAATCAGTCCGTCGTTTTGCATGCATAAAATTTTACTTGAAGAGGGAGCAAAACCGGTTATTGAGCAACAAAGAAGATTGAATCTAATCATGAAGGAAGTAGTAAAGAAGGAAATCATCAAGTGGTTAGATGCAGGTATTATCTATCCAATTTCAGACAGTTCTTGGGTAAGTCCTGTACAGTGTGTGCCGAAGAAAGGGGGAATGATAGTGGTTGAAAATGAAAATAATGAACTCATTCTTATAAGAACAGTTACAGGTTAGAGAGTGTGTCTGGATTACCGCAAGTTAAATAAAGCTACTCACAAGGATCACTTCCTGTTGCCGTTTATTGATCAGATGTTGGATAGGTTATCAAGTCATCAATTATACTGCCTTCTCGACAGATACTCAAATATAACTAGATAGTAATAGCTCCAGAGGACCAAGAGAAAACGACTTTTATATGACCTTATGGAACGTTTGCATTCTGGAGGATGTCTTTCGGGCTATGCAATGCACCGGCTACATTTCAACGATGGATGATGGCTATCTTCTCAGATATGGTTGAGTAGAATTTGGAGGTATTTATGGACGATTTTTCTGTATTCGGTGATAGTTTTGCTTTATGTCTTAACAATCTCATCTTAGTGTTGAAGCGTTGTGTGGAAACAAATCTGGTGCTTAACTGGGAAAAATGTCACTTTATGGTGCAAGAAGGGATTATTTTGGGTCACAAAGTGTCAGCTGCCGGTTTGGAGGTAGATAAAGCAAAGATTGAAGCAATTGAAAAGCTACCGCCACCGACATCTGTAAAGGGCGTAAGAAGTTTTCTCGGACATGCAGTTTCTACAGACGATTTATCAAGGAATTTTCCAAAATTTCAAAACCGTTATGCGCACTCCTTGAGAAAGATGTTCCCTTCAAGATGGATTAGTCATGCATTGAGGCTTTTAAAGTGCTGAAAAAGAAGTTAGTCACAGTACCAATCATAGTAGCTCCTGATTGGTCGTTGTCCTTTGAGTTGATGTGTGACGCGAGTGATTATGTAGTGGGAGCAGTGTTGGGTCAGCGTAGGAATAAGATTTTCTATACCATTTACTACTCAAGTAAAACACTTACTGATGCACAATTGAATTACACTACCATAGAAAAGGAGTTACTTGCAGTAGTATTTGCCTTTGATAAATTTTGAGCATATCTGATTGGAACCAAGGTAATAGTCTACACTGATCATTCAGCCATCAAATACTTGATTGCAAAGAAGGACACCAAGCCAAGGTGGATTCGATGGGTCCTTCTTTTGCAAGAATTTGACCTGGAAATTCGAGATAGAAAAGGTACGGAGAATCAGGTAGCTGATCATCTTTCGAGGTTAAAGAATACAAAAATTCAGAAAAAGGATGATGTGGTGATCAATGAATCATTTTTGAATGAGCAACTATTCCGTATCAACACCGAAGTGCCTTGATATGCTGACTACGTGAACTACCTAGTCAGTAATGTACTCCCGCCGGATTTTAATTCTCATCAATGAAAGAAATTTCTCCATGATGTCAAACAGTACCTTTGGGATGAACCATTTCTCTTCAAGACTTGTACGGATCAAATGATACGATGTTGCGTGCCACGTGAAGAGACGAAAAACATCTTGAATCGATGCCATTCTTCAGAGTATGAGGGACACTATGGGGGAGAAAGAACAGCGGCAAAAGTGCTTCAATTAGGAGTCTTCTGGCCTTCGTTATTCAGGGATGCCCACCTCTTTGTTCTAAAGTGCGATAGATGTCAACGGGTCAAAAATATCTCAAAACGATATGAAATGCCTCTTAACACTATTCTTGAAGTTGAACTTTTCGACATATGGGGCATTGATTTTATGGGGCCATTTTCGTCATCTTTCGACAATCAATACATACTTTTGGCAGCGGATTACGTATCAAAATGGGTAGAAGCAGCTGCGTTACCCACAAATGACGCCAAAGTGGTTGTGCAGTTCTTGAGGAAAAATATTTTTACCCAATTCAGTACACCAAGGGCCATAATCGGTGACAAAGGTACCCATTTCTGCAACAAGCAGTTCACCAAATTGCTAGCTAGGTATGGAGTCAAACATAGAATTGCTACGGCTTATCATCTCCAAACAAATGGCCAAGTGGAGGTGTCAAATCGTGAAGTTAAGCAAATTCTAGAGAAAGTGGTGAATCCATCTCGTAAGGATTGGGCAATGAAGTTAGACGATGCTTTATGGGCGTATCGAACGGCCTACAAGAATCCCATTGGAATGTCACCGTATTGCATGGTTTATAGAAAAGCGTGCCATTTACCGATCGAGCTTGAGCATAATGCATATTAGGCCATTCAAAAGTTGAACTTTAATTTACAAGCATCTGGCAAGAAAAGGTTGCTTCAGCTAAATGAGATGGAGGAATTTCGACACCAAGCGTATGAGAATACTAAGTTGTATAAAGAAAATGTCAAGAAATGGCATGACAAGCGAACAAGTGAGCGGAAATTTGAACCAGGCCAGATGGTATTATTGTTCAACTCCATATTGAGGCTATTTCCCGGGAAGTTGAAGTCTAGATAGTCAAGTCCTTTTGTTGTCACTGTTGTAGCTCCCCACGGGGCAATCAAAGTCGAAGAACCAAACACAAAGCGCACATTTAAGGTCAATGGTCAACGACTTAAACACTATTGGGGAGGCGATGTGGATCGACAAACATCATCGATTAATCTCACTTCGATTGATCAGATTGAGTCATGAGACCGCAGAGAAAGTTGGGCTGACGACTATAAACCAAGCGCTTGATGGGAGGCAACCCAATCATGTTACTTTATTGCTTTTGTAGATTTAGCGTAGTTAATAAATTTTGCTTCTAGTTAGTATATTTAGTAGTTTATTTGTTCCTAAATTGTTAGTATTTTTCCAATCTCGCGTAGTTGTATTAATCCATGCTATTTTGCGTTGATTAGGGACAAGCCTTTGGGGAATGCATTAGTAGAAGGAATAATGTTTTGGGATGGCTTCAGTTGGACAAAAGAGGAAAGAAGTAAACTTTCAAAAATCATAGTTCTCGCCCCGGCGAGAAAAATGAACTAGGATTCCTCGCCCCGGCGAGAATCCCTCTGTCAATTTTTGCCCCAGCACTCCAAAGCCTCGCCCCGACCCAAACCTCTCTGGATTTTCTCGCCCTAGCAAGATTCTAAGGCAAAAGTTCTCACCCCGGCGAGAATCGCGGAATCCAGTTTTAAAATTTCGTTCCCAAATCAGTTTATTTCATTCCTAATCCTATTCAACTTACTCAAACCTATTTTCTTCCCTCTCCTACACCAACCGAACTTCCCCACATCCATTCTTCCTCCAATTTATTTTCTTCTCCTAGCCACACTTGGATTCAATCATTAAACACATAAATCCTCTTTCCAAGATAAAACCGTTACACGGCTCTCACTCCAAATCTCGTTCCAAATAGGATTGCTCTGTTTTCTACTACAAAGCTATATGGGTTGTTCTCTTTGCATGAACAAGTGCTAGGGTTTCTTACATGATTGAAGACATAATTCTACTAGTGCAATCGTTCAACAAACACAAAGTCTCCTGCATTGTTCTTTACTTCTATCAGGGTTCGTTGGAAGTGACTATACTTTGAATTTAGGGGGAACTACCATATCAGCACATCAATAGCAACACACATGGCTCCCAAGAGGCATCGGGGTGAGAGTTTATCTTCAACATGAAAGTAGTATGCACACAAGCCAATCATATTTGATATGATGTAGCATATACTTTGTAATCTTATTCATTTATTAATAAAAAAATTGATTTTCTTAAAAGGTATTTTATATTATCTACATAGTGCTGTTATATTAAATGTGATAAACCCATAGTTTTGAGCAATGCTTTTAAAATCATGATGGTGATCATGCTAATGAGATCTAAATTCTAGATAGCTCACAAACTAAAATCGTTCCTAATCGTTGGATTACTAAAAGGGGATTACTGAATCCAGATAGATTAGTACATACGTTGCTTGCTCTTAGGAAGAGGATGATAGATCTCATAATCATTTATGTGGAGACACTAAAGCAAGTATGTAGGTGCTTATTAGAGAATAAGTTCATTGAACGTGGCTTGCTAAGGAATGCCTAATGGAGTTTTACTCGCTTGTCAATAGGAATTCCTCTAGTGATAGTAGTACAAGTGATCCTTGGACTTGAGATCATCATAGTATCTTGTGTATGATGAGTTATACTTTGACATGTCCCTTAAGACCTTTAGGGTATAACAAAGGGTATGATTGGGTATAATAAGTTATACATGGAGATAGGTGAATGATCAACAAAGAATCTACCACGTCTAGTAAAAGATATGAATGTCCTATGTAATTCGATAAATGACAACTCAATAGTCCTTGGCCAAGGAAGAATGAAATTAAAAAGGAGTTTCTAATTTGTATTATTTAGAGTTGTGCATTTGGGAATCGAAATACATATAATAAAATAAAATAAGACTTGACAGTAATTCCATGTCTTATATTTAATTGGAACATTGTATGGTAGAAGGATTGAATTGTACGGTAACTATTCACTGAAAGGTTCTTTTGTGATTAATGTTGAAATCTATATTATCTGGAAAGTCGTTGATCGCTAAGGGGGCTTACTCTTATTGTAGAATAAATATTATTTATTTAAATGAATTAAATAGTTTAATTTATTTATTTAAATAAGATTAGAATTGTTCTAATTGATTTATTCACAACCGGTTTAATATGGAGAACCTAAAGGGTCACACCGCAAAAGAAAAATATTTATTTAAGAAGTAAATGGCATAAGTATAATAATAAGTTAAGTGTATTTAATTTAATCTATGGAGATAGAATAAATTAAATAACTTAATATTTATTATTTAATATTTTAGAAATATTAAATATAAATTAACAAGAGTAGTCTTATTATTATTATTACTATTAATATTATTTAATTCCTAATAGGGATTGGAAATTAATTAATAGAAGTACTCTCTCATGAATTCCTAATTAGATTAGGAGTTTAATTTAATTAAAGGAGTTTAATTAGAATAGAAACCCTAATCCTAAATAGTTTAGGGAAGGGTTTTCCTACATCTATAAATAAGAGAAGTCTTATTATAGATTAGGGTTATACACTCTTACATAAGAATTGTGGAGAGTACTTACAATTTCTATAGAGATAGAAACTAGGGTTTTGCCAATACCTATCTTCTTGAACAAGTATTATTCCTTAGTGGATCACCTCTAGAGGCCAAACACTTGGGTGGCTAACGTTGATCAAAGGAAGGAATTTAATCGGTGGAATTCAAGGAGAACACGAAGGAATTGGAGGTGAACTTGTACCTGAGGAAGCTAGAATTCTACAAGGGTATAATTCTTATTCTCCATCTCTTTCGTTTAATTAATAATTGTGCATAAAGAAAGATCATGGTGATGGTTTGTACAAAATTTTAAAATCTGATTTTATTGCGCTTCCGCTTTATTTATGTAATTTGATTGCATGTTCGCGTTATACAAACCTAACAGTGGTATCAAGAGCCAAACTTTATGTGAATTATTAATTATTTTGATTCTATATATACATTGATATGTGTTTAGAACAATTTAATTGGGCATAACTGTTTGTGTAAAATTATTATTTTTTTTATTAAACGTTTTTTTAAAAAAAATTGGATAAATTAAAATAAAGAAGTTTATTTTGATTTGGAATTTGATTAAAAAATAAAGGAGTTTATTTTTTATTCAAAATTGGATAAATTAAAATAAAAGAGTTTATTTTGATTTGGAATATGATTAAAATAAAGAAGTTTATTTTAATTGGAATTGGATTTCATGATAACTAATTAGAGTTGGAATTGGATTCCATGATAACTAATTGGAGTTGAAATTGGATTTTATACTAACTAATATTGCCCATTAAATGATATCAATGCATATATGGAATGGTTTTATTATTCATGAGATGAATATTATTTATTGATGCATATGGAGATATGTATGATAATAAATTGGGATTGATTATGGACTATTGACGAATGTGTGATTGGATTTATTTTAGAGGATGCTTGAATGAATGGGTTTTATAAATGGGGTATGCGTACCTTGTCTTCTCAAATTTTTTCTTAATGTAAATTCTATCTCCCTCCTATGTACTTCCCCTTGAGTGCTGATCAAGGTTTATATTTATTGTAAATAGTTTTTGTAATAGTACTAGTTAGAATTAATTTTGAAGAATTGGAGACAAAGGAGCAAGGAGCGCTTGAAGACTCGTTTGTAATGGAGCACGGGTTTAAATGTAATACTTATATTTAAATTTTATTCTTGCACCCTAGGTTTGACCTTTTGGTTCACTTGGTGGCTCTAGTGAACCAAACTAGAATAAAAGTCCATAATCAATCCGGGTAGAATATAGTATTCTATATGTGCATGCTTACTGATGAGTGGGTTTTATACCTACGAATCAGGTATTGTTAGACTTAATTATTGTGGTCTTTAAGTGTTTTTAGTATTATTTTATTTGTTTTTGTGTTTATTTATTATAGGTTGGAGCTGGAGGGGCAAAAAGGGTAAATTTGGAGCTTAAAATACACTTGGTGGCATTTTTGTAATTCCTGGACATGGGCTAGCACCAGAAGCGCTTGAAGTAGTACTAAGCTAGCGCCAGAGGCGCTAGTTCATGAATTGTGATGCCAAAGTTCAACTGGAAAGGAAAAGAAGAGGCCAATTCGGAAGAGGATTCTAGTTAATATTGATCAGATAGTGAGAAGGAAACCCTAAGTAGGAACTGGGAGATATTCTGTGGTTTATTATTGTTCAAGTACTGGATATTGATGTGGGTTAAACTTTACTTTGGATTTTATTCTTCAATTGGGTTTGATCAATCTACTTCTTCTTTATTCAATTGATTGTTTACTCTCCATGTTTAGTTTTGATCCCATAATGGCTTTTGGTTCAGACATGAACTAATCTCCATTATGGGATTCTAACGGATTTTAGTATGTAGTCTAATTATAAGCTTGATTGTTAGATTGTTTTGCATATCATAAGGAACTTCTATCATGATTGTTTTGCATGTGTGAATGCTTGATCACCATTCGACTTCAGTACTTGTATGGAATTGAAAAATAACATATAAGTATGGATTGTAATCATGATAGCTTGTGAATATGAGGCTTAATTGGATAGCTTAATATTTTGTGAATCAGATAGAAATATATTGTTTCACCGTAAGAGTCAAAATAAGGGCTTGTGCTTAGAATCAATATAATTGCAATTTCACATAGAAATATAGTGATTTTGGTTATAGTGGTGATTACATGGTGTCTATTGAGTATGGATATTATGTAAGTAGGCCATAATGCATTGACAAATGGTTATGTCTATTTTAGTGTCCTTGGCTACTTTTCTGTGATATGTGAACTTACTAGCATGACAGTGATAATTAGATGAACTATTAAATGAAGTTAGGATCCCATTAATTCCAGGCTTAATATATTTCGTTAGTATTTGCATAGTTAGTTATTAATTGATATAGAAATAATTTTGTCACCAAAAGTAAGTCGATAGTTTAGGCAAATAAGTATAGTGATTTAATTTAATCCTTTCTATGTGGGACGATACTCTACTTCCTCTATATTACTTGTTGACCGTGTACACTTGCACGAGTTAGAGCTCTTTTATTAAAGACTTAAAAAGTGGCAACAAGTTTTTGGCGTCGTTACCGGGGAAAGGCGTTTAGATTTTTATTATTATCATCAGTTTTAAGCTACATTGTTTGACTTAGACAATCAAATCTTTTCTATTTCTATTTTTGTTTTTTTGTTTTGGTTTCAGGTACTTGTAAAATTTTTATGCACACACGATCATCCAACTCAGAATTGACACCAGCTCAGGATAATATTGACGGAAGAGGTTGGAAAGCGAGAGTGCTTAGGAATTTACAAGCACAGTTAGAAAGAACTATTCCGAAGATGGCGGAGGAACAGAGAATCGAGAAAAGAGAGGAACATAAAGCTTTGAGGGACTATTCCATGCCAAACATCACGGGATTGCAGTCTAGCATAGTCAGACCGGCAATAGCAGCAAATACCTTTGAAATTAAACCAGGAACCATTCAAATGGTGCAGAATTTGGTCCACTTTAGGGGTGCTGCTACAGACGATCCTAATAAGCATCTTTTGAGTTTCATTGAAATTTGTGATACATTCAGATACAACGGGGTGACGGAGGATGTCATTCGACTAAGACTGTTTCCATTTTCATTAAGGGATAGAGCAAGAAGTTGGCTTCATTCTTTGCCTGCAGGATCAATCACTACATGGGAGGACCTAGCACAAAAGTTTCTAGCCAAGTTTTTCCCAATGGCTAAAACTGCAAAACTGAGGACAGCAATTTCTCAATTTGAGCAACAACAGGGTGAGTCCTTATACGAGGATTGGGATAGGTATAAGGAGATGCTAAGGAAGTGTTCGCACCATGGGATGCTAGATTGGATGGTGATCAACACATTTTATAATGGATTGGGATGGCAGTCGAGGCAGATGGTAGATGCAGCAGCGGGTGGAGCTTTAGGGGCAAAGAGCTATGACGAGGCTTATAACCTTGTTGAGACTATGGCAGCAAATGATTTCCAGAATCCTACAGGCAGAACGCCACAGCCCAGAGTTGCAGGTTTGTTGGAAGTGGATGCTATTACTCAGTTGTCAGCACAGATGGCGGCTATGGCAAAGAAAATAGATTCGTTGTCGGAAAGCAAAGCCAAGTCAGTTGCCTTCGTATGTGAGATTTGCGCGGGGTCGCACTCAACAGATCAATGTGCTATCAACTCGGAGTCAGTGTAGTATGTGAACACTTACAGGAAAGACCAAGGTCAGTTTCAGAACACATACAACCCCAACAACCGCAATCATCCAAACTTTAGTTGGTCAAATAATCAAGGAAATCAGCAACAACAGTTTCAGCAGAATCAACAGTTTCCATCTCAGTCAGCACAGCAACAGTTTACTCCACGACCACCTTTTCCACCTGGATATTCTCAACAACAACATCCTACTCCATATGCACCTCAGCAAGAAAAGAAATCAGAAATGGAGGAGATGATGTTAAAGTACATGGCAAATACAGAGGTGATGATCAAAAGCCAGACAGTGGCTATTAAAAATCTGGAAACTCAGATGGGGCAAATGGCATCTATGCTTAACAGCAGGCCCCAGGGTGCATTGCCAAGTAACACAGAGGCAAATCCACGGAGAGAGGGTAAGGAACAGTGTCAGGCCATTACACTCAGATCGGGAAAACAATATTCAGGAAATGCACCAGGCACAACAGCACCGAGTATACAAGGGGATGACATTGGGATAGAAACTGAGACAGAAATTGAAGCTGAACAGAAAGAACTGAAGGATGAGTCCGAGTCGCAGCAAAGAGAGAAGGAGAAAGCGTGTTCAGATAAGAAGCCTGTGAATACAGTACCACAAATTCACCCTCAAGTTCCGTATCCGCAGAGATTGAACAAGCAAAGGGACGATAAACAGTTCAGAAAGTTTTTGGAGGTTTTTAAGAAACTGCAGATCAACATACCTTTCACGGAGGCATTGGAACAAA
This sequence comes from Aralia elata, assembly GCA_034770075.1. Taxonomy (NCBI): domain Eukaryota; kingdom Viridiplantae; phylum Streptophyta; class Magnoliopsida; order Apiales; family Araliaceae; genus Aralia; species Aralia elata. Next base: position 50,562,986 of record CM068382.1, read on the forward strand.
TGCCAAGTTATGCAAAGTTCATGAAGGGTATATTGTCAAGGAAGAGAAGGTTAGACGAATTTGAGACAGTGGCCTTGACGGAAGAATGTAGTGCAGTGCTTCAGCGTAAATTACCTCCAAAGCTGAAAGATTCGAGCAGTTTCATAATTCCATGCACGATCGGAAAGATGAGCTTTGATAAATGTTTGTGTGATCTCGGGGCAAGTATCAACCTGATGCCTTTGTCTGTATTCAGTCAGTTGGGATTGCCGGAACCAAGACCAACAAATATTTCCCTACAGCTAGCTGATAGATCTATCATATATCCAAGAGGGATAGTGGAGGACGTACTGGTGAAAGTGGACAAATTTATCTTTCCGGCGGACTTCATCATTCTGGATTATGAGGAAGACAAAAATATACCAATCATACTAGGGAGACCATTCCTTGCCACGGGGAGGACTTTGATAGACGTGCAGAAAGGGGAGCTTACAATGCGTGTACATGATCAGGAGGTAACGTTTAACGTCTTCAAAGCAATGAAGCTCCCAACCAATGAAGAAGAATGCTTCAGAGTAGACTTGGTGGATAGTATAGTGCGTGATGAAGTTGAAAGTTTGTTGGGCTATGAACCACTGCAGAGAGTGATTGCTGAAAATTCAGATTTAGAGGATGAAGAATGTGCCGAACTTGTGCAATATTTGGATACCACTCCCAAGTTCGGAAAATTCAGAACACCTATCAAGCCACTTACGAAAGCGGGAGAGACATCGGTAAAGTTGAAACCATCTCTTGAGACACCTCCCGAACTTGAACTTAAACCACTTCCAGAACATCTCAGGTACGCATTTTTAAATAAAGACTCAAAGCTACCTGTGATTATTTCTTCTGCACTAACATCTTTTCAGGAGGAAAAACTGCTACGAGTGCTTAAAGAGTTTAAATCAGTTAGTGGATGGACCATAGCAGATATCAAGGGGATAAGCTCTTCTTTTTGCATGCATAAGATCCTGCTGGAAGATGGTAGCAAGTCGTCGGTTGAGCAGCAAAGAAGGCTTAATCCGATAATGAAAGAAGTGGTCAAGGATACAGGAAAAGTTGAATCGAATGATGATAGTTATTTTCTGCCAATGGATGAAGATAAGTTTGGGGGTTTTCAAACGTACGATGATGCCAAGGAATTCAAAGAAAAGACTAAGAGGAGGCATGTAATGATATTTTTTGCGATTGAACCAGAATGAGATTTAGAGACAGTCAAGCTAATTGACTATAACTTAGCGCTATCTGGGAGGCAACCCAGCGTTTCAATTTTCTATTTTATTTCTTTTGTTTAGTAAATTATTTTGTTTAAAAAAAAAGTGTTCTGCACCTAATTTTGGACTTTGGGTTGATTTGTTTACAGATAGAAGCTTGAATTGAGAAAAATTGGTTAAGTGTAGGTTCAAGCGCCTAAAGCACTCATCAAGCACCAAACTTAGCGCCTACAGCGCTAGGACAAGGGCCACGATTCTGCATAACAGTGCTCTAGGCGCTCAACAACACATAACATCAGCGCCTGAGGCGCTAGGCAACACTCCAAGCTACTGCATATGAGCGCTCTAGGCGCTTGGCATGAACAAAGACCAGCGTTCTAGGCGCTCAAGCCGGCACGAGTTTCTGCAAGCAAGCGTCGTAGGCGCTATCTCCTTCACTAAAGCCAGCGCTAGGGGCGCTAGAATTGGCACAAGCTACTGCATACAAGCGCATTAGGCGCTCTCTCTTCACAAACCTCAGCGTCAGAGGCGCTCGACTGGGAACTTTGAAAAAAAAATGCAAAAACACTAGATTGGGGTAATGGGGGCACAACACACAAAAGCAAGAACATAATACCAAGATTTGCTTTCTCCTTCACCAAGCCAAATTGCAATTCTCCTACATGGACTATTTCAGAATTGACACCAGCTCCTCCTTTTTCTATTTACCCACCACCTGACTCACCTCCTGATGCGGATGATGATGATGATGATGACGCTGTCGATGGCAGTGATGATGAATAGTGCTTCATCAGGGGAGTCATCTGTTCTTAATCTCTTATTATTTTTCAATGAGGACATTGTCTTGTTCAGTTTGGGGGGTAGTTTTTTTGTTTTCATGCATATAGATTGTTATGTTTCATTGTGTTTAGACTTGTTGCATGGTAGTTACATTGCATTTTAGGTTGTGTTATGCATCTAGTTTCATGAATTAAGCATAAATTGATATAGTGTCTAATGTGGCCAATGATAAGACTGGTTTCATGGTTTTAACTTAAGAAGAATTGAAAACTAGTGCTTAGTGATGGCTTTGATTATGAAGTGATGTTTAACTTGTCTGAAACTCTTGTTAGCAAGAAAAGCACATAATCGACTATTTGGTCAATTTAATTCAAATTGTTGCATAATTTTCTTCTGGTGGAAGATTTGGGTTAAAACTTGATACTATCGGTGAAACGTCCATTAAATCAAAAACAGGCAAGAATCTAAGTTTGGGGGAATCTTGGGGTGAAAAGAAAAAAAAAGAATTTGAAAATTTTGAACCTTTCCCGATTAAAGAATGGATCATGTGGTGGGTTGAGATGGAGCATAAAACGCACTCACTCATAAACACATGGAACGAGATGGAGCGTAAAACGCACTCGTTCAAAAGAAAGTGAGATGGAGCATAAAATGCACTCACTAGAGAACAACAATTGTTTGAATTCCTAGGGAAGGGTTTAAAAATGATTTAAATGTGTTAAATAACCCTCGTGGTACCCCTATGCTTAGTGATTGCTTGAATTAGCTGAATTGGTTGTGTTCACAGATTGAGTTGAGTTAAAATTGAAAGTTTTCCTCTAAGAAGTTAATTATGTGATTGATTTGAATTGTAAATGATTAAAATAGTTGATATTCACACACGCACAACATGGGTGATGACGGGTGTAACTTAACTAATTGATTAAAGTTAGAAACTTTGCATTGGTTAGATGTTCTGCTTAAGTACTGTATGGTGTTGGATACTATGTTGGTTGATTGTTTAATTTATAGACATGATAGTTAGTTTGCATTTGTATCATTGCATTGCTTGAGGATAAGCAATTGGTTAAGTTTGGGGGTATTTGATGAGTGGGTTTTATACTTACGAATCAGGTATTGTTAGAATTAATTATTGTGGTCTTTAAGTGTTTTTAGTATTATTTTATTTGTTTTTGTGTTTATTTATTGTAGGTTGGAGCTGGAGGGGCAAAAAGGGTAAATTTGGAGCTTAAAATACACTTGGTGGCATTTTTGTAATTACTAGACATGGGCTAGCGCCAGAAGCGCTTGAAGTAGTACTAAGCTAGCGCCAGAGGCGCTAGTTCACGAATTGTGATGCCAAAGTTCAGCTGAAAAGGAAAAGAAGAGGCCAATTCGGAAGAGGATTCTAGTTAATATTGATCAGATAGTGAGAAGGAAACCCTAAGTAGGAACTGGGAGATATTCTGTGGATTATTATTGTTCAAGTGCTGGATATTGATGTGGGTTAAACTTTACTTTGGATTTTATTCTTCAATTGGGTTTGATCAATCTACTTCTTCTTTATTCAATTGATTGTTTACTCTCCATGTTTAGTTTTGATCCCATAATGGCTTTTGGTTCAGACATGAACTAATCTCCATTATGGGATTCTAACGGATTTTAATATGTAGTCTAATTATAAGCTTGATTGATAGATTGTTTTGCATATCATAAGGAACTTCTATTATGATTGTTTTGCATGTGTGAATGCTTGATCACCATTCGACTTCAGTACTTGTATGGAATTGAAAAATAACATATAAGTATGGATTGTAATCATGATAGCATGCGAATATGAGGCTTAATTGGATAGCGCTTAATATTTTGTGAATCAGATAGAAATATATTGTTTCACCGTAAGAGTCAAAATAAGGGCTTTGCTTAGAATCAATATAATTGCAATTTCACATAGAAATATAGTGATTTTGGTTATAGTGGTGATTACATGGTGTCTATTGAGTATGGATATTATGTAAGTAGGTCATAATGCATTGACAAATGGTTATATCTATTTTAGTGTCCTTGGCTACTTTTCTGTGATATGTGAACTTACTAGCATGACAGTGATAATTAGATGAACTATTAAATGAAGTTAGGATCCCATTAATTCCAGGCTTGATATATTTCGTTAGTATTTGCATAGTTAGTTATTAATTGATATAGAAATAATTTTGTCACCAAAAGTAAGTCGATAGTTTAGGCAAATAAGTATAGTGATAGAACTGATGCATAGTGATTTAATTTAATCCTTTCTCTGTGGGACGATACTCTACTTCCTCTATATTACTTGTTGACCGTGTACACTTGCACGAGTTAGAGCTCTTTTATTAAAGACTTAAAAAGAGGCAACAAGTTTTGCGCCATGTAAAATAATATTCGCAAGCTATCATGATTACAATTAAATGAATGTAGGCAACAAGTTATTAATTGAATGTATTCGCAAGCTATCTGATTCACAAAATATTAAGCTATCCAATTAAGCCTCATATTCGTAAGCTATCATGATTACAATCCATACTTATATGTTATTTTTCAATTCCATACAAGTACTGAAGTCGAATGGTGATCAAGCATTCACACATGCAAAACAATCATGATAGAAGTTCCTTATGATATGCAAAACAATCTAACAATCAAGCTTATAATTAGACTACATATTAAAATCCGTTAGAATCCCATAATGGAGATTAGTTCATGTCTGAACCAAAAGCCATTATGGGATCAAAACTAAACATGGAGAGTAAACAATCAATTGAATAAAGAAGAAGTAGATTGATCAAGCCCAATTGAAGAATAAAATCCAAAGTAAAGTTTAACCCACATCAATATCCAGCACTTGAACAATAATAATCCACAGAATATCTTCCAGTTCCTACTTAGGGTTTCCTTCTCACTATCTGATCAATATTAACTAGAATCCTCTTCCGAATTGGCCTCTTCTTTTCCTTTCCAGCTGAACTTTGGCATCACAATTCGTGAACTAGCGCCTCTGGCGCTAGCTTAGTACTACTTCAAGCGCTTCTGGTGCTAGCCCATGTCTAGGAATTACAAAAATGCCACCAAGTGTATTTTAAGCTCCAAATTTACCCTTTTTGCCCCTCCAGCTCCAACCTATAATAAATAAACACAAAAACAAATAAAATAATACTAAAAACACTTAAAGACCACAATAATTAAGTCTAACAATACCTGATTCGTAGGTATAAAACTCACTCATCACTTACTATATATATATATATATTATATATTATCCAACATGCTTCGCATATAAAATAATATGACGCGTATTTTATATATATATATGTGCATGCGCGCTAAACAAGATGAGACAAATAATAATTACAAACCCCTCAAAGAAATTATATTAAGTCCTAAGCGTTCAAAGATATTTGGAATATCGAATGTCGCCTTCTAGCATGGTAAAGCGATAGAGTATTAAATATTTAATATGAGTTTGTTGTGTCACACAAGGCAATTATTAAATATTTAAGATGTTGCTTTATCACATTTGATGCTTATAAATAGACTGAACGATGCTGTTTTGTTGTGTCACACAAGGACAGTGTTTTTCTTTCGAATATATGGAAGTGCTAGGTTGGACTTAACTTAGATAATTTTGATTTGGATGTGTCACACTTGATCAAAATAATCTAAGAGGCAAAATACAAGGAGTTACATAGTGATGTAATTGACAATAGTTGTCTACCTATTTATTTATACATAGTTTGTTGTGTCACACAAGGCTATATACATTTGAAATGGGATCCTTATTCTCACTAGTAAATCTTTAATTAGATTTGTCGAACTATATATATTGAAGATAATATAGTTTGATGAAAAAGTGAGAGATACCAATTTAAAATAAAGACCTAATTTATTTTGGTAATTAATTAAATGAATGTATGCTAAAATGTTGTCTATTTCACATGAAGAATTTAAAAATGTCAAACTCACTATCACTGCATAGCATACTTGATGCTAACAAACTGATCGGACCGAATTACACGGACTGGTTAAGGAATCTGAGAATTGTTCTCACTGCTGAAAAGATTTCTTATGTCCTAAATTCGCCAGTCCCTGCAAATGTTGCAGAAACAGCCTCTGAGGAAGAGATTGCTACATTTTGAGAAAGTGGCAAGATGATGCAATATTGGCTCAATGCATCATGCTCGCATCCATGAGTAACGAGCTTCAGCGTCAGCATGAAACTATGGATGCTCCTACTATATTGCTACAGCTCAAAGAGTTGTATGGTGAGCAAAGTAGGACTTCTAGATATCAGATATCTAAGGAGCTCTTCCGATCTCGTATGACCGAGGGCACTGCTGTTGAGACTCATGTCCTTAAGATGATCAATCTGATTGAACAACTTGGACAGCTTGGGTTCGTGATGGATGGGGAGTTAAGCCAAGATTTGATCTTGCAGTCACTCCCGGACACCTACTTACAATTTGTTGTGAATTTTCACATGAATAAGTTGGACGTCAGCTTGCCTGAGTTACTTAACATGTTGAAAACTGCTGAAGGTCACTTCTAATCTAACAAGAACCAAGTCTTACTGGTGGATGATTCTTCCAAGAAAAGGAAGAGGCCCAAGGTATCTTCTGAAAAGAAGAAAAACAAGAAGGCCAAGGGCAAAGTGAAGAGAAAGGATAAAAAGAAACCCGATCCAGATAGCAAAGGAATTTGCTACCATTATAATAAGTCGGGACATTGGAAGAGGAACTGCAAGGAGTATCTTGCGGGCCAAAAGAAGCTTGGAGAAGCTTCGACTTCTGATCTAGGTTTGTTCATGATTGAAATTAATTTTTTTGAAGGTCAAAATTCTACTTGGGTATTGGATACCGGCTATAGTTCTCACATATGTAATAATATATAGGGACTAAGCAGAAGTAGAAAGCTGAACAAGGATGAAGTCGTCCTACGAGTGGGAAATGGAGTAAAGGTTGCTGCATTAGCTGTAGGGACTTATTGTTTAGCACTGCCTTCGGGCAAGTTCATTAGTTTAAATAATTGTTATTATGTTCCAACACTCATTAGAAACATTATTTCAATTTCTGTATTGGATATGGATGGCTTTGATATTATAATAAAGAACAACAGTTGTTTTATTTATAATAAAAATGTTTTATATGGTGTTGGGAACCTACTGAATGGACTTTACATACTTGACTTGCATGAAAATATACTTCAAATTTAACAAACTAAGAAAAGAAAAAGAGATGATGTTAATTATACCTTTATGTGGCACTGTAGACTCGGTCATATCAATGAAACAAGATTATCCAAGTTGCATAAAGATGGGCTTTTAGAGCTATCTGATTACGAATCATATCCAACTTGTGAATCTTGTCTCATGGGTAAGATGACTAAATCCCCTTTTAGTGGAAAAGGAGAAAGAGTTACAGAGTTATTAGCGTTAGTACACACAGACGTATGTGGACCTATGACAACGAATGCACGAGGAGGGTATTCTTATTTTATTACTTTCACTGATGATTATTTTAGATTTGGATATGTGTATTTAATGAAATACAAATCTGAATCGTTTGAAAAGTTCAAAGAATTCAGAAGTGAAGTAGAGAAACAAACTGGTAAAAGTATTAAAATTCTTTAATCGGATCGAGGAGGGGAATACTTGACCAATGAGTTTCTCAATTGTCTCAAAGAAAATGGTATAATCTCACAATGGACTCCACCAGGGACGCCACAGTTGAATGGTGTATCTGAAAGGAGAAATCGAACATTGTTGGACATGGTTCGTTCCATGATGAGTTTTACCGACCTTCCAGTATCCTTCTGGGATTATGCCCTAGAATCGGCTGCATACCTACTTAACAAGGTACCTACTAAATCCGTCCCAAAGACCCCATATGAGATATGGACAAGGAGAAAACCAAATCTTAAGTATGTTAAGACTTGGGGTTGTCCAGCTTATATCAAAAGGTTTGAGCATGATATGCTAAAGACTAGATCCGACAAGTGTAGATTTGTGGGATACCCTAAAGAAACTGTAGGGTATTATTTCTATCATCTCAATGATCAAAAGGTGTTTGTTGCGAAACATGTTGCCTTCTTGGAAAAGGAGTTTATCCTTGAAGGGGTCAGTGGGAGTAAGATATATCTTGAAGAAGTTCAAGAACCACAAAATACTACGGATCAAAGTCAGGTACCTGACCAAGTAGAAGAACCTACTGTACCACTACCTATTCGTAAATCTGGAAGAGTACCGAAGATACCTGATAGGTATGGATTCATCATAGAGGATGATGATGAGGTACGCATCATAGATGATGATGATCCATTGACTTACGAAGAGGCTATGAGTAGTGAAGACTCAGAGAAATGGCTAGAAGCCATGAAATCCGAGATAGACTCCATGTATGAAAACCAAGTATGGACTTTGGTTTCACCACCTGAGGGCATTAAGCCTATTGGGTGTAAATGGGTCTTTAAGAGAAAGATTATAGCAGATGGCAAGGTAGAGACCTATAAGGCCAGACTGGTAGCAAAAGGTTTCAAACAAAGACAAGGAGTTGACTATGATGAAACCTTCTCACCAGTAGCTATGCTCAAGTCCATTCGGATTTTGCTTGCAATTGCAGCTTATTATGACTACGAAATCTAGCAAATGGACGTGAAAACGGCCTTCCTCAATGGAGAGCTTGAGGAGAATGTATATATGATATAGCCAGAAGGTTTTGTTTCAACGGTTGGAACAAACCAAGTCTGTAAGCTATAACGATCCATTTATGGATTGAAGCAAGCTTCTCGAATATGGAACATCCGTTTTGATGAGATAATCAAAAGGTTTGATTTTATCAAAAATGAGGATGAACCTTGTGTGTACAAGAAGGTTAGTGAGAGCGTTGTTTCATTCCTTATATTATATGTTGATGATATATTACTGCTAGGGAATGATGTTCCTATACTACAGTCGATCAAAATTTGGTTATCTAAACACTTCTCTATGAAGGACTTGGGTGAGGCATCCTATATTTTGGGAATAAAGATCTATAGAGATAGATCTAAAAGGATGCTGGGCTTGACCCAAGAAAAGTACACTGACTCGATGCTAAAGAAGTTTAGCATGGAAGATTCCAAGAGAGGTCTCATGCCGATGAGCCATGGAATACAACTCTCCAAGAAACAGGCCCCAAAGACACCTGAGGAGAGAGACCGAATGAGTAAGATTTCTTATGCTTCAGCAATAGGATCTATCATGTACGGTATGATATGTACTAGAACAGATGTCGCTCATGCACTTAGTGTAACAAGCAGATATCAGTCGAATCCAGAGAAGAGCACTGGAAGGCAGTGAAAAACATCCTAAAGTACTTGAGAAGAACTAAGGATGTATTTCTTGTCTACGGTGGGTCTGAATTGAAACTAGAGGGCTATACAGACTCAAGTTTTCAAACGGACCAAGATGACAATAAATCTGTTTCAGGGTACGTGTTTACCTTAAACGGTGGCACAGTGAGTTGGAAAAGTTCCAAGCAGCAAACAGTTGCTGATTCAGTGACAGAGGCAGAGTACATAGCTGCAAGTGAAGCTGCAAAGGAAGCTGTTTGGATGAAGAAGTTCATAACTGAACTTGGAGTGGTTCCTAGCATTAGAGGAGCCGTATCTTTATTCTGTGACAACAACGGAGCTGTTGCGCGGGCTAAGGAACCCAGGTCTCATCAGAAATCCAAACACGTGTTGCGGCGGTTTTATTTGATTAGAGAGATCATTGAAAGAGGAGATGTCACCCTGGAGCGTGTGGACTCTCAAGACAACATTGCAGATCCATTTACTAAAGCTTTAACACAACAGCAGTTTGATCGTCACTTAGAGAAGATGGGTATTAGATACCATGGCGATTGGCTTTAGTGCAAGTAGGAGATTGAAAGTAGTATGCACACAAGCCAATCATATTTGATATGATGTAGCATATACTTTGTAATATTATTCATTTATTAATAAAAGAATTAATTTTCTTAAAAGGTATTTTATATTATCTACATAGTGCTGTTATATTAAATGTAATAAACCCATAGTTTTGAGCAATGCTTTTAAAATCATGATGGTGATCATGCTAATGAGATCTAAATTCTAGATAACTCACAAACTAAAATCGTTCCTAATCGTTGGATTACTAAAAGGGGATTACTGAATCCGGATAGATTAGTACATACGTTGCTTGCTCTTAAGAAGAGAATGATTGATCTCATAATCATTTGTGTGGAGACACTAAAGCAAGTATGTAGGTGCTTATTAGAGAATAAGTTCACTGAACGTGGCTCGCTAAGGAATACCTAATGGAGTTTTACTCGCCTGTCAATAGAAATTCCTCTAGTGATAGTAGTACAAGTGATCTTTGGACTTGAGATCATCAAAATATCTTGTCTATGATGAGTTATACTTTGACATGTCCCTTAAGACCTTTAGGATATAACAAAGGGTATGATTGGGTATAATAAGTTATACATAGAGATAGGTGAATGATCAACAAAGAATCTACCACGTCTAGTAAAAGATGTGAATGTCCTATGTGATTCGATAAATGACAACTCAGTAGTCCTTGGCCAAGGCAGAATGAAATTAAAAAGGAGTTTCTAATTTGTATTATTTAGAGTTGTGCATTTGGGAATCGAAATACATATAATTAAATAAAATAAGACTTGACAGTAATTCCATATCTTATATTTAATTGGAACATTGTATGGTAGAAGGATTGAATTGTACGGTAACTATTCACTGAAAGGTTCTTTTGTGATTAATGTTGAAATCTATATTATCTGGAAAGTCGTTGATCGCTAAGGGGGCTTACCCTTATTGTAGAATAAATATTATTTATTTAAATGAATTAAATAGTTTAATTTATTTATTTAAATAAGATTAGAATTGTTCTAATTGATTTATTCACAACCGGTTTAATATGGAGAACCTAAAGGGTCACACCGCAAAAGAAAAATATTTATTTAAGAAGTAAATGGCATAATTATAATAATAAGTTAAGTGTATTTAATTTAATCTATGGAGATAGAATAAATTAAATAACTTAATATTTATTATTTAATATTTTAGAAATATTAAATATAAATTAATAAGAGGAGTCTTATTATTATTATTACTATTACTATTATTTAATTCCTAATAGGGATTAGAAATTAATTAATAGAAGTACTCTCTCATGAATTCCTAATTAGATTAGGAGTTTAATTTAATTAAAGGAGTTTAATTAGAATAGAAACCCTAATCCTAAATAGTTTAGGGAAGGGTTTTCCTACATCTATAAATAAGAGAAGTCTTATTATAGATTAGGGTTATACACTCTTGCATAAGAATTGTGGAGAGTACTTACAATTTCTATAGAGATAGAAACTAGGGTTTTGCCAACACCCATCTTCTTGAACAAGTATTATTCCTTGGTGGATCACCTCTAGAGGCCAAACACTTGGGTGGCTAACGTTGATCAAAGGAAGGAATTTAATCGGTGGAATTCAAGGAGAACGCGAAGGAATTGGAGGTGAACTTGTATCTGAGGAAGCTAGAATTCTACAAGGGTATAATTCTTATTCTCCATCTCTTTCGTTTAATTAATAATTGTGCATAAAAAAAGATCATGGTGATGGTTTGTATAAAATTTTAAAATTTGATTTTATTGTGCTTCCGCTTTATTTATGTAATTTGATTGCATGTTCGCTTTATACAAACCTAACACAACACCATCAAGGCAATTTGATAGACATAAATTCGTCAGTGTTGAGGCCACTGACAGATTTGATTCGTATGTATCGGGTAAAGCTCTAACTCTCGAGCGCGGTCTTCAACCTGACGAGGTGGTAGATGGTGAGATGATGTTGCAGATTATAGAGAGGGGATGGGAAACATTCACAGCCCATCCAGAACCTGCGTGTATAGCCATCGTCAAGGAGTTATATGCTAATGCGGAGGACGCGGCACCATGCGAGGTTGTAATCAGGGGCAAGAAGGTTTCGTTCGGTGCCCAGACTATCAATGAATATTATAATTTGAGGCCTGATGAACGTTGTAGGTATTCTCAATTTCTTGCTGAAGGCCCGAATTTGGAGAAGGTTGTGACTGACTTGTGCAAACCAGGGACGGCTTAGATATCTAGAGGACCACGTGAAGCAATATCTTTCCTTATCAAAGATCTTAGTCGTTATGGGAAGGTCTGGTATGCCTTTCTGTCAGCCAAATTGATGCCATCACAGCATGTGAGTGATGTCCCAAAGGAAAAAGCTCTGTTGTTATATGCAATCGTGACGGATATAAAGATTAATGTGGGGGTGATGATTGAGGCATCGATTCACCGAAGCTTACGAAGCTTACATACTCAGGGTGGTTTGCCACACCCCTCTTTGATTTGCGGGTTATGCCTTCGAGCGGATGTTCGCTGAAGTTCTGAGGAAGCTGTCCATCAACCATTGCTTATTTTGGACCATCGGCTAATTGCGAGGTATAAGGAGTGGGAAGGTGGTGAGTCCCATCCCCGTGGCTTGGGATATATCGTTCATCTTCCTTCAGAAGGTGAGGAGCAAGAGCCCGATGAAGAGGTAGCGGATCCTTCGACGTCCACTTCTACAGGCAAATCCAAGTTCAGTCTTCAATTTCTCAAGTTGCAGCGACTTATCGATTCTCAACATAAGACCATATTGAGGCAGAATCAACGGTTGGCAGAGCGACAGGAAAATATGTTTGCTTATCAAACGAGTTGCACGTAAGCGATAGCAAATATGCATGCTAATATGCAACCGTTGATGGATTATGTTCATTTTCCAGATGCTCAGCCATTGCCAGTTTTTCCACCACCAACCCCAGATGATGACGAGTTCGGGCCCACTGCTTGACCTGTCACAGAAGTCCTCCGTTCTTTATTTTCTTTATTTTTAGCACAATGAGGACATTGTTTTATTTGAGTTTGGGGGAGGTTTGGGAATTGCTAGTTTTATTTTGTTTTAGTGGTGTGTAAATTGCATAGTAGGATTTGTTTTATTTATTTGCATAGTAGTTGCATTAGTGCATTAGTTTAATATGATTAGGTTCATTGCATTTATTAGTTGTGTTTAGTTGTGTTGCATTCAATAATTATCTAAACTATATATATATATATATATATATATATATAGTAGAGTAGGATCATATAGAATTGTATTTAGTAGGGATATTCAAGCAATGAATTAATGTAAATCATTTAGGGAAGGTCGATGATGAAAATTTGATCAGTTCTTGATTAGTTTAACAGGATAGATAAGGAATGCTAAGTCAGGAGTTTGACTGTTTCTAGTTGTGTCTACATGTGTACCCTTGGTTTTCAATTACTCACGATATGTGTTAAGTTGCAAGAAAGAGAAGAAATATGTAAAAAGGGAAGGATATAGACAGATAAGAGCAAATCTTGACTAGTTTGTCTTTATGGCCGGTGTCATTTGAACAAGTAAGCCCTTAGGATGTGCCTTTACACTCAGCGCCCTAAAATCGTCTGGTTTGGGAGTCGTTGGTCGAAAGTTCGTTACACGGGTGGCATTGAAAAGCCTAATAAAGATGAACATTGCACAAGTCAAGGAAAAAAATATATATATCTACGAGATGGAGCGTAAAACACACTCGTTGAAAAGAAAAAAAAAGAAAAAAAGATATGAAAGTGAAGACAAGTGGGTAAAAGTAGAGCTTAAAAGTAGAAACATGCAAACTTATCTTTCTCTAAGCACTATGATACTAAGGGTTGAATTCAAATTCTGATTGATTTAATATTTTGCACACATACACACATAGAAGGGTTGAGAGTGAAGATATAACTAGGATAGTTGGACTATTGATGGTGCATGAGGTTGAAGTCCTGTTGAATTGTTAGTTATTGATTTCTGAGGCTGGATTTTTATGATGTCTGTGGATTAATTGCTTGAGTTTAGTCAATCATGCATATGCATTCATGTAGGTAGTTAGTTTAGTTCTTATTTTTGGTTTGTTTTGTGTTTTTGCTTGAGGACAAGCAAAGTTTTGAGTTTAGGGGTATTTGATGAGTGGGTTTTAACCTACGAGTTAGCTACATTTTTGGCTTAATTCTTACAGTCTTTAAGTGTTTTTAGTATCTTTTTATTTGTTTTCATATTGCTTTTGTAGGTTGAGGCTGGTTGCAGATTAGAAAAAGAACAAGAAAATTTGGTGCAGGGCATTCTCGCCGGGGCGAGCTTTTAAAGCTTGATTTCTCGTCGGGGCGAGACTTCGCCGAGGCGAGTTTTTGTGAAGGAATTTCTCGCCGTGGCGAGGATGCGGCTAGAGGAAAAGAAGTTGATTTTCAACAAGATCAGTTATTTTAGAAGGTTGATGCTAACAAGGATTCTTTTGACTAATCTGATGAGGAGACTATAAGAGACATATGAAGGCATGAACAATACGACAACGCATTGACAATACCAACACGGAGATTAAACTTTCAGAGTTGAGCAAGGAGATTAGAGATCAGGACAAGCATTGTGAAGAATTCAGATTGGCGGATTGAAGATTAGAGATTTCATTGAGTTTTCTTTTAATCTTTTATCTCTAATTTGTAATTAATTATGATGACTTATTTTGGAATTCTAGTTTTTATTTTTAGCATGAACTAAACCTTTATTTAAGGCTACAATTGAACCAGTTATGCTTATAGATTAATTATCTACTTTGATTCTAGTTATTTATTCAATTCGAGTTGTCTATCCTATTCTATGCTTATTGATTAATTGTCTGGCCAACAATTAGCGGGATACTCTAGGTGAATTCGGGAGATGAAATCTAGGGTTAGATCTGAATATGATAGCATGTATTCTTAATTATTTGCATGTGATAAATAATTAGGGTTGTAAAGTGAATAGGGATATCTCTTTGTTGCATGTAACTATTAGGAATTGATGCTTAATGAATTTAATCTCTTAGTTTTGCATAGGAATATCGCAGAATTAATTGGGTTAGATAAATTTATTTGATCACTTGGAAAATGACTTATAAATAAAATTGAATTCCTGTTAACAACTTCATTGAAGTAAATAATTCGATGACGTAGTTAGCTTCGTTTATATTACATAACTGGGGATATTGTAGTCTTAAACCTTTAAATCTGAATTTTAACTTTCGTGTTAGTTATCGATCTTAGTTCAATTTAATTAGTTTTAATTGATATTCAAATTGTGATTGTTTAATAGAATAACATTAATCTAGACTGGTAGTTGAAAATATAAAACACAATATTTCTCTGTGGGAACGATACTCTATTTATCAATTTATTACTTGTTGATCGTGTATACTTGCACGTAATTGTGGTTGTGAAATCGGACAACACCATAGCTCAAGTTGGAATGATCTCTCCATCCTGGATTCTAAGTATTAGAGTAAGGATCACATTGATGTTTATGTTGTCCTGAGAATGTCCCCACAACATTGACTTGTTGAACAATTTCATCCTCTTGCAATATTGGACAAGCATCAGTAGTATGCCCTGACATTGAACAAATTCCACACACCTTTATCACTTGCATATTCTCTGCAGCCATCTGTCGAACCATAGCAGTTAAATCAGCAATTTGACGTTCAATATTACAAGTGCTTACCTCATTCACCTTTTGAGGTGTATGATCCATTCTAGTTCCATACTACTGTGAGTTAGCTATCATGTTTGCAATTAAGTTCCTTGCAACCTCAGGTGTCTTATTAACTAGTGATCCTCCACTTGTGGCATCAATCATGCTCCTATCCATTGTCAACAATCCCCCATAGAAGTATTGAATCAGGTTTTGATTATCAATTTGATGTGATGGACAGCTAGAGTATAGCTTCTTGAATCTCTCCCAATACTTATAGAGTGTTTCTTCACTGAACTGTCTGATTGCACATATCTCCTTCCTTATGTTGGCAACTCTCGAAACAGGAAAGTACTTCTCCAAGAACAGCCTTTGCATATCATTCCATGATTTAATCGATCCTAAAGGAAGATAGTGATAGACTCCACGGCACGCTTGCGTGAGGTGGTCATCGGGAAAAAACTTCTTCAAACTTTTCACTACTCGTAGCTATGAAAATTCTTGGGAAAAAATCTACAAAAGCAAAATAAGAGACGTGAGAAAAAATTTGGAAGAAAATCATAAGAGTAAGGTAAGAAACGTGAGGTTTTAGTTAATAATAAGACAAAGAATTAGTAGGAAAAATAAGAGAGAGCATAATTGTGTTTTTGGTCTATGAAACTTCTTAAGGATAAATATGTTAGGTGTAGGAGTCTTGATTATAATTTTATTGGTGATTATTTTTAATAGTATTAATTTCTCTTTAGTTATTTTTAATATTTATTGGTGACGGTTTTTAATAATATTAATTTCTCTTTAGTTATTTTTAAGAGTTGAACTCCTTAAGAATGTAGGATTTTGTGGGAGGGAACATAGGATCATTTTTTACTATCGATCCTTATAAACGATTTGTTTTCTTCTAAAATTTATGTCTAAATAACAATAAAAGTCCTACTTCTACTCAAAACTATAAATATATATATATATATATATATATATATATATATATATATATATATTAATAATAATAGTAACATTAATAGTTATTAATATTGTGTATACTAATTTATAGGTGGTAGATTTTTTAGTGATTTTGAACTCTACATAAAATAGAAAGCTAAGATGAAAAAGAAGAAATTTATTACATTTAGGTATGCTTTATTTTTATTTTTTATTATTGGTGCAAGACATTTTAATAATAGTAACATTAGTAGTTGTTTAGTACATTGTTTAATTTAAATTAAAAAAGAGGAAATTTAATTTGAGAAGACGTTTAAAAAAGGAACATATATTTATTAGAAATTTAATATATATAAAAAAAGGAGATTTAGTTTAATAAAAAGTTAATTTGGTATTCATCTAATTAAAATAATAGGTTTATACGGGTTTATAGTATTTATTTATTTAGTTTAATATTAGGATTTGTTTATTATATTGTTTAATTTTATTTTATTTTTATAAAAAAAAGAGATTTAGTTTGAGAAAAAGTTTAAAAGAAGAATATATATTTATTAGCTTTACTTTTTATTAAAATTATACTCATTGGTTGATTTGGACTTCTTTCAGGAGTTGACATGAGAAGAAGAATAGGTTTAGATCTCTTTTTTTGTTTGTTCTTTTTTTCTTTTTTTGGGGCTAATTAATAATTATTTTTTTTATTTTTTATTTTTATTTTTGATAATGTGGAGTTTCCGGGTCGCAACCCGACTAATCTCCCCAACCCGAGCCCAGGCGGTCTGCTTCCCAGCTTGCGCTTAAAGGGGGCCTGTGGTCACAGCGGAGCATTATTAGTGCCCCTCCAAATGTTACTAGTGGGAGTCGATCCTGAGTCGTCCGGGTTTACGGTTCGTTCCCAGGGCGGCTTGCACCACTGAGAATTTACTACTTAGGTTAATAGGTTTTTGGATTATTTTATTCTAGTTATAATTGATGGAATTTTTTCATTTTTTTATTTTAAAGATGTGATTAGGGTAAAGATTAAAAAAATAATAATAAGTAGTCTATTTGGTTTTGAGTTTGTTTTTTTATTGATAGAAGAAGTTTAAAATTATTATAATTTTAATTTAAAAAAAGAACATATATTTATTAGATTTACTTTTTATTGGGGGAAGAAGTTTAAAAATATTGGAGATTATGAGAGTGCTTTATTTTGTAAGGAAGTTATGAAAGTGCTCTATTTTAGTGAAGATAAACTCTCAGTTACTACCTTTATATATTAAATAGATATAGATATAGATATATAAATTTGTGAAATTTATACTTTGTTCATCCTTTTTGAGGACGGAGTGAGTGTAAGAGGTTGTTCGGAAACGACTTATAAGTTGGCAAACAACTTATAAGTTATTTTTTTACTGTTTAGGTGTTTAGGAAAAACTTATTTTTTGACTTATAGGTCATTATTAGTAACTATTTACATCCAAATCCTAAAATTTTAATTTTGGGTAAAGTAATTTTCGGCTAAGTGCTTGTTGCCTAATTTACTACTTAGGTAATTCACGCAAATATACGCGATCAACTTAAAAATATAGTGTCAAGAAGAGTATCGTTCCCGCAAAGAATAAATTAATAATATAAACCAACTACTAATTTTATATCAATTCGATTTTATTTAAACAAATGATCTAAAGTTATTAAACCAACGAACTAACTCAATTCAAGTAAATTACCAAAAAGTAACTAAGATAAATATCAAGTTTAACAGTTAGGATTAAAATTTCTCCCAATATTTCACTTAAATTTAATTACTCTCTTTTCAATTAGTTAATCATAACAAGTTGCTAACCGAGAATTCGGAATTAATTAACCATCCTCTTTCGAGGAATAGATAATAATACATCCACTCTAATTCACTCACTATATTCCTATGTGAACAATTAAGAATGAATTTGTTAAGCACTAATTCTCTTACAAGTTACATATGACATATAGATATATTCCTATTCTATACGTAAATCATGATATTTGTTAGATATCATGGTTTAAATCCGCAGTTATCTCTCTTCAGGAGTCCCAGATTGCTCAGAACAAGCTAATAACTGAGAAACTTTTCGATCTGAGCACATCCATCAACAACTTTCAGCGCCTATCTCTTCAACAAATGGAAAGGACTGACAATGCACTAGCACTTATGCACCAACAACGAGAACGAACTGAAGCTCAGTTCATAGAGCAAAGAGCTGACAATTCTCAATCCCGGTCACAAATGCAAGAATTAGTGCGAGGTATTGAGAAACTCTCCCAAGATGTTAGAAGATTGGATGTTGACATAAAGGGGGAGAAATCAAAAGGAAAAGAAAGAGGAGAATCAAGTAGCAATAGGGGAAGAGAGCAACCAAGGCCAAGGCAGCCCGAATCATCAATACTAGGAGAAGAGGAGCCCATCAATGCAATTCCCATACGGAGTGAAGTTCCTGGATCTTACAGAAAATGCCTGATGTAACTCCAACAGGAGTTCGCATACCATCAGGAAATCCTGCAGTTTTAAACAGACACTTGCATGGAACTCACCCATATGGTGAAGGAGGAAGCCATGTGCCCTCTTCCGGTCTCAGTCGAGAGCAGATCGAAGAATTCCAGCAGATGACCGAAGAAGGCAGGGAAATCTACAGAAGAAGAACTGCATATGAAAGAGCCAATCCCCCAAGGACCAAGAGAGGAGCAGCACGAGGAAGGAGAGGCTAAGGTTTGAAATCTTTTGTAAATCTTCTCTTTCCCTGTATTGATGAAACTATCCTACAATGTAATATGCATTTTATCATCAATGAAATTCATAATTTCATCTAGAAATACAGTTGCTCACTGTACTATAAGATATGTTTATTTCCTTAAGTATCTGCATTAGAACTGATGATATGATTCAACTACTGGTTATGTCAACATCAAATAGGGGGAGATTGTTAGATATCATGGTTTAAATTTGATGTTGTGCACTTAATGAATATGTATATCAGTAGCTAAGTTTGTAAAGTTCTTAATGGGAAGTATATGTACAGGACTTAGAATAGAAGATCAAATATGTTAGGATGATCTAAGATGTATTCAATATCTGTAATATCCTAGCAAATTGTAAAGTCCTTTATTGAAGGTGATGTACAAAGAACTTAGTATAGAAAAGATCAAAGATGTTAGGTTGATCTTGTGTGCTGATCGTAGAGTACTGCCATACTCCAAGTAAAAGGACGTAGGGGTTGCTCGGCATGTCGCAGAGCCTCCTCGGCAGGACGTAGAACTTTGTCGACAGGACGTAGAGCTTCCTCGGCAGGACGCAGAGCCTCCTCAGCAGGACGAAGAGCTTTGTCGTCAGGACGCAGAGCTTCCTCGGCAGGACGTAGAGCTTTGTTGTCAGGACGTAGAGCTTCCTCAGCAGGACGTAGAGCCTTCTCGACAAAACAAAGAGTTGTCCCTGCATCACAAGACAAACTCTCACCTATCGTAGAGTTGTCTATGCCAGTGCTCACAGAATAAATCAGCACTTCTGAAGAAAAATATAAAGGCAAAATATCGATGCTATTTCAGAATGATCAGGATGAAATATGAAGATCACAGTGCATATCTGCAAGCATCAAATGACTACAGAGCTACAACTCTTCAGACACTACGTCTAAGCAAGAACGTAGAGACAGACAACTGATGAGCAACTCAGATTTAAGAATGTGTATTCTAAGTTGCCCATAACAAAGTGACAGTAGAATGACTTGCCCAAGACAGTTGCTGAATATTAAATAAATGAGTGGGGAGAAAACAGCTACAGTTTGCAGTCGGTCAGAGCATTATTTTAAAGGAGACTAATGGAAGCTGACTCACCCCACTTACACAGTCAACAAGGATTAAACTAATCCTAAACTCAGTAACACATCTCAATGGAAGAATCAGATGCAACGGCCACATTTCAACGGGAAGATTCTCAACAGCATCTACATAAGGCAGAAGGATTGAAGGTTCAAGTCAAGTAAGAACAACAAAAAAAAAAGATCATACTTGAAACTCCATCATTCTACAACCTAAGGGAAACATCTTGCTTCGCTGCTGAGTTTATCAATCCTAATGCTTCAAGCAACTCAGTAGCAACAAAATAAATCACTCTTCATCAAGTGAAAGGGTTAATAGGTGACCAACCCAAGACAGGTCTGCTGGACTTGTGGAGTACCAAAGGGTACCAAGGATTCTAAGGCTGCTGGTCTTAGATTATAGAGTTCCAAGGCTGCTGGCTTTGAAGAGTACATTGAGTACTGGTGTTCCAAGACTGAGGGTCTTGAAGGAATCTTAGTGATTCAGTTGTAACGATATCCTTAGTGGATTTGCTACTCGAGGAGTAGAACAGTGGAGTAGGAGTCTTGTGTGCTCCGAACCACTTAAAGCCTTGTCCCTATCTCTTTACACTTATAACTGCCATATCACTGCTTTACCACTGCTCTATTTTCTACAAGGGGTTCGTACAAATCATATTCCGCTGTGCTTCATTATTGGATACATTAACTAAATTGTTAAGTCATCCTTTTTGGAAAGAAAAAGAAAAGTTTTTTAAAATATCTATTCAACCCCCCTTCTAGATATCTTTTGTGCCTCTGGAAACTAACAATTGGTATCAGAGCAGGTTCTCTTATTTAAAGCTAAAACCACTTGAGTAGATCAATGGCACAAACCAGAAATGGATCTGAGCAAGGTGGAGGAAACAAACCACCCATGTGCAACGAGGAAAAATTTGCCAACTGGAAAGTTCGCATACAGGCATACATGGATGCCATTGACGAGGATCTATTTGACACTGTCATCAATGGGCCTTATGTACCAACCAAGCTGACGCCAACTGCTGAAGATCCAAATAAAGTTTCAATCAAACTAAAGAAAGATTGGACTGATGCAGAGAAGAAAACAGTTCAGTTAGACAAAAGAGCCTAAAACATTTTGTTCATGGCTCTAGAAGATGAATTATTTGAAAACGTGGTCAACTGTACAACAGCTAAGGAAGTATGGTATGCACTGCTGATCATGAATGAAGGAACGGAAGAAGTCAGAGAAAACAAGCAATCCTTGCTCACTCAGCAGTATGAAATGTTCACCCACATCTCAGGGGAAAACATCACTTCCATATATGAAAGATTCAACGTACTACTCAACTCTCTTCGAGTGTATGGAAAGACCTATCCAAACAAAGATCTCATCATCAAGTTCATGAGAGCCCTACCAAGCAAATGGGATGCCAAAACTACTGCCATTAGAGAATCAAAGAATCTTCACGAAATGACTGTTCAGATGCTATATGGAAATCTTCTCACTTATGAACTGGAGATGACCCAAAGAGCTGAAACACTGTCAGAAGGAAAGAAGAAAGAAAGAGGAATTGCTCTAAAGGCATCTACTTCAAAAATAGCTGACTCAGATGATGATGAAGATGATGAACTCAATGATGAAGGAGTTGCTATACTGGTCAGACACTTCAAAAGATTCATAAGCAGAAACAACAGACAGAGGAAGTTCAGTAGCAGCTCTAAAGAACAAGTTAATGACTTGTGCTACAACTGCAAACAACCAGGTCATTTCATCGCAAACTATCCCAAGCCTCCAAGAAATGATCCAAAGAAGGACAAGAAAAGATCAGAGTTCAAAAGTCACTACAAGCCCAAGAAAAAGGAAAGAGGGTTCGTCGCTGAAAGTTCATGGAGTGACTCAGACAACGACTCAAGTCCTGAATCAGGTGAAGATGAAGAAACTCAAAAAGCCAACCTATGCCTAATAGCCAAAGAAGGAAAAGGAAAGAAAGAATTCAATGTAGATGAGGTATTTGACTTCTATTCTCCTGATTTAACTATTGATGACCTTAGAGAAGGAATGCATGACTCTATGATAGAACTGCATAAATATATGAAGATGTTTAGAATTCTATCAAAGGATCATTCTCTTCTTCAAGAGGAAAAAGAGAAAGCAGTGGTAGAGTTGGAAACTGCTCTACGAACTGCTAACTCTTGTGCCAATCTTGAGGCTGAGAATGTCAGCTTAAGACAGGTAATTGAGCTTAACACTCAGAGAGAGTTAATTCTAGTTTCCAAAATCCAGGAACTAGAAAAGACCATTTCAGCATGGAACAAATCCTCTCTGTCTATGGATACCATGATCTCTAGCCAAAGATCTATGGCTAACAGATCAGGATTGGGTTTCTGCAATTCTCCCTCAGAAACATCAGTGGTCAAACCTATGGAAGCTAATGATAACAGTTCTCCTAAATCTAATAAGAGAATTGTATTTGTTAAATCCTTACAGACTGGTAATACATTGCACTCAGCTCCTACAAACCAAGATACTGTTTCCCACACAACTCTAGGATTCAAAAATTTAAAAAGTAAGTCAAAATCTGCATTTAGGCCACAAAGGGTAGTAGAGTATGTCAAAACTCTCTCTACGAACCACAAGGATCGTAGAGACAACCTCCACTCTATGAAAACTATGAATCGTAGAAGAAAGCAGAAGGGTGTGAGTTACTACCATCCACGAAGGAATTCATACTCACATACAAGCATGCATTACATTCAATGTTACACCTGCCATAAACATGGTCATAAAACTGCAGAAGGTCATCTCAACTATTTTTATCCTGTACTGCATAGACCCAACATCAAACAGATTTGGGTTCCCAAGGTTACTAATAAATATGGACCCAAGCAATATTGGGTACCAAAATGAAAGCTGATCCTTTTTGCAGGTACAAAGCTCCACTGAATCAACATGGTACCTTGATAGTGGATGCTCTAGACATATGACAGGCAACAAGGCCCTTCTGACGAACTATAAAGAAAAAGATGGTCCTGCAGTCATCTTTGGTGATAACAACTCTGGAAAAATAAGAGGATATGGGTCTGTTGGGAATGGTGTTGTGTCCTTCAGCAAAGTGGCATACGTTGAAGGACTAAAACACAATCTTCTCAGCATCAGCCAACTGTGTGATAAAAATCATCAAGTCACGTTTCTCAATAATCAGTGTCAAGTCAGAGACATGACGACCAACTCATTAAAGCTGATAGGAACCAGAGAAGGAAATGTCTATACTATCAACCTTGCAGAGTTAAGACCTGATGAAGCTGTATGTTTTCTTGCCAAAGCCTCTGAAGATCAATGTTGGCTATGGCACAGGAGGTTATCTCACTTAAACTTCAAAAGCATGTCAAGACTTGCCTCCAATGACCTAGTTGCAGGACTGCCAAAGCTCAACTTCATCAAAGAAAGGCCCTGCAAAGCATGTCAGTTTGGGAAGCAAACAAAAAGCTCATTCAAAAGCAAAGCAATCAACTCAAATGATAAGCCCCTCATGTTACTCCATATGGATCTCTTCGGGCCTATCCCAATAACAAGTCTTGGTGGAAAGAAATACTCTCTGGTGATTGTGGATGACTACACCAGGTTCACATGGGTATTCTTTCTGAGCTCTAAGGATGAAACAAGTTGTCACTTGATCAAGATGTTCAAACTTGTCATGAATGAGAAAGAGGAGAAGATCAAAGCCATAAGGAGTGATCATGGAAGAGAATTTGATTTCACTGAGGTAGAACTATACTGTGAGGAAAATGGCATCAATCACAATTCTCAGCCCCAAGAACTCCACAACAAAATGGAGTAGCTGAAAGGAAGAATAGAACATTGATTGAAGCTAGAAGAACATTATTGGCAGCTGCTCAACTCCCTGAGTGGCAGAAGCTGTCAGCACTGCATGCTACACTCAAAATAGGTCTCTCATTTACTCCCTCCTCAAGAAGACTCCTTATGAATTATGGAAGGGAAGGAAGCCAAACATCAGTTACTTTCGTGCATTTGGTTGTTTATGCTACATCCTCAACAATGGCAAAAAATATCTAACCAAATTTCAACCCAAGTTAGATGAAGGAATCTTCCTTGGCTATGCTACAGATAGCAAGGCTTACAGAGTATTCAACAAAGAATCATTAAGTGTTGAAATCTCTATTCATATCACATTTGATGAGTCAGAGAAGAAAACCTCCTCACTCAATGATCCAGCAGATGAAGACTGCACTGAGTCCAAAATCGTAAAGTTAGGCTCTACGATCGACAAACTAGAAGCAGAAATCGCAGAGCAAGAAGAAGCAAACATAGAGCTCACTATGCCTGACAATGAGTCTCTACGACCTGAACCAGAAATCAACTTGGAAGAACTCAGACAAGAAGGCACCAGAACTGATGTTCCAAGGAGGAGAAAGTGGACAAAGGATCACACTAAAGATCTGATAATTGGTGATCCTAATGCAAGAGTCAGAACAAGATCAGCAACTCAAAATGAATGCATCTACCTAAGCTTTCTTTCTCAAATAGAACCTAAAAAGGTAGAAGAAGCCTTAGAAGATTCAAACTGGATAAAGGTCATGCAAGAAGAACTCAACCAGTTTGAAAGAAGCAAAGTCTGGAGATTAGTTAAAAGGCCAACACAACATCCAGTCATAGGCACCAAATGGGTCTTCAGGAACAAGATGGATGAAGATGGTGTTATCATAAGAAACAAAGCAAGACTGGTAGCTAAAGGTTATTCACAAGAAGAAGGAATTGACTATGATGAAACCTTTGCTCCAGTTGCAAGATTGGAAGCAATCAGAATCTTTCTTGCCCATGCAGCCCACATGAGATTTAAAGTCTTCCAAATGGATGTCAAGGGTGCTTTCCTCAATGGAGAACTTTAAGAAGAAGTCTATGTAGAACAACCTCCAGGTTTTATCAATCCTACCCTTTCTAATTATTTTTATAGATTAGACAAAGCACTGTATGGATTAAAACAAGCACCTAGAGCATGGTATGAAACACTCACCAATTTTCTCACAGAAAAAGGATTCACTAGAGGTAGAGTAGATACCACTTTATTCCTAAGAAAGCACAAGGATAAATCACTGCTAGTTCAAATCTATGTGGATGATATTATATTTGGTTCAACTGATGTAAAACTGTGTGAAAGGTTTGCCAAGCTGATGCAGAGTAAGTTCGAAATGAGTATGATGGGAGAACTGAATTTCTTCCTTGGACTTCAAGTAAAGCAAACTGATGAAGGTATATTCATCAACCAAGCTAAATACATCAAAGACCTATTAAAGAAGTATGGCATGGAATCAGCTTCCATCATGAAAACTCCCATGGCACCTGCAACCAAGCTTGACAAAGATGAAAAAGGTAAAAGTATTGACATCACTCCATACAGAGGTATGATCGGATCTCTTCTATACCTAACTGCCAGTAGACCAGATATCATGTTTGCTACTTGTATTTGTGCTAGATTTCAAGCTAAACCTAAGGAATCTCACTTATTGGCTGTTAAGAGAATCTTCAGGTATCTTAAAGGAACACCAAATTTAGGACTCTGGTATCCCAAAGAGTCACCCTTTGAGTTAATGGGATATTCAGATGCTGACTATGCAGGGTGTAAGATAGACAGGAAAAGCACAAGTGGCACATGTCAATTCCTTGAAAATAGACTTGTCTCCTGGTTTAGCAAGAAGCAAAACTCAGTTTCAACCTCCACTGCAGAAGCTGAATATATTGCTGCAGGGAGTTGCTGTGCGCAAATCCTGTGGATGAAAAATCAATTAGCTGATTATGCTTTTGCGTTTAAATCCATTCCAGTTCATTGTGACAATACTAGTGCAATTGCTATAACTCATAATCCCGTCATGCATTCAAGAACCAAGCACATGGATATAAGATATCATTTCATAAGAGATCATGTGCAAAGTGGAAATATAGCATTACATTATATTCCTACTAAAAATTAGCTTGCTGATGTATTTACAAAACCCCTAGATGAATCTAGATTCAACATGCTGATAAGTGAACTTGGAATGCTAAATTTACATTCATAATATTATGCTTTGAAATCTACTAACTCTGCAGAAAGATGGTTCGTAGAATAAACTGGAAAATAGCTCTACGATCGTCGAGAAAAATGGAGGTCGTAGAGAAGAAAGGACTCTACGATCGCTTAGAGGTACTCTACGATCGTGAAGAAAAGATGAAGGTCGTAGAGTAGAAAGGGCTCAGGAATGAAATGTAAAGCTCATAAGAAGCTAAGGGCAAAATAGTCTTTTCTCTTTGGATTAAAACAAGTATACACCCAACACGTGACCATTAGCCCACTCAGCAGAAAAAGAGGGAAGTTTCTCACTAACTCATTTCAAATTATCTCTTCTGAAAAACTCTTCCTCTTCATCTCCACTGAAACCCTAGCTCTCCGCGTTAATCAAACTCTGAGCAAAGTTCGTCCTTGTGCAGCAAAATCAAAGAAATTCTCAAATAACACTCTCACCAGTAATCTCAGGGAACTCCCTCGACTTTGAAGATTTTGTTTCAGCAGAAACAAAGTACAAGAGAATCATCTCCTTGCTGCGACGATCAGGACTCTACGAAGCCCTCGACACCAACACTCTGATATATCCAGCATTGGTGAGAGAATTCTATTCAAATGGAATCATTGGAGATGGAATCCTATCCACGAAGGTCAAAGGAATCCCACTTCAGCTATGTGCCTCAGAGATCAATGTAGCCCTAGGTTTCAAAAATGACGGGCTCACTACTATCCAGTTCATCAACACAGAAGAAGGGCTAAAGCGAATGCATCATGAGAATAACCCAAAGCTAAGGGGATTAAAGAAAAAGGAATTCCCTCAAAAGTATGAGTTCCTTGCTGACATTGTGGGTAAATTTATTCTTTGCAAAGATTCAGCTCATGATTCTGTCAACGACATTCAGCTCAGAATCATTACTGCTATTGTGAAAAAGATTTAACTGAATTATGGTGCCCTTCTCTTAGAATGGATTGGAAATTGGATATCAAATGATGGAAAGATCCAAGGGGCAAGGAAAATGTTTTATGGCAGATTCATCAGTATTATCATTCAAAAAGCACTGGGAGATCGCATTGGGGATAATGAAGGAGAGGCTATAAATTTCCACAAAAGGATAACTCAAAGGTTATTTGTAAACTAGAAAAAGAATCCAGCTGGAAATTTGAAATCAGCCCAGACAGAAGACAGTGAAAAGACTCAGAGTGAAGTGAGAAAGCCTTCTATGAAAGACATGTCTGTTGTTGCAGAAACTGATGAAGTAGAACAGGAAGTGACAGCATTAACCAGGAAAAGCAAAGGGAAAAAGAAGGCAGTATCCCAAACTGAAGAAGAACCACAAGTGTCATCAAATGGAGGACCCACATCACCGTTTGCTCAAGCAAGGCCCTCTCCATCTTCTGAAGTAGAAAAGAAGAAGAGAAAACAACTGGAAGAATGCAGTGGAGAATCACAACCAACCTTGAAGGTATACCATAAGAAGGGAAAACGCAACTCCAAACAAAGCCTTCCCACGATCGCTGAGGAAACTTACTCTACGTTCGTAGAGTTGAGAACTGAAGAAGCAGCTGAAAGTGCTGGTCAGCCTGGCACTATGGCCAATTTCGCTGAACCATTGGCCGGGAAGGTTGCTAAACCCAAGCAAAAGAAGATGAAGAAGAAACTGATGACCTTAGCTCAAAAAGAGCTTAATGAAGCAATGCTAAGGATCAAGGAGGAAGAAATGAGACTGGCAGATCAAACCGCCGCTCCAGCTGAGGGGGAGCAACAAGAAATTGATAATCAAGGAGGTGCTCATACTGAGGGGGAGACACCTAATGCACAGATTGAGGGGGAGCAATCTGAAGATCAATATGAAGATCCCTCCATCCCTGAAGGATTTGATACTCATTCTGGTCAATAGGAAGAAAAGGAAGAAAGAATAAATGATCAGAATGAGGCTGTGGAGATTAGTGATAGTACAAATGATGAAGATGAGGATGACAGCCTCGAAATCATTGCTGAAGGAAGGAATGGAGAAAGGCATTACACATATAACTGCCTTTTCAACTACTTACCCAGAATGCCGCTCCATCAAGCACTTATACTCAACTCATGGGATCACATATTCTGGGCCTTCAAGACCTATCCAGCCATTTCAGTGCTTGCCCAGCAATACCCCAGCAGTGAACCCTTTGCTCAAAAGCTGTTGACCAACCATTCATCTCAAGTCAACGAGCAAAAGGTATACTTTGTTCCCTCCTCATTTAAATTAAAACACTCTCCATTACCAGTTTACTATTGTTTTGATGAGATACCGAGATAGAATGAAGTCATTTATGACCTAAGGAACCCTATTCCAGGTACAGGGTCTCAAAACTCTGTCCTTGATGAACCAAATGCTCAAGCCATAGATCCCCCAACTTCTATGATTGATGCTCAGCCTTATCCTCAAACACAATTCGTAGAGTCAGCTCACTCTACGATCGACTCCATGATCGTAGAGTGTGCTGATCCTTCAAACATCAATCAAACTACTTTCTCTCCCACACTTCAAACCACTGCTAGTGACATCCCATCCTCCTCTCAAAATGAATATTTTGACTTGGCCATTGCTCTAGTAAATATTCAAGAAAGCAATAAGGAAGCATCTACACCGGAAATCAAGCAAATTCTTGCGCGGGTCAAACTCATCCCCACAAAAGATGAATTAACAAATCTTATTGTGGGAATGACGAAAGACATGGAAGAAAATCTTGCAGACAACTCTCTCATCCTCCATAGAAGATACAATGAGCTTGTTGATGCTGCCAATGCTCACACAAACAATCTTGGTACTGAGCTGACCAAAAGATTAAGGGAAATCATCAAGGAATTGATGAACGACATTGACAGAAGGGACCAGCTATACAAAAAGGAAATTGCTGATCACAAATCCGCAGTTATCTCCCTTCAGGAGTCCCAGATTGCTCAGAACAAGCTAGTAACTGAGAAACTTTTCGATCTGAGCACATCCATCAACAACTTTCAGCGCCTATATCTTCAACAAATGGAAATGACTGACAATGCACTAGCACTTATGCACCAACAACGAGAACGAATTGAAGCTCAGTTCGTAGAGCAAAGAGCTGACAATTCTCAGTCCCGGTCACAAATGCAAGAATTAGTGCGAGGTATTGAGAAACTCTCCCAAGATGTTAGAAGATTGGATGTTGACATAAAGGGGGAGAAATCAAAAGGAAAAGAAAGAAGAGAATCAAGCAGCAGTAGGGGAAGAGAGCAACCAAGGCCAAGGCAGCTCGAATCATCAATACCAGGAAAAGAGTAGCCCATCAATGCAATTCCCATACGGAGTGAAGTTCCTGGATCTTACAGAAGAATGCCTGATGTAACTCCAACAGGAGTTCGCATACCATCAGGAAATCCTGCAGTTTTAAACAGACACTTACATGGAACTCACCCATATGGTGAAGAAGGAAGCCATGTGCCCTCTTCCGGTCTCAGTCAAGAGCAGATCGAAGAATTCTAGCAGATGACCGAAGAAGGCAGGGAAATCTATAGAAGAATAACTGCATATGAAAGAGCCAATCCCCCAAGGACCAAAAGAGGAGCAGCACGAGGAAGGAGAGGCTAAGGTTTGAAATCTTTTGTAAATCTTCTCTTTCCCTGTATTGATGAAACTATCCTACAATGTAATATGCATTTTATCATCAATAAAATTCATAATTTCATCTAGAAATACAGTTGCTCACTGTACTATAAGACATGTTTATTTCCTTAAGTATCTGCATTAGAACTGATGATATGATTCAACTACTGGTTATGTCAACATCAAATAGGGGGAGATTGTTAGATATCATGGTTTAAATTTGATGTTGTGCACTTAATGAATATGTATATCAGTAGCTAAGTTTGTAAAGTTCCTGTTAGGTTTGTATATAACACGAGCATGCAATCAAATTACATAAATAGAGCGGAAGCGCGATAAAACGGTTTTTAAAATTTTATACAAACCATCACCATGATCGATCAATGTGCTCAATTAACGATTATAAACGAAAGAGAAAGAGAATAAGAAATTATACCCTCGTAGAACAAAGCTTCCTCGGGTACAAGTTCAACTCCTAGTCCTTCGTGTTCTCCTCGAATGCTACGGTGTGATTCCTTCCTTTGATCAACGTTAGCCACCCAAGTGTTTGGCCTCTAGAGGTGATCCACCAAGTAGGAACAAGTATTCAAGAAGTTGGGTATTTGGCAAAAACCCTAGTTTCTATCTCTATAGAAATTGTAAATACTCTCCACAATCTAATGCAAGAGTGTGTAACCCTAATCTATGATAAGACCCTTCTTATTTATAGATGTAGGAATAACCCTTCCTAAACTATTTAGGATTAGGGTTTGTATTATAATTAAACTCCTTTAATTAATAATGCTCCTAATCCAATTAGGAATCCATGGGAGAGTACTTCTATTAATTAATTCCCAATCCCTATTAGGAATTAAATAATAGTAAAAGTAATAATAATAATAATAATAAGACTCCTCTTATTAATTTATATTTAATATTTTCAAAATATTAAATAACAAAAATTAAGCTATTTAATTTATTCTATCTCCATAGAGTAAATTAAATACACTTAACTTATTATTACAATTATGCCATTTACTTCTTAAATAAATATTTTCTTTTTGCGGTGTGACCATTTAGGTTCTCCATATTAAACCGATTGTGAATAAATCAATTAGAACAATTCTAATCTTATTTAAATAAATAAATTAAACTATTTAATTCATTTAAATAAATAATATTTATTCTACAATAAGGGTAAGCCCCCTTAGCGATCAACGACTTTCCAGATAATATAGATTTCAATATTAATCACAAAAGAACCTTTGAGTAAATAGTTACCGTACAATTCAATCCTTCTACCATACAATGTTCCAATTAAATATAAGACATGGATTTACTGTCAAGTCTTATTTTATTTAATTATATGTATTTCGATTCCCAAATGCACAACTCTAATTAATGCAAATTAGAAACTCCTTTCTAATTTCATTCTGCCTTGGCCAAGGACTACTGAGTTATCATTTATCGAATCACATAGGACATTCACATCTTTTACTAGACGAGGTAGATTCTTTGTTGATCATTCACCTATCTCCATGTACAACTAATTATACCCAATCATACCCTTTGATATACCCACAAGGTCTTAAGGGACATGTCAAAGTATAACTCATCATACACAAGATACTATGACGATCTTAAGTCCAAGGATCACTTGTACTACTATCACTAGAGGAATTCCTATTGACAGGCGAGTAAAACTCCATTAGGTATTCCTTAGCGAGCCACGTTCAGTGAACTTATTCTCCAATAAGCACCTACATACTTGCTTTAGTGTCTCCACACAAATGATTATGAGATCAATCATCCTCTTCCTAAGAGCAAGCAACGTATGTACTAATCTATCCGTATTCACTAGTCCCCAATTTAGTAATCCAACGATTAGGAACAATTTTAGTTTGTGAGCTATCTTGAATTTAGATCTCATTAGCATGATCACCATCATAATTCTAAAAGCATTGCTCAAAACTATGGGTTTATCACATTTAATATAACAACACCATGTAGATAATATAAAATGCCTTTTAAGAAAATCAGCACTTCTGGCGAAAAACATAAAGGCAAAACATTGATGCTATTTCAGAATGATCAGGATGAAATATGAAGATCACAGTGCATATCTGCAAGCATCAAATGACTACAGAGCTACAACTCTTCAGACACTACGTCTAAGCAAGAACGTAGAGACAAACAACTGATGAGCAACTCAGATTTAAGAATGTGTATTCTAAGTTACCCATAACAAAGTGACAGTAGAATGACCTGCCCAAGACAGTTGCTGAATATTAAACAAATGAGTGGGGAGAAAACAGCTACAGTTTGCAGTCAGTCAGAGCACTATCTTAAAGGAGACTAATGGAAGCTGACTCACCCCACTTACACAGTCAACAAGGATTAAACTAATCCTAAACTTAGTAACACATCTCAACGGAAGAATCAGATGCAACGACCACATTTCAATGGGAAGATTCTCAACAGCATCTACATAAGGCAGAAGGATTGAAGGTTCAAGTCAAGCAAGAACAACGAAAAAAAAAGATCATACTTGAAACGCCATCATTCTACAACCTAAGGGAAACATCTTGCTTCGCTGCTGAGTTTATCAATCCTAATGCTTCAAGCAACTCAGTAGCAACAAAACAAATCACTCTTCATCAAGTGAAAGGGTCAATAGATGACCAACCCAAGACAGGTCTGCTGGACTTGTGGAGTACCAAAGGGTACCAAGGATTCTAAGGCTGCTGGTCTTAGATTATAGAGTTCCAAGGTTGTTGGCTTTGAAGAGTACATTGAGTACTGGTGTTCCAAGACTGAGGGTCTTGAAGGAATCTTAGTGATTCAGTTGTAACGATATCCTTAGTGGATTTGCTACTCGAGGAGTAGAACAGTGGAGTAGGAGTCTTGTGTGCTCCGAACCACTTAAAGCCTTGTCCCTATCTCTTTACACTTATAATTGCTATAACTGCCATATCACTGCTTTACCACTGCTCTATTTTCTACAAGGGGTTCATACAAATCATATTCCGCTGTGCTTCATTATTGGATACATTAACTAAACTGTTAAGTCATCCTTTTTGGAAAGAAAAAGATTTTTTTTTTAAAATATCTATTCAATCCCCCCTTCTAGATATCTTTTGTGCCTCTGGAAACTAACAATATTCACTCCTAAGAAGAATAATCACAACACATGTTACTATATTCAGATCTAACCATAAATTCTATTTCCTAATATTATCCAGATTATCAAGTTAATTATAGGCCAAACAATTATAATATGAAGCACAAAATATGATAAACAACTTGTATATAATCAACCATAATCAAATTGAGAGTAATTCAATAGAAGCTAATCATTAGGTTCCATTGTAATCCTAAAATAAGAAATTAGCTCATAGCGACAAATAGAAACATCCCATATAAGTCAGAAAAAACATCCTCAGATTACAAAGATAAAAGAATGGATTAGAGAAGAAAAACTCGGTCACAGTTGATCTTCACAATCCGCCTTGAATCCTTGCAAGCCTTCACGTGTTATCCTTCAATATCATATAAAACCCTAGTCTCTATGAGCAATGATGTATGTGGCTAATGGTGTATTGTATCTCCTCTCTGGCATATGGTATATATCCTTTTATAATCAGGCTCCTCTTCTATTTATAAGCCCCCTAACAGTTTTAAAAGATAACCCTAATTGGTCTCCAACTTAACAAGTGCCCTAATTGACTTTGAAGTGCAAATCAGCTGAGAAACAAATCCACACGCCCAAATCAACAACACCAGCGCCGCTGCGCCCTAATCTAGCGTCGCGATGCTCACTCTCTGTTCCTTCAACGCTATAGCGCTCTAACCCAGCATGGCGGCGTTGGACCTTTGTTTGCCCAGGCACGCCCATATTGCCCCTATGCTGATTCGTCGTGCCTAAGTTATGCCTTGTCTTGCTGAATTGCTTCGCTGAGTCAATGCCGACGACACTTGCACATACTTTCCTCCAATTGCTGCATTCGACCACATATTTTGACTGATTTTTCATCTTTTGCTGCTTTATATACCATCTTGCCTTAAAATACAATTCCTACACAAAAACACTAAAATGCATCAAAGCGAACTAAAAATACCTAAGAACTCACAAAATTATCAAGCAAAAAGTACTCTAATTAGAGGTATAAAACCAACTCATTAGTGCTTCAATCAGTTAACTAGACATCACTGGAGGATTTCAGTTAACTGATGGCGCGGACAAAGGCATCCAGCTAGGCTGAAAATTAAGAAAATGGTTGAAGACGTGTTTGAAATAGTCAAACACATGAAATAGCAGTGATACAAACATGTTTCTTCAAATCAGCAACATGGAAATGCCACGTTCAGTTAACTGGTGCACCAGTAGAGTCGGCCAAAATTCAAGGAACGTGACAATTAAGTCAAATAAATGTAACAAGCAAGTGAAGACCCACGTTCCTTCTGTTCAGCAGAGTGGGTAGGCTACGTTTAAGCACTTGATGCACTAGCAAAAACTGAATTAGTGGGCCGAATTTCAAGGACAACGCGCCTAAGTGGATAGCTAAGGAGGTGCAGTGGTTAAATGACAACTATATAAATAACAATCAACATTCTTATGAGAAAAGTCGCACACACCCAATTCAGAACGCCCAATTCTTTCAATTTTTCTCAATATTTCCAGTACTTTTATCTTAGGCTATTACAATTAGCTTATTACGCCATCTCATGTTTAGTTATCAATTGTTTAATTCAGTTGCATTTCGATTCAATGTTCGTTATGTTCCTTCAGACTTAGTTGTTCATGTTCATCTTCGGTTTGTTTTTTTGCAACATACTCGGTATTTATTCAGCGTTTATTATTAGGTTTTTACTTAACTATCAATCCCCAACAGCTAGATTTCGTTTCTATTTCTGTTTCTAGTAGTTAAATTCCTTGCATGTTTCTGTTGATGCGTGAGATTTACTTTCAGTAGTTAGATCAACTTGTCAATTGTCAATTTGTTACATTCTTGTTTATCTGGTATAAGTTTATGCTTAACTGATAGATTAGTTTAACTTGTGTTATAATTGCGGTTATCATATATCAAAAACTTAACTGATAACAGTATAACTTGTGATTTATAGTGTAGTTTAACTCTGGCTATAAGTTAACATGTGAACTAGGGCCAGTTAGCCAAAAAGAAACTAATCAATTGTCTAATATTAAAGTTCTTAGAGAAGTCGATTCTTCTTCTCTTTAATCGCCTGATCAGTTCGGCTGAATATATAGCCAAATTGTTTAAAGAACAGTGTTAACTAAATAATATTATCAGTTAGACAAAACACTGCCTCACATCGAGTTTAGTCGCACATAAAATTATTTAGGCCCAACAGTAACAAATTCTAACTTCTCAAAAAATGACTTATAAGTCTTTTTAAATAAGTAGGTTTGACCAAATATAGACACTTTTGCTCTTATTTTAATAGTCTTTACATCTTATTTTAACTTATAAGTTATTTTAGCCAAACATCTTTACATTTTATTTTAACTTAATTTATAACTTATAAGTCAAAATAGTGTCAAACACTTTTATTTATAAGTCACCACTTAAAATGACTTATAAATCATTTTAAATTTTAACTTATAAGTCCTTTTAAAATAAGTCATTCTCGAAAATGTCCTAAAAATATATTACAGAGTCAAAAAAAAATGAAAAAAAATGAAAAAGGGAGGAAAAAAATCTAAAGGTGTAAATGAATCGAGTTAAATCGAGTATTGAGTTATTCAAATTTGGTTCACAAAATTTATCGAATATAAAATAAGATTTGATTGAAGCTTGTTTAGCTAGCGAGTCGATCACAATCTCGAATCGAGCACGAATAATTTGAACTTTTTGAACAAATATGATTCAAGTATTAATTTAAAAAAATTGTAATTTGAGAAAGTTAGAGGAATTTATGAAATATAAATTATTTATATTTTAAATCGAGCTCGAATAGAACTTTTAATTGAGCAAGTACAAATTGAGCCCGAATTGTTTGGCCGTTTGCTCATTTTACTCCGTTACAAAAATCACATGTAAATTCAGACCCAGCAAAGATTTAGCTGTGGCTCACAATTGACCCTTTTTGTGTACACAACTTCTTCTTCGCCCTTTTGACGGATTGATCTACCAGAAAAGAAAAAAAATCAACGACAGTTATTACGGAGAGAGTTATGTTCCGGCGGATCAGATGGATTATAGCTGCTTTCAACCATCACAATCACAATAGAATAACAACCCTCAACGAAAATCCCGATATCGATGCTCTACCCGTACCCGTTTCACCTCAAGCTCAAACACAGGCCCCTTTCAATTCAGAATCTGGTAATCATAGTAAACCCAAAAGGGCAATGCTGGAGGCTTTGCACGAGATTGCCATTTACATTCACAGATTTCACAATCTTGACCTCTTTCAACAAGGGTATGTTCTAATTTAGCTGTCCCTTTTATTTATTTATTATTACATTTAGTTTTAATTTTTTTTCTCTCCATTTAGTGTTTTAGTATACTTGTGCTTAAATTGCCTGGGTAGTAAGGTTGTTGTAGTCAAGTGAATGAATGAAAACTTTTCTCCACTTATTTTGGGTTGAATGCCCAAAACATAATCTTTTTGTATTTAATTAATTAACAAGGGTATGTTCAACTTTGAGCTGTCTTTTTATTTTTATTTTAATCTCTGTGTGTGTGTGTGTGTGTGTATATATATATTTATTTTATTTTATCATTTCATGTAGTTTTAATTCCCCCCCCCCCCCCCCTCCCCTCATAATAGTGTGTTTTTGTATACATAGACAAGACGCACTATATTTGTGCTTAAATCCCCATATAGGCGAGATTGAGGGTTTGGGTAGTGGGTAGTAAGGTTGTCCTGGCTGTATGGTATGTGTTATTAATGGAGCAATTTGTACTACATCTGTCCCAAAATGAGTCCAATTTGAAAAGTATATGAGTAGAAGTTTCTGACGTTAACATTGTTATCTGCCTAGATAGAAAAACTTGGTAAAATTAAATGATATTTGGATCATTGATTTTGAATGTGGACTCTCATTTTCGGATGTCTCAAAATGTGAAACCAGACACTTGGAACTTGTATGTATGTACTTGTATATATACATATATATTCTAGAATTTGTAATTCATTAGGACGAGTTCTTCACTTCTTCCTGCTTAGCATATTGTAATGTATGTTATGAAAAGTTTTTCCTGCTATTTCCCTATGAAAGAACATAAATTACGCATAACTAAATGATCAGCATTACATTAAGCTGTTAAGGTTCTAGCTAATTATATTTGCAACTATATGTAGTGGATAAAACACATTTGAATGTAGGAACAATTAGATGCTGCCTCATGATACTTTTAATTTTCAAAATGAAACAAGAAATAAGAAGGATGAGATAATTCAGTATGGGAGGGCAAGGAGTCCTTTAAGTAGAAACAAAGCCATCTCTAGATAAGGACAACTACCACTCGACATTTGACACATGAACAATATTGTTGTAATTTTACCTTGTCTCTAAAATATCAAATCCTTAAGAATGGAAAAGCGCACATCAACATGTCCTTGGATTGTGGTGCTTTTAATTGCACCAATATTTGTAGGTCCGAGCTAAATCCAACCTATTAGTGGGTAAAATATGGTCACCTATCAATGGGTTTAAGTATCATCTCCATAACTCTACATTTATTCGATATGATAGACTTATGCATATTCGTTTAGTTGTTATAGTTGGGTACCTCTAAATCTCATAAATTTATATAAGAACCATCATATTTACACATTATAAGTATTATCTATACTTTAAAAAGGAAGTTTCACAACAAAGATGGAAATAATCATATTCTTGAAAAGTAGTAATATTATCTAAATTCCAATTATTTGGATGGGTAATGTTTACAGTTCAACACACACACACTGACACACACGTATACACACACACATATGCAAACATAGTTATATATGGGTTAATGAATATGTTGCCTGCAACATCCAAGCTTAGGTATTGATCACATCTATGTAAGTGTTTTGCACAATTCAACGTTGTAGATGAAATGAACATGTCACAATATGTGAGCATATCAATTTTCATATAATTATGTAATGTGTAGCCGCCCTTATCTTGGGCTATATCTTTTTATGTCTTTTTTATAAACATGATTACTTATCAAAAGGAAAAAAAAAAAAGAAGAGAAAAGAGTCTCAGATTTATTGTTTTCGGTTTCTAAGAGTTCCACATCATCAAATATCGTGAAAAATGAAAATTGATGGCTGTCTTATTCTCACATATTCTTTCCATCTATATGGTTTGACTTAAGAAAAAAATGTGCAAAACACTCAAGTTTAGATGTGATCAATACCTAAGCTTGGGTGTAGCAAGCAACATATTCACCTTTCTCTATATATATTTAATTATTTTGAACAATTTTAAACAACCGTATATGGTTATTTATAGGTCACCTAGATCTGAATAATTACCAGCTAAATGAAACTAATTTCATTCACTCAATTTATTTTAACAAAATAGAATCAGTTGATTTATATAATGAAATTTGGAAATTGTTAAATACTTGGGTTCTATAACAAAGGCCAAACAAGTCCAAAATCTAACAATAACAAGGAGGTTGTAAGACCTTGAAAATTTTAAGGGGGCCATTATTTTTATTTACAAATGTAGGTCTCTTCACAATAGAATAACCTACAAGTGTTGGAATAATGACCTATTCATATTTCATACCCATACCGATACCAAAGCTATACCCATTCCCCTACCTTTACCTCAACAACAAACTATCAATCCTAGGCCTAAACTTAAGCCTAGTTATAAATCCAACAATCCAATGTTGGAAAATGTACGGTAGACTTCCATCTACATTTATAGATTTCTTAGTGTTGACTATTGACCTTTTCCAAGAAGTTTATGCATTCAACTATTCTATTTTTTTTTTCTTGATAAATGTCTTTGGACTATCTTGATCAATCAATCATTGTAATATGATATCTACCTATGTCTATTTATATATGTTTGTTTCTATATAGATGGTATCAGCTTAAGATTACCTTGAGATGGGAGGATGGTGACTACTCTTCATTGGGATTTCCATCAAGGGTTGTTCAATATGAAGGTATCCTTTCGTTCAACTTATTCTCTACTTTTTTTCATGCACTCTGACACACACATGGATACATGTATATATGAAGTAGTAAATTAACCCTAGGATGGGGATCAGAGCTTGCAGTTTTGATTCATTTGTTGAAGCTTCTGCAGTTTCATTCAGCAGTTGTTCACGTTCGCACGTAGCAGACATGTATGACGATCTAATTTAAAAGTCAAGAAGGCTCCTGATGTAGGACAAGGTGGAAAGAAGGAATAAAAGAGGTTAAAAAAAGATAATTAGACTAAAAAGCCACAAAGCACAAGGCTTCTATAATAATCAATCATTCAATATTTTCAAATGATAGTTTACATCACTTTATATAGGACAATAAGAAAACCCTAAACTTAACGACTGAGCAAAATCCTAGGCAATCTAATTAAATATGTAATTGAGTATGGCGGCACTCTTTCTTGGAATTTCCATTAATTTAGGAATATCATTGATGAGTATGTCAAGATTAATTTGCAGAATTCGGTTCAGATTTCAATATTTCTGATGAACGAGTTAGGTCTTCACTTTTTCTTGTGATAGGCTGATAGCTACTTGTCTTTCATGTTTTTTTTTCCTTCCCCATGTTCTAGTCTAGTTCCCTTTGGCTACTGTCCAATGAATGAAGCAAAGGCTTCGTCTAATGTGAAGGCTTTTATTTGGTTTCTGGTATTACCAAGGTTGAACATTAATGGTATGTAGTGCTTAACCCTTCTATGTGTTAGCAGAAGGATGAGACATACTCTCATATATTTTTGTACCGTCTTTATTTTTATTTTGGGGCTTGTGGAGATTAATATTTTGTGTGTTGGGGTAGGAGTTGATATCTCCAACTTTGGTGGGGGATATGTTGCCTATTTGGTTTTGAGGCTTCAAGGGAATAAGGATGCAAGCTTTTTTGGAAGTGTGTGACATTTTCTAGTCATTGGAGGATTTAGAATTCAGCTTTTTACGGACAATTGTATATCTTACACTTGGTCGTGGACTTCTTATCCCCATTCTGCATGTATATATTATTCTATATCCTCTATCAATATTTTTTCTTCTACTTAAGAAAAAGAACTAAATATAGTGAATATCTTTGTTTGAGTTACAGCTCCTAATTTGGGTTCCGATGATGTATATGGAGTATGGAGGATTGATGATACGGAGCATAGTTTCTCATCTCAGCCTTTCCGGATCAGATATGCGAGACAGGACATTCCTCTCTCACTCATGATCTCTTTTAACTTACCTCTTGGTAAATTTGAGGTATCCTCTCTCTCTATCTCTCGCTATTTTACTATTGGGAGTCTTATTTGAACACGATCAATTTTTGATAAGAAACAAAAGTTCTTGGGAAAGAAGAGGAAAACTCCTCCAAGATCTAGCGAGCACGGTGTATCGCTAAACTCTTATCAAGTAGACCATAATCCAAATGGGTTATGTATAATTAATCAAAGGAATAGTATTACCTAAAACGTGGTTCGTATCGGTACGAATACGGGTATGCGGTACGCTACATAGCTAAAACGCGATACGCTAGGGTATCTTTATATAAGTTATTATACTTAAGAATTCTCTTAGAATCAAATGTAATAAACCTAAGTTTTATGGAAGATTTTTAGTTTAATCAACAAGTTGATTGTTTTATAAATATTTTAGTAAAAATGTAATATTTGAACGTCCAATACTAAATGATAATATCGATATTCGTGCAATTATAGGTTAAACAACAAAGAAAATTTTCGTTACGCTAAATTTAGAGTATTGGTACGTAAAAGTACCCTGTTTGGGTACGCAAGTAGCAATACGCAGTTCGCTAGGTCAATGAGAATATTTGGTAACTCTGCAAAGGAAAGCATTAATACACTTCCTCTGTTGCAAAATATAAGATCAAATTTGACTATTTAAAGTCAATTTTAGACATTTTCAAATTCAAAATAACATCTTGTTAATAGTAGTCTTTAGATAGTTAACACTCTACACTATTCATAGTTGTATTGACTAAACTTACATTCATTCATATTTCATAGCAATTTTAATTTTAAAATGTCTCAAATTGATTTAAAAATGCAAAATTGATCTTATATTATGAAATGGAGGGAGAATTTATCATGTTTCTATTATAATGGGAATGCCATGCATTACAAAATTTGCTGCATTTGTTTGAAGGATATGAGTCTGAGCTAGGTGGAGCCTGTCCCCGGGAAATAACAATATTAGAATGAGTTTATTTTGGATCGGCTTTTTAGAACTGGTAATTGCTTTTCGGAATCGAATGGCAAATTTCAGACTTTTGAATTGGCTTTTTAGGACCAAATAATCATATCTTGCCAAGATTTGTGCTTCTTGGATTTTTAGACTTGATTTTGAGAAACAAAAGAATCCAAATAGAATCTTGCTACATATGACGACAAATTTATGTCGACGTATGTGTATATATGGGATAGGAAGGAATTGAGAAGGGACCCACACATTATTATTCTATCTGATCGCTTAGAGTTCCACGTTAGTCGCAATCTAGCTTTGTCATGAGATTTGTCAACATATATATCATTTTCCATCCAAATAAGCAATAATCAAAAGCATTCTCAATTCAAAAGGATAATGAGGACCCTGTATGCCGATGGCCATTTAATTTCTTTTATTCATCGCAAGTTCCAATTTTTGTTTTCTTGTTTCAGAGATTTCAAAATTTTATGAGGATTAGGATTGACAATTCCAAAACCTTCATATCTGTGCAACCATATCTCCTGAAAATGGCAGCGAAGTATTAAAAACTCCTCATTACTAGCCTGCCTTGGGAATTCATCAGACTTCCAAACCAAAAAGCCAATCAAAGAATTGATTTCTATGATTACAAGTTTTCATATCCAAACTAGTAGCAAACCACACCCTGTTAGAAATGTAAAAGCAAATGGGAAAGCCTCAGGTTCGATTGCAAAGGGGGAACACTTTAGATGAAGTGGGATCTGGGATGCTTTTGGATTGTATTTGTTAATAGGAACACATTTTGAAATATTTTCAATAAGAAAAGCTGCAAAATTTCTGGAGCCTTAGTATTACATACAATACGAGACAAGTGGGTGGGTAGAGCTGGATATTACGATAAAATAAGAAAACCCAAAAGAAGAGAGAGAGAGTTGGATGTGCTGAATAGGGTCATTTTATATAAGTTTTGCTACACTTTAATATTCTAGAGGACTTTAGCATTTTTTGGTATTTGCCAGAGTTGGGTTGTACTAGTGGCATATCATCCTTGATTTTTTAAAATTGTTCATCGGCCTCATGAATTTGTGGGTTCAATTGTCTGTTATATAATGGTTTAGTAGGTCCTCTAGTAAACTTCATTATGCTTTGTTTGGAATGTGTGATGCCTAAATTAACTATAGTTTTGATGCCTATGTGATACTAGGTGTGATACATTATTTCTTTATTCATAGCTCACTCTCCGTATGGGACAATGTGTGGATATCTGTTAAAAGAATATCAGGCCAACATTTATCTCACCTTGTTTGCCTTTTGCTTTTGATTTTGCATCACAACTGATGACATATTCATAATCAGGGTCTATCCACATCTGCTGTCATTCTGAAATTTGAGCTGATGTACACGCCTGTGCTGGAAAACGGGTTAGTTTAAGAAATATTCGCGGTAAACTGATGTTTTGTGGACATAATTTTCTCACTTGTCAAGCTTTAGAGTGTGTGCAAATTGGAATTTAATATTCAATTTTATGAATTTCTATACATAAATTACTAATTGTAACTCACCATCTGCAGTTTTAGAGCGTGCAAAGTTGAATTTGATATCCAATTATATTTTTTATACTTAAATTAGTGATTGTAATGCACCATCTGCAGTTCTAATTTGCAGGCTTCTTTGGATGCATGCCCTGCTGCAGTTCATGAATTTCGAATCCCTCCTAAAGCTCTTCTGGGATTGCACACATATTGCCCTGTTCATTTTGATGCCTTTCATGCTGTGCTTGTTGATATAAGTTTACACATCAGCTTACTAAAAGGAGGTGTTTATACCTCCTCAACGAAGGTACCCAGGTTTGTCGCAGATTCTAGTTCCTTTTGTATATAACCGGATTCAAGAATCGATGTGGACCATATCTATAATTTTTTTTGTTGCTCACTAATTATTGTGTGATAGAAATCTCTTAAAGTAATTTGAATAATTGTCTTGTTGCAGTGATTCAAGGGCTGCTAAAGGTGTTGCAGGTGAAAATTATGATAAATCAAAGCAAGTATGTCCTCTACCTTGATTCTTGTACACCTGAACTTTCCTTATGAACACTATTTCTTTGTATTTCATAGTTTGCTGGAGTTCCTTATAAGTGGGTATTATCAATTATCTCTTGTAGGGTAGTAAAGATTATTATATTGTGTGCCCCACTTGTGTCAAGATGTTGATGGGTACAATACATATCTTTGAGCATATTTAAATTTGTGGGGCTTGATGACTTGGTATGACATAAATGATGTTACTGGCTGGGAATTTGAATACTAGTGATTGATAAGAGTGTTGTTTAGCATAATTTTAGAATTGCATTGACAAAGGGCTAATGGCAACTACCTTGGTTTCACTTTCATATAAAACAAGAATTAAAATTAACTGCGGAGTAGCTACTTCCGGGTGCCTTTATCTTTTTACCAATAATAAATGTACTTCCGTGGCATTTCTTTCGAGCTCGAAGTGCTTACCTTGGTGCATGTGCTTCTTATATGTCCGCGCACAGTAAATTAAGTTCTCTTGAAAAACTGGTTGAATCATGCGCGTAACATTGAAGCTGGCCAGGAAGCTGCTCATGTAGTCTTACTATATTTCTTTTTTAATTAAAGAGAACAATTTTACTAATAGAAAATAGCTGATACATTAAATTGGGGACGAGAAGTCCAGCCTCAGCAGACTAATAAAAAACAAGACAAGAAAGCAACAATTGTGCAGCGCACCAATCTTTACACAAATCGGTCATACAGATACCCCTAAAGATCCCCATAGCAAAAGTCCAAAGTGAAACAAGATAATTGACTTATCACTCAACAACTTCATAAATAAGGAGCTTTGTCTAAACAATCTATAGCATTAGGCTCATTTCAAATCCTCTTAAGATTTAGACGAAAGCACACTTTTATAAAATTTTGGCATCCCTTTTGCTTCTAAACCCTAAAAAATGTATTAATTACATATCTGCTACCCAAGCAAGATACATCCACTGCTCTCCTAGCACACCAAAGAAAGAGTCCACAAGACCCAAGCAACGGAACAATGTAGAAATAAATAATCTCACGGCTCATTACTCTACCTGCACAAAAAACATGTCAGAGATCCCCTTCTTAGCGTCTATCTTCCTGATATAGATTATTAGTATTTAATATTTGTAAAACCAGCAACCTCACAAGCCTTAGACTTTGCAAGGGACCTTGGCTTTCTAAATGTACGAGGCCAATGGGAACGAAATAGGAACAAGAATAACTTTTACAAGTAAAGGTACCAGTTGGATCTATAATCCAGACGCATTTATCCAAGAAGGAGCATAACTGGACAGAATCAAGCAAGATAAGCAGAGATACGATTTCATTAGACTCTAAATTTGTGTGATTCCTAAAGAAATGGATTTCCAAGAAAAATAATTCCCATCACGCTTTATGAAACTGGATTGTGTGATTATTGTATTTATGTGAATTTTTTCCGCCTTCTCCAAGTATTTAGATGATCATTGTTTCCTTTTGTCTTTCTTTGGTGAATGCTTCATCAACTTTGAGAACAGTCTG
Source organism: Aralia elata (assembly GCA_034770075.1). Taxonomy (NCBI): domain Eukaryota; kingdom Viridiplantae; phylum Streptophyta; class Magnoliopsida; order Apiales; family Araliaceae; genus Aralia; species Aralia elata. Next base: position 50,607,925 of record CM068382.1, read on the forward strand.
TTATAATATTAACTGTTCCTTCTATATGTATTTATATTTCCCTAAAAGCAGGTTATGCTTGTGAAAGCATTTTTAACTGCCCGTGACTTGATTCTTGAAGAGCTACGAAAACTCAGCAGAGCAATAAATCAAAATATTGATTTGACTGATTTTACTTCAAAACTTGAGGACAAAGTGTTGTTTGGCTCGTCTCCAAAAGTGGGTTGGGGGATCGCAGATGCTGAAGTCTCTGGACAGATGTCGAACATGTTACAAAATTTTCCAGAGGTGCTTTGAAAGAATTATTATTCGATTTATACTCTTGCATATTTTAACTTTTGTTGGGAATTTAACTTACACTATGCTATCTTATGTCCTTCAACAGAAACGTAATGGTAATGTGGATTTGCAAAGCGACTTTTTTCACTCGTTATCTAAGGATGAACTAGTCTGTGCTTTCCATTCACTAGGGGATCAGTTGTTGTATCTATGGAACATGTTTCTGCAGTTCCACAGGTTTGCTTTTGATCTATGTACTCGTCTCGATTTCGGTTCATGTTTCAGCAATAATTTTGAAAACAATTGTAGTAAGATTTGTGGCCATAACTATTCTGTTAATTACATAAAAAGAGATGTTGGAAGAGGAGAAATTTGAACTAGCCCTAAATGCCTAATATATAATTATTATACGAGTGCCTTTAAGAAGTAAGTATATCGGTTTGAGGATTTGGGTTTGCCATAAGGGTATTCGACAATGGGATTCGGGGGATTTGGCATTTAAGTCGATTTGGCACATACTTAAATTTCAAATAAATTCATTTTATATACAAATAGATATAAGCACATATAAATACACATAAATAATCCTTGCTTCTTAGAAGCACCTAGTGTGGAAAAGAAGAAGAAAAAACTCCAAATTACGAAGTAAAAAATCCATCGAAGGCAAAAAGATACTCCCTTTGTGACTCCATCCCAATTTAGTTGTAATACTTTCTTTTCTGGATAAACCAAGCAGACTATGCTATTGTCTTATGTTAGAAAATAGGATCATGTAATAGAAGGATGAAGACCAATACAAGAAGAGCAAAGTGTATTATTACTTCCATACTATTTACAAGGGAGAGTAGACACTATTTATAGCATACAAGGAATTAGAATTGGAAAGCTAGACAACCGAGTGAATCAATGTTGCTGTTATGTTGCCCATACTTCCACTAACTGCAGCAGTCCACTAACTGCTGCTTCTTATGCTCCCATGTGCTGTTGATGCTCCACTAAGCACTCATGTGCCCATGTGAGAGAAAACCTCCCATGTGCTGCTAATGCTCTACTAAGTACCCATGTGCCCATGTGAGAGAAAACATGTTTTCCAACACTCCCCCTCAAGATGGAGAATGAATGTTTTTCATTCCCAGCTTGGATACAAAACTCTAAAATACTGAGTTACTTAACCCCTTAGTAAGTACATCCGCAAGTTGGCCATGTGTAGACACATAAGGGGTACAAATCAGCCCACTCTCCAATTTCTCCCTGATGAAGTGTCTGTCAATTTCGACGTGCTTCGTGCGATCATGTTGTACCGGGTTGTGAGCTATACTAATTGCAGACTTATTGTCACAATAAAGTCTCATCGGTCCATCCCACTTGATTTTCAAGCCTTCTAAGATGATCTTCAACCAAAGTAGTTCACACACACCTTGAGCCATTGCTCGAAATTCTGCCTCTGCACTAGACCGTGCTACCACATGTTGTTTCTTGCTACTCCATGTCACGAGGTTTCTGTGACGCCCCCAAATCCGGGTTACCTTAACCTCGGGTCTGGTGAATCACGATACATCTCATTCTACACCTGTCAACAACTTAATGCGGAATAATAAAAATATTAACATTGATATGATATAAATATTGTCGTCCCAAGCCTCGAAACCATAACTAAAACATAATCTTACTACAAGAATGTAATTACAATGACATTACAACAAATCCTAATCTAGTACCAGGCACGAAAACCTTTAATAATACCCTTATGATCAAGGTTGAATAAATACCATGATCATCTACAGAATCTCCTATGTGAACACATGGTTCAAATTCTGACTTTATTCGATCCCTGAATATTCGCAAAGTTATTCAACAGCTATACATTCATTACAAAAATGTCCTTTATACATCATTGTCATCCTTGTAGTTTACTGTAACAAATAACTAACGTAATCACGTCTTAACTACCATAATGGATAACCTCCATTTTTAACTCAAGGTTTATACAGTCAAATTCACGTACATCATATACCGTCATCACGGCTAAGTAATTACAATGAATAAATATTTATCAACCTTCCTGTTTCCATGCCTCTCTAATCCTTATCACCACGATATCAAGATAATTGCATTGCATCGTAAAATCTGCAAAAGTTTTAATTTTGCAAGAATGAGCACGACTGCTCAGCAAGAACTAATAGTTTTCACATTTCATGCTTCACGTAACACATAAGTTTGCATTTATCCATGCATCATGATTCTCATACTATGCATCTTACTCATTCATTATAAATCTTATGCAATTCATCTATATATATGCATCATGTATCTCATAGCATACTTCATGCATCTCACATTGTATATTCACAGTAGTTCAAGTTCCACGTAGAACAATATAGTCACATAATTGCACAATGTACACACTTTAATCATGCTCGCATATAATCCACATAATAAGGAAAGATTTAGTAATCAAGTCATGTACATCAATACATTTAAACAAGTTAACAAGTTACTGAAAGAACTTGCCTTTAAGCGTTCCTTGCCAAATTATGATGGCTCGTCCTTCAAATATCCTACACAATTTATTTAACAATAAAATACCAATTAGCCACTAAAAAGGCTTCATATAATGGTTTACAATATAACAACTCTTATCTCATCGATCCTTATTGGCTTATAATAATCCTACTTCATATCTTATAATGTTCATTTTGTTTAAATCGAAACACTATTTAAGTCCATTAACACTTGCCATGGCGTTTCGACGTTTACCCGTCTCACGCCTAAGTCGCCTCTTATACATGTGCTTAACATGCTCATACATTGGGTTATAATACACTATAATGTTTCATTATTATTAGAAACGAAATATTAAACAAGGTTATACACACTTGTCGCGGCGTTACGACGCTTGCACGCCCATACGCCAAACTTGTTTATTCGAACGCCCAAGTGACACGCAATTGCGTACGCCTAGCACGCCCATTCAAATTGTCTAATACCCAAAGGTTAATGTTAAGTATGATTATAAATCATAATAATCATGTTTTAGAACTTAGAATATCATTTAACAATGTCGGGAGCATTATACTATGCACACACGCATGACCGACGCCTACCGTTTGCACAATAGCCCTAAAACGGTTAATTTCAAAATTGTTCCAGGTAATAAATTTCAATTCTAATTAATGGATATTGTAGGTCTATCTCTAAGCTTTCCGGATCATCTTGAATCGCCTAAATCCGAGTCCGTATGAGAAAGTTATGGCCATTTTCCCAACGGACGTCGAAGCTGAGTCGGGCAGCGCACATGCGGGCGGGCGGCACCAGGCGCACGGCGTGCGGCAGCGCGCGCGCGCGGGCGCGCGGGGCCTTGGTGCGGGCGCGCGGCTGGCCTGGTGGCCCTTGTCAGACATCGCGATTTTGACCCTCCTTCACTCCAAACCTCATAACTTCTTCTCTAGACCTTCAAATTGGTCCGTTCCGGACTCTATGGACTCCTAAGACATAGAGCTACAACATATCAAAAATTCAAAGCTACCCATTAACATTAACATTAACATGGCCGAATCTTAGGCCAAAGTATCAACTCATGCTCTGTTTTGAATGTTCTAAGTGTTCTTCACTAAAATCATCACCAAATCTTTGTTTTAACACCTTTTTACTCGATTCCAGTTGGGTTAACTTGGTAATCCATGGAACTACAATACCATAACAACAAATAAATTAAACCAACACGAAAAATTAGCTACAGATTGTCCAAAACAGTCTATAGGTCCAAGATTTGTCCAAAATGTCCATTGTTCTTCATGTTCTTCATCCTCCTTAAGCATAGGTACGAATTTCTTCCATTTTTGTTCTACTTTGATGTTATTAATAGCTTACATAACCTCTTAACAATATCAACAATCATCCATAACAAACAATAACAACAAGACTCGCAAGAAAACCAACCCATGGGCATAAAAGCTCTAAAAACCAAAACTTTGGAAAATCTTTTACAAAACTCAAACGAAATGGATTTAATGAGATGTTACCTCTGTAAATCTCTTGTAGATGATAGAGAAGCTAGCTAGGGTTTATTAGAGTTGCTTGAAGCTCTTCCTCTTCTTCTTTTTCTTCCACCCGCGCTCTCTTCTTCTTCCTTCTTCCTATTTCCGGCGACTTTCTTCCTTTTCCGGCGACCTTCTCCTTCTTTCTTCTTCCTCTTGGCTGCAGATTTTCCCTCTCTCTCTCTCTAATTGAGCTGATGGTATGGGAGAGAAGGAATGCAAGGAAGAATGAATGATTTGGGAGGAGTGGAGGAGTGATTTTTGGAGTAGTGGGTTAGGTGCTCAAGGTTGGCCAACAATTCAAAGCTTGTCAGCAACCTCCCTTCTTGCTCTCATTTAATTGGTCTAAAATTGGGGGTTGGTTCCCATTTGGAGTAACAAGCCAAAATAAATACCCAAATACATCAAAATTATATCCGAAAACTCCCACTTTTGTACCAAAATTGGTAAATAACTCTACCCAAAATTAAAATGAGTATTATCATAAATATTGGGATGGGTAAAAATAATTATTACGGGATTTGTCCATTTATTCGGAACACCCATATAATACATTTCGGATACGGATAAAATCACGTATCAGCTCAAATAAAATTTCCGACGCTTGGAAAAATTATTCGTACGCCTACACGTATTTATGAAATTTATTAAAAATCGAAAAGACTCAAAAATATTATGGCGTGAATAGTGCCTCGGGAAACGTGCCCGGTGAATAGTGATTTTGCGATCTTTTGCAAAAATCAATTATTCACTCCTACGGTTCAACAACGCATAAAAATTCATATATTGACCTCATCCAGGTTATAAAATAACCTTAAAACACATCGCATAAAAATAATATTTAATCCATTAATAATATTAATAAACCCAAATTACAAGGGTATTCACGAATCGCGATCGCTACTCTTCCCGATTAACTCCTCATAATCATATACATCAACGCACATATATCTCACCCATATTTTGGGTTAGCGTCTTTACAATAAATAACTCGTCCAATAATATTATCCTTCAACTATTTATTTAATCCAATAAGTAGTACTCTAGCGATATTTCCTGAATCCGCCAAATTAGCTAATACGAAAACTTTCATACTTACTAATCATCATCTACACATAATCTAGGTTATAATATAACCTTTAAACACTTACCACATAATATTATCAATAAAAGTCTATTTTATTCAATAATATTCATAAGCTCGAATTATTAAGCTACCCATGACTCGCGATCGTTACAATAATTAACTATTAACTCATTCATTCCGAATCTATGTATATATTTCACATTTATATATATACATATTAAGCTCACCAAAAATCACATAGATATATATAACACATATATTCAAACTCGAATCATAATAAGAATTATTCTATATTAAATTCTTATTATAATTATTCTCGAAAATTCGGGTTGTCACAGTTTCCGCCAAGGAATGTACAATATCCTGTTGTTGACCTCCTGTCAACTATTGACCCAGCATAATCAGCATCTGTATATGCCTCAAGCACCAAACCTCCATTTCTTTTGAACAGAACACCTTTTCCCGGTGTCCCTTTGAGATATTGTAACACTCGGTGTGCTGCTTGCAGATGAACTTCCTTTGGGCTATGCATGAACTGGCTAATCACACTCACTGCGTATGCTATGTCCGGTCGTGTATGAGACAGATGAGTTTTCCTACCAGGCGCTGATACATTTCCTTATTTATTGCAGCGTTTTCCTCTGCTATTCCAAATTTAAGATTTTGGTCTATTGGTGTACTTGCTGGTTTGCACGCTGTCTTGCCTGTTTCTTTAAGGAGATCCGTAACATACTTCTGTTGGGAGATAAAAATGCCCTGCCTAGATTGAGCCACCTTGATCCCAAGAAAATATTTAAGCCTTCCTAATGCTTTGATCTCAAACTCCTTAGCCAAACACTGACTTAGAAATTGTTTCTCATTATCATCATTCCCCGTCACTATTATGTCATCAACATACACTAATAGTGTTGTGACTCCCCCTGAAGGTGAGTGTTTAATGAACAACGTGTGATCCCCTTGACTTTGTTTATACTCCATGGCAATCATAACTCTCGCAAATCTGCCAAAACATGCCCGTGGTGATTGCTTAAGTCCATACAAGGCTTTCTTCGAACACTCAAGTTATTCCCATAACCCGGTGGGACCTCCATATAAATTTCTTCTTTTAGTTCTCCGTGCAAAAATGCATTCTTGACATCAAATTGCTGTAACTCCCAACCATAATTAGCTGCTAATGACAGTAGGATTCTAACAGTGTTCATCTTTGCAACCGGAGCAAAAGTCTCTAGGTAGTCAATCCCATAGGTTTGAGTATATCCCTTGGCTACCAACCTTGCCTTATATCTCTCTATTGACCCATCTGCTCTATATTTCACTGTATATACCCATTTACACCCTACGGGTTTCTTTCCGACAGGCAATTTCACCAACTCCCATGTTTTATTCTTCTCCAATGCTTCCATTTCTACATTCATGACTTGTCTCCATTTCTCATTGGCCAAAGCCTCAGATAAGGTGGTAGGGATGGTAATGGTGTTCAAGTTAACAAGGAAGGCTCTATGTGATGGTGAAAAATGTTTAAAGGAAAGAAAGTGTGCAAGAGGATATAAAGGTCGTTTTGTGCACTCTCTAGTTCCTTTCCTAATAGCAATGGGAAGGTCTTGGTCATTATTGTCTACATGGGATTCAGTTTCAGCTTGTAATGAAGAATTAGAAATTGTTACCTCATTCATCTGGGTTGTATTCTTGGACTTGCACTGATTCAGGGACAATTGTCTTTTTCCTCGAATACACCTTACCTTTGTCAAATCTCACATTCTCAAGGGCAGGGTTGGGAGTGTCGGCAGAGTTAGGAGTGTCTGAAATTTTCGTGACGGGTTCAGACACAAGATTCGGCATGGACTCAGGTATTGACTCAGACACATGACTCGGATTACTAGAAACTGGTTTAGGAATTGACAACAGATCGAGCAAGAAATCCCCGTCCTTATCTTCAAGTATTGAATTCCCCCCCTGAAGATAAGGTGAGGTGAAGTAAGGTGTTTGTTCATTGAAAGTAACATCCACCGAGACATAGAATTTCTTCGATGGAGGATGATAACACTTGTACCCTTTTTGAGTTGAGGAATAACCCACAAACACACATTTTAACGCCCTTGGGTCTAGTTTCCCCCTATTTTGACTATGAATATGGACAAATGATACGCACCCAAATATCTTAGGGACAAGATTATTTGTAGTGTGTATGTGTGGATAGAATGTTGAGAGCATGTCCATTGGACTCTTGAATCCCAAGACTCTAGAAGGCAAACGATTTATAAGACGAGTGGCTGTAAGAATTTCTTCCCCCCAAAAAGATTTAGGCACATTTTTTTGGAATATGAAGGCTTGGGTCGATTGAAGGAGATGGCCATTTTTCCTTTCCGCGACTCCGTTTTGTTGTGGCGTATTAACACAGGATGACTCGTGTACTATTCCTTCCTTTTGAAAATAAGGACTTAGTACTTGATTGAAATAATCCCTGGCATTATCTGACCTAAACCTTTTGATAGTGACCCCAAATTGGTTCTTAATCATGGAACAAAAATTTGGAAGAACAGTACTAACCTCAGATTTATGTTTAAGTAAGAAAAATCAAGTAACACGAGTACAATCATCAATGAATGACACAAACCATCTTGCCCTAGAAACATTAGGAATAGTTGATGGGCCCCAAATATCACTGTGAATGAGGTAAAAGGGAAGAGAGCTTCTTTTATCACTACTTGGAAAAGGTACACGTTTGTGTTTGGCAAGTTCACACATTTCACAATGAAAGTTTTCAACATCTAGACCTTGAAATAAAGACGGAAACAGAATTTTAATGACTCTAAATGACGGATGCCCCATTCGGCGATGGTGAAGCCAAACCTTTTCTTCATTGGATGAATGAAGTTCTGAAACAAAAGAAGAAGATAGTTTGCCATTCGTGATATTTGACTGGCTCGATGTTTCTAGGTAATATAGCCCATCCCGTTCTCTAGCATGTCCAATCATCTTCCCCGAATTTTGGTCCTGAAATACACAATAATTATGATGAAAGATCACATTGCAGCATAAATCTTGAGTAAGCTTTTGTATGGAGACAAGGTTTGTGGATAATCTGGGGACATGGAGAACATTTTTTAAAGTCAATAATGGGCCTATTTTAACATTTCCTACACCTGCAACAGTGGTTAAAGAACCATCAGCTGTGGATATTTTCCTACTGCTTGGGCAGAATAAGTATGTGGAAAAGACATTTGATGAATAGGTCATATGATCGGTAGCTCCTGAATCCATGATCCAGGAGCTCGCAAAAGGTGTATTCGAGGCGTTTAATTCAACAGAGGATGGAGACTTACCCGAATATCCCAATGAACAAGTACCTGAAGGTTTGTCAAGGTTGCCAATTAGAAATCTCACCCTCTCGACCTCTTCTTGGTGGAGACTGCTCGACTCCTTTGGTGCTGCTTCATTCTGTTGTGTTGTAACTTCTGACATCTTCCTCAAGTCACAAATTACTGACTATCAAGTCCAATCACTAACAGAATTGCAAAGCTGCTTTGATACCAGGAAGATATTTTGGTTTATGCAAAGCTGCTTTGATTTGCAGATTTTGGAACAAAGTTGTAGAAATGATTCTGTGACAGAATTACAAATCTGCAGAATTGCAAAATTTGTAGAGAAAAAAAACTACAGAAATGAACTGCAGAAAAAACTTCAGAAAAATGGAAAAAAAAAATCTGCTAGAATATCTTGTTAGAATATCCTTAGCTCTGATACCATGTTAGAAAATAGGATCATGTAATAAAAGGATGAAGACCAATACAAGAAGAGCAAAGTGTATTATTACTTCCATACTATTTACAAGGGAGAGTAGACCACTATTTATAGCATACAAGGAATTAGAATTGGAAAGCTAGACAACCGAGTGAATCAATGTGGCTGTTATGTTGCCCATACTTCCACTAACTGCAACAGTCCACTAACTGTTGCTTCTTATGCTCCCATGTGCTGTTGATGCTCCACTAAGTACCCATGTGCCCATGTGAGAGAAAACCTCCCATGTGCTGCTGATGCTCTACTAAGTACCCATGTGCTCATGTGAGAGAAAACATGTTTTCCAACATCTTATATTAATTCCATTAATCATTTACATGTAATAAATAATTTGATGGCTGACTAATTTTGGGCCACATTTGAGTTTATCTAAGAGAGAATAATTTGATGTCTTCAAATTTTTTGGGTCGATTAGAAAGAGTGTGTTAGATAAATATCAATGCTTCTATTTTTTTAATCCGTTTGCAGGAAAAAGAAGAAGAAAAGGAAAAGTGTTGCAACTAAATTGTGACAGTGGAAGTATACTTTAATAATTATATTTTAGAAAAAATAATTGTACTGATGATGAGAGAAGAAATTACAATGCATATGGAGGACAAGAAGCCTCCCAAAAGAAAGCAAAAAAAGAATAATAGAGAAAATGTCCAGGCATCAATGAAGATATGAAGAAAGAAGTTCCTCCAAAAGCTCCCAATGCATGAGCCCGAAAAAGAAAATACATTCTATCCCTCAGTAAATCTATATTCATTACCTGGTCATAACAAATTATAGCTCGATCCAGACTCCCTACAAAATCATCATTTAGAAAAAACAACACGATTGTCAGGATCAACCTTGATGCTAGACGTGATTTCGAACTGAAATAGTCTGCTTAACAATAATAGAAGTTAGTTGTTTTCAGATATTAAACAGTAGAAGTGGAGGAAGAATAAGGTACAAATAGATAGAACTTGGGAAAGAAGATAAGTAGAGATAGAGGTAGAGATACAAATATAGAAAGATAGAGAGAGGTTGGTCCAATCCATTTCTTAATTCATAATATTGAAGTTATAATCATTCATCTCATACATGTCTTGTATTTATAGATTCGTTATCCTACTATGCTATCTTACTATCTCAGACTTGGTAGCTAGTTTTAGAAGTTCTAACTAGTTTACAAATTGCTAAATTATTTTTATTTCCATAGTTAGTGCTTGGACTTAGTTAGAGGGCATTTTAATCTTTCCGTTCATTCTTTTACTATCAGAGAATCTGTGTGATCTCTCTCTAAATATGTAAGCTAAGGCAGGAATTGATATGCATATGAAATGATCTAAAGATGAGAGGTCTCATTTGAGACTTCCTTTTCTTCTTCCCCAAATTCCTCTGTCTTCTCAGTCCCCTTCTTTCTTCTCTCAGTCCCATATTCTCTGGTTGTGGTTAATAATTGAGTTAAGATCCATTGGGAGGCTTAACACTATCCTTATCATTAATTGGATATTCATCAAAAATCGGAGGTTTTTTATAAGAGGATGCTCATCATTTAAGATTTTTTCATGCAACGAAATTGGGCCCTCATTAAATCATCCTTATGCTCGCTACATAAGTCTCCAATTGTTGCACTTCTTCGATTTCGTCGTAACTTTTTCATATAGGAAATTTTTGAATCTTAGCGAGTGATTGGCAGCCCTTATTCTCTTTTTTTCAGCATGCTTTGGATATTTGAATATGCCTTATTTTCACCATTTCTCCTGCTCGCTTCATTTTCATCATTCATTTTCCTCCTTTGGCCTTCATCTTCTTCTTGTTTTCTTAATCTCTCTCTGTTTTATCATGTAAAGGATTTTTAAAAAGTCTCCTTGCATTTTCATTTCTTCCACTACCAAAAAGAAATAGACAAATGACTATCACATTTTTGTGCCCTTTTCCTTAGTAAGCTTGGAAATTCCTTCTTGAGTATTTCCATCATTTCATCCCATTGCTGAAATTTCTCATTGGTAAACTCTTTAAAAGCTTAGAATCTCTTGTTGCAGGTTGGTACGGGAATTAGACTTGGATGAACTAGCCATTAGTTTGGCTTATAACCAAGCTGTCCACATTTGCTAATAGTATGAAGTTTAGGACAAGTAAATCCTAGATTTGAACAAAGCTATCAAACTAGTAACAATACTAATCTGATCCCTTAGAGTAAATGAGCTTGAATAACTTTAAAGTAGGGAGCTTGAGTACTGAAGAATCAACTTGAGTACTGAAGCTTTTTGGATCTTCAAAATTCACCTAGCACAAGGCTTAGATGGAATTTGTGGAGTAAATTGAGTGCACAAATAAAAGCTAAGCATACAAATAAACATATACGATGCTAACATAAAGTTTACAAGACATTAAGTCTTTGTTTAAGCTGCAGCATGGCTGAACAGTGTGTCAATGGTATGAAGAAGACAATACCTAAATCTAGATGTGAGGGAAAAGAAGAAACTATATTTTTTCAATATATGTTACATTAAGCACCTGGTGTGCAAGAAGAATAGCAGGACATGGAATAAGACTTTTAGAGGATATTTAAGAATAGAAATTGATGAAAAGATTATGAGAATGACTGAATGAGAGTGTGAAAAGAGAAAAGATGTGTGAGAGAAGAACATGGTTCAAAGTCGCGGTAGCGGCCATCGGTTTCGGGCGATACGCACCGTTGTGCTAGTTAGGAGCTTCAAATTTTTTTAAAATAATTATAAAAAAATTCTAAATATTAAGAACAACAAAATGGCTCAATAAAGTTCACAATAAAACACTATCTAATACATATAGTATTGTCTAAATGATAAAATAGACATCTCGTAGACATGTCTAATAGCCATTGCATAAAATTTGAACAGTAATTCTTAACATTTTTTCAAGTTATCCTTAATTAGGTACTATATAGGTACAATTTTTTTAATTGATGTGTAAAATATATATTATTTTTTTATCTCCAAGTAAAATGGTTACAATTTTTTTAAGCGCTTAGTTAACTTAGGTATTATATAGTATGTATAATTGTTTCTTTGCTATGCAGTTTAAGTATAATTTTATAAGTTGTAGTTAACTTGAATACTAGTTTTATTTTATTTTTTAATACCACTAGTTAAAATGTATTAAATACAATTATTTTTTTTTATGAGTGACGTTTCTCCTCGACTTCAAAATTTCTCCGCTATTTGGTCCGAAACCGTTCCGCTGGGTTGATAAGCCGAAATTTCGCCGAAACATACCTTACATGAATAATCACTGATTTTTTGACTCGTGTTAGGGTTGCGATTCGATAAGGGCCGAAACCCCTCCAAATCGGCTGATGCGCCGAAACTTTGAACAGTGGAGAAGAAGAACATGAGATTTATGAACTATAATTTTTTTTTTATTTTTTTATTTTTGAAGTAGGAACTTGATGAAGAAGAAGTTTGCTGATGAAGAGCACATAACTTGTTTTATTTTCTACAATGATGCCAAAAAGGTGGCTCTGATACCAATCGTCATAATCAACCTTGATGGAGACGTAATTTTTGACCAAAATAGTAAGATTAACAAGCAATAGAAGTTAGTTGATAGTTTTAGAGATTAACTACAGAAATGGAGGATGACTAAGGGGGTGTTTGTTTAGAGCTGAATGGAGATGAATGGCTGAATCGGTCAGCCATTCAGTGCGTTTGTTTTGAATAAAAATTGTCTGAATGGCTGAATCGGTCAGATTTTTGGGCTGAATGGCTAAGTATAATTTTTTTGGCTGAATGGGCTGAATGATTGCTGAATGAAGTATTTTATATTATTTTTTTTTACAATATTAACTATTATATTAAGTAATATTAAATAAATTTACAACAATTTTGAATTTTTTCAGAGGGGTAAAATAATAAAAATCTGTTATTCAGGTGTTTCAGACATGTCAATTATCAAACAACTTTTTTCATTCAGTATTCAGCTCCATTCAGCTTATTCAGATTACTTAAACATTCAGAACTATTTCATTCAGTTTTATCAAACACTCCCTAAGACTGAAAATAGATAGAAATTGGGAAGAAGATACAAAGAGAATTGGCTAAGCCATTTCTTCAACCATAATATTCAAGTTATGATCATTCAACTCATACATGCCTTCTATTTATAGAGAGGGGATATAGATAGGTCTAGAGAATTAAGGTTTGAAAGAGAAGTTTTGGATAAGTAGATAGATAGATACAGTGAGGGCAATATAGATAGGTAGAAATAGATATTACATTACATTACACGCTCTTGCAGCTAACTTGGGGACCTAGTTTGACTAGGGGCCATATAAAGATAGTAATAATCCTAGTGTACCAAGATGTCTTGGGGAACAAGATCACTTGGGGAATTGGGATCACTCTTATTAAATAACTAACTAGTCCCTAGACATTATTTAATTTCTAATATGGCCCTTGGCCAAATGTGATTTATATGCCCGGTGATAGTCCCCGGTGCTGGTGCCAGTTGATCCACGATAATAGACTTAATCTGATGACCAATAACTATATTTTCTGCAACCCAGTATCCGAAACACAGGGTGTTAACCTTTTAAATCTGTCTCTCTACTTTAATAATCTTCCAATTTCTACTTTTGTTACAATTTTTAATCAATGAGGTGGTGGAAATCTATCTTATTTTGTTTTTATAGAAAACTTTTCAAAAGCCTTCTGAAATATAACAAAATATGTTTTGGAAGCTACCAAATCCAAGGCATCATATGGCAAATGAACCAAAATGAGTAAAGCAATGACCATCCCTGTGAGATCCAATGCACAATAAAATCTGTCTAAATTTATGTGTTTATAGCAAGTCATAATTAGGGAGTGCTATTGATGCAGTGCATATGTTATCCCTAATTCAAAAACTGAATATCGTAACATTCCAGGGCTAACAAATCAAGGATTCTGGAATTTCTGCGTGATGCGTGGGCTAGTGATAGAAAAGCTGAATGGTCAATATGGATGGTGTACTCTAAGGTTGAGATGCCTCAGCAGTATATAAGTAGTGAGGTTGATGGCTCTTCCCAACCAGCTGTTCGTCGAAAAGCAGTTGTTCTGCGAAAGTTAACCGAAGATGTAATTGCCAACTCTTTATATTTTTTATTATTAGTACAACATATCATTCTTTGCATGAGCTCTAGGGTTGAGTTAAGAGTTGTCCATGGTGACTTTAGTAGCATGTTCTTGACATATCCTTAAGATTGAGGAATTACTTCTACACTGTGCAGCCAGCCCAGACTGCAGCTACACGTGCAGAGCTTCATCGTCGTAGTATTGCACAGATGAGGGTACGCTAATATGCTCTTGCAGGATTCATGGCATCCTTTTTCATTATGTTTCCAATTAATGACCAGTTATTTGCTTCTTTGCAGATCAACAGTCGGTCGATTCAAGACATGCATATATTTGGAGATCCATCGCGCATTCCCATTATAATTGTAGAGCGTGTTGTGAATGCACCAAGGCGTTCCACAAGTGGAAACTCATACTTCAGCCACCAGGAACAGAAAGATACACATGGCATTCGTTCTGAAATTGATTCTAAGACCATAAACAAGTTCTCTGGTACTCCTTACAAGAATGGCCGCGTTTTGAAGATTGTTATCTTTGTCCATGGTTTTCAGGCATGTTCTTTCTGCTATCTAACGCCTTTACTGTGTTGTGTTGTCAAATATTTTTCCTTCTTTAATTTGTTGCAGTGACACATTTCTTTCAGCTAGAAGGTTAAAGCATATTTGTTTGATTAAAAAAGTTATTGTAAGAGCATGATATACATTGTTGGATCATTAGATCAAGGTTTAAGCTTTCAAATTGGATGAACACGGTATCAACTCTTTGGTTTGACAAGTTTTGGGTTCAAATAGTTGGCCACACGTGAAGGGAATAATTCTATCATAATATACATGGTGACCATTCTCTAACAGCTCAAGCTTTAGATCTGGTCTAACAATAAGTTTATGTTGTTGCTGATTGCAAAGGAGTTAAATTGTTGCAGATAAACTTTATCATGCTTCTTTTTTATGGTTAGATTTGTGGTTTTTTCATAGCAGGAATGGAAAACTGTGGCAGTATCAAAACATAATAATAACTATTATCGAGGAACAAGAAGAGGATAATCATGTAGAGGTTTGAAGATTGATTTATAGCTACTTAGCTTATTTTATTGTGTTTATTAGGCCTGTGCATCGGTATTTTACCGTCCCGAACAGTCCCGCACGATTACTATTTTTGCCTAATTCCAAGTACTGATACCGCTACCGAATACCCTGGTATCCCAGACTGGTTGGGTATTGGTACGGTACCTAATTCTGTACTGTTTTTCCAATCCATCACAATTTTCCAGTCAAACCAAGAAATCTGAAGCAAATTTGTTGTATATTTCCAATACATAATACTCCAATAAGCTGTTAAAGAAGTAGTAAGAGTAAAGATTCAAGTTTTATACAAATTTCCAATCAAGTCAGTAAAATAATTTTCTTTAATAAAGAATGAAATAGATACATTAACTTACTAAGATTAAAAAACATGAAAATTTTCTAATTATAAAACTTACCAGGAACCTTGTACCATTGTTGTTAAGTCGTCGCCTAGGCGACGCTTAGGCGTCCACTCGCTGGGTTAGGCCAAGCCGTCCGGACGACTTGCTAGAGGACTAGAAGGGCGAGCGCTCAAATGGATAAATTGTTGCCTTGGACAACTCAGAGACGCCTTAGATGACTTGGAAGCAGATCGGGCGACTTGGTAATGCCGGATATGCCGGATATGGTTCGACCCAGAGTCCAATTGGGTTAAAAAAAAAAAAACACTAAACCCAAATTTAGATCGATCGATTAGATCAGCCGAGCCTCTTCGCGAACAAACTACAGAGAGAGGGTGAGGGAGAGATCAGATAAGGCGACTCACTTCGGCAGTTCGGCGACACCGATGAGACGACTCCGACGAGGCGACGACCTCTAGCGACTCCGGCGGCGGCAGCTTGAGGTATTTTTCTCGGATTCTCTTCAGTTTTTCTCTTCTTCCCTTCAGTTCTTCTCTTCTTCTCGGCTCTCGCCTCTACTAGTCTGCTACTTCAGTTCTTCTTTGCCTTTGCTTCTTCGGTTCTTCCAACCCAGAACTCTGGGAGAGAGAAAAAGATGAAGAGAGAAACTCTTAATTACTTGTCGAGGTTCCGCTGCTACTTCGTTCCTCTAATTAGATTGCTGACTGGAGAAACATGATACACGAACTGTTGATTTATGTTATGCTTTTGTTTGAGTATGGCTGTATGTGTGAGTATGATCCATTTATTATCCAAACAAGCCTTTGCTAAAGGTTTACAACACTGTAAAAAGTACTATCCATGTGGGTCCATATCTCTCCCACTCAAGATATACTCCTAGTTTAGTAGTTTACCAAGATTAATATGTGGTCATATAAGTTGCCACGTGTTAGCTAAGTTACAACTTTAAATTAAAATGTTTTAAATTTCATGTTTATTTAATCACTAAACTAACATTTAAATTCCCACTTAAGTATACCTAATAATTATCTTTTATATTCAAATATATCCTAGAAGTTTGACATTCTTTCACTACACACCCTTGAACTTTTGTTCTTTGCAGTTTTGACCCCTTTTATAGTAAATAAATTTTTTTTTTGACTTGTGTGTGTGTGTGTGTGTGTAAATTATACCTATTATTTCAAGTTTAATACATATAATTTTCCAAAGTTTAATGTATTTGAGAAGTACAATACATATAAAATTTTACATATATAAATTGTACATTGTTAACGACTTGTCGCCTTGTGGACGACTAGTTGGCGCCTAAGCGCTTAAGCCTCGCCTCGACTTGTCGTCTTAACAACTATGCCTTGTACATATCGATGATTTTGTAATATATTAACCTCTAATTGCTTTCATTCACTAGATCACTGTTTGTGTGCATGACCCATATAAGATACCAAGTTAAATGATGCTAAGCTATTTTCGAAAAGAATATAAAAATCTTCATATGGACTAATAAGAGAAGGAGAAGGCATATATATACACATATATGTATATATGTTTGGTAGAGAAGAAGAAAGAAGGTGAAGAAGAGACATAGTAGCCATCAAGGAGGAGAAAGGGTTGTATATCAGAACTATAAAATAGAGGCCATCAAAATATTAGAGAAAAACTGGAACACAAATAATTGAGATCGCAGAGGGAGTTGGGAGATGGGCAGCCGACAAAATGGGTGGGGGAGGAACTCCTATTGTGAGGAAGAATCCAGAGACTCGAAGATTTTAATTTTGAGAATAGAGACTTGGAAGATTGGGAATGTTTAGAAAAATATTTACCATTAATTAATTAAGTATTAATTAATTAAGTATAACCGGTAAATCGGCTTAGTACTGGTTTAATTGAATTTTCAACTGAAATTGGTCCCGAATAAACGGTTTTTACCCAATTATTTTACTGGTTCGTACCGAAATTTATTTATACCAAACTGGTTTCAACAAAAAACCGGAAATATCGTTTTTGTTGAACAACCCTTTATGTACTTTTTAGAGAATTTGAAAAACTTATTGTTCAATTGTTATGTAATTACACAATTTTGTCCGTATTATCATTTGGACAATGTTATGTATATTCGATGATGTTTTCATGTTTATTTAATTGATCCATTTTGTTGTTCTTATTATTTAGAATTTTTTTCATATTTTTTATTAAAAATTTTGAAACTCCCAACTGTAATGGTGCGTCTCGCTCAATACAGCAGAAACCGATATCAAGTTAAAAAAAAACCCTTCCGAAACCTAGGCCGCTACCCTTACTTTGAACCACGGTTAGTACGTTGTTACGTGCATATACATATTTATTATTATTATATGATAAGTTAATATGTAATATATATATATATATATATCTATGTTATACATCTTATTTATTATTAGTATACTCCCTCTGTTCTACTGTTATTTTGTCTTTATATCTTCGTTATGCCATTATTTCTCACTGTTATGGCAAAATTTTGCCTATACACGGCCTTTACATTGATAATGCATGAAATTGTGATGTGTATCGTTATCGAAGTGGTGACTAAAGAAACCAAACCGAGTTGACAATATTTCGGCAATGCAGCCGCTTCTTTGAACCATGCATATATGTGTTAAGCCCAATAGCAACTCGGCAGCACGTGCTCCATGTTATCCCTTATGAATAGTTCACGTGTTTGGTTCAAGTCAAGCTTCATGTGAGTGGAAGGGAAGGGATGTGTTGAGAGTATAAAAGTCTCACATTGGGCAAGGAAATCCTTCAAGTTCAATATATATAACTTGTGGACTACTAAACTTGTTACACATTGATTTGGGTTGGGTGCTTCAACACCCACCACATTCCACAGGTTTTATGTCAACACGTTATCTTGACTCTTGTAGAATCTGTTTAAAGATATACCTCTTCAATATATTCGTAAAACTAAATGGTGCTCTTTACTATGCAAAATGAAAGAAAGATAATTTGGCACGTGCTTAACATGACTTAATTATAACTGTTCAAGATACTTCTTTCTGAAGTAAACACTTTGAGATATGACGTTTGCCCTTATTTATCTACTTACTCTCTATAGACTCTGAAAGTTGTCCTTACATAGTATTCCGACTTTGATAACCTACGGGAAACAAAAGGAATCCCTGAATCAATTATATATACTGAATGTTTTGGATGATAAATGTGGAGCACTCTATATAAATCCTCATTTTAAAACTGCAAGGTGAGCTACCTAGAGTACTGTGTTTAATTGTCACAATATTGTTTATGAAATCTATATCACGCATGCTAAATAGTGAAACTGTAGTTTCGTTATAAATGGATTGAAGATTATTATTTTGATTCATAAATAGGGCCATCATCTGGATTTACGGCTTGTCCGAAATCAATGGCTTTTAATGGATCCAAAGGTAGAGTTTCTTATGTCAGAGGTGAATGAAGACAAAACATCTGGTGACTTCCGAGAAATGGGACTAAGGCTGGCTCAAGAAGTAGTTTCTTTTGTGAAAAAGAAAATGGATAAAGTCTCCAGATCTGGAGCCTTGAGAAATATCAAGCTCAGTTTTGTCGGGCATTCCATTGGAAATGTCATCTTAAGAACTGCATTAGCAGGTATGCGCTCGTAGCTTCAGTGTCATGCATGTTGTGGTACAGTGCTGATTGTGTGTTTCACTTTTGCAGAGGACATCATGGAGCCCTATCTAAGATACTTGCATACATATATTTCTGTTTCTGGTCCACACTTAGGTTATCTATACAGTTCAAACTCTTTGTTCAATTCTGGGTTGTGGCTTTTGAAGAAACTGAAGGGAACTCAGTGCATTCATCAGCTTACTTTATCTGATGATGTGGATCTACAAAATACTTTCTTTTACAAACTTTGCAAGGTAGTGAGAAACTCTTATCATACTCTAGCTCATGTTTGGGAGGGTTATACATATTCTTTGTTTTTCCCTTCTATTTGCACTATCCCTTGGTGAAAGGGAGAGAGTTGGAAGCAGGGTTACCAGGAACGTGGATCGATTCGGTATGGGGAACGAAATCGGGTTCGGGGAACGTTACCTATTGGTGAAATATAAAAGGTACTTGCATTCCTGTACCACGATTCGGAACGCAGAAAGATAGTTCCCAGTTTGCAAATCATAGAGCAGATAGCGTTCCCTGGTAACCCAGGTTGGAGGGCCTGGGGGAGGGGGTAGAGGGACTGGAGTTGACACCGTGACAGTTTTTTCTACTTTTTACCCCCTTCCTTTTTAATTATAAGGTTGGCCTCTTTCATTGTTGTCTGGTTTGTCCATTTTAATTTGACAGACTAGTGGCAGAAAGAGAATTTTACACTTAGGTATAATTCTCCTTATCTATAGGTTTAATGTGCTTTTTCTTCTTTCCTCAGCAACGGACCTTGGAAAATTTCAAGAACATTATCCTGCTATCTTCACCCCAGGTATTACCCTCCCCCTTGCAGACTTATTTGTTAACATGCTTCTAGTTTTTCTTGCAGCTTACACATAGTCATATATCCGTACTCCTATCTACCTGTCATATGTTCACCACCGGCGCAGTTATAGGAGTGAATGAACATGCCTGATATGAGAAAATCAAAAATTCTGATTTTATTTCTATTTCTTTATTCATTGGAATAGAATTCACCTCTAATATTACAATCTTCTGTTAGTATAAGAGAAGCTTATGTTAACTTTACCAACCTGTTACACTAAATTACTAATTTTTAAAGTTTGGAAGGCTTCAATGCATGCCTGAAAAAGACCCAGCTTTAATTTGAAAGAAGTTTCATCTCCAGAAATCCTATGTGAGTCCCTGTGGAACTAGAGTACTATAACATTGAAAATACCTCATTGAAAGAATTATGTTCTAGTGTGTCATAGGAAACTATAATATCCGCAAAAAAATAAAAGTAAAACTCAAATGGGATTTTCTTGTTTTAGACTAGGGATTAGTAATCATGCTAATTTAAGAAACCAGAGACAACATATAATGAAGCTAATTGGTTTAGGGTCAAGTATGTCTAGTCTTTTCCTTTGTTATTTATGAAAGGAAAATTGGTAGTTAGGAAACATTAATTGCAGCAGATATTCATGGAAAATCATAAACCATAAAAGATTCTCCCTTAGTTCTGAAATATAAGACCACTAATGACTTTTTAAAGTTAACTCGAGACATTTTTAAATTCAAAATTGACATAAATTTCTTTAATTTTAATCACAATGGTGAATATTGTAAACTATCTAAAACGTACTATTACTTATAAGATTTGTTGCTTCATAATTTTTATTGAATTATCTCAATTTAAGTTTTAAAATTTCTCAAATTGACTTTCAAAAGTCAATAATAATCTTATAATTTGGAACAGAGAAAGTATAATTTTTTATCTTAAATAAAAGAAACTGACAAGAACTCAATATTCATTCCATTCCGTTTACTTTATTCTCACATCATTAATGTGGTTACATGTCCATATCCTCAGGATGGTTATGTTCCGTATCATTCTGCTAGAATTGAAATGTGTCAGGCATCTTCTGGGGACTACTCAAAAAAGGGCAAAGTATTTCTTCAGATGCTCAATAATTGTTTGGATCAAATACAGGCACCATCCTCTGAGCATCGTGTGTTCATGCGATGTGATGTCAACTTTGATATTTCAGTGCAAGGTAGGAACTTGAATACCTTTATTGGACGGGCTGCTCATATAGAGTTTTTGGAGACGGACATTTTTGCAAGGTTCATAATGTGGTCATTCCCAGAATTTTTTCGATGAAATTACCGGGCATTTGTATGTTGCTTGCATATCCACCTTCCACTTCCCACCTTTGGTGGTCCTATGCCCTTGTATTTTACCAAAATAAGGGACAAAAAATTGTCGACTTCTGGAAATGGTGCTGCTGGCTGCGCCTCCACTCAAATGTGGATCACATCGTGCATGGAGTTAACATGGACAGACACATGAAGGTTATCAACATCGTATATTGTTTGCTAGAAGGTGGTCCAATTAGGAACATTGTATATTGTTTGTTATAAGTTGACCTGGTTAGGAAATAATGTCACACTATGGTTGAACCCGAATGTCTAAATGTCTTATTTGTAGGAGAGCTGTTTTTTGCCCATGGTTTCTAGGAACGTGGATCGATTCTGTATGCAGAACGAAATCGTGTACGAGGAACACTATCTATTGGTGAAATACAAAAGGTATCTATGTTCCCGTACCACATTTCTGAATGCGGAATGATAGTTAGCAAATCGCAGGGCGGACAGGGTCCCTGGTAACCCTTTTTGCCAGAGCCATATAGAACAAGTGAAGATTTTGCAGCTGTTTGTAGCAAAATTGCTTCAGCTAAAGCATCTTACAATGTGAAACTTGGATATGTATCGTGTCAATGGCTTTAGGTAGAAGTGTAGGGATCATGTATAATATATTGTTCACTGGGTGAGTAGAGTTGAAGATGATTATTAGGAAACTTGTATTTATTTTTATCTATAAAGGAGTAGACCTAGTTTTTATAATTTGACTTGTCATTTTTTTTTAATTTTATTTAGTGCAAGTCTTATGTCCCTTTATACTATTAATTTCGGAAATAGAATTTTAAGGGTAACAAGTAACAACATAGAAATATAAATAAATTCACAATATTAAATACAGAGGGTAAAATATGAAGAAATTTAAACTTAAAGGTTAGGATTGAAGATTTTTAAACTTGGGGCTAAAAATGATAAATAAGTTTGGCTAAGGGGGTGTAGGGCTCACGCGTATATTTATTATATATCTATATTATTAAGAGAGAGCAAGAGTGGTAGTTATTTTTGGACACTTGCTTTCTCAAAACTATTGATTTTGTAATTTAAATTTTTTTTATCCATATTTTTCTCTTCCGCCCCTATTACCCATCCCTCCTAATTATTTCACCCACCAACTTTCATTCTACTTTTTAAAATTTGCACACACAAGTGTATACCACATAACTAATACTCTACATAATAAAGTCTGAGAGAAAAGTTGGTAGTAACTTTGGCGTTAACAATATTTTGAAGTCTTTACTTTCCTATTTTATTATTTATTTATTTATTTTTACCTTTTTATCTCATTATTTCATCTCCTATTTTTAAGGATCACATAACAATACGTAGGTGCGTTCCACATAAATCAATATATATATAAAGGTCCTAGAGGTAGTAAGTTGCATGAGGAAATTTATTAAAATTACAATCAACAAATGAAATTTTAGGACAGTATTTTTTGAAAATCTGTCATATTTTCAGATGTTTTCTATGAAATGTAATCAGAAGAAATCATAAAATGTGTCCAATTAACTTTTTTTCCAACGCAAAATTAATTTGCTATGTAAAAATGTTTAGTTAGCTTTTCAGAAAATAAATTTATTGATGGGGTATCATTAGAAAATTGTGTTAAAAATAGTTATCAAGATATAGAACATTTATTTTGAAACAGCTCAAAAAAGAAATTAAGATGTTTAATATCAAACAGCGGGAGTATTTCAATTAAGTTAGATGCCAACAAATGTGACGCTCATTTTAGAAATTTACATTGGGGTTTGGATTTGATGATGCTTGCTTTAAAGAGCACTAATTATTTTTACAAAAAAATAAAATCTAAAAATATTGGATCCTGTTAGAATTCTTGGAACGTTAACACTTTTATATTACTATCGATTGTTTTGCAATATGATTAGGATGAGGATCCTCTTCATTTGGGACTCTCCATTTCCATCAAGTTCACTATTTTAGGTTAATAATGATTTTATTAGTAATGATCCAAATATATTAGTAGATAGTTAATGATATTAACTATAATCCTAAAAAAAAAAAATTAGGATTCCGACACTTTTTCACCGTTAAATGTCTAAAATAATTTTCACCGTTCATTTCAACGGTAAAAATTGTTTTAGACTTTTAACGATGAAAAAATGTCGGAATCCTAATTTTTTTTTTTAAGATTGATCTTAATATCATTAACTATTTATTAATATATTTGGATCATTACTAACAAAAATTTTATTAACCCAAATTGATGAACTTGACTGAAATGGAGAGAGAATGAAATGGAGGGTATCCATTTCCATATGATTATGAATGGCAAAGAGGCAGTACATCCCACCTCCATCCCCAACCTCATAAATATTTCCTATACTTGCCCAATTATTCACGGGGATTAACACTTAACATCCATCCCCATTCCCTACGATGATTACTTCGTTAAAATAAAGAGAAAAATGACTATTTGTTTAACCAAAGTTGCAATAATACATACATTAAAATAATTCACATGTTAACGTAAATAATAAAATTAATAATAAAAAAACAGTTTTTGTTACTACTAAGCAAAGATAGTAATTTAACAATATAAAATTTATCAAAATATTTAGTTTACCAAGTATGCTATATTTATAAATTTATATATTTCTTGAAAAAGTTAATAAGTGAAGAATAAAATATAAAATTTTCACCTATATTGTGTGTGTGTGTGTGTATATATATATATATATATATATATATGTATATATATATATAGGCTGAGGATCAGGTCCGGACTCCCGAACCTGATAAAAATTTTGATTACTTTTTGTCGCATATTAAGAGAGAATAAAATGACAAAAAATTATCTATATTTAAATTATCATTTAATTGCATAATGTTTTGCACATAACTAGCGATACTCTATAAATATGCATATAGAATATAAATATGACAATTAATACTCAGAGTATTATAGACAAATTATTGTAAAAAATAAATTATTTAATGTAAATAAATATTTACCTTGGGGCTACTTAAAATATTAAGGACTTTTATCCGTGAGTATAATTTAGTACAGAACACTTTCTGTATATAGAATTAGAGAAACAATATATCACAACAAAGATCATGATGCAAGAACATAATGGTGAGTTGAACTCTATATAAAAGCTTCCCAAACAACAGATGAGCATATTCTACACAGATAGATCATCAAGATGGCATATCAAGCAACTGCTACGGTTTCCGCAGCCTTTGATTCGGGTTCAGCTGGTGCGGCTTCAGATTCCCAGAACTCCGTCTTTTTCCCAGTTTTAGCAACAGTTTGGAAAACTGCATCCGGCTGCACATTGCCTTTCACCGTCACTTTTTGCTGATCCATATCAATGTCAAACCATTCTACCCCTGGAGATGGTTGAACACAAGTGAATTCTAACCAAAAATATTACAGCTATAGCTATCTGAATGTGAAAAATGATTCAGAACATGGACACAAAATCGAAAAACTAGTTGATTATTTTGATACCCCTCTGTTCCACAAAGAGAGTCAAATTGTGATGTGGACTTGATTTAAAATTTCAAAATCTTAAAAATTCAAATCATAGTTATCAAGGCGACAAGTCGAGGCGAGGCGACAACCGGGAGCTTAAGCGCTTAGGCGACAAGGCGCCCGACTAGTCGTCCACAAGTCGACAAGTCGTTAACAATGTAAATTTTATACGAATAAAATTATATATATTTAATATTTATATAAATATTGATATATTTATTTTTCTAATGATTTACCATATTTATAATACATGTCGGGGAATATATATATATATATGTGTGTGTGTGTGTGTGTGTGTGTGTGTGTATATATATATGTATATGTATAATAGATTAATTCGTATGTTTCAAACAGGTTACATGTTTTACAGTTCATAAAGGTTTTGATATCTTGGTATTCTTAGCGTATTAAGTTTATCAGTTCCTGGTCATTTGGAGCTTTGAACTTTGTTGTCTGATGTTTATTTTGTCATTATACAATATAAAAAAAATTGAGCATATAAAATAATGCAAAGAGTAAAAGAGTAAAATAATATATTTTACTTAGTTTATGCTCTCCCAAGTGAAGACAAACCTTAGTTGGCAGCAAAATCAGAAGCTAGTGGAGGGGCAGCAGCTAATGGAGCACGGGGATGTGTGTGTGTGTATATATATATAAAATATATACACACATATATGTGTGTATGTATATATATATTTGGAGCATGGGGATGTGTGTGTGTGTGTGTATATATATAAATATACACATATATGTGTGTATATATACATATAAATTTTGCTGCCAACTAAGGTTTGTCTTCACCAAGTATCATCAGTACCCAAAAATTTGCTCAATCACAAAGTTGTTCAAGTCAAGTGTCAAGTGTCAAGTGTCAAGTGTCAAGTGTCAAGTGTCAAGTGTCAAGTGTCAAGTGTCAAGTGTCAAGTGTCAAGTGTCAAGTGTCAAGTGTCAGACATGGATACTTTAGGACAAAGTGAAGAGTCCGTGTAACATAGATTTTAAAAGAATAGAACCACAATCCCCAAATCAAATGGGAGCACAGATGTCTTTTTCTCAATTGCACATGCTGGACGCCGATGATACGGAATATGTTTGCGTTAAAAGGAAGAAATCATAGGTACAATAATCTACATTGATTGCAAATTTGGAGCCCATTGATAAATCAATAAATTAATTTTCAATTATGTTTTATAATCAATCAAGCATGCAATACAAGATTGATATATAGAGTAGTGATCGACAATTCCATGCTGTCAAATCACAACACTCTCTATACAAGATAGCAACTCATGCATCTGGCCATTTGAAAACCCCAAGGTTGACTGTCCATAAAATTAAGGAGAGAACTAAAGTTCAAAGGAATATGTAGAACAGTAGAAGAGGTTCAGTTGGTCATTTTTCAATAGTTATAGGTGTCTTGATGTAGTAAATCAAATGCAAGAAACAAAATGGAGAAATTTGAAAGTAAAAGTTGACAAACCTTCCATTTTGCCCAAAACCCTCTTCACTGCTCCAACACAGCCTTGGCATGACATGCCAACCTTCAGAACAACAGTCTGCATTAAGAAACAAATAGTTAATACTGTTATACATTGGGGCCGGGCCGCGCGGCCTGCCAGGGGTGGGGGTGGGGGTTGGGGGGGGGGGGAATATTATATGAAGCATAGAGAGAGCCAATAGAGTAAGAGACTGGAATTGAAGAAATTGCTCCCTCAGTTAATAACTTAATATATATGAATCGTCAAGAGAAGCACTAAGAAACAAGCTTATAAGGCAATCTTTTTTCAAGGCTTTCCACAAAAGAATTTGGCCCATATAGGGTAAACCTAAAGTTTTATAGCTATTTCCTTCAAACATAATCCGGTATCTATACTTGTATCTTTCTATAAACTTCCAACTACAGAATCCACTAGGAGCAACATCATCACATCCGCACAATTACATAATCAACCTTAGGTTACGATGCTGACAACTCCCTCTCAATTTTAGCCTTTGAGATAGATTATAATTATAAGGTGCATAATATGGACGAATTAGTAAATTAAAACATAACTCACAATATTGTGGAAATCAATCAATGCTTCGTAAGTATCAAAGTCAAATTTTTTAAGCATACACGCTATTGTTTATGGAAAATAGAATTGAAAAATGAAGAACACCTCAAATGAAATTAACTAATGCAACCTTTGTCCCAGAATAAGTGTCAAAGTCAAATTATCAATCGCCAAAAAATACTAAATAATTAATCTAGAATGTGGTCTCATACTTTGGGACATCCCAAATGGAGAGTTGAACTCTAATTCAAGGATGGAGGGATTGATAAACCCTTTCTTGTATTGCAGTGAAAACCTTTCCCAGTTTGTTTCTTTCCCAAAAGCTTTAGTGATTTGAATAAATATAATGGAAAGGGATTTGCCTCCACTCAATTACACTTCCCTTCATCTCCTCTCACTCTTTAAAAATCTACGTTGAATCATTATTGGTATAAACAATCAAAACATATTATTGGATCAATTTGGTAAAAGATTAGAATTATTAAACATTTTTTGCCATTAAAAATTCTTGACATTTCTAGCCATTTTAAATTTGTTACAGCACACTGCTGTTATCGAATGGCCTATAAGTAAAAATTGTCCTTATTATTCCAACTTTTTTTAAAAATTATTTTTTTGAGGAAACTTATGGCATATATCTAGTGCCAAGTGTTGATTTCAAAATGATGTCTAAAACCTTAAATTATTAAAACTGAGGGAAATTGAGAACAGTGCCAAGTAGAGTAGCTACGAGATCATCAACCATGTGTTCCTATTGACTTGAGTACCCATGTCAAATGCTAGTATGACATTAAGAGAATTTGCAAGAACAGCAATCATCTAGCAATATTTTCCCCTGCCCCAAACAAATGAAACATAATACATATTTTGAACCCAAAACATTTGCACTTTCAACTAAAGAGAGACTTGCACCAAAGGTGGGATATATTTATAACAACCCAGGTCAAATCCCGAGTTCGAACCAGGGTCAAGTTCTGAGTCCAAATCAAGTTATAGCATACTGGAATCATTTTAGCCCACCACAGGCTCACTCAAAAGGTCATGACTAAAGGTGCTAGTGATAGTAGCTTGTGTCCTTATATACATACACAAGAACTATCCCACATGTTATGATGCGGGACTCGGTGTTACAATATTCCCCAAGACTTTCTTTATTCATTTTGCAGAATGTTTCCAATTTATGACAGTTTAAAAAATTGGTAAAATTAAGGGAAATTGTTCAAAAAATAAAAAATAAAAAATTTTATACCGGCATGTGCATGGGTTTAACTTTATAAACTAAGAAACCATGTGCACCATTTAAAATTATGTGGACATCATTATACCCTATAAATCACAAAACACCCAAATCACCGCATCAATTCAGCAAGCCAGAATTATGTAACCAACAACAAAAATTAAATAATAGAAAAAAAAATTTAGCAAATAAAGGTACAGAATTAACCATATAAACCTATAAACATTCCTAATTTTGCACAAAGGAGTAGGAATTAAAAATTGTAACTCAAGGAGAAAGAAGCATACCTCAGCCATACTGAATTATCTGAAGGATTGTAAATGCTAAAAAAAGAAGCTGTTATATAGAGAGATTTTTGGTGTGAAGGAAAACCGTGTTTGGCTTCCGTTTATAAAGGAGATGATAAGGAGAGGAAAGGACACACAAGATACTGATATTTTATATGCTAGATTAAAAAATAATCTAGTACCTTGGGGTCCAGCCCACACTTCAGTTGTTCAGAGAATTAAGGCTAAAGTTAAACAATTGCCATGTCTTTCTTTACCCAATCCAAATTGGAAAAAGATTGTTGAAACCGATGCTTCTAACAAAGGCTTTGGAGGCATTCTTAAACAGTATAATCCTGATAAAAAGAAAGAAGAACTTATCCAATTCCACTCTGGAATGTGGAAAGGTGCTGCTTTAAATTATCCGACTATTAAACAAGAATGTTTATGTATTGTTAAATGTGTTTTAAAATTTCAAAGTGATCTTTTAAATCAACATTTTTTAATCTGTGCTGATTGCTCTACAGCAAAACAGATTTTTGAAAAGGATGTTCAAAATCTTGCATCAAAACAAATATTTGCTAATTGGCAAAGTATTCTATCTGTATTTGATTTTAATATTGAACATAAACAGTATAAAACAAGAACATATGATAAATCAGAATATCAGCGTAAGGGTAAACAGAAAAAACACTCTTGAAGAAAAACCAGAACTGATAAATCCAACATTAAATGTTATAAATGTGGAAAAACAGGACATTATGCTAACAAGTGCAAATCAAAAATAGTTCAAAAATTAAATGAACTATCTCTTGATGATGACACCAAACAAGCAATTTTGACTTGTCTTTGCCAAGATAATTCTCAGAGTTCTGATAATTCTTCTACAGAAGAATTTGTTGAGATTTATTCTTCTTCTTCCGAATCCGAATCTTCTGATAATCATACAACCGAAGCTATTAATATTCTCTCCGAAGCTAATTACTGGAAATCTATTGTTGAGATGAATGGTCTTAACATTGGACCCAGTATCAATGCCCTAACCGAAACTCAACAATCCATTCTTGACCTGATTGATCAGATACAAGATCCCGAAGTCAAGTTTAAGGTTCTTGAATCTTTTTACGAAAGTCAAAAACCTAAACCATCAATAGACACTGATAATTATTATACCATCAGAGAAGTCTTTAACCGTATAACCAACAAAACCCCTGAAAAGGTTATAAGTGTAAATGACTTAAAAGCCGAAGTCAATTCTTTAAAAGCTTAAATAACACAATTAAAATTAGCCAATCAAATCATTTTTGATGATATTGCCAATCTTAAACAACAGATAACTCAAGCTCCTAATAAGGACCAACCTAAAGCCTCTTCTAAAAATACTGAAGAAGAGACCAATAAGTATTTGATGATTCTTCATCAAGTTACTAATCAAAAATAGTATATCCGTATTACTTTCATTATAAAACCTGATTTTATTATGAAAGAAGTCATTGCCCTAGTTGACAGTGGTGCTGACATGGACTATATTCAAGAAGGTTTAATACCTACTAAATACTTCCAAAAAACCACTCAGGCTTTAACTAGTGCTAGTGGTAACAGCATGAATATCAAATTCAAACTCCTTGAAGTTTTAATCTGTAAACAAGGATTATGCTTACCAACTACCTTTGTTTTAATCAAAAACATGTCCCAAAGCATCATCCTTGGCACCCCGTTTTTATGTCTTCTTATGCCAATTATCAGAATTGATTCTATAGGTATTACCAAAGGGGTGTTGGTACAACTAAACTAAGTATGCATATGATTAACACGTCTGTCAACGACTTACAGGGAAAAATGTCTTACACTGCAACACACAACACGGACTAACCCTAACGCGACTTGGGTGACGTTCCATTAATCACACACATGCATAATATAGTATGTATAGTACCAGTTCAGCAACAGCCAGGAATATTCAAAGACATATTAACAATATAACAGACTAAATTATCACATATATAGTCTCATGAAAATACTGTTTAAAGGGGAGGGGGAAACCTTCCCTGTAGGATAAGGTCCAGAACTACTGTTTTGATTTCTGTTTTAGTATCAGAAATATACTGCTCAGTTTTGTGTTCCTATTGACTTGAGTACCCATGTCAAATGCTAGTATGACATTAAGAGAATTTGCAAGAACAACAATCATCTAGCAATATTTTCCCCTGCCCCAAACAAATGAAACATAATACATATTTTGAACCCAAAACATTTGCACTTTCAACTAAAGAGAGACTTGCACCAAAGGTGGGATATATTTATAACAACCCAGGTCAAATGCCGAGTTCGAACCAGGGTCAAGTTCTGAGTCCAAATCAAGTTATAGCATACTGGAATTATTTTAGCCCACCACAGGCTCACTCAAAAGGTCATGACTAAAGGTGCTAGTGATAGTAGCTTGTGTCCTTATATACACAAGAACTATCCCACATGTTATGATGCGGGACTCGGTGTTACAATATTCCCCAAGACTTTCTTTATTCATTTTGCAGAATGTTTCCAATTTATGACAGTTTAAAAAATTGGTAAAATTAAGGGAAATTGTTCCAAAAAAAAAAATTATACCGGCATGTGCATGGGTTTGACTTTATAAACTAAGAAACCATGTGCACCATTTAAAATTATGTGGACATCATTATACCCTATAAATCACAAAACACCCAAATCACCGTAACAATTCAGCAAGCCAGAATTATGCAACCAACAGCAAAAATTAAATAATAGAAAAAAAAATTAGCAAATAAAGGTACAGAATTAACCATATAAACCTATAAACATTCCTAATTTTGCAAAAGGGGGTAGGAATTAAAAATTGTAACTCAAGGAGAAAGAAGCATACCTCAGCCATACTGAATTATCTGAAGGATTGTAAATGCTAAGAAAAAGAAGCGGTTATATAGAGAGATTTTTGGTGCGAAGGAAAACCGTGTTTGGCTTCCGTTTATAAAGGAGATGATAAGGAGAGGAAAGGCCACACAAGATTCCGTTTAGTTGGATTTTGGTGTGGTTTTAGTTGTGGTGGGGCTGTTGAATGTTTGACCCATGATTTTTCTTCATTTTTATTTTCATATTTCTCTCACCTTTTCCTTGCCAAATTTGGTCTTCTTTTCTCTTTTGTTTCTCAAAGTTAGATTTTATTTTTTTTATGGTAAAGGTTTTTTTTTTACTGTTGACTCGAAATTTTATATATATATATATATATATATATATATATATAAATATATATATAACAGCTGATTCGAAATAATATTTTTTTAATTGGATTTATTTGAAATAAAATAGTCCTTATAAAATCAAAGATTGGATTTTATATTAGTTTGTTCTTTTTCGAATTCAGTTTCATCTTTTATGTAGAAATTAATTATGAAAATTTTGATATTTTTGAATTTTGATTTTGATTTGTTAATTTATTTTTATTTTGAAATTAATTACTAAAAATTTGTACATAGAGATTGGATTGGGTTTGAAATTAATTATGAAAATTTTAATTTGAATTATGGTACTGATAAGAAGAAATAAATGAAACTACGAACAACTCAAAATTTCACGATGGTATTTAATTTTTACTTTAAAGTCATATTATTACCTCTCCCACTTATTACTAAGGATAATATTGTTCATATACAAAATTATATAGGATTTATAAGATAATTTTTTTTTTATTTTATAAAAACTACAATTAAAGTAAATGAAGCTTTAGAGAATGCTTGGATGGATGGATCCCAAATGAGGATCCTCTACCTATTTATAGGTTACAAGAGAAGCTTCTAGAATTTACAAGTATCCCTAACATTCTAGAGCTATTATAGACCTATTATAGAACATCCTATCTCTTTACAAGTATTTACAACTATCTTGAATATTCTAGTACATTCCTGTAATACTCCACACTATTTTAGATTATTCCATAACTATGTAGAATTATGTAGAACATCTATCACCTTTGAGAATATTCTAGAGACTTGTACACATCATTGCCCCATTAAACTCCAAGTAAGCGTTTGCTTGGCGCTTGCATGGCATAACCTTTAGAATCTTCGGCAGTACGTGACATTCTCCACTACGTGATTGGGTGAATCCCTCGTCATGAGCTTTAGTCTTGAACCTCCTAATGTGTTCGGCATTTCTTGATGACTTTGACATACGTCCTTGGTCTAACAAGTCTCTCCCAAAAGGATTTAATTTTGTCCCTTTGATGAACTCAGTTGCGCCAAACAACTTTCTTACGCCTTCCCCCTATTGTACTAGAGGTATCTCGCATAAGGCATGTCCATCATTCCCAGAGATCACCAATACTCCCCGATATGGTATTAGCACCGAATTATACTTTTCCATGAAGTTAATTCCTGGGACGGCTTTGTGATCACCATGTTGTTGACAGTGAAGTTGGCCTTTCCCGTCTATGCTCCCCATGAGTAGTTAAAATCCTTTTACTATACCATGGCTTTGTTGTTCCTCAGAATTAATAGCCTTCACCCATCCTTCATCCTTGATTGGATTAAGCCCCAACATTTCGCACATGTTAGGAGTTAGAAAGTTATGATTGGCCCCTGAGTCCACCAACATTTGCACAACCTTGCCCCCAACCTAGCTCCATGTTGACATATCGAAGGCCCTTCCTTCATGTCGTCTTGCTCTTGTCGGATTTAGACTCCTTGTCCTTGGCATTTTACTCACCGCTAGTCTTTGGCATTTATAACACTTCTTTAGGTTGCTCACCCATACCGTTCGACGATACTATGCCAAGCAAAGCCTTCCGCTGTGAGCAATCCCTGATGAAATGGTTCCCACCACACCAATAACATCCAGATAATGATTTAGCACCATTTTTTGTACAATCATTCCTTGGTGATTTTAGCACTACATTGCCATAAAAGTTGCCTATCGGTCTCCTATCACCCGTTGGTGAAAAGTGGGTCTAACTTGCAATAAGTTGAGGAGTTGAAGAGTTCTCCTCCTCATGTTCCCCCTTTTGGAGCAACGCATTGAGGGCTTGGTGCTTAGGACACGCTCTCGCCTAATGAAGTCCATTACATATGAAGCAATTATCTCGCGGCTTCTTGGTATTTTTCTCATAACTTCTGCCTCCTTTGTCTTGATTGTAGACAGCTCTACCCCCATTGCCCTTAAGGTTAGTAGATGTCGTCTGTTTTTCTTCAACTTTATTCCCATTGGTATGGTCACCCTTAGGTTTAGAGAGTTCTCTTTCGCTCAAGCGATACTCCACCAAAGTTTTTACAACTGTCATGACAGTAGACACATCCTTCACACCATGATGCTTGAGTTCTTGGGCAGCCTATGGCTTCAAACCATCTATGAAGTTGAAGAAAAAATCATCCTCGCTCATGTTAGAGATTTAAAGCATGAGATAGAGAACTCTTTTACATACTCCTGGATTGAACCATCATACTTAAGCTCCTTCATCCTTTTTTGACATCATGACTAATATTCTCGAGATAAAACTACTTCTTGAATTCCACCTTTAAGAGATCCTAAGTATTGACGGTGCATGTGCTTTTCTCCATCTCGGCGCCACCAAACCATGACAATATCAGTGAAGTAGAGGGAAGTAGTGTTTACCTTCACTTTGTCCTCTAGGTTTAACACCGCAAAGTAACACTCCATATGCCATAAAAAGTTGTCTATCACTGTGGCATCCCTCTTGCCATCGTACTCCTTAGGTTTAGGCACGTCCTTGACCCTTAGAGTCTCTCTCATTTGGTGGTGTGGCGTGTCATTAGCCCCATTCACCACAACATGCTTACAAAGAGCCCAATTCACCTTGGTCTCTTCCATGGTAACCTTCATGGCATTCACCTCACCTTGAAGATTCGCCAATGCCGCCAAGATCTTAGCTTGGAATAACATGTTCTCGTGCACCCAATTGTTGCTAGCAGCGGTAATAACCTTAAGCATTTGATCATGGTGCTTCTCAAGCTTGTCATCGACCAACTCGATGGACTCCTCCATGCCTTGCTCTAGCCTGTCAAGCCGCTCCTTGACATCCGCCATCGCAACCTCAAGCCTTGTAACGTGTGCTTCTAGCCCGACCATAGCATCACGTGACTTCGCACCTCTTATCCCTTTAGATGGGTTGGGTACTTCATCCCTTCCCCTTTGTTGTTGATCCTCGGTCATGTTCGATATGAAGTATTCGACTATGAATGCCCTTTATAAACCTAACTCTGATACCAATTGTCACGACCTTAGACAACCAACTCCATCCGAGTGTTGCTAAGTAAGCCTTGTTTGCCAAGAGAACACCAATAAGTACACTAAGAAGAACAAGAGAATACTTGTGAATAAAGAGACTTTGTATTTACAAGAGAACTTTACAAGAGAGCTTTTGAGAATGCTTGGATGGTTGGATCCTTAATGAGGTTATAAGAGAAGCTTCTAAAATTTACAAGTATCCCTAACATTCTAGAGCTATCATAGACCTATTTTAGAACTATTCTAGAACATTCTATCTCCTTACAAGTATTTACAGCTATCTTGAATATTCTAGTACCTTCCTATAATATTTTACACTATTCTAAATTATTCCATAATTATGTAAAATTATGTAGAACATGTATCCCCTTTGAGAATATTCTAGAGACTTGCGCACATCATTGTCCAATTAAGCTCCAAGTAAACGTTTGCTTGGTGTTTGCATAACATCTGCATGGCATAACCTCTAGAATCTTCCGCGGTACGTGACAATAGGCTGAAAGTTAAACCTGATTCTAATTCGAAGGAGTTGCCATATCCTAAGATGCTAATGGTTCAACCGGGTTGTCATTCCCGAAGATCTGCTAATAAAGTCGATAACGTTAAGTTTGAATTTGGGGGTGTGAAAGAGGGTAACCGTGGGGCTGGTAATTTGGTGGTGGCGTGTCTGGGGATTGATTTGAATCCTGTCACAAAAGAAGTTAGTGGTGATGGGGGAAGGGATTAATGATAGTGTATTAAGACGGAGGGAATCAGATTTGGAAAAAGAAATAGCGGACCCTGTTAGAGTTTATGCCCTAGAGACCAATTATTTAATGTAATTGCTTAACATTTCTTTTGATATTTGATTGAATAAATGAATTATTTTATTATGGTTTCATTTACTGTGTTATATAAATGTTAGCATAATAAAAAGTCCTTAGAATAATGATACAAATTATATAGCTTCAAGTATGTGACTTGAACATGAGATTATATAATTACAATTAGTATCATTACTCTTAAATATCCCTAGTCGAGTATCATTGAGAATGGGACAACAATGATACATTGAGACTAGTATGTGGATTGACTGATGACCAAATCTCATTGGTCATTAATATATGAGATATTAAGTCAATGCATAGGTACATGTTAGAGAACAATGTACTGGACAGACCCATCATGAGAATTCTACATGGAGCATTATGCAAAGTGTCATAAGCAATTCTCATAGTGACAATGATGTAATGGTCCTCTGACCTGAAATCACTATATTACTATACGAGAATTTATGTACTTTGATATCATCAAAGGTCACCTTTAATAGGGTGGACAATAAAGGTGATTATTGGGTACATCATGAATCGTGTGAGGAATATGAGTGATCTAGATGGAATTTAACCCTCCTATATATTAGGGGTGATATCCATAGGCCTCTTGATTGAGTAGGACTATGAAATGCATGGCCATGCTCAAATAGTGATTTGTTTCATATAGTCTACTCATTGATCAAGAAAACTCAGATTAAATTATGAAGAGTATGACACATTTCATGGCTCGAGTTTAATCTAGGATGTCAAGGTTAAAAGGATTAAATTACATTGAAACATTGGTCACGAAAAGGTTGCATCGAATCATCGATCTTATTATTATTTGGGTAGCAGTGATGCATTACTAGATGCCACTCACTGTTTATAATTTTATAATATGATTTTAAAATTATTGCCAATATAATAATAACTTATAGGGTCACATACTTAGAACGTAATTAAAAGAGAATTAATTTAAATTGTAAGCATTTTAATATGTCAATATGATTGATAGTATTTAAATTACGAATTTAAATTAACAGGATAATTTGTATATATATGTATATTAATTAAGTAAGACTTAATTAAAATATAATATATATATAAATTCGGATTTTACTTTTCTAATAGGATTAGGGTTTTGCTTAACTTTTTGGACGGTATATATATCAGATATATCAGCAGTCTTGTTTACGTGAAACAAAAAGAAAAACCCTAGCCGTTTTAGAAAAGAGAGTTGAGAGCAACACTTGAGAAAATCTAGATCTTGGCGGCTAGTACCGGAGTTCTCTTTGCTACAGATCATGTGATGATTTGTGAGACATTCGTGTAGATACCGTAGAGACGCAGTTCGTTGGATTGCGTTGGAGATTCGAAGCCGTTCAGAATTTCATCGTTCCATTCAAGCTCGGATAATCGGTAAAACAAATCTAAACCTCTGAATTAATTTGTTCTTTTCGCATGGATCCTATTTTAGGGTTTCGGAAAATTGTTTTAAAATTTTAAATTCTGCTGCGTTTATTTGTCGGAAACCCTTCAGACCCTGCGGTATTTTCTGGGGATAAGGGGCTGTCAATGGTGGGATTTAAAGTTCAGATGGGTTGGGGTCTTTTACTAATGTAGAAACAGGGTGTGGGCTTTTTGCTAATATGGATAGCGGGCTAGTTGATGTAACTATTACTAATGCACTTGTGCCCAAGTTGACTAGGTTGAGTGAAAGGCCGAGATAGATGCGTATGAGTAGGCCGCATTATTTAAGAGAGACATCAAACGATATAGTTGAACTTGGTAAAAGGAAGTTGTCTAAGCCTCGGGATGGGAAAAATGTTAAATCTCGTAAGAGGGGCATGTAGTGGTTATACTCGTCATTTGGTGGATGAGGATTCCCTTGCTGAAGGGATGGGAGATAGTATTGAGGTTGGGAGTGTTGATCTGGAGCTGGATTATAGTTATGGATGTCCTAATGATATTTCTAATTTTGTTACCCTATGGTGGCTGTGAGACAACCCATTGGGGAGAATTAATGGCTCTTGCATGGAACTGTTAGGGTTTGGGAACCCCATGACAGTTCGAGCCCTTAAGCATATTTGTTGAAGCTCCCAAAATTGTCTTATTAATGGAGACGAAAGTGAAGTCCTATTACATGGAGAAATTGAAATGGCGGCTGGGATTTCCTAATGGCACTTTTGTTGATAGAGTGGGTTTGGGTGGTGGTTTAGCAATTTTGTGGAAGGATTTTGTAGATGTTACTCTTAACAACTTTCTTGTAATCATGTTGATGTTATTATTGAAAGTTCTTGACACAAGCAAGACGGGGTCAAAATTTTATGACAATCTTTCGACTCTAGCTACAAGGGTTCAACAAATGATTTCAAGTGGTTGGGCTGAAAACAACTAAAGAATACTTATTGTGAAGTCCAATTCAAGGGAATCATTGAAGCATTCGTCGAGGCATTCATTGTGGAATACGAGTCTTAGTTCATTAATTTGGTGCAAGCAAAAAGTCCAAGCAAAGAATAACATTCAGGATTTAAGAATAAGGAAGGAACAACAAAGGAAAAAAATTTTGCGCGGACAGACTTTCCAGGCCGCGACACTCCAATCTGAGTCGCGACGCTTAATTCCTGAGCCGCGGCGCTTAAGCGTTTCCCAGCATTTTCCTGACGCGTTTTGTACATGGAATTTGGACGGGAATTTGATATTTTTAGTTATATTTTCCAATTCTAATATATTTAGGATACTTATTAGATAGGATTTGTTTCCAAATTAATTTCTATTTCCTTATGAGTTTAGGGTTTCTTTTGTTTAATATAAATAAGAGATTAGCTTATGTAAACAATAGTTTTCAGATTATTAATAAAGTTGTGAGTTTATTCTCCTTTTGGTTCTTTGAGAACTCCCGAATTATTCATGGTTTGTCTGTGAATGTTCAATTAACTTATCATACAACAATTCATAGTTGTGTGTGGCGTCTTCTACCATACATCAATCGCCGATTGTATTTTTGGTTTTTGTCTCTTTATAGACATTGGGTCAAGGTATCGTTGGTGTTCTATTCAACGCAAACTTCCTTGCGCAAACAATTGTACCAAGGTTCTCGTGTCAATATAGGCGAAGGGTTGAGGTGTTGTGAAACGATCTGGGCGACGACCACCTCACGCAAGTGTGCCGTGGAGTCTATCATTTGGTATCAAAGCTACGTTTTCTAGCTAGTTACTTATCTTTATTTTTGTGTTTGAATTGTTGAGTAAAAATAAGGAGTATAGAAAAAAAATCAGTTATTTAGATTGATTTCTATTGTTGGGGAAAATTATTATTTGGCAAATTGTGTGGTATCCGTAAGTTTTGAGATTGTTGAGAATTCATTCAAGAAGGGTATAATTGGCGATCGTGAATTCTTATTGGTTAAGTCATACCATCTATGTTTGTTCTTGATAAGTTATTTTTGAATTGAATATAAACTGTGATATTTGTTTGGCGAATTCAAAAAGAACCTATAAGAGGGAATATTAGAGAGGTAAAAAGCAAGAGTGTGAGCTTAATTGATGGTAAAAGCCAATTGAGCGATACACGAGTGATTTCATAATTGTGTGATACATTATTTGAGCGAAACACGTAAGGGAGTGTGTGAGGAAATTTTTTATCTACTAACCCTTGTTTTGCAGCAAATATGTATGATTATGGTTATAAAAGTTCATATGGGTCTCGAAGGAATTCTTTGCAAGGAAAGAATGATCCTGAAGCGTATTTGAGATGGGAGAAAAAGATGGATCGGAAGTTTGAATATCAAAATTATTTTGAGCATGGGAAGGTCAAACTAGTGATTCAAAACTTTTTCGATCATGCAATTACATGGTGGGATCATTTAGTTCTTAGCAAGAGAAGATGTGGGAGTGTCAGATCGAGACATGGGCAGAACTGAAAACCGTGATGAGAAGATGGTATGCCCCAGTACAACCTAGTAAGAGGAATGAATATGCATCTCCAAGACATAAAGATCAACCCTCAAGGCGACCAACTTGGGAGGATGAAAAGAGGGTTCAAAGGAATGAGGAGTTGCATTGGAGAAAGCCAAGAGAAACTCCTAAGGTGAATAGGGAACTGTTGAGCTAAATCTATACTAGCAATTTACGTGTAAGTATACACAATCAATCAAGTAATAAAGTGAAAGTAGAGTTGACGATCCCACGAGGAGTGAAGAATAACCTAAATATTTCTACACACTAATTATACATCAATTAATTTAATCTAGGTAATTTTGATAACAAATGAGTGAATTAACTAATTTACCAACTACTGAAATATTAAATCAATGAATAAAAAGGTCAAGGAATCAATTTCCCCCGATGAATCATTCAAATAATACTTTCATTCTTTTATTAAATTGATTAATTAGAATTGTCAACGGAAAATCATTAATAATTAATATAACCACCCTTACGAATAATTATATAGCATACCTATCATTTTTAATTTCACTATATTCCTATGAGAAACAATAATAATAAATTCATTAAGATTCATTTTCCACTCCCGTTAGTTGTGGTATTCAGGTATATTCCTATCCCGTCCACAAAATTAGCAATCAACCAGAAATCAATATTACGGACAAGAATTACTAATCATAAGTTATTATATCCAGATCTTAACTTAGAATCTATCGTCAGATTTCATCTAAATCCATTTAATAATTGTTGATCAGATAATTATGACAAAACAAAACAGGATATAACAAACAAAAAAATTCATAGTCAACTTGAATATAAGAATCAATAAATATTAAATAAAATCATCATCGGGTTCCATTGAATCCTTAACTAAGAAATTTAGTTCATAATGAAAGTGAAAAACATCAATGATTTATCAAAAGCCATTCTAGATTACAAAATGAAGAAATAAGAGAGAAGAAATAAACTCTGTCGAATCAAGTCTTCACTCCTAAGCTCCAATTCTCCTTTAGAATAAAGCTATGATAAAACTCTTATTTTTTACTTACTAAATACTACTGAATATTGAATAATAATCAATAAAATGAATCAAATAATCTTAAATATATTAGTCTATTACTAACTACTGATAAGCTCCAACCCATACAAGATAAGTGTAAATATCATCAGATCCTTAGCCAAAAGAATGCAAATCCACCGGGCACGTGGCTACACGTGCGCTAGTCTTCGCGTTCAAGCACCGCGACTCTTGAATCCATGCGTCGTGGCTCATGTCCTTTATATTTCCTGCGCCGCTGCTCTTGTTTGATGCGACACGACCCTTGATCCCTGGCCATTCTTCAATTCCTCTTTTATGCTCCTGCTTTGGCTGATCTTCCACATGAATCTCAGCTACATATATCTGTCCATTGTTTAACTTTTTGCCAAACGATCATTATTACCTGTAACAACAAATTAAGGCTAAACTTGCAATAATTTTCTCTATTTACACCAACATAGGTTGAAATCAATTATTCACAAAAACTACTAAAATGCAATAAAATACTACCAAAACCTCTCTAGAAAAGCAAATTAATCAAGTCAAACATACCCAATTAATAGATAGAAAATCTACTCATCAAATACCCCCAAATTTAAATTTTTGCTTGTCCTCAAGAAAAACTTAAATCAATAAAATAATCTTAAAAATTCAAAACATGAAACCTATTCTTAAGATAATCATGAATCAGTACATAGCCTCCAAGATCATACAATCATCACTTTACAACAGTTAAACCCTGTATAAGTTTGTCAATCACTTAGTCATCAATTCACAACAGTTACAATCCCATAATGTATGTTGTATGCAATTTACACCGAATCAATCAGACTTTAAAAGGATTATATAACGAACACATGGTATGAAAAAGTTATTAACCCTTAGGACATATCACAACAATAATCTCAGCCAGGGTAATCATCGCTCAAGTTAAGAGACTACAGTTATTTCTAATGTTCTTATATTCCTCCTAGATGCATTTTCATTCTTATTCCTCAAAATGAATGCGTTTTACGCTCCTTTTCACATTTGCATGATGAGTGCGTTTTACGCTCCATCTCGCCTTATTTTCATTTCCAAGGAGTGCTCTTTTAAGCTCAATTCACTCCACCATATATCTTAGCTCTAAGAAGCATAACATTCTTTCATTTCTTTCTTTTTATATGAACCATAATCGTCCCCCAAACTTAAACAGTTCATTACCCTAGCTTCAATTAAGATCTGCAATATAATCCTAACTCGTGACAATATCTCATACTAAGGTTTCGAACTATAATCGCCTTAAAATACAATTACCCTCGGTGGGATATAAATGCTCAAATAATAGGGATTATAACTACGCAAAATCGACTTCTAATATGATATACAAGCTTAACACAAGACTTAAAAGTTTTCTAACTTGCTAACACATTTAATCATATCTTATCATCGACTATTCTAAAGATTCACTACTTATTCTTTTTTTTTGATATGCAAAAATATATGAAAAAATTAACAACTAAAAACAAATACAATAATTAAATCCTAATTAACAAAAATTAACCAAATGTACTTATCCAAATACTTAAATAAGCAAATTATTAAACAAGTCTTTAGCAAACCAACAAACCAGCAAATTAAAACTTAAAGTATCATTAAACCATCCCCCCAAACTTAAATATTACATTGCCCTCAATGTAATACCAAAAATTTCCCTAGAAAATTTCATTCATCACCAGCAATAGCACCATCAGCAGCATCATCATCCTCATCATCAGTAAGGCTATCGGACTCCTTCTTTGTCTCGAATGCAGTATCGGGAAACATCGGTGATGGCGGAAAAAGGATGGGATCCGGATTGTTCATGTTAAAACGAGTTACAAATGTTTGTATGATGCTGTTCGTGAAGTTCACATAACTGTCAACTCGATCTACTATCTGATCCACCTGGCGTGCTTGCTGGCGATTCAAACTCAACAGATTATCCTTGGCCTCGTTCGAAGCTTGTTTGAGTCCTCTATTTAGCCCGAACCTCGATAAGTATCAAGTCCAAAGTA
The DNA here is from genome assembly GCA_034770075.1 of Aralia elata. Classification (NCBI taxonomy): domain Eukaryota; kingdom Viridiplantae; phylum Streptophyta; class Magnoliopsida; order Apiales; family Araliaceae; genus Aralia; species Aralia elata. The sequence continues at coordinate 50,650,553 of CM068382.1, forward strand.
GCATCAACCGGAGCACCTCGTCCTGGCTGCCTCGTACCATGAGATGAACTGGCCCCATAAGATGGTCCTGCACCTTTCGTCTGACCACCAGTAACAGCAATATTAGCATCTACATTATATCTACCCCGCATGTTGGAACCGCTACCAATTGGTTCTTTGAACTTGTCAATGGTGCTGCTGTCTAACACCGACTTTGGTTGCTTAAATATCTCATCTGCTTTCCAAATAACTCCAACGTTCTTACACAACCCACATATGAGAGATGGGTGAGGAAGTCCACCAGATGTACCGCTCTGTAATGCATGAAGATCGGAGCTATGGATGACCTTGCCCACATCAATACTTTTTCCCATGACAATTACATATAGAAGTGTTGCCCTAGCCTTGGTTACTTTTGAAACATGAGATGAAGACATTAATTTAGCACAAAGGAAATAAAACCAGGCTTTACCATATTTTCTCAGTGCATTCCGTGGGAAAGAAACTGCTGAAGTTACTCGAATCGTCCATTGTGTCTCGGGCTTGCATAAGCCTTGAAGTACTTCATCCCAGTTCAGTCCATTCTGAATATACTGTGTATAAGCATCATTCTCCATAGATGGTAGGCCATAATATGCATTGATGGCTTTACTGTCAAACGGTACAGCTTTTCCCCGTACCATAGCTACCATGTTCACCGCCTTAACTGCATTAGCATAAAATTCGGTCACTATTGCAACTACTGTAGCCTCGGGTTGAGCCGTCAATGTTGTCGATCTATGCTCCCGAATCATTCGTCGGATTTCAAGCCCATTCGCCTCTTGTGGCACCAATCCACATTCTGGAATTAAATTTTTGTTAACCAATGAGGCATGAAATCGTTCCAACGCTACTTCGCTAACAAACTTTGAGTGATCATATATGGAAGAAGAAGCTCGTGATGTGCGTTGATGCTTGGGTGTCATTTGAATGTTCAACCAAGCTTGTAAACCAAAATAGTGATGAAACTTATGGTTTGGACAATATATCAAACAATTGGCGTGCGTTCTACTTTTTGCCCAATGTCAAAGCCCTTTGAATATGTCCAATTCCTCCAAGCAATGTAGCAACACAACAACAAACCCACAAATTGCAAATATCTCTCAAGGAAGAAGAAGAAAGCTTGTTTAAATCGAGTACCTTTACTAATGAAAAAGACGAAGAAAAAGTTGTTGACGTGGTGCAATCTTCTCCAAATAAATCCCTTACTTTCTCCTTACAATCCTTTAAAGTGATGGAGTTAGGGTTAAATTGGTGAATTTGAATGGAATTGAATCTCTATTTATGGTAGGAATTGAAATGGTTTGGTGAATGTGGGAGATGGGTGGTTTTGGGGAGAGTTTGTGTGTGAGTGGGAAAGTGGGAGAGAGAGATGCCGAGGGAAATAAGGAAAGTGGGGCAAACATGCATGCGACCCTGCTCTTGACCTGCTAATTCACGCATGAGTGCTTCGGCCCCTGATTTGTGCGCCGTGGCCCATAAATGAGCGTCGTGACCCTTAAGTTTATGCGCCGCGGCTCATAAGTTTTGTTTGGAATTTCCTTGTGCGGCTGCTTATTTTTCAATTGTGCTGAGGATTCGAGCGTCGCGACCCATGAATTCCAATGCCACAGCTCATGAGGCATGCCGCGGCTCTTGCTTTGTGTGCCGTGGCCCATATTCTCTGTTTGTGTGCGGCTGAAAGCTTGCTAAGCCAAATTTGCCAAATTCTTTTCCTTAGCATTCCTTTGCATGCTTGCCACAAAATTATTTAATCTCTTCATCTTGCATCTCAATTTCTTGTAATTCTCAATCTCATCAAATTTGATGCATGCACAACTTGTATCACTTGAATTAATTTGCCAACAAAACTCAACTTAATTAATTATGCATAACTGAGTACTAAAAATTAAACTAAAACCAATAAACTTAATTTAAATAAAGTCAAATCTAATTATAAATTAACCCATGGGCTGCCTTCCAGTAGCGCTTGTTTTTAACTCTTCAGCCTGACTTCTTCTTTTTCATTCACTCGGACTTGTTGACGTGATTGGAATGCCTTCGGTTGCGCATCCCATATCATGCATCACGTGCCCATTCTCTTCCATGTTCCCCTGCTTTTCATTTTCTCTTCTTCCTTTACTGTGATCGTCTTCCCATGTTTCATCTTCTAAGATCTCTTGTGCCACATAACACTCTTCCACTTCATTCGAAATTTTTATGGTATCAAACATGCTGAACGTAACCTCTTAATCATTAACCCTCATAGTGAGTTCTCCATTCCTTACATCAATCAAAGTTCGTCCAGTAGCTAGGAATGGTCGTCCCAGAATCAATGAAATCTCCTTATCTTCTTCATAATTAAGAATGACGAAATCCACTGGGAAAACAAACGTATCAACTCTCACTGGCACATCTTCGATCACTCCTCTTGGACATGTAATTGATCGATCCGCCAGTTGTAGAGTTATATTCGTTGGCTTCATTCCTTACAACCTAAGTTTTTCATAGATAGAGAGAGGCATGAGATTAATGCTTGCCCCGAGATCACATAGAGCCTTCCCAATAAACTGTTCCCCAATAAGACATGGTATCGTAAAGCTTCCGGGGTCTTTCAGTTTAGTGGGTAATTTTCTCTGAATAATAGCACTGCATTCCTTAGTTAGGGCTACTATCTCTCTTTCACTTATCCTCCTCTTCTTTGACATAATTTCTTTCAAAAACTTAACATAACTTAGCATTTGTTCTAATGCCTCTGCAAAAGAAATATTGATCTGTAATTTCTTAAAAACCTCCAAAAATTTTGAGAATTGAAGGTCCAACTTGCGACTCTTCAACTGTTGTAGATATGGTAAAACATGATTCTTTATTTCATGCTTACTCTCGCTATGTTTTAATTCTAACTCTTGATTCTTCTTTTCTTCATTCTTGTTTAAATCGACTCCAATTCCTTCTTCCTTTTCAGTGTCAATCTTTCCTATTGGTATAGTCTCTGTGACGCCCCCAAATCCGGGTCACCTGAGCCACGGACCTGGTTCATCACTATCTAATACAAGGATTATACAATCGATAACTTATAGCAGAATAAAGGAATATTTTCATTGATATAACATAAATAACCCTGTCCCAAGTCTCGAAACCAAGACTACAGCAAAACATAACATAATACATAAGGGTAAATATGTCTTAATACACAACGTCAATTAATAAGTCTTAATACAAGCAGTAATTCTAGAACAACAAATTACAACTAATCAGTAGCTTTCCCCTTTCCCTTATCTTTTCCTGAGCTCTCGCCACGTGCCGCACTAACTGAAATGTTTTAAGGAAAGCAAGGGGTGAGCAACAAATTTGCCCCGCAAGTATAATAGCAATAAAATAATCACATGAATAACTTTATAGCTCACAAGAGTAAAATTTTATCTAAGTCAAAGAAATAAACAACTTCTTTTATCACCGTTATAGTGGTCGCTATGAACCGAAGGATTTCTGAAGTATCCAAGGATTTCAAAGTTTTCCAAAGAAAGGAACTATTCAATACTGAGGGTGCACCAAGGCACAAAACTCTATTCTAGAATTACTGGAAATTCATCCGATAATCCATAAAACTGGTACAATAGGTGATCAGCCTAAAATACCTGGCGTTATGCATAAGCCTTATATTTTCCATTTACGCGCGTGTCAGTTCCCCGACGTTTATACAATTTCCCTTGCTGTGAGGGTTGTTCTTCTCAGCTTTACATGGGAGTCCAGACCAAAACAATTTGATCGGACAGTTTTACTTAACAACAATAATAGTTGGAGGACTTAACCTCACTTTAATAAACAAATCAATAAGTGTCTAGCTAGAACAATTAGCCTTGGCATAACTTTCAAACAGTTTATGGAATAAAGAACTTTAAGGTTCAACAACATGTCTAATAGCATCAATAATATCTTGAATGAATAACAATTCATAATCTTTGGAGTCACACAATATATAACATTGCATGAAATGGGCTGTCATCGCAATAAAGTATGAATACTAGCATACTAATTGCTAAATTGATAAGTAATTTGAATGGAGTCAAGAAGTTCAATAAGCTTGCTCAATAAATAATATTTGCTCGAATATAATTTTGAGTAGGGTAAGTAAACTTGCACAATAATAACTTGAATAAGATAGGAGACTTGCTCGATAGATAAATGAATTCGAAACTTGCCCAATAAATAAATCGAGTAAGGAAAACTCGCACAATTAAATAAGGGTTGAGTAAGGAACTTGCCTTGCGCGTGCGTTAAAATCATGACGTTAATCGTCCTTTAAAAATAATACCCTACAGTTCATTAAAATCATCATAAATATTAGACATGTGAGGACTAGGTTCAATACAGTCATCACATCATCAAAGTACATTAATTGCCGCTACGACTACCCAGTCGGGGGTCTCGCTCCCTGGTGAGCGAGCGGCTGCCCAGCTCGCCGGTGAGCTGGCGGGGGTCGGGGGGCAGCGCCCCCTGAAAACCAAGCATAATTTGCAATCAGTTTATTCAATTTACTCCTTAAGACAACATCACTTTGGTTGACACTGGTATAAAATTAAGCACATAGGGCTTTAACAAGATATAAGCGTTTCTAATCATTTTGTACAAAAATATAAGTTTTAGACTCACGGGAAAAATTCACTAGGTTCGACCCAGCCCGACTCGATCCGGCCTGTCCCGATCCGGTCCAGCCTGACCCGACCCGGACTAGGCGCAGAACAGCGCCATGCAGTAGCCCAGGTTCTGCAGTTGTAGAACCGTGAGGTCAAGACCTCCGTCCGCTCTAGCTCCTCTATCTCCCTCTATACTCGATCAATTTGGTCCGTTACAGACTCTATGGATTCGTAAGATACGGGGCTACAACATATCAAAAATATAGGACGACCCATGGATGCTAACACGTCCGAATCTTAAGCCAAAACGTAAACTGCATACTCTGTTTTTTGCAGTCACGATGCATTTTACTCAAATCATAACTATGACTTTGTTTTAGCATCTTTTTGGTTGGTTCCAACTAGGTTACCTCCACAACTCATGGGAGTATAATATTACTACAACAAACAATCAAAATAATTACACCATCAAGGCTTTACAGTTCTCTAAACAGTCCAAAGGTCCAAAAGTCTAAAAAATGTCCATAGTTCATCCTTTAAGCCAAGGTTCGGATTTCTCTTCGTTTTTGTTCCACTTTAATGGTGTTAATAGCTTAGAAGGTGTCTTGGTAACAATATTAAGCAACCACAACCAACAATAACAACCAAAAATCTCCAGAAACGCAAAACTCATCAAGAAAGCTTCAAAAACTCAAAAACTTTAACAATGGAGGAAAGGTGATTTTACCTCTTACTCTTACTTCTAAGGTTGTTATGGAAGCTACTAGGACTCTTCTTCTCCTTCCTCTAGCTTCCGTGCGTCTTTTTCTTCTTCCCGTAGCTTGCTTCTTCTTCTTCAAATTTTCTTCCTTCTCGCTCTATAGTTCTCTTTCTCTCTCTGTATTCTCTATCCTTGCTTGCAAATGGGAAGTATGCTGATGGTTTGAATGAGAAGGAAAATGAGCTGATGGGAGGATAAGGTGGCCTCTGAAGGAATGTATTGATATGCAGAAAATGCTTCACCCGAGCTCTTGAAAATGAATTTGAGGAGGATGTTTGGTGAAGTTAACAATCCCATGTTTAGTGTACGGTGACGGTTTATCCCCCTCATGTGATTGACTAATACAATTAGTGCTCTTTCCTAATTGGTTGAGGCTTATTTGCCTCTCCAGTTAATTCGAATACACAGATAAATATACTCGAATACTCTCACTTTTGTACCAAATTTGGTAAATAATTCTACCCAAAATTAAAATGGGTACTCCCATAAATTATTGGGACGCGTAAAAATATTTATTATGGGATTTGTTCAATTATTCAGAACACTCATATAATACATTTCGGATACGGATTAAATCACATATCAGCTCCAATAAAATGTCTGACACTTGAAAAAATTATTCCTTCGTATATAAGCCTTAACAAAATTAATAGAAATCGAAAGAGACGCAAAAAAAATATTTGGGCGTGAATAGTGCTTGCGAATAGTGCCTCGGGAAACGTGCCATGTGAATAGTGATTTTATGAATTTTCGCAAAATCGATTTATTCACTCCAATGACACAATAACATATAAAATTTAACATATGCACATTTTCTGGGCTACAACACAACTCTAAGCACGTAACACAGATAAATATAAATATAAATTCATTTTATTCATACATAACTCCAGTTACAAGGAAATCTAAAATTCCCGATCGTTACAGTCTCATTTTTCGACAAACTCTTCCCGCTTCTTAGTATAATAGCCTTGCATTGCTCATGACGTTCTATTCTCGGATTGACTTTAGTGTTAATCGGTAGAGCACCTGTAACGACCGGGAATTCTGGATTGCCTTGTAATTCGAATTTTGAATATTAATGAATATTATGAATTTTAGTAACATTATTTTGTGTTACGTGTTTAAAGGTTGTGTGACAACCTGGATTATGTGAATGCATAAAATTTTACGTGTTATAGTTTTGTTTAAGTGAATAATTAATTTCGCGTAGCGTCGCTAAATCGCTATTTACGAGGCACGTTTCTCGAGGCACTATTCACGCTATAATATTTTGGTGTCTTTTTTGATTTTAATAAATTTCATTAATACGTGTGAACGAAGTGATAATTTTTTCAAGCGCTGGAATATTTATTTGAGCTCGTTAGTGATTTAATTTATATTCAAAATGTATTATATGGGTGTTCCGAATAAATGGACAAACCCCGTATTTATTATTTTTACCTATCCCCATATTTTACGGTAATACCCATTTTAATTAGGGGTAGAGTTATTGAGCAAATTGGGTATAAAAGTTGGAGTTTTCGGATAAATTTTTGGTGTATTAGTGTATTTATTTTGACTTGTCACACTAAGTGGGAACCAACCAAAACCTTTGGACCAATTAGAATTGAGAGATGAGGGAGTTATCGGGCATGCTTCCTCATTTGTGCAACATTTCTCCTAAAAGGAAAAACCCACTCGGGTTACTCCCTCCCATTCCCCCGAAGCCACTCCCTCCACTTCTCCCAATAAATTCCATTCGCATTGCAAGCCTTCACTCCTCTTTTCCTTCTTAGACCAGCTGCAAATAGAGAGAGAGAGAGAGTTCAGTAGTAAGAAGAAGAAGAAGAAGAAAAACAAAGAAGAAGGAGAACAAGGAAGAAGAAGGAGAAAGCGCACGGGTGGAGGAGGAAGAGAAGCCAGGCAAGAAATAAGACTTAAAGCAAAGCCTAGTAATCTTCTTAACCTCTAGGAAGGATTTATAGAGGTAAGACACCAACCAAAATCCATTCCATTCGATTGTTGTTAAGGCTTTTGAGTTTTGAAAGTTTTTGAGCTCTTAAGCTTGTGGGTCGGATTTGTGACGATTCTTGATGTTGTTGTTTGTTTTGGTTGTTTATAAATGTTGTTAAGAGACTATTTAAGCCACTAATAACATCAAAGTAGAAAAAAATGGAAGAAATCCTTACCTTGGCTTAATGGAGCAAGAACAATGGACAAAACATGGACTTTGGACGTTCGGACCATTTTAGAGGATTGTAAAGCTATGATTCCATATTTTTTTAATTTGTTTGTTGTTATGGTATTATATTTCCATGGGTTACAAAGCTAACCCAGTTGGAATGGAGTAAAAAGGTGTTAAAACAAAGATTTGGTGATGATTTTAGTGAAGAACAATTAGAACAACTAAAACAAAGTATGAACTTAGTGCTTTGGCCTAAGATTTGACTATGTTAATATCAATAGGTAGCTCTGAATTTTTGATATGTTGTATCCCCATAAATTAGGAGTCCATAGAGTCCGAAATGGACTAATTTGAACGTGTATAGAAGGAGATATGAAGATTAGAGTGGAGAAGGTCGAATCGCGAAATCTGGAAAATTTATGTTGTCTGCATTTCAGAGCCGACCGTGCTCAAATTACCCTAGTTCAGCGCCGACCACGCTGAAGAACAGAGGCCTTAGCGCAGCCCGAGCTGAACACTAAAGGTTTCAGTGCTCGGACGCGCTGGAATAGTGTCAGGTTGGACTGTTTTGACCTCCTGTAGTAAAATGGGCATAACTTTCTCATACGAACTCGGATTGAGATGATTCAAGATGATCCGGAACGAGAAAGAGTAGATCTACAACTTTCATTTAATAAGTTTTAACATTTGAGGTCAGACAAAATTTCTAAATTGGCCATCTTTAGGACTATTATGCGGTTAGAGACAATCAGAGGGCGTCGGACATGCGTGTGTGCAACGTGCAATGTTTTCGACGCTAAGTTATGATGTTCTAAGTTCTAAAACATGAATGTTATGAATTATAATGATACTTAGCATTAACCAATGAGTATTAGATAAATCGAATGGGCGTGCTAGGCGTATGCAATTACGTGTCGCTTGGGCGTTCGAATATGCAAGTTTGGCGTACAGACGTGCAAGCGTCGTAATGCCGTAACTAGTGGGTATAACCTTGTTTAATATTTTGTTTCTAATATGAATGGGACATTATAGAGTAGTATAAACCAATATTTGGTATTTGTTATGTCACTAATTGTTATGTGAATATGTACTTATATGTGTAGAATAATTGAAGAGCGTGTATTATAATTTTATAGCAGACGCTCGAGGCAAGTTTCCCTAACCTTACTCGAATTACATTTGAACAAGTTTCCTATCTTATACACATGTTGTGCAAGTTCCCTAACTTCACTCTTTCTATATATTTAATGCAATTTTCTTAAACTTACTCAACCCTTACATTTGGGCAAGTTTCCTATTTTATACAAATGTTGTATATTGTTGCAAGTTTCATGACTCAAGTCGAGTTATTACTTTAAAATTATATTAGTGGATTAATTATTGTAAATTACTCCACATCAAAGATAATTATTGATATTCGCACCTTGTGCATTTGAATTCGTGATCTGTTATTAGATTGTGAAACATAAGTTCTTCATTCATGAACTGTTTAAGGAAATAGTCTATGCCACTTGTTTCAGCTAGACATGTACATGTTATTATTTTAAAAGCTATCTAAATCGATTGTTGGTATGGATTCTTGGATTGAGAGAGCAACCTTTATTAGTGTATTTTAATGTGTCGGTTATTCGATGCAGTCAGAGTTAAATGTTATGCATATACATAGGGTACGAGAGGTTGATCCCCTCAAGTACTACTGACGAGCCTGTTTTTAAAAGAGTCAGTCGAAGGATTGATTCTTGGGCCCAAAAAGTTCATAGTCTATTGGACCACTCAACAGTAAATTATTAATATTCATTATTTCATTTGAACTTTGGTTATATTGTTAGCTATTTCTTCAGTGTTCTTAAATTGTTGAACCATGCGATTATTATTCTCGTCCATTCATGATATATCTTGCTCACCCTTGCTATATCATGAACCTATTGAAGTTAAGCCGGAGAGTTCCAAAGCGGACAAAAGCAAAGGAAAGCTTAAGGAATAGTTATATGTATTATCCTGTTATGTAATCGTGGAATTATATTGTATTATTAATGTATTTCGTGATGTATTTATTTACGGTTATAGACCTTGGGACCGTAGTAAACCTTTTGTAATGAATAACATATGTTTATTTATTTCGCATTAGTTGATTTATGTTGTTTAGTGGTGTATGAATGTATTTTATCGTGAGCACTAGATTCAAGGTATTGGTACCTGAATTTGGGGGTGTCAAAGATTGGTATCAGAGCTGTAGGTTATAAACTTTAGGGATACGAAACCTAGGTTATAACCTTAGTATTAAACTAGTATTAAGTACGTTAGGAGGTGAATCGAGGAGATTTATTTAGTGATCATGTCTGGAGGTGGATTGTGGAAATCCATCAAGCCGAGTTGTGCATGATAAAATATCATTTCATTTTATCAATGAATATATTTTATCGTGACACTGACATCTTGTTGTCTATTTATTTCTGTCTGTGGCTGTAGGATGTATGAGATAGGAGAGCCCAGTCATGCTGGAGAGGTGGAGTTCACAGACATTCATGTGGACATAGAGCGTTTAGTAAAGGTGCAGCCGAGTGAGCTAGAGATAATGGACACTAGGGATGAGTCTGAGCCCGAGTATGGTTCTGAGGAGGAGCCGGTTACTGGAGGAGTGCTGGGATAGTTAAGCGATGAGGGAGAGGATGAGGATCCCGAGGAGGATCTAGTGACGAAGGATGACGAGCCACCTGAGTATGCAGATGGCATGGGCACTACTGCTAGTGACATCATCGAAGAGCTGACAAATAGGAATGAGGAGCTCGAGAATCGAGTAGCCCATTTAGAGGAGCAGAACCAGGATCGAGAGGAGCAGTACAAGTCATTAGCATATCAGACTTTGGGGGAAAAGGCGGAGTTGACCCAGAGGCTGCAGGAAAAGGACCAGAGGATTGCCGAGTTAGAGGCAGAGGTTCACGGTCGCCGTTGGGTTTCTGTTCAGCTTGGTGTGATGGTTTATAACCTCTTAGAGAGGAATGTGGTGTTGGTAGGACAGGCAAAACGAGTAGAGGATCAGCTGGAGACTACTCGTCTAGAGAGAGATGAGGCTATAGAGCAGTTGGCAGCCCTGACTGCGGAGATTGATTCCCTAAGGTTAGGCTTGACCACTTCCATTGGCAGGCTGAGGGACAGGGTGAGGAGGTACCCCAGGGAGGAAGGAAGCAACAGACGCGTGATTAGGCGTCAAGTGGTCGACAGGCTAGCTCGACGAGAGCTCAGAGTTGCAATTCACCGCAGCAGGCAGTGATGTGTTATTTTTAGCATTATGTTTGCAGTAGGTCCCACTGTTGTTATAATAGGGGCATACTTATGTTGTAAATCCCTATGCTTGTAGCGTGCATGGGATAGTAGTTGAACCCCGATTTTGTTTCTAATAGAGGGGTGGAAGGTTATTATTCCCCACTTTTGTTCTTTAGGGGATAGTTAATGGTTGGCAGGCCATGCCTTTGAGCGTTTATAGAAGTATGCCACATGTTGAGTCTGGTTGTATTAAAACAGTGGTGTATGATTATAAATGCAGTTGTTTTATTTAAATTAAATATGTTTGATAGATGCTTTTACTCTTAATTGCTGACTTAAATGACTTATTGCATGAAACCTAAATATATAAGTAAAAGTCGATGATTTTTCTTTTATCAGATCATGTTGCCAAAAGGACGACCGCGTAACCAATAGGTTGAGGAGTCAGAAAGTGAGGTACGAAATCAACATGATCCAATGAGAGTGTTCGCTGAGTTGCTGGCAGAAGCCATGAAAAATAGACCCCCACATGTTGTAAAACAGTCAGAGCGGCAGCCCGCGCAACATTTGGCTAGTTTTAAGGATTTTAAGCTAGCAGGACTTCCCGAGTTCAGGGAAACACTAGACCCGATTGAAGCCCAAACCTAGATCGAAGAAATAGAAAAAGTGTTCGAGGTTGCAAGGGTGGCCGAAGAACAGAAGACAGGGTTCGCCACTTTTATGATGAAAGGTGAAGCGAACTATTGGTGGAAAGCCAACAAAAGCCGTGCTAGAGATGGTGTGATACCATGGGAATGTTTCAAGGAGCTATTCTTCGAGAACTACTTCCCGGAGAGTATGCAGCAAAACATGGAGGTGAAGTTTCTGGAGCTCAAGCAGGGGAGCATGTTAGTCGCGGAGTACGCGATAAAATTTAATGAGTTAGCCCGATTTGCACCCCACCAGGTTGATACTGAAACCAGAAAGGCAAGGAGATTTGAATTAGGCCTGAAACTGTGAGTGTATAGTAGGGTGGCAGTTCTAAGGATTGACACATTTTCTACGCTATTGGAAAGGGCCATCATCGCCGAAGGAGGCAACAAGGCTCTAGCAAAGTTCAATCAAGACAAAAAGAAGGGTCACGAAGGAAGCAAGGGAGGAAGCAGCGAGGGAAGTAACCCGAATAAAAGAAAATGGAACGATAGTTAATCTTCCGGTGGCAACAAGTCTAGAGGAGAGGTTAAGAAGGGTAATAAGTGCAATAATTGTGGAAAGAATCACTCGGGGGAATGTCTGAAGGGCAAGAGGATTTGCTACAACTGTGGGCAATAGGGGCACCTTGCTCCTCAGTGCCCAAAGGGAAAAAAGGAAGGATATTTCTCATGTGGAGCATCAGATCATAAAATTAAGGATTGCCTGAAAAGGAAGGGAGATACAACAAGTGGCAACAAGAATAACAACAAAGCAACAACAATAACAACAATAGGCTGGGCATTGGAGGGCCAGCTAGCCAAACCAACAGACCGACGACACGCACTTTTAACATGACGGTACGGGATGCGGTGGAGTCGAAGGACATGGTGTCAGGTATTATTTCTATCAATAATATCAGTGCATATGTATTGTTTGATTCGGGTGCTACCTGTTCTTTTGTTTCGAAAGATTTTGCTAAACGGTTAAATTTACCTCGTGAGAAATTAGAGAATCCAATAAATGTGGAAGTAGCTAATAAGGAAGTTATTCCTATAAAACATATTCATAGAGATTGCTATGCTGAAATAAGAGGATATAATTTGGGCGTAAATTTGATTCCGATACGACTAGGAGAATTTGACGTTATCCTTAGAATAGATTGTTTATCTAGTCACGAGGCTGTAATTGATTGTAAGAAGAAGTGTGTACACCTGAAGACTCCAAATGAGTTGAAGGTTGTATTCTACGATAGTAAATCGCCGAGACAATCTTGTTGTCTAACGATGATGCAAGCGAAGAGATTGCTAATAAAGGGTTGCATAGGTTATTTGACTCACGTGGTTGATACTCGAAGAGTAGAGGGTGACCTAAGCCAGATACCTTTTGTAAGGGAATTCACTGATGTTTTTCCAGAAGACTTACCGGGTTTACCACCGGATAGAGAAGTGGAATTTATGATCGACTTAGTACCAGGAACCGCACCGATCTCAAAGGCACCGTACAGGATGGCACCGCTGGAGATGAAAGAACTGATGGTTCAACTGTAGGAGTTGCTAGATAAAGGGTATATTCGTCTGAGTGTATCTCCGTGGGGAGCGCCAGTTCTGTTCGTGAAGAAGAAGGATGGATCGTTAAGACTCTGTATCGACTACATGGAATTGAACAAAGTTACCATTAAGAACAAGTATCCGCTGCCCAAAATTGATGATTTGTTTGACCAATTGAAGGGAGAGAAATACTTTTCGAAGATTGACTTGAGGACGGGATATCACCAATTGAAAGTGAGGCAGGAGGATATCCCAAAGACAACATTCAGAACTCGATATGGGCACTTTGAGTTTTTGGTGATGTCATTTGGGCTGACGAACGCGCCAGCAACATTTATGGACATGATGGACAGAGTGTTCAAACAATACCTAGATAAATTTGTTATCGTTTTCATAGATGACATCCTAGTCTACTCAAGGATGGAGGAAGAACACGTCAAACATTTTAGGATAGCCCTAGAAACGCTGAGAAGGGAGAAGTTATATGCAAAGTTTTCCAAGTGTGAATTTTGGCTACAAAGGGTGTAATTCTTGGGGCACGTAATTGACAAGGATGGTGTATCAGTGGATCCTGCGAAGGTAGAAGCGGTAATAAACTGGGAGCAGCCAAAGATGCCGATAGAAGTCCGAAGTTTCTTGGGTTTAGCGGGTTACTATCGGAGATTTATTCAGAACTTTTCGAAGATAGCAACGCCATTGACAAATTTGATAAGACTATGAAGTTTAAGTGGACGGACAAGTGCGAAGAGAGTTTCTTGGAGTTAAAGAAGAAACTTAGTGAAGCACCTTTGTTATCACTACCAGATAATATAGGGGGATTTGTGGTGTACAATGATGCATCACACAAAGGCCTCGGATGCGTATTGATGCAGCATGGGAAGGTCATTGCGTACGCATCACGACAGCTGAAGGACTATGAGAAGGGGTATTCGGCTCATGACCTGGAACAAGCAGCAGTGGTGTTTGCTCTGAAGATTTGGAGGCACTATCTGTATGGGGAGAAGTGTGAAATACACACATACCTAATAGGGGGTTGTCAATGCGACTGATTCCCTAAAGCGAGTTCATAGTCTCTTTTGACTGTCAGCAGTAAATAATCAATCTTCCTACTTTTATTTGAACTTTGATTATCTTGTGCAAGTTGTTTCATCAATACTTGTGATTGTTGAACCACACTATTATTTTTCATATTCATTCATGATATATCTTTTGTTCATTTTACACTTGTTGAGCAAACTCGTGGCTCACCCTTGCTATATCATGAAACCATTACAGCTAAGCCCGAGAGCTCAAGTAGAGATAAGGGCAAGGAGAAGATGAAGTTCTAGGCTGCGAATGGACATGATTATCTGTTTTAATGTTCTGATTTAATATCAGTTATGTAACGCGGATAGTAATTATCATTTTGGAACTTTGTGATGTATGTATTTAAGGTTATAGACCTTGGGACCGTAGTAAACCTTTTGTAATGAACAACATATATTTATTTATTCCGCATTAGTTGATTTATATTGTTTAGAGGTGTATGGATGTACTTTATCGTGAGCACCAGATTCGAGGTTAGTACCTGAATTTGGGGGTGTCAAAGAGGCAACCCAATTTTAATTTAATTTCATTAGTTTTCGTTTAAGTGAAAAAAAAAGTTTACTTTATTTTAATGTGGATGATTTTTATCATTAATTATTTCTAATATGTTTAATCTTGTTGCTAAATATAGGTATTTTTATCCAATTGGGCAACTGAGCTAGCTATGTCAGCACAGCAGCACATTAGCAGCACACCAGCAGCACCACAGCAGCAGCAGCCCAGCAGGCCAGTCAGGCGCTTCGCACAACAGGCGCAGCAGGTTGGCGTGCCGCTGCCGACAGGCGGGCGCGAGCAGGCATAGCCAGACGTGCGGCACTCAGCATCCAGCAAGCGCACGTGGGCACGCCAGACGCTGAGCGACCGCGCCCAGCCCATGCAGCAGGTTTCCTTAAGTAACCCCAATCTCATATTCTTCAGCCCATTCTTTTATCTCTCTCCTCCCATTCCAAAGCCATCTTGCATGCATCTTTCCTAAACTCAAATTCGAGCTCCATTACTTCAAATTGGCACCCAATTTCGGCAACCCATCATCATTTTAATCTTCTAACTTGGATTTTAACAAGGTTTCAAAAGTTTTAGAAGGATTTCCATGGTTTTTCAAAAGTTTTCCAAGAAAAGGTAAAAAGGGCTATAAATTTCAATTTTTGCTTACTTGGGTGTTGTGTTTTGGTAATTTTGCTTAGCAGGTACATAGCTATCTCCCATTTGCAAGGCTTTGTGGAGGGTTTGGCTTGGTCTCCATTGCACTTACAACTGTGACCTTAATTAGTGCACACCACCTGTTTGATTTTTGGCCTGCGAGAGTTTCTTAACTAATTTTGGCTCTTTTCCTTGAGGCATTGATCTGGTATGGCCCCCAAGCATCAACAGGGTGAATCTTCATCTTCCAAGCCAACCAAGGCCTATGACAAGAAAAAGTTTATCAGCGCGGAAGCATCTGAGCGTTACCACACTATTATGGCCACAAAATCATTGATTCCTGATAGGGGTATTCTACCAGACGAAACAGATAATTTTGGCATCACAGACATGATTGAGGAAAGGGAATGGCAGACTTTCGCCGCACAACCTAAGTCCGCATGTATATCTATTATCCGGGAATTTTATGATAATGCCATAGAAGCCGAAGACTATGTGGTTATGGTTCGGGGCAAAAATGTGTTATTCGGCAAACGGAGCATTGAAGAATATTATAACCTTCCTAGAAGCCATGACAAGGATGCGCTTACCAAGTATGGAACCGAGAAGCCTGACTGGGATAAAATCATTATAACCTTATGCAAACCAAGCGCTCGTTGGACAATGAAAAAGGGAGAGCCAATGCATTTTCGCTATATTGATTTAAGCAAATATGGGAAAGTATGGTTGTACTTCATCAATGCCAAGCTATGGCCATCCACCCACGCAACAGAGGTGATCCGGATGCGGGCAGTCATACTGTTTACCTTGGTAACGAGGCGGAGCATAAATGTTGGAAGACTGATTCGCAACTCCATTATCCTAAATGTTAAAAGGAAGTCTACAGGTGGATTGCCACACCCATCACTGATCTGCGACTTATGCAAGGGGGCAAAAGTCAAGTGGAATGCCAACGAGTTACTTCAATACTCATTGACACCTATTGATAGCCAAGTTATGTGCCACTACAAAGTTTGGAAGGGTGGGGTGCCGGAGGAGCATGGAGCTAGATTCTTACCTTTGCTGCATCCTCACGAGCTTGAGGAAGATGTTGGCAATCCACCACTGAGCATTGAGCACACCGATATATCTAGCTCATTAATTGACTTACTTATTACCGAAATGCGCAAACTTCGTCGTGAAAATCAGGAGTTGCGGGCTAAAATGTAACGAAATACGCAAGAGAGGCAAGAGGAAGCATGGGCAAGGGAGCGTGAAAATAGGCACATGTCCCGGCGCATTGATCACTTAATTCAACAGGTTAACTCCTTGTGCATTTATACTTCCAATTTTTGCAATGCCACCGCACAGGTGATCAACAACAGTAGGTTTAATATCGGCCCTAATGTAGTCCAATTTCTCATGACACCTATGTTCCCGGAGTATGACCTTGATTCGAGCGATGATGCTAACGGAGGCAATAATGCCAATGGCAATAATGAGCATGATGCTGCTTGATTTCCTCAGTGAAGTTCTCTATTTAAATTCTGTCTACATTAACATCGATGACTATGTTTGTTTTAAGTTTGGGGGTGTGGTAGTTTAATTGAGTTATCTTATTTTGTCTAGTCGTGTTATGTTGTGTGGTAATTTAATTTAGTTATCTTATTTTGTATTGTGCTACAAGAATGGCAGATGATATTTTGCGGGTTAACGTGTTTTTATCTAAAGTAAGGCTTGAGCATGCTTAGTTACTTCTTAACATTTTAGCTAAACACCCCCTACTCTTGGTTGTTTAAGCTCTTCACATTCACAGCGTGCTTGTTTAGTTAGTTAGTATTGAGAAATCTCATTTACTTAAATACTTGGGAGATTATCTTTGAAATGTACTGAACTCACGTCAATAGCCTTTTATGCTTATTTTAGACTATCATATAAGTTTGGAGGAATAATCAAAATAAAAAAAAGCCCTTACACTTTGTTAACTAAGTTTAATTACGTGGCCTTTGCTACTCGAGTTAATAGATCCTTAGGGGTGTTTTACACCTAATGCCCTAAAGCCATCTGGTTTGGGAGTCAATGATCAAACACTCATTACATGGGTAGCTCTGAATAGCCTAATATGATTAGACATTACATGGTCATACGCATAAGTTTAAGGTGAGATGGAGCGTAAAACGCACTCACCAATATGATTACTCATTACCGCAATAACCCCCTGGGAACCCCTTTTTTATATGGTCGTCTTGTTTGGTATTTATCGAGGTAATGATGATTTTGTAGATTTATAGTATAATCCCTCATTAAATTGAGTACATGCGTTGGCTCACTTATAACCTGCATAAATAGATAGCACACACACATTGCAGAGATTTTGACTAGTTATGAGCTTAGCAATTTTGTTAAATTGTAACTTTGCGTTATTCTTGGGCCCCTTTTGATCTTCTTCCTTTGAGGCCAATTCTTGAGTAATTTCCCTTTTAATTTAGTTGTCGCTTTGTGTTTATTTCAGTGAGTTATTGTATCTCTAGTTTGCTTGAGGACAAGCAAAGGTTTAAGTTTGGGGGTATTTGATGAGGGTGTTTTATACACACAATTTGGGTACCTTTGATCTTGATAATTTGTTAGCTTTTGGGAATTTTATATAGTTTTTAGGTATTTTTATCTTATTTCTAGATAATTTAGTTTTTTGTTATTTTTACATCTTTTATGTTACTTTGATGCATTTTCATTGTGTTTGTAGGAATTAAAATAAAGATTTCTCGGATCGTTGTTTGCAATGACTCAATGCCCGTGCTTGGATATCCGTGACCGAATGGTAATACGATGGAAATTAGTGTTTGGTGACGCTCGGTGTTTAATTTGATAAAATTTGGAAGTTGAGCGTGCACAGTGTTGGAAAGCTTACACGGCGTGCGGCGTTAGCAAGCTACGAGCAGCAGGGAAGGGCCTTGGATATCCGTGCCCGAATGGAAATACGGTGGAAATTAGTATTTGGCGACGCTTGGTGTTTATATTGATGAAATTTGGAAGTTGAGCATGCACGACATTGGAAAGCGTGCACGGCGTGCGGCCAAGCCACGAGCAGCAGTCAGCATGCACGGGCGCGCAGGCGGTCAAGTAGGCGCTGGGCGCGGGCACATGGGCGCGCACACTGGGCTACGCAGGCCTCGGCCGACAGGCAAAAATTATGTGAGAGATTTGCCAAGTTAATGTAGAATAAATTCGAGATGAGCATGATGGGTGAGCTAAATTTCTTCCTAAGGCTTTAAGTAAAGCAATCTGATGAAGGGATTTTCATTAATCAAGCCAAGTACATAAAAGATCTTCTTAAAAAAATATAGCTTAGATTCAGCAACCCCCATGAAGACTCCATGGCATATGCAATAAAACTTGACAAAGATGAAAATGGTAAGAGTATTGTTATTACTCAATATATAAGTATGATTGGATCTCTTTTATACTTAATTGCTAGTAGACAAGATATTATGTTCTCTACTTGTATTTGTGCTAGATTTTAAGCTAACCCTAAGGAACCTCACCTTATAGCTGTTAAAAGGATTTTTAGATATCTCAAGGGTACTCCATATTTGGGGTTGTGGTATCCCAAGGAGTCTCCATTTGATCTAATAAGATATTCAGATGAAGATTTTACAGGATGTAAGATTGACAGGAAAACCATTAGTGGGACTTGTTAATTTTTGGATAACAGATTTGTTTCATGGTTCAACAAGAAGCAGAACCCAGTGTCAACTTCTACTACAGAAGCTGAGTATATTGCTACTGGTAGTTGTTACGCTCAAATGCTATGGATGAAGAACCATTTAGCTAATTATGGGTTTGATTTTAAGTCTATTCCCATCTTCTGTGATAATACCAGTGCTATATCAATCACTTATAATCCTGTCATGCATTCTAGGACTATACATATAAACATCCGAGATCATTTCATTAGAGATTATGTGAAAAATAGAAATATCTCTTTGAATTTTATCTCAACTAAAAATCAGCTAGCAGATGTGTTTACTAAACCATTAAACGAATCCAGGATCAACAGGTTAATAAGTGAGTTAGATATGCTTAATTTTCATCCTCTGTACTACATTTCTAGATGTTATTAACAAGTGCAGGAAAGAAGCATAAAGTTGTAGACATGATCGTAGAGCTAGTCAACGATCATAGAATAAAGGAGGTTCACAAAGTTGAAAGTTGATCATAGACTTAAAGAAGAATGAAAGTTGTCTCGAAAAGATCGATGAGCTAAAGAATACTCGTAGAGTTAAAAGTCTTTTCAAAGTTACTCTATGAAAAATGAATTCTGGATGGTAAATTCAAAGGCGCATGTATCTCACGATAAAGAGAAGCGAGTGGAACAAAGAAGCTATTGCATTACAGCTATAAAAAAGTAGAGTTGAAGCGACGTGCAACTAATCAAGTCTTACCACGTGACCCACTCAACAAAGACGTGTCCCACTCACCAAAAATAGAGGGAAGTGATATAAAATCTTTTTAAATTTCATTATCTAACTCTTGCACTTTCATATTGCTATCCGAGTTTTTAAGAGCATTCAAACTCTTAAAAGCTTTAAAACCCTAGTTCACAAAACTCCCAGAAAACTTAAACACTTTTGTGATATTTTCAGCTCAATCCAATCCAATGGTGAGCTATCAAGTTATTCCTAGTAACCAAGTTTGTTTTGAAAAGTTTGATGATGTAGAAAAGCAATTCAAGGATATTCTTAAGCTTGTTTAAGATGCTAGATTCACTGAATGTCTGGAAGCTTGTACCAGAATCTACTCTTCTCTGGTGAAGGAATTTTACTTGAACGCTGTTTATTGTGGTAGTGTTCTGGTTACGAAAGTCAAAGGAATCACTCTGCAAATGGGTTCTTCAGAAATCAACCATAGCTTGGGATTTCTTAGTTAAGGAATTACTTCCTTTGATGACATTGACGCTGAAGAAGGATTGCGACTGATGAGATACCAGAAGAAGTCTCTGCTTAAAGGGATCAAGGAGAGGGATTTTCCACAGCATTATGAGTTCCTTACTGACATTATTGGCAAATGTATTCTTTGTAAAGATGCTGCATATGATACAGTCAGCGAGTTGTAGTTAAAATTCATGACTGCTATATTTTTGAAGAAAGAAATTAACTTTAGAGCTATCTTCATCGACTCGTTAGCAAAATGGATTGAAGATACCAAGGCAAAGATGGCTACAGGAAAGCCAACAACAAAGTTGTTTTATGGAAGATTTATAAGCATCATTCTTAAGAAAAGACTCAAGAATAGAATAGAAGATGAAGAGGGGGAGATCTTAAACTGTAATAAAAGGATCACCCCCAGACTCTTTAAAGATTGGAAGAAGAACCCAGGAAAGGCCAAGAAAGCAAGGAAATCTGAAGGTGGAAATGAGAGCATGCCAAGGTCCTTAAAAGTTGTGAAGCCCCTAAATTCTCTACACTCCCTATAGTAGATTTGGTGCTCACGTGAGACTATTTAACTATAAATATTCCATAATATATAACTTCTATCTATTCAAGGTTCACAGTATTCCATAACAGATAATAGTTCTCGTCAGAACGTTAACTATGTTTGGATACCTTCACTTGGATGTATGGATTCATATCTTATGGATATCTCTTTCATATCAATATTTCCTATCTATCTGACATTCAAAGTATTAATGATAAGATTGTTCTTGGAACTGAGGGGCGCATTCCGGTAAAGATGGCACCTTACCAGCGCTCATTAAGTGTAACCTCAGTGCTTACAGAACTCCCAAGATCATTTAAATACCCTCATTCAGATGTATAATTCATATAGATACTGTACTAAATCAAATGCTATCTTTTAACTTAACTAATAATGTAAATATAATGCAAGAGATGTAACAAAAGATGATATATATTTCATAAACTTAAGTTTGATTACAACATTCTCAGCACTATGTTCTTATTACAACAAAGTCTTATAAGACTTGAATTTATTCAAAACAGTAATTAAAACTAATTAACATGGCCTTTTCCCTTTTCTGTCCCTAAAGTTTCGGGTTTATCATCTAAAACTGCAAAGGAAAGTTTTATGCAAGGATGAGCTATAGAATGCTTAGCAAGTTTAATTTCAATAATATAAACACAAGGTGTTTGATTAGAAAGAAGTTCAGAAGATTTTTCCAACTGAGGGTTCAGTACATGAACCATGTGTTTCAACTAGTTCTGTCAGCCTTCAATGACTTAGAACAGCTTTGTTCGGATATCTTATAAGGGATCAATCTAATCGAGATATCCTAGGAGTATGCATATCATCCTACTCATGCCCAGCATGTACTAGATGTCAATATATTATCGATAATAACAACCCATATAGGGTGTTTGTAAACTCAGTTATAAGAGCTCGTAAGAAATAATTTGGCTTGACAAAACAATTCATGCTCGAATAAATAATATAAGAATAATAATTCATTTCTTAAGCTATGCTGAATCAAGAAGTAATAACTTCACAATAATTGGTATCAAGATGTATAATACTTGCATAAATAACAAGGTTTGGAAACTTGCATGTGCATAACATGTTTAGTTCACGTTGTTTATCAACGTTGAGTAGTCTATTTATGTCTATTCATATCAATAATAAACATTAGAATCTATAATAATACTTATCTAACTAAACTAGACAAGTATCGTTAAGGTTCGACGTTGATTCGGCTTTTCGATAACGCTATTAGACACTTAAACACGTAGGTTTATCAATAAAATTTTAGTTAATAGCTTAAATATTAACTTAGATAATTTAATAATCATTTATAATATTTTTAGAAGCTTAATATTATTTTTAAATAATTTTCACAAGCTTGGTAGTATTTTTAAATAATTTTTACAAGCTTAAAAATATTTTTAAATGATTTAATTATCATTTATAATATTTTTAAAATATTAATATATTATTTAAATGATTTACTTATCATTTAGAATAATTTTAGACATTTAAAATATTTTTTAAATGATTTAATTATCATTTATAATATTTTTAGAATTTTAATATATTATGCTAATATATTTAGAAAGTAAGTATATTATTTAAAATAGTTTATTTATCATTTATAATGATTTTAGAAAGTTAGTATATTATTTAAATGATTTAATTATCATTTAATATAATTTAAATACATTAATATCATTTTTAAATTATTTATTAGGAAATAATTTATTATCTTTAATATTTAATTAAATTAAATAATTAATAAAAATTTATGTCAAAATATTAAATGTTAATAAATATAATTTAAAATAAATTTTAGTATTTAATTATTAATTATTATTAATTATTTAATATTTATAGATAATTTATTTAATTATTATTAATTTTTATTCTTTGCCATCGCTAAAAGGCTTTAGCAACAGTCTGCATAATTTTTAGTTTTCTAAAAATTGGGAACGAGAAAGTCGCCTAAAGTTGGCCTATAGCGACGGTTGTCTGTTGCTAAAAGTGTTCTTCATATGCTGAAGAACAGTTGGTCATGGTCGAGCAAGGAGTTTTAACTGCATTTAATTTCTTGTTCGTTAATCGTTTATGTTAATTCTTTGTTGCTCGTTATAACCAACATGGTAGAGTATAAAGACATGCTTTAATATATCCTTAGGTATATCATATCTAAGAGATTTGATCCGGTCAAACTAGCCAGTTCAATTGTTCTTGAGTTTTCTGGGTAACCCAGAAACTCATCCGGCGTGAACGGTCATCACACTTTGACAGTTAATAATTTTCATTTCAAGTTATCTTTATGTGTTTAATTGGTTTATAGTTGTAATATACCTAGCAAGGAACAACTACATCCATCAAGACCTCATTAAATATATTACATGAACAAGATTTAGGTCGGTCAAAGCTTGTCAAAAACTTATCAGAGCTATTCTTCGCTTTTCTAGGTTACCCAGAAACAGAACGCTTGTGACGCCCCCAAATCTCTACACTCCCCTATAGCAGATCTGGTGCTCACGTGAAACTATATAACTATAAATATTCAATAAAATATGACTTCTATCTATCCAAGGTTTACAGTATCCCATAACAAGTATTAGTTCCGGCCAGAACGTTGTCTGTGTTTGGATACCCTCACTTGGATGTATAGATTCATATCTAATGAATACCTCTTTTATATTTATATTCCCTATCTATCTGACATTCACAGTATTAATGATAAGATTGTCCACAGAACTGAGGGGCGCATTCCGGTAAGGATGGCACTTTACTGGCGCTCATTAAGTGTAACCCCAGACTTATAGGACTTTCAACATCATTTAAATACCCTCATTCAGATGTATAGTTCGTATAGATACTGTATCTAACTTAGTACAACTATGCTAAATAATATAAAGATCAGAGTATAACGCAATAGATTAAATAAAGGATCATAATATATTACATATCATTTGATTCGATTACATTGTTCTCAGTACTAAATTATTACAACAGAAGCCTTTAAAAGACTTAGATTAGTCAAAAGCAGTTAATAAAACTAGTAAACGTGTCCTTTCCCTTTATCTGTCCCAGAAGTACCAGGGATATCATTTAAAGCTGCAAAAAAAGATATGCGCAAGAATGAGCTACAAATGCTCAACAAGTTCATTTAAAAATATAAACACAGTGTGTTTGATTTGAAAGATGTCAGGTGATGTATAATTGATATTGAGGGTTCTGTACCGGAACCATATATTTCAAATTGTCCTGTCAGTCTTCAATGACTTAGAACCTCTTTGAGTTCGGATATCTGGTAGGTGATCAGCCTCACCAATATCCTAGGAGTATGCATATCATCCTACCACATTTTTGGTCAATTTAAGTTAATTGCTAATATTGGTCAATTCATTTAATTGTCAATTTAAACCTTATTCGAAGGTTTGTCGGACCACCTTCCATCCACGGTGTCCCTTTTACTCAGTATAGATGTCGTACCAAAACAATTTGGTTTGACACAACAATTTTAAGCTCAAACAGTCAATAAATAATTTCATTTCTTAAGTTATGCTGAACAAGTAGCAATAACTTCACAATAATTGATAACAAGACATAAATGAATTGCTTAAATGTAACAAGGTTCGGAGACTTGCCTTAGCGTAGTTTCGTTAAAATTTAAGACAGTTGGTCAACATACGTAGTCTATGTATACCAATAATAAGCATTAGCACGTATATAAACATGTATTACGCTAATCTAGGCAAGTTTCATTAAAGTTCGACGTCGATTCGGTGTCTTGGTCGCGTCCTTAATCACTTAAACACATAGGTTATTCGATAAAACTTCATTTGGAAGCTTAATTATTAGTATAAATAATTTATTTATTATTTATAACATTTTTAGAAGCTTGGTATTATTTTTAAATAATTTTCAAAAGCTTGGAAGTATTTTTAAATAATTTTACAAGCTTAGGAATATTTTTAAATGATTTAATTATCATTTAGAATATTTTTAAAACATTTAACATGTTATTTAAATAATTTATTTGTCATTTAGAATATTTTTAGACACCTAAAATATTATTTAAATGATTTATTTATCATTAAGAATAATTTTAGATACTTAAAATATTATTTAAATGCTTTATTTATCATTTATAATATTTTTAGAATTTATTTTATCATTTAAATGATGTAATTATTATTTATAATAATTTTTAAAACTTAGTTTAATATTTAAATGATTTATTTATCATTTATAATATTATTAAATATTTAATATTTTATTTTAAATAATTTATTTATTATTTAAAATAATTTTGGAAAGTTGGTAATATTTTTAAATGAATTGATTTATCATTTAAAATATTTTAAATAAATTAATATCATTTTTAAATCATTTATTTAAAATATTTATTAAATAATTTAATATTTAATTAAATTAAATAATTATATAAAAATATTTATCAGAATATATAAAAATATTAAATATAATTAAAAATGAATTTTTTAATATTTATTATTAATTAATATGAATTTTTAATATTTATTTATAATTTTATATAATTTATTTAATTATTTTTATTAATTTTTATTAGAAACCGTCGCAAAAGGCTTTTAGCGACGGACTGCATATAAACTTAGTATTCTGGGTTTGGGAAGGAGAGTGTCGCTAAAGGTGTTCTTCATTGAAGAACAGCCGGTCATGGTCGAGTATAACGACATATGAAATTTGAGTTGGTTAATGGTTAGGGTTGGATTTTTGTTTGTTGTTATAGTAGGCATGGCAAGGTATAACAACATATGAAATTTAAGCATAAACAACATCAATTGATGCTAGATAATTCATGGTCAAACTACCTAGTTCATGCTGTTCATGAGGTTTCTGGGTTGCCCAGAAACATGCTGGTCATGGTCGGTCAACCATGTTTGACCATTAATAACTTTCATGATCGTAATTTTTTATGTGGTTTAATGATTCAAGGCTGTAGTATACATGGCATAGAACATGTTTAAGCCAAGAAATAACATCTACAAACATCATATAAGCAAGATTAAAGGTGATCAAATCTTGTCAGACTGCTGTCAGTTATACTTAGAATTTTCTGGGTTGCCCAGAATCAGCCATCCGTGAGCGGTCAACGGGTTTTGACCATTAATAACTTTCATCCTAGACATTTGTTTATTATTCTACCAATTGGATATTATAGTTAACATGGCATACTACATATACAAACTTTAAAACAGATCAAATGACCAATTTAATCCGATCAAAATGACTGACAAAATAGTCTGTCAGACAATTCTGGGCTGCCAAAGTCAGTTCATGTTTTTCATCAATTTTGACCATTTAAATGTTATGGATCCTTGTTTAACCAACCCAGATCACTAAATAACATATTATTACATATCCTTAAACATTAAAACATAACATCAAATTCAAACTTAAAGATCTAGCAACAAATTAGGGTTTATGCACCTTTTTCTTCAAATTTTGATTCCTGGCTTTTTATTCTGAACTTGTGGTTGCTGGGGCTTGTTATGGTATGATTCTAAGTGTACAAGCTTTGTAAATTTCGTAGGTTAAATGGCCAGCTTGATGTTCTATTTATAGTAACTTTGAAATTAGGGTTTCTAGGTCATTTTTACTAACTTGCCCCTATAAATATCTTGACCACTTAACTTGTGCTGCTTGCAATCTGATCTAAATGACATGCTTGTGCTGGAGTGTGTTGAGCACAAGCTAGCACACTCCTAGATCAATTTCTATTGGTTTAAATTTTATTTTTGATTTATTTACTTACTAATTAAATCTAGATTTTTGTTAATCATGGTTATGATATTAATTTAAGTTTAGTAATACCTTAATTAAGGTTATATATCATAATTAAGGTTTTACATTTCATAATTTAGTGTTATTAAACCAAATTGGGTTTTGGGGTTTCAAATTAGGGTTTAGGGTTTTCAATCCTACAATTAGGGTTTTAATCTTTCGTTTAGGATTTAGTTTAATCTTAATAATTCATAATTAATATTATGATTCATTATTTAGAATCTAATTATATCAATTAAGATTCTTATAAAATAATTAGGGTTTCAATTAGACAATTCGGATAAATATTATCAATTAGGGTTTTCAGATTAGGGTTTCTGTTTCAGTTTATTATTCTAACCCTAATTAACTTATTTTTAATTTTTTATCAGTTAATATAATATTATATTAACTCCGAAGCACGACAAAGCACTTCTCATTACCAAGTAAGACACAACAGCTTACAAAAATAATTTGCCGAGACGCTTCTGGGTGAATTCGCCGAAAGTACGACAAATCATTTTGTCCGATTAAGCACGACACAGCTGCTTGGCGAAAAAATTTTACTTGTCCTAATTGTTTAATAAAATACACAATCACATAATACAAAGTCAGATCATGAAATTTCATTTATTAAACACATAATTTACATATACAGATCTTATTAGGGTTCGGAATATTACATTCACCCCCACTAATAAGAATTTCGTCCTCGAAATTACAGTACAGGTTATACAAATAAGTGTGGGTAACTATCTCGTATTTTACTCTCAAGCTCCCACGTAGCTTCCTCTATATTTTGATTCCTCCAAATCACTTTGACTGAAGGGATCACTTTATTTCGCAAATGTTGTTCTTTCCTATCTATGATTTCGATAGGAATTTCTTCATAAGATAAATCTTTCTTGATCTGGATAGGTTCGTAATCGATAACGTGTTTATAATCGGGTTTGTACGGTCGTAACACGGACACATGAAACACATTATGAATATGTTCTAGCTCGGGAGGTAGGGCTACCTCATAGGCTACCTCACCTATCCTTCTCAGTATCTGAAATGGTCCAATGAATCTTGGACTTAATTTTCCTTTCTTCCCAAATCGAATTTTGCCTTTCCACGGAGATACTTTTAAGAATACGTGACTACCGACTTCGAAATCTTGTAACTTTCTATGTTGATCAGCATATTTCTTTTGTCGATCCTGTGATGCTTGTAATCTTCCTCGTATAATTCGAATTACCTCCGCGGTTTGTTGCACTATTTCAGGTCCTAACATTTGTCGCTCTCCGACCTCATCCCAACATAAAGGTATTCTACATTTTCTTCCATATAGGGCTTCAAATGGTGGCATTCCTATGCTGGCATGGTAACTATTGTTGTATGCAAATTCTACCAAAGGTAATTGATCTTCCCAACTTCCCTTGAAATCCATGATGCAAGAGCGCAACATGTCTTCCAATGTTTGGATAGTTCTCTCACTCTGACCGTCAGTTTGTGGATGGTATGTTGTACTTAGTCTAAACTGAGTTCCTAAATTTCTCTGGAGACTTGTCCAAAAATTTGAAGTAAATCGTGGATCTCGGTCTGATACTATAGAAACAGGGACTCCATGTCTAGAAATAATTTCATTGATGTAAAGTTTGGCTAACTGGTCAAGACTGAAGCTAACTTTTATGGGTAGAAAATGAGCTGATTTGGTAAGACGATCTACAATTACCCAAATGGCATTGTGACCTTTCTATGTATTAGGGAGACCAACTACGAAATCCATGGTAATATGCTCCCATTTCCACTCAGGAATTTCTAAGGGTTGTAATAATCCACTTGACTTTTGGTGTTCAGCTTTAACCCTTTGACATGTTAAACATTTACTTACCCACTCTGCTATCTCTCTTTTCATGTTAGACCACCAAAAATGTTGGTCCAAGTCTTTATACATTTTTGTACTCCCTGGATGTACAGCGAATTTAGAACTGTGGGCTTCATTCAGTATTTCGTCTTTTAGTTCTTGTACTGAAGGTACCCAAATTCTATTTTCATATCTCAGTACTCCATCCTTATCCATTCTAAACTTAACATTCTTTTTATGAGTCATTTCTGCCTTATACTTCTGACATTCTGCATCAGTCTCATGTAGTTCTTTGATTCTATCCAATAAAGTCGAATTACCCTCCGTGACGAATAACTTCTCGGTAAAGTTAACTGAAACTCCCACCTTGATCTCAAGCTTGTCAAACTCTTTTATCAATACTTCGTTATTGGTCATTACATTTAACTTCTCTTAGTTCTTCCGACTCAATGCGTCTGCTACGACGTTGGCTTTCCCTGGATGATATAAGATCTCACAATCGAAATCCTTTATCAACTTTAGCCATCTCCTCTGCCTCATGTTTAACTCCTTCTGTGTGAAAATATATTTCAGACTCTTATGATCTGTATATATATTTCATATTTCTCCTCGTATAAATAATGCCTCCAAATTTTCAAGGCAAATACTACCGCGGCTAACTCAAGATCATGCGTAGGATACCTCTTCTCATAATCTTTGAGTTGTCTTGATGCATATGCAATCACCTTCCCATGTTGCATTAACACACATCCTAATCCCTTGTGTGACGCATCACTATAAACTACAAGGCCTCCTGTATCATCTGGTAAAGATAATACTGGTGCCATACTTAACAGCTTCTTCAACTCTTGGAAGCTTTCTTCACATTTATCTGTCCAGACGTACTTTACCATCTTCTGAGTCAAATTGGTTAGCGGGGTTGCTATCTTTGAAAAATCTTGTATAAAACGCCGATAATACCCTGCTAAACCGAGAAAACTTCTTACTTCTGTTGGAGTTGTTGGTTGTTCCCAATTCACAACCGCTTCTATCTTTGCTGGATCTATCGCTATTCCATTCTTGTCAATCACATGACCCAAGAATTAGACTCATTCCAACCAGAATTCACATTTGGAAAACTTTGCATAAAGTTGTTCCTTACGTAATATCTCCAATACGCTCCTTAAGTGTTAAGCATGCTCCTCTTTTGTTCTCGAGTACAATAAAATATCATCGATGAACGCTACGACAAATTTGTCTAAGCATGGTTTAAACACTCGGTTCATTAAGTCCATGAATGCTGTCGGCGCATTTGTTAATCCAAAAGACATTGCAAGAAACTCATAATATCCGTAGCGTGTCCTAAACGCTATCTTCGGCACATCTTCTTTTCTTACCTTTAATTGATGATAACCTGATCGTAGGTCTATCTTCGAAAAGTGTTCGGTCCCTTTTAACTGGTCAAACAAATCATCAATTCGTGGTAAAGGATATTTGTTCTTTATGGTTAACTTATTTAATTCTCTATAGTCGATGCATAACCTTAACGTTCCATCCTTCTTCTTTACAAACAACACCGGTGCTCCCCAAGATGAAACACTGGGTTGTATGTACATTTTATCTAAGAGTTCTTGTAGCTGCACAAGTAACTCCTTCAACTCTACAGGTGCCATTCTGTACGGTGCTTTGGAAACTGGCGATGTACCCGGCGCTAGATCAATAACAAATTCGATCTCTCTATCGAGAGGTAGACCTGGTAAATCATCTGGAAATACATCCGGAAATTCATTAACTACAGGTATTTGCTCTAGCTTTACTCCTTCTTTTCGAGTATCTACTATGTATGCCAAATAGCCTGTACAACCCTTCCTAAGCAATCTCTCTGCTTGCATTACTGTCAGACAGTGAGATCGTTTAGGTGAATAACCACCGTTGAACACTACTTTTGACTCTGAAACAGTCACTAGATTCACCCGCTTCCACTGGCAGTCATTTATTGCATTATAATTTACCAGCCAATCCATTCCTAAGATTATATCAAATTCCCCTAGTTGTATAGGAATGAGGTTCACAAGAAACTTGTGTTCCTTAATCTCTACGGCACAATTCTTATATATGGTTTTGACGGGAATTATCTCATTGTTTGTGATTTCCACATTAAAAGGTATGTCTAAGTCTTCGCATGACATTGTCAATTTCTTAGCAAAGTCATTAGACACGAAAGAACAAGTAGCACCAGAGTCGAATAACACATATGTATTTAAAGTGTCGATAGGGATGATACCTGTTACCACGTCCGGTGCAGCAACATCATCCCTCATCGTCATATTAAACGTCCTAGCTGTTGGACGACCTGGACCTCCAACTCCTGCTACTGTCGGTTTGGTGTTATTGTTTGGGACTTGATTTCCTCCCCCAAGTTGGTTTCTATTCCTGGGGCAATTTCTAGACACATGCCCAGTTGCACCACATGTGTAACAAGTAACATTCGGGTTACCTTGACGAGTATTATCATTACTCTTTTTGGGACAATTAGGGGAAAAATGTCCCTCTTGTCCACAAAGTTAACAAGTAATCACTCTGTGGCGACATACCCCCGCGTGATTCTTTCCACATATAACACAACGTACCACCTTATTATTACTGTTCTGGTTTCTGTTGTTGTTGTTGTTATTGTTGTAATTGTTACCCCTCCTCACAAAGTTTGTAGGAATAGTGGCATCCCACTTCCTCTTGTTATTATTAGTACCCCCTGTACTAACTTCTCCTTTAAACTTTCCTCCTTCATTCAAACTCCTTTTCTCTTTATAAAATTTTATCAAAGCTTCATTCTCATTTTCAGCTATGATAGCTTTCTCGAGAATTTCAGGAAAAGTTCTCACTTGGAACACTGATAACTTACTATGAATTTGGGGTTTCAATCCCTCTTCATATCTCCTGGTCTTCCTTACCTCCGTATTGACCTGATGTGGGGCAAACCTAGCTAATTCATTGAACTTAGTCGTATACTGGGATATAGTAAGCTCCCCTTGTTTCAATTATAGGAATCGTACCTCCATACGATCCTGCATCGATTGGGGAAAGTAATTTTCGAAAAATATTTCCTTAAATCTAGTCCAAGGAATTATACCTTCACCCGCACGAATTTTAGTATTTTCCCACCAATGGTTCGCCTCACCTTTGAGGAAAAAGGTAGCAAAGACTGTCTTTTGATCTTCGCCGACATTAGTTACCACAAAAACCTTCTCTATTTCGGTAACCCAAGTTTGTGCCTCAATAGGTTCTACGGTTCCCTTAAATTCAGGCGGTCCTACCAGTTTAAAGTCCTTGAATATAGTACTTTGTGGATTAACTATAGTAGGTTGATGTGGTGGATGATTTTGTAGAGCCTTTAAGAGTATATCTACCAATTGTTGTGTGGGGTTTGTTTCGGTAGGCTCATTTCTAGTTTGGGTTCTCCTTCCTGTTGCCATGACTCTAAAATAAATAAAAACATGTATAAATACAAGCATATGTTTCACATAGAACTAACAATTTGATTTTTCAAACGTAATTTGTATATAACATGCAGAACGAATACATATTCGACTAGTGGTTTAGACTACCACTAGTTAGTACAAAGAACTCACTATTTTACAACCTCAAAATTTGTATATTACAAACTACGAAACGTAAACTAAGTACTATACTAATCTAATCAATCACGTACTCCCTTATAAGCATCCCGTATCATATGACCAACTACCGCTCTATCGATCATATACTCATCCTTCTCCTCCTCCACAGGATACCTAAACACCCTTCGTTCCAGGGCCTCAAATGCAGTCCTACACTTTTTGTCAGCTCTGTACACCTGCATTTGTGCATCCTGTTTCTCCTGCTGGGTGTTCTGAAGAAGTGTCCTCAAACGACGAGTCGTATCTCTTTCACTTTCCAGTAAACCTGCAGCTATGCCTGTCCGAGAGTTAGCAGCCTCTAACTCTTCCGTTAACTGCTGAACTAATCCAATAACTATCTCTTCGTGTCTGTCGACACGCATCATCTGCCCTGCTCCGTTTACCTCCTCGGGTTCTGGATCTATCAGTTGTCCGTCTATAGGGTAATTAGCATCCTCAGCCTCTAATATTTCTTGGTCATGTAGGAGTTCTTCCTCCTCTGGATCCTCCTCTTCTAAATCTAGCTCAGGGGTAGCCGGCTCATAATCAGGCACCTCATCGGGCTCACTGTCTGATAGCCATCCTATGTGTTGATCTACTCCTACCATCCTACAAAAGAATTTTAATTTATTTAGTATTTATGGGGAAACAAATTTACACATAAGATAAAGCTTTTAAGATTATTTTATATATGATTAAGTATTTTACGGACTCAAAGACTATATCCTAAGGTATTTCTTAACTACCTTAGAGCTATAATCTACAGCTCTGATACCAACCTGTGACGCCCCCAAATCTCTACACTCCCCTGTAATAGATCTGGTGCTCATGTGAAACTATATAACTATAAATATTCAATAAAATATGACTTCTATCTATCCAAGGTTCACAGTATCCCATAATAGGTACTAGTTCCGGCCAGAACGTTGTCTGTGTTTGGATACCCTCACTTGGATGTATAGATTCATATCTAATGAATACCTCTTTCATATTTATATTCCCTATCTATCTAACATTCACAGTATTAATGATAAGATTGTCCATAGAACTGAGGGGCGCATTCCGGTAAGGATGGCACCTTACCGGCGCTTATTAAGTGTAACCCCAGAGCTTATAGGACTTTCAACATCATTTAAATACCCTCATTCAGATGTATAGTTCGTATAGATACTATATCTAACTTAGTACAACTATGCTAAATAATATAAAGATCAGAGTATAACGCAATAGATGAAATAAAGGATCATTATATATTACATATCATTTGAGTCGATTACATTGTTCTCAGTACTAAGTTATTACAACAGAAGCCTTTAAAAGACTTAGATTATTCAAAAGCAGTTAATAAAACTAGTAAACGTGTCCTTTCCATTTATCTGTCCTAGAAGTACCAGGGATATCATTTAAAGCTGCAAAAAAAGATATGCGCAAGAATGAGCTACAAATGCTCAGCAAGTTCATTTAAAAATGTAAACACAGTGTGTTTGATTTGAAAGATGTCAGGTGATGTATAATTGATACTGAGGGTTCTGTACCGGAACCATATATTTCAAATTGTCCTGTCAGTCTTCAATGACTTAGAACCTCATTGAGTTCAGATATCTGGTAGGTGATCAGCCTCACCAATATCCTAGGAGTATGCATATCCTCCTACCACATTTTTGGTCAATTTAAGTTAATTGTCAATATTGGTCAATTCATTTAATTGCCAATTTAAACCGTATTCGAAGGTTTGTCGTACCACCTTCCATCCACGGTGTCCCTTTTACTCAGTATAGATGTCATACCAAAATAATTTGGTTTGACACAACAATTTTAAGCTCAAACAGTCAATAAATGATTTCATTTCTTAAGTTATGCTGAACAAGTAGCAATAACTTCACAATAATTGATAGCAAGACATAAATGAATTGCTTAAATATAACAAGGTTCGGAGACTTGCCTTAGCGTAGTTTCGTTAAAATTTAAGACAGTTGGTCAACGTACGTAGTCTATGTATACCAATAATAAGCATTAGCACGTATATAAACATGTATTACGCTAATCTAGGCAAGTTTCATTAAGGTTCGACGTCGATTCGGTGTCTCGGTCGCGTCCTTAATCACTTAAACACATAGGTTGTTCGATAAAACTTCATTTGGAAGCTTAATTATTAGTATAAATAATTTATTTATTATTTATAACATTTTTAGAAGCTTGGTATTATTTTTAAATAATTTTCAGAAGCTTGGAAGTATTTTTAAATAATTTTACAAGCTTAGGAATATTTTTAAATGATTTAATTATCATTTAGAATATTTTTAAAACATTTAATATGTTATTTAAATAATTTATTTGTCATTTAGAATATTTTTAGACACCTAAAATATTATTTAAATGATTTATTTATCATTAAGAATAATTTAAGATACTTAAAATATTATTTAAATGATTTATTTATCATTTATAATATTTTTAGAATTTATTTTATCATTTAAATGATGTAATTATTATTTATAATAATTTTTAAAACTTAGTTTAATATTTAAATGATTTATTTATCATTTATAATATTATTAAATATTTAATATTTTATTTTAAATAATTTATTTATTATTTAAAATAATTTTGGAAAGTTGGTAATATTTTTAAATGAATTAATTATCATTTAAAATATTTTAAATACATTAATATCATTTTTAAATCATTTATTTAAAATATTTATTAAATAATTTAATATTTAATTAAATTAAATAATTATATAAAAATATGTATCAGAATATATAAAAATATTAAATATAATTAAAAATGAATTTTTTAATATTTATTATTAATTAATATGAATTTTTAATATTTATTTATAATTTTATATAATTTATTTAATTATTTTTATTAATTTTTATTAAAAACCGTCGCAAAAGACCTTTAGCGACGGACTGCATATAAACTTAGTATTCTGGGTTTAGGAAGGAGAGTGTCGTTAAAGGTGTTTTTCATTGAAGAACAGCCGGTCATAGTCGAGTAGGGACTTTTGACCGCAAATTAATTCTAGTTGGTTAATGTTTTGGGTTGGATTTTTGTTTGTTGTTATAGTAGGCATGGAAAGGTATAACGACATATGAAATTTAAGCATAAACAACATCAATTGATGCTAGATAATTCATGGTCAAACTACCTAGTTCATGTTGTTCATGAGGTTTTCTGGGTTGCCCAGAAACATGCTGGTCATGGTCGGTTAACCATATTTGACCGTTAATAACTTTCATGGTCGTTGTTTGTTATGTGGTTTAATGATTCAGGGCTGTAGTATACATGGCATAGAACATGTTTAAGCCAAGAAATAACATTTACATATATCCATAGTTGTTAAGGCGTCGCCTAGTCGACGCCTTGGCGTCCAGTCGGGCCGATGCATGCAAGGCGGTAGGGCGACTTGGTGGAGGATAGAAAGTCGGGCGCTTAGAGAAAAAAGCCGTCGCCATGGACGTGTTTGACGCCGCCATAGACAAGCTGTCACACGACTTGATATGTTGGGCTGCTGGATTAAAAAAAAATAAACAAAACGACGTCGTTTGGTCAAGCAGCTGGCCCTAAATCTAATGACGAAGAGCAGAACTGTAGAAGCAGAAGAGAGAAAGGGCTAAGGAGGAGAGCGAGCGAGCGAGAGAGACTGAGAGATTACCCGGTACCAGCCGACGATCGACGGGCGACGACCGACGACGCGACGAGTAGGCGACGCAACTCCGATCGTTCTTCCTCTTTCAGGTATGCTCTTCTCTTTCTTATCTTTCTTCTTCGCAGTTCGCAGCTCGATTCTTTCTTTCTTCTTCTTTTTTTTTCTTTCGCTGCTCTGTCTTCTTTGCTTGATTGCTTCTGAGTTCTGGCCTTCTGCTTCTCTGTTTTCGTTGGTATTGGTTTTATCTTATCATGATGCTTCTTTTAAACTTTAGTACTTACAGTCTCCACAGTCCACACTCCACAAGTCACGTACATAATTATAAATATATATATTTATATAATATAATTATATATTTATATAATATAATTATTATAATTATAATTATATAAATATATATAAATAATTTTATATATGTTCAGTGCGCATGGTTTTCAATGTATATATTTATAACTTATATAGTGCACATGGTTTTTATAATTTTATACATTGAAAACACTCCACAGTGCACATAGTTTTATATATGCACAGTGCACATAGTTTTCAATGTATAATTTTATATATGTACAGTGGTTTTATATATGTACAGTGCTGCAGTGCACATGGTTTTTATAATTTTATACATTGAAAACACTCCACAGTGCAGTAGTGCACATAGTTTTATATATGCACATAGTTTTCAATGTATAATTATAACACTATTTCAATGTATAAAACTCCACAGTGCACATAGTTTTATAACTATAAGTCTATAACACTATTTCAATGTATAACACTCCACAGTGCACGTAGTTTTATCTAACACTATTTCAATGTATAAAACACTCCACATAGTTTTATATATGCACACTCCACAGTGCACATATTTTTCCACACTTCACAGTGCACATAGTTTTCAATGTATAATTATAATTTTATATATGTACAGTGCACATGTTTTTTTTTCAATGTATAGAATGTATAGATAAAATGCTAGATGTTTTTTTTCAATGTATAGATAAAATGCTGGATTTTTTTCCAATGTATAAATAAAATGCACGGGATATTATTTAAGTTTCATAATTGTGCTTCGTGCAGTGCACTGAATGTTTTTTTTTAAATGTATAGAAGGAATGCACTGGATGTTCAACATATATATTGTATAATGTATATATGTATAAATTTATATATTTATATATATAAATTTATATATATATATATATGTTTAAATTTATATATACATGCTACTGAACTACTAATATATTTATTTATGTACTGAACTACTGATACATAGAAATTTATATGTTGGTGTGATTAATATATTTTTATTTGATTGTATTGTGTAGAAACTACAAAGTAAAATGGCGGAAAGTTCGGGGGCCGATAGTTATGATATAACGAAGGACCCTAAAAGAAAAGCTAAATCGAACGATCCGGGTTGGAAATATGGATATTGGCCGGATTTAAGTAATAAGGATGTCGTGCAATGTATACTTTGCGGGAAGAAATGTCATTCGGGCATCAAGAGACTCAAGTAACATCTAGCTGGAAATTTTGGAGATGTAGCGAAGTGTCCTAAAACAACAACAGAAATTATGAGGGAAATGCAAGCGGCTTTGAATAGTAAAAAGAGGAACAAGCCAGTTGAGCTAGATGATGATGAGGATGATGATGAGGATGATGTAGTAGAAGTGCAAGAAGAACAATCATCTGCTCCTTCAACCATGGCTTCCAATGCTTCTTCTAACACTATTCCAAGTTTTGGGACGGCTTCCAAAAGAAAGAAAGCTGTTTTTCAATTCCAAAAGCCACAATCAAAAGCTCCAACAAAGACGGTTGAAGCACTTCTAAGGAAGACTCCAGAAGAAGTTGTAGAGGAGAGGCATAGCAAGGGGTTGAGGCAGTTGAGTATTGAAAGTCGTTTGAGGACACCAGAGGAAAAGGAGAGAGTCGAAATGCACGTTGCTGACTTTTTCTACGAATGTGGCATACCATTCAATGCTGCAAATTCAAGGAGATTTGAAATAATGGTCGAGTCCATTGGGCATTATGGGTCGGGTTTCAAGCCTCCAACGTATCATGAGTTGAGGGTTCCTTTACTTGAGAAGGCAAAGAAGAAAACTAATGACTTAAAGAAGAAACATGAAGTTGCTTGGAAGGAATACGGCTGCTCACTCATGCCGGATGGTTGGACAGATAAGAGGGGAAGACATTTGTTGAATTTTCTTGTTAATAGTCCGGAGGGGACTTATTTCATGGGTTCTGTTGATGCCTCCAATCAGTCTCAAGATGCCACAATGTTGGCAAATCTACTTGATAGCAAGATCAAGGAAATTGGCCCCGAGTATGTTGTTCAAGTGATCACGGACAATGCCTCTAATTACAAGGCAGCGGGGCATATACTAATGGAGAGGAGACCTTCACTGTTTTGGACACCTTGTGCCGCTCACTGCCTTGACCTTATGCTAGAGGACATAGGCAAGTTGAAGCAATTCCAGCCCACAATCACAAAGGCAAGAAGAATCACAACATTCATTTATAGGCATGGTCGTCTTCTTAGTGCGATGAGGGAGAAAACCAATGGGAGGGATCTTGTGAGGCCCGCAGTTACTAGATTTGCTACAGCTTTCCTCACCTTGCAGAGTTTGTACAAGAATAAAGATGCCTTAAGGCAGTTGTTCGTCAGTGAGGATTGGTCCACATCGAAGTTGTCGGCTACTGAAGCGGGGAAGAAAGTATGTGAGACTGTTATTTCAACAACATTTTGGCATACTGTTGAGGATTGCATTAGGGCCTCACAGCCACTTCTTATAGTCTTAAGGATTGTTGATAGTGATGAGAAGCCTGCTATGCCAGAAGTTATTACTGCGATGGAATGCGCGAAGAAAAAAATTAAAGATGCATTTGATAACAAACAAAGACTGTATAAGAAGGTGATTGAAATTGTTGAGCGGCGATGCGAAAATCAGATGGAGCAAAAATTATATGGGGCTGCGTTGTTTCTCATTCCGAGCAAATACTTTGATATCAAAGAAGAACGTCGGTTGTTTGCTAATGCTTTACGAGATGACTTCAATGACGTTCTTGCAAAGATGGTGCCCGAGATTGATTTGTTAGACAAGATAAGCAATCTAGCCGACAAATATGATGCTTCTCGAGAGACTTTTGCAAGGGAAATGGTGATTAGGCAACGAAAATTAAAGAATCCTCGTAAGTATATAATAACATATATATATATATATATAAAGCTATAAAAGCTAAATTATGATTATAATTTATATACATTCTTCCTTTCCTCCCTTTAAAAATATTTATTATTTCTTTCTAGTTGATTGGTGGAATACTTTTAGATCGCGGGCTATTGAGCTATCCTCGTTTACAAAAAGAATTCTAGGCCTCTGTGCTTCTTCTTTCGGTTGCGAGCGCAATTGGAGTACATTTGAGTTTGTAAGTACTTTCTATTATTAGTTCAAATTTCAAAAGTACTAACTATTTTTTATATAATTAAAATTTTATCTTTAATATTATTATTTTTTGTTCTATTTATTTTAGATTCATACGAAGAAGAGGAATAGATTGGAACACAAACGATTGAGTGACTTGGTGTATGTCCAGTACAATCGAAAGATTGACTCAAGGTTCCAAAAGAGGCGTGAACTTGGAAATAATTTTGATCCATTAGTTATTGATGATTTTGAATGGGGTAATGAATGGATCGATAATGAGGCCGATGTTGTTCATCCCGGGGAGGATCTTACATGGAAGGATTTGGATCGAGCAACCGGTGCATCCAACACGCTTGAGGGTCGCAATCTTTCAAGGAGGGCTCGTGCCAATAATAGTGATAATCTCATGACGTACTCTCGACGTGGTGGTGGTTCAACTTCAAGGGAATCAAGATTGATGGATTCCGACTCCGATAATGAAGTTGATGAAGAAGAGACAATTTCAAATGATGATGAAGATGTGGAGGATGATTATGGAGAAAGACCACTACCTACGCCTTTGAATGAGAGTAGTTCTCGTGGAAGAGATGGAGATGACCTTTTCTACGATGATTTTGATTGAACAATGTTTTTAGACTAGTGTAGAGAGTCTAGACATTATTTTGGCTTGCTATGATGATGTTTTATTAGTTATTAGACTACATATTTGTAATGGTTGGTTGCAACTTTAATTTTTATGTGGTGTTTGTTGAATTCTTCATTTCTTTTACTAATTTTTAGTATCAAGTGTTTTGTTTTTGGATTGTTATTGCTAAGTATTTACATAATTATGTCTTTAATGTTATTCCATAGTGTTATGTTTTGAGTTTTAATGTTTATGAAATTTTATTGTCAATATACTTGCTAAGTAAAATAAATAATATATAAATTGCACATTGTAAACGACTTGTCGCCTTACGGACGCCTAGGCGGTCACCTTGTCGCCTAGGCGTCCAGGCAGTCGGCTACCGCCATGACTCGTCGTGGCGCCGTGACAACTATGCATATATCATATAAGCAAGATTAAGTGTGGTCAAATCTTGTCAGACTGCTGTCAGTTATACTTAGAATTTTCTGGGTTGCCCAGAATCAGCCATCCGTGAACGGTCAACGGGTTTTGACCATTAATAACTTTCATCCTAGACATTTGTTTATTATTCTACCAATTGGATATTATAGTTAACATGGCATACTACATATACAAACTTTAAAACAGATTAAATGACCAATTTAAGCCGATCAAAATGACTGACAAAATAGCCTGTCAGACCATTCTGGGCTACCAAAGTCAGTTCATGTTTTTCATCAATTTTGACCATTTAAATGTTATGGATCCTTGTTTAACCAACACAGATCACTAAATAACATATTATTACATATCCTTAAACATTAAAACATAACATCAAATTCAAACTTAAAGATCTAGCAATAAATTAGGGTTTATGCACCTTTTTCTTCAAATTTTGATTCCTGGATTTTGATTCGGAACTTGTGGTTGCTAGGGCTTGTTATGGTATGATTCTAAGTGTACAAGCTTTGTAAATTTCGTAGGTTAAATGGCCAGCTTGATGTTCTATTTATAGCAACTTTGAAATTAGGGTTTCTAGGTCATTTTTACTAACTTGCCCCTATAAATATCTTGACCACTTAACTTGTGCTGCTTGCAATCTGATCTAAATGACATGCTTGTGCTGGAGTGTGTTGAGCACAAGCTAGCACACTCCTAGCTCAATTTCTATTGGTTTAAATTTTATTTTTGATTTATTTACTTACTAATTAAATCTAGATTTTTGTTAATCATGGTTATGATATTAATTTAAGTTTAGTAATACCTTAATTAGGGTTATATATCATAATTAAGGTTTTACATTTCATAATTTAGTGTTATTAAAACAAATTAGGGTTTTAGGGTTTTAAATTAGGGTTTAGGGTTTTCAATCCTACAATTAGGGTTTTAATCTTTCGTTTAGGGTTTAGTTTAATCTTAATAATTCATAATTAATATTATGATTCATTATTTAGAATCTAATTATATCAATTAAGATTCTTATAAAATAATTAGGGTTTCAATTAGACAATTCGGATAAATATTATCAATTAGGGTTTTCAGATTAGGGTTTCTGTTTCAGTTTATTATTCTAACCCTAATTAACTTATTTTTAATTTTTTATCAGTTGATATAATATTATATTAACTTCGAAGCACGACAAAGCACTTCGTCATTACCAAGTACGACACAGCAGCTTACAAAAATAATTTGCCGAGACGCTTCTCGGTGAATTCGCCGAAAGCACGACAAATCATTTTGTCCGATTAAGCACGATACAGCTACTTGGCGAAAAAAATTTATTTGTCCTAATTGTTTAATAAAATACACAATCACATAATACAAAGTCAGATCATGAAATTTCATTTATTAAACACATAATTTACATATACAGATCTTATTAGGGTTCGGAATATTACAACGCTCGTGGTCGGTCAATGGGTTTTGACCCTTAATATATTTCAACTGAAGTATTCTTTTAGTGTTCTAACAATTCAAATCTATAAACCTCATGGTATACTACAAATACAAACTTTAAAACACATCAAACGACCAATTTAAACCGATCAAATCGTCTGACAAAGTGGCTTGTCAAGCAGTTATGGGCTGTCAAGAACAGTTCATGTTTTTCATCATTTTTGACCATTTAAACGTTATGGATCCATTTTTTATCAACCCAGATCATTAAATAACATGTTATTACATATCCCTAAACATCTAAACATAACATCTAACAAAGCGTTAAAGATCTAGTATAAAATTAGGGTTTTTGCACCTTTTTGAGCTACTTTTGATCTGATCTTTTTGATTCTGTTCTTGCAATTGTAGAGGCTTCTTATGGTTTGATTATAAGTGTTTAGGTTTCAAAATTTCGTTCCTCTTATGATCAGATTACTTGTCTATTTATAGAACTTGCAAGTTTAGGGTTTTTAGGACTTTTTTTTTCAATTTTGCCTCCACAAATATCTTTACCTTGTTACTTGTGCTACTTGAAATATGATCCAAGCCTCCTACTTGTGCTGGAGCAAGATCAGATCAAGCTAGCACACTCCTAACTCAATTCTAATTGGGTAGTTTGTTAATTTTAGGTTTAATTAACACTAATTAGTATTAAATTTTTGTACATCATATTTAGGATGTTTAATTATGTTTAGTAATACTTTAATTAAGTTTATATATCATAATTAAGGTTTATCATTTCATAATTATGGTTTAGGAATTTCATATTTAGAATTAGGGTTTACTAGTTAGGGTTAGAGTTTTCTGAATTTATGATTTAGGGTTTTAATCCTTCAATTAAGTTTTAAATTCGAAGTTAATGATTCATAATTTATATTATGATTCATTACTTAAGATTTAATAATATTAATTAGGATTCTTGTGTACCAATTAGAGTTTCGCTTCACAATTTCAGTTAACAATTACAATTAGGGTTTTATAATTAGGATTTATAATTCAATTTATCATTTAAAACCTAATTAACTTATTTAGATTTTTATCAGTTAATATATTGTTATATTAACTTCGAAGCACGACAAATTACTTTGTCATTCTCAAACACGACATAACAGCTTACTAAAATAATTTGTCGGGATGCTTCTCGGTGAAATCGTGGAAAACACGACAAATCATTTTGTCAGTGTAAGCACGACTAAGCAGCTTTGGAAAATATTTTATTTAACCTAATTCTTTAATAAAATATATAATTACATAACATAAAGTTGGAATAAGAAATTTCATTTAATAAACACATAATTTACATATACGAATCTTATTAAGGTCTAGAATATCACATTTACTCCCTCTAATAAGAATTTCGTCCTCGAAATTACAATATAGGTTACAAAAATAAATGTGGGTAGTTGTCTCGCATTTTACTCTCGAGCTCCCACGTAGTTTCCTCTATGTTTTGATTTCTCCAAATAACCTTGACTGAAGGTATCACTTTATTTCGTAGAATTTGTTCTTTTCTATCTATGATTTCAGTAGGAATTTCTTCATAGGACAAATCTTTCTCGATTTGAAAAGGCTTGTGATCTATAACGTGTTTATAATCAGGTTTGTATGGTCATAACATGGACACATGAAACACGTTATGAATATGTTCTAACTCAGGAGGTAGGGCTACCTCATAGGCTACCTCACCTATCCTCCTCAATATCTGAAATGGTCCAATGAATCTCGAACTCAATTTTCCTTTCTTGCCGAAACGTATTTTACCTTTCCACGGATACACTTTTAAAAATACATGGCTACCGACATCAAAATCTTGTCGTTTCCTGTGTTGATCCGCGTACTTCTTCTGTCGGTCTTGAGACGCTTGTAATCTCTCACGTATAATCCGAATTACCTCAGCGGTTTGTTGAACTATTTCTGGCCCTAGCATTTGTCGCTCACCGACCTCGTCCCAACATAATGGCGTTCAACATTTCCTTCCGTATAGAGCTTCAAATGGTGGCATTCCTATGGTGGCATGGTAACTATTGTTGTAGGAAAACTCTACTAAAGGTAACTGATCTTTCCAACTTCCCTTGAAGTCCATGATGCAAGTTCGCAACATATCCTCCAATGTTTGAATTATCCTCTCACTTTGACCGTCGGTTTGTGGGTGATAAGTTGTGCTTAATCTCAACTGGGTTCCTAAGTGTTTCTGGAGACTTTTCCAAAAGTTTGAAGTAAATCGTGGATCTCGGTCTGTTACTACAGAAACAGGGACTCCATGTCTAGAAATAACTTCATTGATGTAAAGTTTGGCTAATTAGTCAAGACTGAAGTTAACTTTTATGGGTA
This sequence comes from Aralia elata, assembly GCA_034770075.1. Taxonomy (NCBI): domain Eukaryota; kingdom Viridiplantae; phylum Streptophyta; class Magnoliopsida; order Apiales; family Araliaceae; genus Aralia; species Aralia elata. Next base: position 50,694,510 of record CM068382.1, read on the forward strand.
GGAAATGAGCTGACTTGGTAAGACGATCTACAATTACCCAAATGGCATTGTGACCTTTCTGTGTATTTGGAAGACCCACTACGAAATCCATGGTGATATGTTCCCATTTCTACTCGGGGATTTCTAAGGGCTGTAGTAACCCACTAGGTTTTTGATGTTCAGCTTTAACCCTTTGACACGTTAAACATTTACTTACCCATTCCGCTATTTCTCTTTTCATGTTCGACAACCCAAAATGTCAGCTTAAATCTTTGTACATTTTTGTACTACCCGGATGCACGAGGAACTTAGAACTATGAGCTTCATTCAATATTTCATCTTTTAGTTCTTACACTGAGGGGACCCAAATTCTATCCTCGTATCTCAGTACCCTATCTTTGTCTATTCTGAATTTGACATTCTTTTTATGATTTATTTCTGTTTTACACTTCTGACACTCTTTATCTGTCTCCTATAGTTCCTTGACTTTATCCAATAAAGTCGAATCACTCTCTACAACAAATAACTTCTAGGTAGAGTTAACTGGAACTCTTACCTCAATCTCAAGTTTATTAAACTCTTTTATCAGTACCTCGTTGTTTGTTATTACATTCAATTTCTCTTGGTTCTTTCTTCTTAACGCGTCTGCCATGACATTGGCTTTCCCGGGATGATATAAGATTTCATAATCAAAATCCTTTATCAACTCTAGCCATCTCCTCTGCCTCATGTTTAACTTCTTCTGTATGAAAATATACTTTAGACTTTTGTGATATGTGTATATCTCACACTTCTCCCCTACAAGTAATGCCTCCAAATTTTCAAGGCAAATACTACAGTGGCTAACTCAAGATCATGAGTAGGATACTTCTTTTCATAATCCTTAAGTTGTCGTGATGCATATATAATCACCTTCCCATATTGCATCAACGCACAACCTAATCCTTTGTGTGATACATCACTATAAATGACAAGGCCCCCTGTATTATTTGGTAAATATAACACTAGTGCCATGTTCAATCGCTTCTTCAACTCTCGGAAGCTTTCTTCACATTTATCTGTCCAGACGTACTTTACCATCTTTCGAGTTAAATTGGTTAGCGGGGTTGCTATTTTTGAAAAATCTTGTATAAAACGCCGATAGTACCTTGTTAAACCAAGAAAACTTCTTACTTCTGTTGGAGTTGTTGGTTGTTCACAATTCACAACCGTCTCTATCTTCGCTGGATCTACCGTGATTCCATTCTTGTCAATCACATGACCCAAGAATTGGACTCGTTCTAACCAGAATTCACACTTGGAAAACTTTGCATAAAGTTGTTCCTTTCGTAATATTTCCAATACGCTCCTTAAGTGTTCAACATGCTCCTCCTTTGTTCTCGAGTATACTAAAATATCATCTATGAACACTGCAACAAATTTGTCTAAGCATGGTTTGAACACTTGTTTCATCAAATCCATGAATGCTACTGGTGCATTCGTCAACCTAAAGGACATCACAAGAAACTCATAATGTCCATAGTGTGTCCTAAACGCTGTCTTCAACACATCTTCTTTTCTTACCTTTAATTGATGATAACCTGATCGTAGGTTGATATTTGAAAAGTATTCGACCCCTTTCAACTGGTCAAACAGATCATCAACTCTTGGTAAAGGATATTTGTTCTTTATGGTTAACTTATTTAACTCTCGATAATCAACACATAATCTCAAAGTTCCATTCTTTTTCTTTACAAACAACTCCGGTGCTCCCCAAGGTGAAACACTAGGTTGTATGTATTTCTTATCTAAGAGTTCCTGTAACTGCACAAGTAACTCTTTCAGCTCAATTGGTGCCATCCTGTATGGTGCCTTCGAAACTGGCGCCGTACCAGGTGCAAGATTGATAACAAACTCGATCTCCATATCCGGAGGAAGACCTGGTAAGTCATCGGGAAACATATCTTGAAATTCCCTAACTACAAGTATTTGATCCAGTTTTACTCCTTCCTTTTAAGTATCCACTATATATGACAAATAACCTGTACAACCCTTCCTAAGCAATCTATTTGCTTGCATTACTGTCAGACATCGAGACCGCTTAGGTGAACAACTACCGTTGAACACTACCTTTGACTTCGACGCAGTCAATAGGTTTACACGCGTACGATGGCAGTCAATCATTACATTATGATTAACCAACCAATCCATGCCTAAGATTATATCAAATTCCCCTAATTGTATAAGAATAAGGTTCACAAGAAACTTGTGTGCTTTAATCTCGACGTTACAATTTCTATAGATGGTTTTAACGGGAATTATCTCTTGATTTGCAATTTTTACACTAAAAGGTATCTCTAAATCTTCACATAGCATATTCAAATTTTTAGCAAAGCTATTAGACACGAATGAACAAGTAGCACCAGAGTCGAATAACACATATGCATTTAAAGTGTCGATAGGGATGATACCTGTCACCACGTTGTGTGAAGCAATAGCATCCCTCATCGTCATATTAAATGTTCTAGCAGTTAGACGACTCTGACCTCCAGCTCCTGCTACTGTTGGTTTATTGTTATTGTTGTTTGTTTGGTTTCCCCCTCCATTTTGGTTCCTGGTCCTTGGGAAATTTTTAGCTATGTGATCCACTGACCCACAGTTGAAACACCTACTCTTATTGGGTTTAGGATAATCAGATGCATAATGTCCATCCTGACCACACTTATAACAAGTCACTTTCTTTCTAAGACACACTCCTCGACGATTCTTTCCACAAGTAGCGCAAAGGTCATTCCTATTATTGTTGTTTTTGTTGTTGTTGTTGTTGTTGTTATTATTAAAGTTATTTCCTCTTCTCCCATAATTGTTAGTAAAAGTGGCATCCCACTTTCTCTTGTTATTATTGTTATTGAGCCCACCAGTACTTGCTTCCCCTTTAAACCCCCCTCGTTTTGATTCTTTTTGTCTTTGTGAAATTTTAACAGAGCTTCACTCTCATTTTCAGCTATGATAGCTTTCTCGAGAATTTTTGAGAAGGTTCTCACTTGGAACACCAACAACTTACTACGGATTTGGGGCTTCAAACCCTCCTCATATCTCCTAGTCTTCCTTGTCTCCGAATCTACTTGAAGCGGGGCAAACCTAGCTAGTTCATTAAACTTAGCCATATACTGGGATACAGTAAGCTCCCCTTGTTTCAATTCTAGGAATCGTACCTCCATACGATCCTGTATCGATTGGGCAAAGTAATTTTCAAAGAATAGTTCCTTGAATCTAGCCTAAGGAACCATCCCTTCACCTGTACGAACCTTAGTAGTTTCCCACCAATGATTTGCCTCACCTTTGAGGAAAAATGTGGTAAAGACCGTCTTTTGGTCTTCGCTGACATTAGTCGGCACAAAGAACTTCTCTATTTCAGTTATCCAAGTTTGAGCCTCAACGGGTTCTGCGACTCCCTTAAACTCAGGTGGTCCTACAAGTTTAAAGTCTTTGAATGCGGTGCCCTGTGGGGTAGCTGCATTAGGTTAGTTTGGCTGACGACATTGTAAGGCTCTTAAGAGTATGTCCACTAATTATTGGGTAGGGTTTATTTCTCTATCCTCATTCTCTCTTTCTATCTAATTTCTCATTGTTGCCATGATTCTATAAATAATGGAAAGACAAGTATAAATACAAGTATATACTACACACAGAATTAATAACTTGATTTGTACAAACATAACTTGTATATCACATACTGAAAGTTTACGTATTCGACTAGTGATTCATACTACCACTAGTTAGTACAAAGGATTCCCTATTTACAACCAAAAATTTTATAATACCTACTGCTAAAAATAAACCTAAGTACTAAACTATACTTAGCGACCACGCGCCTCATCATAAGCATCCTGGAACATGTGGCATACCACTGATTAATCTATCATATAGTCCACCTTCTTCTCCTCTACTGGATATTTAAGCACTCGACGCTCTAAGTCGTCGAATGAATCACAACATCCTTTATCAGCTCAGTATATCTGCATTTGTACATCCTATTTCTCCTTTTGAGTACTCTGTAATAGTGTCCTCAATCGGTGAGTAGTACCTCTCTCTGACTCCAAGAAAGCCTCAGCTATGAATGTCCGAAAGTTGGCAGCCTCTAGGTCTTTGGTCGATTGTTGTACCAACCCCGTGACTATTTCTTCATGTCTGTCAACACTCATCATCTGTCTAGCTCCAACCTCTTTATCAGGATCTACTAACTGTCCATCTATAGGATCTTCAACTTCTTATGTATCCAATATCTCCTGGTCATGTAAGAGTTCTTCCTCCTCAGGATCCTCCTCATCTAGTGATCTTAGTGCTGGACATACCTCCACTGGCTCTTCCTCTGGATCACTATCTATCTTTGACTCCCCCATAGGTAGATCTATAAATGGAAGGTCATTCCAATCTGTGTCTGACATCCTACAAAAGAATTTTACTTATTTAGTATTATAGTTAAACAAATTTACACATAAGATAAAGCTTTTAAGATTATTTCATATATAATTAAGTATTTTATGGACTCAAAGACTATCCTAAAGCATTTCCTAACTACCTTAGAGCTATAATCTACAGCTTTGATACCAACTTGTGAAGCCCCCAAATTCTCTACACTCCCTGTAGCAGATTTGGTGCTCACGTGAGACTATTTAACTTCTATCTATCCAAGGTTCACAGTATCCCATAACAGATAATAGTTCTCGTCAGAACGTTAACTGTGTTTGGATACCCTCACTTGGATGTATAGATTCATATCTTATGGATATCTCTTTCATATCGATATTCCCTATCTATCTAACATTCACAGTATTAATGATAAGATTATTTTTAGAACTGAGGGGCGCATTCCGGTAAAGATGGCACCTTACGTGCTTATTCAGTGTAACCTCAGCGCTTACAAAACTCCCAAGATCATTTAAATATCCTCATTCAGATGTATAGTTCATATAGATACTGTACTAGATCAAATGTTATCTTTTAACTTAACTAAGAATGTAAATACAATGCAAGAGATGTAACAAAAGATGATATATATTTCATAAACTTAAGTTTGATTACAACATTCTCAGTACTATGTTCTTATTACAACAAGGTCTTATAAGACTTGAATTTATTCAAAACAGTAATTAAAACTAATTAACACGGCCTTTTCCCTTGTCTGTCCCTGAAGTTTCGGGATTACCATCTAAAACTGCAAAGGAAAGTTTTATGCAAGGATGAGCTAAAAAATGCTCAACAAGTTTAATTTTAATAATATAAACACAAGGTGTTTGATTAGAAAGAAATTCAAAAGCTTTTGCCAACTGAGGGTTCAGTACATGAACCATGTGTTTCAACCAGTTCTGTCAGCCTTCAATGACTTAGAACAGCTTTATTCGGATATCTTATAGGGGATCAGCCTAATCAAGAAATAATCCATATAGGGTGTTTGTAAACTCAGTTATAAGATGTCGTACCAAATAATTTGGCTTGACAAAACAATTCATGCTCGAATAAATAATATATGAATAATAATTCATTTCTTAAGTTATGTTGAATCAAGAAGCAATAACTTCGCAATAATTGGTAGCAAGATGTATAATACTTGCATAAATAATAAGGTTTGGAAACTTGCCTGTGCGTAGCACGTTTAGTTCACGCCGTTTATCAACATTGGGTAGTCTATTTATGTCTATTCTTATCAATAATAAATATTAGAATCTATAATAATACTTATCTAACTAAACTAGACAAGTATCGTTAAGGTTCGACGTTGTTTCGGCTTTTCGATAACGCTATTAGACACTTAAACGCATAGGTTTATCAATAAAATTTTAGTTAATAACTTAAATATTAACTTAGATAATTTAATGATCGTTTATAATATTTTTAGAAGCTTAATATTATCTTTAAATAATTTTCACAAGCTTGGTAGTATTTTTAAATAATTTTTACAAGCTTAGAAATATTTTTATATGATTTAATTATCATTTATAATATTTTTAAAACATTAATATAATATTTAAATAATTTATTTATCATTTAGAATAATTTTAGACCTTTAAAATATTTTTTAAATGATTTAATTATCATTTATAATATTTTTAGAATTTTAATATATTATGCTAATATATTTAAAAAGTAGGTATATTATTTAAAATGGTTTATTTATCATTTATAGTGATTTTAGAAAGTTAGTATATTATTTAGATCATTTAATTATCATTTAATATAATTTAAATACATTAATATCATTTTTAAATTATTTATTAGTAAATAATTTATTGTCTTTAATATTTAATTAAATTAAATAATTAATAAAATTTTATGTCAAAATATTAAAAGTTAATAAATATAATTTAAAATGAATTTTAGTATTTAATTATTCATTATTATTAATAATTTAATATTTATTTCTAATTTATTTAATTATTATTAATTTTTATTCTTTACCGTGGCTAAAATGTTTTAGCGACAGTCTGCATAATTTTTAGTTTTCTAGAAATTAGGAAGGAGACTGTTGCCTAAAGGTGGCCTATAGCGACGGTTGTCTGTTGCTAAAAGTGTTCTTCATATGCTGAAAAACAGTTAGTCATGGTCGAGCAAGGAGTTTTGACTGCATTTAATTTCTTGTTGGTTAATCGTTTATGTTAATTATTTGTTGCTCGTTATAGCCAACATGGCAGAGTATAACGACATGCTTTAATTTGCCCTTAGGTATATCATATCTAAGAGATTTGATCCGGTCAAACTAGCCGGTTCAACTGTTCTTGAGTTTTCTGAGTAACCCAGAAACTCATCCGGCGCGAACGGTCAACGCACTTTGACGGTTAATGTTGGTCAATTTCACGATCAATAAAACATGCGCAAGTATACGTGGTCTAACAAGTAATATAGATAAAGTAGAGTGTCGAACCCACGAGGACAAAGTACTAAATATTCGCTCAAGTATTAAAATGTGTCTCTACGATCTTATCTAAACAACTGAATAAGAGTTGTGTGCTTTAAACTATAAGGTAAATGCAGTGAAATAGGGAAGCGAGTTGTAACAAAGATGACAAGCTAGGATTACAACTCCCCTAATGCCTCACCTAAGATTCCTAACTCTCCATTTAACTAACAAATCACAAGAATGGTCAACCGAGAACACAAGGTACATATAAGCCTCTTCCCACGGTCAAATACATATCCCTTAGCTAGATAAATCACAATATTCCTATGGTGAAAATAACTAGACTAAGGGTCATTAATATTAATCTCAATGGTTACACACGGTAAATAGACATATTCCTATTTTATCATGCAACTTATGCACTCATTCCCTTGGGCCATGGTCATAACAAATGTTGTTGTACTTAAGAAAAGGTATAACATTAGTGTTCCAATATCAATTAATACCTAAATCAATTCCTATCTCAAGCAATTGATACATAAACATGAAATACAACAATCCATTCAGAACATGATTCATTATATAAATATGAGAGAAATTCATATTAAGCTAATTATTAGGTTACATTGCAATCCTAGAAATGTAAGTAGTTCATAACTATAGAACTAATTAACACAGTCATACTGTTCAACATGATCAAAATCACACAAATGAATGAAAGATTTGAAATAAGAAAACTCCTTTTCGGAAGTGTTCTTGATTCAACTCCTCTCCTTTGTGTGGCTGCCTCCTTCTTTCTCTCAGTTTCAAGATCTCCCAAAATGAGCAGCAGCTAGGTCATTTAAGGCAGGGTCGGTGGCTGGGCACCGGAGCTCGTGCTGTGGCATGGGCCTTGCACCTTGCCTTGGCGCTGCGGCATGGGTTTCGTGTCTTGGCGAAGAAGGGGTTGCTGCAGCGCTAGTCCATGAAGGAATGGTCACGCTGTAGCGTGAGTGGTATGTGAGATGGCGCTACGACATGGGCTTTGTGCCTTGCTGTGGTGCTGCGGTGTGGGCTCCGTGCCTTTAGCCAGCTAGGAATCCTTTTGTCCCTTTTAGCCGCAAATGACCAAATCTCCCACCTAAAAAGCATTAAAGCAGAAGATAACAAAAATAACATAATAAGGCACCAGAAGGTATGACAATCAAGCAATTTCTTAAGTGATAAGGAGTCCGATTCGCAGGTATAAATTTCGCTCATCAAATACCCCTAAACTTAAGCTTTTGCTTGTCCCTAAGCAAAAATATTTAAAGAAAATTAAAACTCCAGCCTCTAGCTTAGAGTAGAAGTGATCTAAACTACTATATACCTGCATTGTGGCCTCAAGGGTCAGAATTACAATTTAAAAGTAAAAAGAAACTCATTAATAAAATCTAGCTCAAAACTCTAGCATAGACTGTTATTGACCCAAATCTGTGTGTGTGGGATTACCAACTGTTATAACCATTTATATCTCAAACACAAACACAATTGCGAAAAGGAAAATGCTGACTCTATAACTCATGCTACATCAAGTATTCAGAATAAGACATCAAGTGCAAGAACAGACCACCAGGCATTAACATGTAGACAAAAAAAACAACAAAACTTAGTGAGACTTGTGCAAAAATTTAACTACCTTAGGCTATGGAGAGTTATTCCTGTAACGAGCTTTAGAACAATGACTCCCAAGCTTGAAGGCTTTAGGGTATTAGGTGTAAAACACCCCCAAGAATTTACTAACTCGAGTAACAAAGGTCACGTAATTAAACTTAAGTCAAACTATAGTTTTATTCATTACTAACGCATTAACCTAATCTCAAGAATGACCGTGTAGTGCCTGAATACCTTTGGTTCTTCAAAGTTACCCGTGTAACGAGTGTTTGATCAAGGACTCCCAAGTCAGATGACTTTAGGGCAATAGGCGTGAAAACACCCCAAAAGATCTACTAACTCAAGTAACAAAGGCCATGTAAATAGGCGTGGTCAACTGGGGATTAGTGTTAATTAATGTGTTAGGTTTGTGTATAGCGCGAACATGCAATCAAATTACATAAATAGTGCGGAAGCGCGATAAAACGGATTTTAAAATTTTATACAAACCATCACCATGATCAATCTATGTGCTCAATTAACGATATAAACGAAAGAGATAGAGATTAAGAAATTATACCCTCGTAGAACCGTGCTTCCTCGGGTACAAGTTCACCTCCAATTCCTTCGCGTTCTCCTTGAATTCCACCGACTAAATTCCTTTGCTTGATCAACGTTAGCCACCCAAGTGTTTGGCCTCTAGATGTGATCCACCAAGGAAGAATAGTTATTTAAGAAGTTGGGTGTTGGCAAAACCCCTATTTTCTATCTCTATAGAAATTGCAAGTACTCTCCACAATCTAATACAAGAGTGTATAACCCTAATCTATGATAAGACTCCTCTTATTTATAGATGTAGGAATAACCATTCCCTAAACTATTTAGGATTATGGTTTCAATTATAATTAAACTCCTTTAATTAATAATGCTCCTAATCCAATTAGAAATTCATGGGAGAGTACTTCTATTAATTAATTCCCAATCCCTATTAGAAATTAAATAATAGTAATAGTGATAATAATAATAAGACTCCTCTTATTAATTTATATTTAATATTTTCAAACTATTAAATAATAAATAGTAAGCTATTTAATTTATTCTATCTCTATAGATTAAATTAAATACACTTAACTTATTATTACAATTATGCCATTTACTTCTTAAATAAATATTTTCCTTTTGCGGTGTGACCCTTTAGATTCTTCATATTAAACCGGTTGTGAATAAATCAATCAGAACAATTCTAATTTTATTTAAATAAATAAATTAAACTATTTAATTCATTTAAATAAATAATATTTATTCTACAATAAGGGTAAGCCCCCTTAGCGATCAACGACTTTTCAGATAATATAGATTTCAACATTAATTACAAAAGAACCTTTCAGTGAATAGTTACCGTACAATTCAATCCTTCTACCATACAATGTCCTAATTAAATATAAGACATGGATTTACTGTCAAGTCTTATTTTATTTAATTATATGTATTTCGATTCCCAAATGCACAACTCTAAATAATGCAAATTAGAAACCCTTTCTAATTTCATTCTGCCTTGGCCAAGGACTACTGAGTTGTCATTTATCGAATCACATAGGACATTCACATCTTTTACTAGACGTGGTAGATTCTTTGTTGATCATTCACTTATCTCCATGCACAACTTATTATATCCAATCATACCCTTTGAAATACCCCAAAGATCTTAAGGGACATGTCAAAGTATAACTCATCATACACAAGATACTATGATGATCTCAAGTCCAAGGATCACTTGTACTACTATCACTAGAGGAATTCCTATTGACAGGCGAGTAAAACTCCATTAGGTATTCCTTAGCGAGCCACGTTCAGTGAACTTATTCTCCAATAAGCACCTAAATACTTGCTTTAGTGTCTCCACACAAATGATTATGAGATCAATCATCCTCTTCTTAAGAGCAAGCAACGTATGTACTAATCTATCCGGATCCACTAATCCCCTTTTTAGTAATCCAACGATTAGGAACAATTTTAGTTTGTGAGCTATCTAGAATTTAGATCTCATTAGCATGATCACCATCATGATTCTAAAAGCATTACTCAAAACTATGGGTTTATCACATTTAATAAAACAGCATTATGTCGATAATATAAAATGCCTTTTAAGAAAATCAATTCTTTTATTAATAAATGAATAAGATTACAAAGTATATGCTACATCATATCAAATATGATTGGCTTGTGTGCATACTACTTTCAATCTCCCACTTGCACTAAAGCCAATCGCCATGGTATCTAATACCCATCTTCTCTAAGTGACGATCAAACTGCTGTTATGTTAAAGCTTTAGTAAATGGATCTGCAATGTTGTCTTGAGAGTCCACAAATTCCAGGGTGACATCTCCTCTTTCAATGATCTCTCTAATCAAATGAAACCGCCGCAAAACGTGTTTGGATTTCTGATGAGACCTGGGTTCCTTAGCCTGCGCAACAGCTCCATTGTTGTCACAGAATAAAGGTACGGCTCCTCTAATGCTAGGAACCACTCCAAGTTCAGTTATGAACTTCTTCATCCAAACAGCTTCCTTTGCAGCTTCACTTGCAGCTATGTACTCTGCCTCTGTTACTGAATCAGCAACTGTTTGCTGCTTGGAACTCTTCCAACTCACCGCGCCACCGTTTAAGGTAAACACATACCCTGAAACGAATTTACTGTCATCTTGGTCCGTTTGAAAACTTGAGTCTGTATAGCCCTCTAGTTTCAATTCAGACCCACCGTAGACAAGAAATACATCCTTAGTCCTTCTCAAGTACTTTAGGATGTTTTTCACTGCCTTCTAGTGCTCTTTTCCTGGATTCGACTGATATCTGCTCGTTACACTAAGTGCATGAGCGACATCTGGTCTAGTACATATTATACCGTACATGATAGATCCTATTGCAGAAGCATAAGGAATCTTACTCATACGGTCTATCTCCTCAGGTGTCTTTGGGGCCTATTTCTTAGAGAGATGTATTCCATGGCTCATCGGCATGAGACCTCTCTTGGAATCTTCCATGCTAAACTTCTTTAGCATCGAGTCAATGTACTTTCCTTGGGTCAAGCCCAACATCCTTTTAGATCTATCTCTATAGATCTTTATCCCCAAAATATAGGATGTTTCACCCAAGTCCTTCATGGAGAAGTGTTTAAATAACCAAATTTTAATCGATTGTAGCATTGGAACATCATTCCCTATCAGTAATATATCATCAATATATAATACAAGGAATAAAACAGCACTCCCACTAACCTTCTTGTACACACATGGTTCATCCTCGTTTTTGATAAAATCAAACCTTTTGATTATCTCATCAAAACGAATGTTCCACCTTCGAGAAGCTTGCTTCAATCCATAAATGGATCGTTGTAGCTTACAGACTTGGTTTGTTCCAACCGTTGAAATAAAACCCTCTGGCTATATCATATATACATTCTCCTCAAGCTCTCCATTGAGGAAGGCCGTTTTCACGTCCATTTACCAGATCTCGTAGTCATAATAAGCTGCAATTGCAAGCAAAATCCGAATGGACTTGAGCATAGCTACTGGTGAGAAGGTTTCATCATAGTCAACTCCTTGTCTGTGTTTGAAACCTTTTGAAACCAGTCGGGCCTTATAGGTCTCTACCTTGCCATCTGTTCCAGTCTTTCTCTTAAAGACCCATTTACACCCAATAGGCTTAATGCCCTCAAGTGGTGAAACCAAAGTCCATACTTGGTTTTCATACATGGAGTCCATCTCGGATTTCATGGCTTTTAGCCATTTCTCTGAGTCTTCACTACTCATAGCCTCTTCGTAAGTCAATGGATCATCATCATCTATGATGCGTACCTCATCATCATCCTCTATGATGAATCCATACCTATCAGGTATCTTCGGTACTCTTCCAGATTTACGAATAGGTAGTGGTACAGTAGATTCTTCTACTCGGTCAAGTACTTGACTTTGATCCGTAGTATTCTGTGGTTCTTGAACTTCTTCAAGATATATCTTACTCCCATTGACCCCTTCAAGGATAAACTCCTTTTCCAAGAAGACAACGTGTTTCGCAACAAACACCTTTTGATCAGTAGGATGATAGAAATAATACCCTGATGTTTCTTTAGGGTATCCCACGAATCTACATTTGTCGGATCTAGTCTTCAGCTTATCATGCTCAAACCTTTTGACATAAGCTGGACAACCCCAAGTCTTAACATGCTTAAGATTTGGTTTCCTCCCTGTCCATATCTCATATGGGGTCTTTGGGACGGATTTGGTAGGTACCTTGTTAAGTAGGTATGCAGTCGATTCTAGGGCATAACCCTAGAAGGATACTGAAAGGTCGGTAAAACTCATCATGGAACGAACCATGTCCAACAATGTTCGATTTCTCCTTTCAGATACACCATTCAATTGTGGCGTCCCTGGTGGAGTCCATTGTGAGATTATACCATTTTCTTTGAGACAATTGAGAAACTCATTGGTCAAGTATTCCGCTCCTCGATCCGATCGAAGAATCTTAATACTCTTACCAGTTTGCTTCTCTACTTCACTTCTGAATTCTTTGAACTTTTCAAACGATTCAGATTTGTATTTCATTAAATACACATATCCAAATCTAGAATGATCATCAGTGAAAGTAATAAAATAAGAATACCCTCCTCGTGCAATCGTTGTCATAGGTCCACATACGTCTGTGTGTACCAACGCTAACAACTCTGTAACTCTTTCTCCTTTTCCACTAAAAGGAGATTTAGTCATTTTACCCATGAGATTCACAAGTAAATATGATTCGTAATCAGATAGCTCTAAAAGCCCATCTTTATGCAACTTGGATAATCTTGTTTCATTTATATGACCGAGTCTACAGTGCCACATAAAGGTATAATTAACATCTCTTTTTATTTTCTTAGTTTGTTCAATTTGAAGTATATTTTCATGCAAGTCAAGTATGTAAAGTCCATTCAGTAGGTTTCCAACACCATATAAAACATTTTTATTATAAATAGAACAACTGTTGTTCTTTATTATAATATCAAAACCATCCATATCTAATACAGAAATTGAAATAATGTTTCTAATGAGTGTCAGAACATAATAACAATTATTTAAACTAATGCACTTGCCCGAAGGCAGTGCTAAACAATAAGTCCCTACAGCTAATGCAGCAACCTTTGCTCCATTTCCTACTCGTAGGACGACTTCATCCTTGTTCAGCTTTCTACTTCTGCTTAGTCCCTGCATATTATTACATATGTGAGAACTACAGCCGGTATCCAATACCCAAGTAGAATTTTGACTTTCAGAAAAATTAATTTCAATCATGAACAAACCTAGATCGGAAGTCGAAGCTTCTCTAAGCTTCTTCTGGTCCGCAAGATACTCCTTGCAGTTCCTCTTCCAGTGTCCCGGCTTATTACAATGGTAGCAAATTCCTTTGCTATCTGGATCAGGTTTCTTTTTATCCTTTCTCTTCGCCTTGCCCTTCGTCTTCTTGTTTTTCTTCTTTTCAGAAGATACCTTGGGCCTCTTCCTTTTCTTGGAAGAATCATCCACTAGTAAGACTTGGTTCTTGTTGGATGACAAGTGACCTTCAGTAGTTTTCAGCATGTTAAGTAGCTCAGGCAAGCTGACGTCTAACTTATTATTGTGAAAATTCACAACAAATTGTGAGAAGGTGTCCGGGAGTGACTGCAAGATCAAATCTTGGCTTAACTCCCCATCCATCACGAACCCAAGCTGTCCAAGTTGTTCAATCAGATTGATCATCTTAAGGACATGAGTCTTAACAGCAGTGCCCTCAGTCATACGAGATCGGAAGAGCTCCTTAGATATCTGATATCTAGCAGTCCTACTTTGCTCACCATATAACTCTTTGAGGTGCAGCAATATAGTAGGAGCATCCATAGTTTCATGCTGACGCTGAAGCTCGTTACTCATGGATGCGAGCATGATGCATTGAGCCAGGATTGCATCGTCTTGCCACTTTCTAAAAGTAGCAATCTCTTCCTCAGAGGCTGTTTCTGTAACATTTGTAGGGACTGACGAATTTAGGACATAAGAAATCTTTTCAGCAGTGAGAACAATTCTCAGATTCCTTAACCAGTCTGTGTAATTCGGTCCGGTCAGTTTGTTAGCATCAAGTATGCTACGCAGTGATAGTGAGTTTGACATTTTTAAATTCTGCATGTGAAATAGACAACATTTTAGCATACATTCATTTAATTAATTACCAAAATAAATTAGGTCTTTATTTAAATTGGTATCTCTCACTATTTTCATCAAACTATATTACCCTCATTATATAGTTCGGCAATTCTAATTAAAGATTTGCTAGTGAGACTAAGGATCCCATTTCAAATGTATATAGCCTTGTGGTGACACAACAAACGATATATAAATAAATAGGTAGACAACTATTGTCAATTACATCTCTATATAACTCCTTGTATTTTGCCTCTTAGATTATTTTGATCACGTGGTGACACATCTGAATCAAAATTATCCAAGTTAAGTCCATCCTAGCACTTCCATATATGTGAAGAGAAAAATACCGTCCTTATGGTGACACAACAAAACAGTAATGTTCAATTCCTTAATAAGCATCAAATGTGATAAAGCAACATCTTAAATATTTAATACTTGCCTTGTGGTGACACAACAAACTCATATTCAATATTTAATACTCTATTGCTTTAAAATGCTAGAAGGCGACGTTCGATATTCCAAATGTCTTTGAATGCTTAGGACTTAATATAATTTCTTTGAGGGGTTTATTATTATTAGTCTCATCTTGTTTAGCGCGCATGCACACATATATATATAATACGCGTCATCTTATTTAACATGCGAAGCATGTTGTATAATACAATATATATATATATAGTAATCATGCACATATGGAATACTATATTCTACCCGAATTGATTATGGACTTTTATTCTAGTTTGGTTCACTAGAGCCACTAAGTGAACCAAAAGGTCAAACCTAGTGTGCAAGAATTAAATTTAAATATAACTATTACATTTAAACCCGGGCTCCATTACAAACGGGTCTTCAAGCGCTCCTTGCTCCTTTGTCTCCAATTCTTCAAAATTAATTCTAACTAGTCCTATTACATAAACTATTTACAATAAATAGAAACCTTGATCAGCAGTCAAGGGGAAGTACATAGGAGGGAGATAGAATTTACATTAAGAAAAATTAGAGAAGACGAGGTACGCAGACCCCATTTATAAAAACTCATACACTCAAGCATCCTCTAAAATAAATCCAATCACACATTGGTCAATAGTCCATAATCAATCCCTATTTATTATCATACATATCTCTATATGTATCAATAAATAACATTCATCTCATGAATAATAAAACCATTCCATATATGCATTGATATCAATTAATGGGCAAAAGTTTTTGCTAATATTTAGTTTTGAAATAAAATAAACTCTTTTATTTTAATCAAAAACCAAATCAAAATTAAACTACTTTAATTTTAGCAATCTGAAATCCTATTCCAGATAAAATAAACATCTTTATTTTAAACTTATATCAATTAAATAAACTATTTATTTTGATTGAAGGAAAAAATTATTTTTCGGATTCTGCTGTCCGGCGCAGCTGCGCCCAGAATGAACTGGGAAACGGCTCAGCTGCGCTGAACCCCAGAAACGATTTTTCTGGGTTTGGGCGCAGCTGCGCTCCAGAATGAACTGGAGCCGGCGTAGCTGCGCCACGTAACAGATTCAGAAAAACGGATTCTGCCCAAAAAATTTCGATCCAATCGCATACCATACACACATGGAATCATCAAAATCGATAATTAGCACAAGATTAGGCTCTAATACCACTGTTAGGTTTGTATATAGCGCGAACATGCAATCAAATTAGATAAATAGTGCGGAAGTGCGATAAAACAAATTTTAAAATTTTATACAAACCATCACCATGATCAATCTATGTACTCAATTAACGATATAAACGAAAGAGATAGAGATTAAGAAATTATACCCTCGTAGAACCGTGCTTCCTCGGGTACAAGTTCACCTCCAATTCCTTCGCGTTCTCTTTGAATTCCACCGACTAAATTCCTTTGCTTGATCAACGTTAGCCACCCAAGTGTTTGGCCTCTAGAGGTGATCCACCAATGAAGAATAGTTATTCAAGAAGTTGGGTGTTGGCAAAACCTTTAGTTTCTATCTCTATAGAAATTGCAAGTATTCTCCACAATATAATGCAAGAGTGTGTAACCCTAATCTATGATAAGACTCCTTTTATTTATAGATGTAGGAATAACCCTTCCCTAAACTATTTAGGATTAGGGTTTCTATTATAATTAAACTCCTTTAATTAATTATGCTCCTAATCCAATTAGGAATTCATGGGAGAGTACTTCTATTAACTAATTCTCAATCTCTATTAGGATTTAAATAATAGTAATAATAATAATAATAAGACTCCTCTTATTAATTTATATTTAATATTTCCAAAATATTAAATAATAAATATTAAGCTATTTAATTTATTCTATCTCTATAGATTAAATTAAATACACTTAACTTATTATTACAATAAGTTAAGTAACCCTTTAGGTTCTCCATATTAAAACGGTTGTGAATAAATCAATTAGAACAATTCTAATTTTATTTAAATAAATAAATTAATCTATTTAATTCATTTAAATAAATAATATTTATTCTACAATAAGGGTAATCCCCCTTAGCGATCAACGACTTTCCAGATAATATAGATTTCAACATTAATCACAAAAGAACCTTTCAGTGAATAGTTACCGTACAATTCAATCCTTTTACCATACAATGTCCCAATTAAATATAAGACATGGATTTACTGTCAAGTCTTATTTTATTTAATTATTTGTATTTCGATTCCCAAATGCACAACTCTAAATAATGCAAATTAGAAACCCTTTCTAATTTCATTCTGCCTTGGCCAAGGACTACTGAGTTGTCATTTATCGAATCACATAGGACATTCACATCTTTTACTAGACGTGGTAGATTCTTTGTTGAGCATTCAACTATCTCCATGCACAACTTATTATACCCAATCATACCCTTTGATATACCCCAAAGGTCTTAAGGGACATGTCAAAGTATAACTCATTATACACAAGATACTATGATGATCTCAAGTCCAAGGATCACTTGTACTACTATCACTAGAGGAATTACTATTGACAGGCGAGTAAAACTCCATTAGGTATTCCTTATCGAGCCACGTTCAGTGAACTTATTCTCCAATAAGCACCTAAATACTTGCTTTAGTGTCTCCACACAAATGATTATGAGATCAATCATCCTCTGTTAAGAGCAAGCAACGTATGTACTAATCTATCCGGATTCACTAATCCCCTTTTTAGTAATCCAACGATTAGGAACAATTTTGGTTTGTGAGCTATATAGAATTTAGATCTCATTAGCATGATCACCATCATGATTCTAAAAGCATTGCTCAAAACTATGGGTTTATCACATTTAATAAAACAACACTATGTAGATAATATAAAATGTCTTTTAAGAAAATCAATTCTTTTATTAATAAATGAATAAGATTACAAAGTATATGCTACATCATATCAAATATGATTGGCTTGTGTGCATACTACTTTCATAATGTCTCTATTTTTTTTAATTTTTTAATTTTTTATTTATTTATTTATTTATTTATTTATTTTTATTTTTTTTATATATGAATATAAACATATATAATCGAACCTGCCTAAGAATCTGTATCTTACAATCATTGATTCACTTACGATAGAACGAGATAATCACAACAATTTCCATAGCAATTAACCACATAGGCTTAGTCGAAATAAAAATAGTTCTAACAGTTGGTATATGCTCGATAGGATAGACAGGATCAACAACAGTGCTAACTAAAAAATGATCTAAGACTCTATCTCTAAATGTTTAATATCATTGACAAAGCAATACTTCAATCATATCACTGGCCACAATCAAAAAATTTCTTTTCTTTTACCCCAGGATAACTACAGCTCAAAATAGGGTAATAAAAACCTATGAAAGCCCAAAAAGATGGGTAAAAATCAAAACTGAAAGAACACCAAAGGTTGCTCATGCATTCATAAATTCATGCAGATAAAACCAAAAATAGGCATCCATAGATAATAAAACCGTAAGATAAAAATAAACCATAATACGCAGTTCCAACATGCTACCAAAGTTCAAAATAAATCAAACTACTGCAGTTCAAACATGCCACAACTCATATATAATAATAAAAAGCTAAAACTCCCCCAGACTAAAACTGGCCAATGCCCCCATTGGCTGGAATGTGCAGTAGAAGCTCAGGTCGCACCCACATCCTCTGCAGTATCGCCCTCTCTATCATCATCATCCCCCTCATCATCATCAGCCTAATCGCCCTCTGCCGGAGATGGAGGCGGGTACGGTGGAAAAACAGGAGGCTCTGGAAATTGATACGGCATGGAGTCCACATCATCTCCACCTGTGGCTGCATAGATGTTGGCCACCGTGTTGGCAAACTCAGCATGATACCGTGCAAAAATATTCTGCCTCTAAGCAATGGTATCCATCCTGCGGCTGAAAGAGCCCATCTTGCTGTTGACCGTGTCGATTTTTTGATGCATGAGGTCCATTGAAGCCATCAGCGCTGCCAGTGGACCGACAAAAGTGGAACCAGGCTCTGGGGTCTGGGTATAAGTCTCACCCTCTATCGTAAGGGGCGAATCAGGACCTGGTAGGTACCCCTCTCCATACACATGAGAAATGCCCCTGGCCTATACACTAAACCTCTTAATGACACTATGATCAATGACTGACATGGGCGCTTGTGTTGGGTCATCTGGTCCCCACTGAACTTTAGCTCGCTTGCAGAGACGGGTGATGAGAGACGGGTGTGGGAGGCCTGAACCAATGTTACTCTTAATTACCTTTCTAATGGACTCCTGTATGATAACTCCAATATTGACGTCCAACCCAGTGATGATGGCAAACAGAAGGACAACCCGCTCTCGGGTGACATCGCTGAGGTGACGCGTGGGCATGATGTTGGAGCAGATAAAAGCATAACACGATTTCCCATAGCGGCTGAGGGCTGGCTGTGGGAAACTTGTCTTTTCCCCTGAAACTCATTGACTTTCCAGGTTGTGCCGGGATGGCAGAGCCGCGCAATGATCTCATCCTAGCAGTAACTGCGGTAGCCCCGCTCTTGGAAGTCCTTGCCATTGTAGTTGGGCATGTCAAACACAGAATTTATGGTCTTACTGTCATACTTTACCAATTTGCCCCGGACAGTGACCTCTACTGGCCCCTCAGCACTGGTGTTGGCATAAAACTCCCGCACAACTGAAATTACTGTAGATTCGGGCGGCTTAGTGAAGTGGACCCACTTCTTTTTCAAAATCATCTCGGTTCATTTCCCATCCAAATTCTGATCAGGCCTAAACCCACGCTCACGCACAAGGTTTCTCTTAGTAAAGGATTTGTTGTATCGATTCCAAGCCTCAAGACTTATGAACTTTGTTTGGTCCCATTGTGGGGCTGCTAAGGAGGAACCTCCTATGCTAAGGCGTTGACATTTTGGTGCCATGACAAGATTCCAAGCAATTACTTAGCCCGAGCGAAATCAAATGCCCAATAACAGTGCCACAAGTACCCCGATGCAAGCTAATCACAAGCTACAATCACACACTGGTTAATGCAGAATTCAGCCCCAATGTCAGCCAAAATCAGTGCCAATGTAAAGCTATTCAAAATCCAAATTGAGCCCAAACTGAACCAAGATGCTACTCAGGCAAATTATCAAACAGGTGGTTTGCGTTGCCCAAACTAACTCAAAACTGCCAGTGCAAGAACTCAAAACCCCACCAACTTGTGGTCACAGTAGTTTTAAACAGCCCAAGATGGAATCCAAACACAAATCAACGGCAATAATCACACTAGTTGTTACAACCACAGAGAATGAAATCCAACTTTATAATTTAGAACAGAAATTGAAATCTTACTTGGTGAATATTGGAGAAATCCCTAGATTTGTGGTGACAAATCCCCGAAATCACACCAAAATCACGAACTTAGTGAGTGAGGGCTTAGGATTTTTGGCTACTGCAAAGGTAGGATTTGTGTTTAATTAAGAACTTGTTTGATTAGGGCACGACTATATAGTGTGCTGTTGGTTTGATGGGGTGGGATGCCGAGCAAATAGGGTGTTTTAAAAACAAAAATTCGGCATTGGCGCTGCGGCGTGAGGAATGCTATGTAAACTCATGCTGTGGCGTGAGTCTTTTATGCTCAAATTAACGGCTTGCTACGGCATGGATTGGAGGCAAAAATGGGCAGGCTATAGCGTAACTCTCCAGTATGTTCTCCCTTGGTGCTGCTGCAGCGTGGATTGGCGCCACTGCAGCGTGGGCTCCTGGCATGGGATGGCTCGGTGCTTGCGTTATGGCGTGACGATTAGAACTGTAGCCTCACGCTGCGGCGTGAGTCCCAGCTTGGCACAAAAAATATGCAGTTTTCCTGCATCATCACAAGGGATGTCTGCTAGCAATTCCCACAAAAAATTTCTAAACTAAACTAGCATGCCAAAACATAGAGCTCATGGACCCTAAGGATTCGAACACAAAACAACCATGACTCTACACTAGTACATATGCAAGATATATATGGACCCAAAATTTTCCTAATCATTAAACTGTACTATAATACTATTTACACTCGCAAACATGTAACATCAGTTAAAAATATGCTGACTATACAACTGCAACTTTAAACACATGCGAGACTACAGACTACGAAAATCAATCTAAATTCTATAAAAACTGAAAACAGACTTAAACTAACCCAAACACCACTAATGGCTACACTAACGCTAAAACATAAACAATAAAACTATTAAAATGAAATAGAAATCTAGATAGGGTAGAGATCGATACTTGGGTGGGTTTGCCTCCCCACCAAGCGCTTGTTTTATAGTTGTTGGCTTGACTATCCGCCCTGTTCATACTGCGTCACCAAAGGTAATTGAAGTCATTTGGCGGTCGACTTCACCGCCCCAATAATGCTTTAGACGTTGACCGTTCACCTTGAACGTTATGTCAGAGTTAGGATCCTCCACCTCAATTGCACCATGAGGATATAACCTAGCTATTGTGAAAGGCCCTGACCATCGGGACTTCATTTTTCCAGGAAATAACTTCAGACGGGAGTTAAAAAGGAGCACTTTTTGCCCCGGTTCAAATTCTCTTACTACAATCTTCTTGTCATGCCACCACTTTGTCTTCTCCTTGTACAACTTAGCGTTTTCATACGCTTAGAGACGGAACTCGTCCGACTCATTTAGTTGTAACAGCCTTTTTTTACCTGCTCCATCCATATCAAAGTTTAGCTTTCGAATTGCCTAATAAGCACTGTGCTCTAACTCGACTTGGAGATGACATGCCTTTCCATATACAAGCCTATACAGAGACATTCCGATAGGCATTTTGCAGGCAGTGCGGTACGCCCACAATGCATCATCTAGCTTTTTGGACCAGTCTTTGCGATTAGGGTTCACTATCTTTTCCAAGATCCGCTTTACCTCCCTATTAGACACCTCCGCTTAACCACTAGTTTACGGGTGGCAAGCGGTGTCAATCTTATGGGAAACCCCATATTTTGCAAGAAGGGCTTCAAAGTACTTGTTGCAGAAGTGCGTGCCCTCATCACTAATGATGGCTCGAGGTGTCTCAAACCGAGTAAAAATGTTCTTTCTCAGAAAGTTCAGCACAACCTTAGCATCGTTAGTAGGCAGAGCTACAACTTCCACCCACTTGGAGACATAGTCCACAACGACTAGAATGTATAGGTTATTGTAGGAGGACGAAAATGGGCCCATGAAGTCTATTCCCCAGACATCAAATAACTCAACCTCAAGGATGTTCTGCAATGACATTTCATGCCTCCTTGAATGGTTCCTACCATTTGGCAATTATCGCACCGCGATACATAGGAATGAGCGTCCTTAAACAAGGTTGGCGATTAGAAACCAGATTGAAGCACTTTTGTTGTAGTTCGTTGCCCCCAAAGTGCCCTCTATAGTTAGATGAATGACAATGATGGAGCACACCCTCAATCTCCCCTTCAGGCAGACACCGTCTCAAAATCTGGTCTGCACATAGTTTGAACAAGAACGGCTCATCCTAGAGATATTGCCTAACATCATACATGAATTTCTTCCTCTGCTGATAGTTCATGTCAGGTGGTAGCACATTACAAGCAATATAATTAACAAAATCTGTAAACCATGGTGCTACACTCTTGACCTCATATAACTGTTCATCCGGGAAGAAATCATCGATATCTGGCTCATTTTCATTCGAGTTATTTGGATTCTCCAATCTCGATAGGTGATCCGCAACTTGGTTTTCAGTTCCCTTTTTATGACGAATCTCCAAATCGAATTCTTGGAGGAGAAGGACCCATCGAATCAACCTCAGTTTTCCATCTTTCTTTGAGATTAGATATTTGATCGTCGAATGGTCAGTATACACAATGACTTTAGTTCCGATGAGATATGGACGGAACTTATCAAAGGCATATACTGTTAGGTTTGTATATAACGCAAGCATACAATCAAATTACATAAATAGGGCAGAAGCGTGATAAAACGAATTTTCAAATTTTTCATACGAACCATCACCATGATCTTTCCTTGTGTTCAATTATCAATTAACGAAAGAGATAGAGATTAAGAAATTATACCCTCGTAGAATCGTGCTTCCTCGGGTACAAGTTCACCTCCAATTCTTTTACGTTCTCCTTGAATTTCACCGATTAAATTCCTTCCTTTGATCAACGTTAGCCACCCAAGTGTTTGGCCTCTAGAGGTGATCCACCAAGGAAAAATATCTATTCAAGAAGATGGGTGTTGGCAAACCCTAGTTTCTATCTCTATAGAAATTGCTAGTACTCTCCACAATCTAATACAAGAGTGTGTAACCCTAATCTATGATAAGACTCATCTTATTTATAGATGTAGAAAAACCCTTCCCTAAACTATTTAGGATTAGGGTTTCTATTATAATTAAACTCGTTTAATTAATTATGCTCCTAATCCAATTAGGAATTCATGTGAGAGTACTTCTATTAATTAATTCCCAATACCTATTAGGAATTAAATAATAGTAATAATAATAATAATAAGACTCCTCTTATTAATTTATATTTAATATTTCCAAAATATTAAATAATAAATATTAAGCTATTTAATTTATTCTATCTCCATAGACTAAATTAAATACACTTAACTTATTATTACAATTATGCCATTTACTTCTTAAATAAATATTTTTCTTTTACAGTGTTACCCTTTAGGTTCTCCATATTAAATCAGTTGTGAATAAATCAATTAGAACAATTCTAATCTTATTTAAATAAATAAATCAAACTATTTAATTCATTTAAATAAATAATATTTATTCTACAATAAGGGTAAGTCCTTTATCGATCAACGATTTTCCAGATAATATAGATTTCAACATTAATCACAAAATAACCTTTTAGTGAATAGTTACCGTACAATTCAATCCTTCTACCATACAATGTCCCAATTAAATATAAGACATGGATTTACTATCAAGTCTTATTTTATTTAATTATATGTATTTTGATTCTCAAATGCACAACTCTAAGTCATGCAAATTAGAAACTCCTTTCTAATTTCATTCTGCCTTCGCCAAGGACTACTGAGTTGTCATTTATCGAATTACATAGGACATTCACATCTTTTACTATACGTGGTAGATTCTTTGTTGATCATTCACCTATCTCCATGTACAACTAATTATACCCAATCATACCCTTTGTTATACCCTAAAGGTCTTAAGGGACATGTCAAAGTATAACTCATCATACACAAGATACTATGATGATCTCAAGTCCAAGGATTACTTGTACTACTATCACTAGAGGAATTCCTATTGACAGGCGAGTAAAACTCCATTAGGTAATCCTTAGCGAGCCACGTTCAGTAAACTTATTCTCCAATAAGCACCTACATACTTACTTTAGTGTCTCCACACAAATGATTATGAGATCAATCATCCCCTTCTTAAGAGCAAGTAACGTATGTACTAATCTATCCGGATTCACTAATCCCCTTTTTAGTAATCTAACGATTAGGAACGATTTTAGTTTGTGAGCTATCTAGAATTTACATCTCATTAGCATGATCACCATCATAATTCTAAAAGAATTGCTCAAAACTATGGGTTTATCATATTTAATATAACAGCACCATGTAGATAATGTAAAATGCCTTTTAAGAAAATCAATTCTTTTATTAATAAATGAATAAGATTACAAGGTATATGCTACATCATATCAAATATGATTGACTTGTGTGCATACTACTTTCAATCTCCCACTTGCACTAAAGCCAATCGCCATGGTATCTAATACTCATCTTCTCTAAGTGACGATCAAACTGCTGTTGTATTAAAGCTTTAGTAAATGGATCTGCAATGTTGTTCTTGAGAATCCACTATCTTTATAGTGACTTCTCCTCTTTCAATGATTCCTCTAATCAAATGAAAGTGCCGCAACACGTGTTTGAATCTAAGATGAGACTTAGGAACTATTCCTAGTTTTGTGATGAACTTTTCATCCAAACAATCAACTTGTAGCTTCACTTACAGCTATATACTTTGTCTTTGTTACTAAATCAGCAACTCTTTGCTGTTTAGAACCTTTCCAATTTCACTACACCCCCATTCAAGGTAACGATTTACCCTAAAGTGGATTTGTTATCGTCTTGGTCAGTCTGAAAAACTTGACTCTGTTTAATCCTCTTGTTTTATTCAGACCCACCATGAATCATAATCACTTCTTCAAAACCGGTTAAGTACTTAAAGATGTTTATCACTGTCTTACAGTGATTTTCTCCAAAATCTGACTGATCAACATCATGCCTTGTATATTCATTGCATACATGATAATAACTCATGTGATCTCTCTTTTATTGGAGATAATTTTAGAGAGATACACTTCATGGCTCATCATCATGAGACCTCTCTTGGAGTTTGCCATGCTAAATGCCTTTAGCATCGAATGATTATACATTCATTAGGTCAAGCCGAACATACTTTTAAGTCTATCTATATAGATTTATATCCCCAATTTATAGGATGCTCCTCCCAAGTTATTCATGGAGGAATGTTTAGACAATTTTATCTTTATTGATTGTAGCATTGGTGTGTCATTCCTTATCAGTAATATATTAACATATAATACTAGGAATGTCACAGTGCTCCCACTGACCCTTTTATACACAAAAGATTCATTCTCCTTTTTGATAAAATCAAACTCTTTTGATTGTCTCATCAAAATGAATGTTCCATCTTTGAGAAGCTTGCTTCAATCCATAAATGGATCATTGTAGCTTGAAACACGATTTGCTTCAACCTTTGAAACAAATTCCTCTAGCTGTATCATACATACATTCTCCTCAAGTCTTCATTGAGGAAGGACGTCTCCACATCTATTTTGTCAGATTTTGTAATAAGCTGCAATCACAAGCAAAATCCAAATGGACTTGAGCATTACCCGGTAATAAGGTTTTGTCACAGTCAACTCCTTGACTTTATTTGAAACCTTTTAAACAGGTCTGGTCTTATAAGTCTCCACCTTACCATTTGCCCTAGTCTTTCTCTTTAAAGACCCATATACGCCCTTCATAGCCTCATCGTATATAACTGGATCATCATCCTCTATAATGCGTACCTCATCATCATCCTCTATGATGAATCCATAACTCCTAGGTATCTTCGGTACTCTTCGAGATTTACGATTCGGTTGTGGTACAATAGGTCTATCTACAGGTCCCTCGGTTTGACTTAAAGTGTTTTGTGGTTCTTGAACTCTTTCAAGATCTATTACCCTCCCACTAGTTCCTTCAATGATAAACTTTTTTATCCAAGAAAGCAGCGTGTAGGATTATAGTAATAATACCCTAAACTTTCTTTAGGATATCCCACAACTCTGCACTTGTCAAATTTTATCCCAAATTTATCTTTTGAAACCTTTTCAACAGAAGTTGGACAACCCCTTATCTTAACATACTTAAGACTAGGAATCCTCCTTATCCATAACTTTTATAGAGTCTTGGGGCTGGATTTTGAGGTTACCTTATTTTGTAGATATGCAGCCGTTTCCAGGGCATAACCCCAGAAGGATACTGGAAGGTCGGTAAAAATCATTATAGACCGTACCATGTCCAATAAGTTATAATTTCTCCTTTTTAGATACACCAATCAATTATTGCGTATCAGGAGGTGTCCATTATGAGAAAATACCATTTTGAGATGATCTAGAAACTCATTGTACAAGTATTCATTCTTCGATCAGATCAAATTTTTTTAATACTTTGTCAATTTGTTTCACTTCTGAATTCTTTGAACCTTTCAAATGATTTAGACTTGTATTTCATCAAATACATATGTTCAACTCTTTGAATGATCATTTCCTTTTCTTTAACTAGTTTGTTCAATTTTCAAAATTATTTTTCATGTAAGTCAAGTTTACAAAGTCCATCAAGTGATCTTCTAGTTTCAAACAAAATATTATCATTATAAATAGAACAACAATTGTTCTTAAATATAATACCAGAACCTTCCTTGTCCAACAACGGAAGTAATAATGTTTCTTAAGAGAACTGGAACATAATAACAACTTATTAGCTTAATAGACTTGCCCGTAGGCAACGCTAAACTATAAGTTCCTACGGCTAATGTAGCAACCATTGCTCTATTCTTCACACGTAAGATTACTTGCTCTTTGTTTAGCTTTCTACTTCTGCTTAGTCTCTTCATTAGATTGCATATGTGAGAACTATAGCCGGTATCCAATACCCAAGTAGAACCTTGACTTACAGAAAGATTTATTTCAATCATGAACAAACCTATATCTGTAACCGAAGCTTCACTAAGCTTCTTCTTGGTTAGCCTCTACAAGATGCTCCTTACAGTTTCCTTTTCAGTGTCCAGACTTATTGCAGTGGAAGCAAACTCCTTTGCTATCTGCATCAGTTTTGTTCTTAGTGTCCTTAGTTATTACCTTTTCTTATACCTTCTTTGAATTGTTCTTCTTTTAAGAAGATCCTTTGGCCCTTTTCCGCTTTTTGGAAGAATTATTTGGTCTTTCTTGGTTGAAAAGTGACTCTTTACAGTTTTCAACGTGTTTAAGCAACTCAGGCAGGCTGACATATAGCTTGTTCATGTGAAAATTCACAATAAATTGTGATAAAGAGTCCGGGAGTGATTACAAGATCAAATTTTGGATCAACTCTTCATCCAATACAAAACCCAGTTGTCCCAATTGTTCAATCAGATTGATCATTTTTACGACATTTGTCTATACTGTAGTGCTATCGGTTATTCTAGATTGGAAGAGCTCCTTAGATATCTAATATCTAGCAGTCCTACTTTCCTCACCATTCAACTCTTTAAAGGTGCAGGAGTACAGTAGGAGCATCCATAGTTTCATACTGACGCTGAAGCTCGTTTCTCATGGATGCGAGCATGATGCATTGAGCCAACTGTGCATCATCTTGCCACTTTCTAAAAGTAGCAATCTTTTTCTCAGAGGCATTGTCTACAACCATTGCAGGGATAGGCATATTAATGACATAAGATAGCTTTTTAGCCTTGAGAACTATTCTCAAAATTCTTTAACTAGTCCTTTTAATTTGGTCCGGTTAATTAGCATCTAATATGCTCCGCAATGATAGTAAATTAGACATTGTAAAATTATGTAAATGAATTTGTAATTTAACAACATTTTAGCATATATTCATTTCTTAATTAATTACCAAAATAAATTAGATCTTTATTTTAAATTGGTATCTCTCACTTTTTCATCAAACTATATTACCCTCATTATATAGTCCGACAATTCTAATTAAAGATTTGCTAGTGAGAATAAAGATCCCATTTCAAATGTATATAGTCTTGTGTGTGCACAACAAGCTATATATAAATAAATAGGTAGATAACTATTGTCAATTACATCACTATGTAACTCCTTGTATTTTTCCTCTTAGATTATAATAGTTAAGTGTGTGCACATCCGAACTAAAATAATCTATGTTAAGTCCAACCTAGCAATTTTATATATGTGAAGAGAAAAAGACCGCCCTTGTGTGTGCACAACAAAACAGTAATGTTCAATTCATTAATAAGCATCAAATGTGATAAAACAACATCTTAAATATTTAATACTCGCCTTGTGTGTACACAACAAACTTATATTAAATATTTAATACTCTATTACTTTACCATGCTAGAAGGCGACGTTCGATATTCCTAATATCTTTGAACGCTTAGTAGTTAATATGATTTCTTTAAGGGGTTTGTTATTATTTGTCTCATCTTGTTTAGCGCGCATGCACATATATATATAAAATACGCGTCATATTATTTGACATGCGAAGCAAGTTGGATAATATATAATATATATATATATAATAATCATGCACATATAGAATACTATATTCTACCTAGATTGATTATGGACTTTTATTCTACTTTGTTTCACTAGAGCCACCATGTGAACCAAAAGGTTAAACCTAGGTTGCAAGAATTAAATTTAAATATAACTATTACATTTAAACCCGGGCTCCATTACAAACGGGTCTTCAAGCGCTCCTTGCTCCTTTGTCTCCAATTCTTCAAAATTAATTCTAACTAGTCCTATTACATAAACTATTTACAATAAATAGAAATCTTGATCAGCAGTCAAGGGGAAGTACATAGGAGGGAGATAAAATTTACATTAAGAAAAATTAGAAAAGACGAGGTACGCAGACCCCATTTATAAAAACCCATACATTCAAGCATCCTCTAAAATAATTCCAATCACACATTGGTCAATAATCCATAATCAATCCCTATTTATTATCATACATATCTCTATTTGTATCAATAAATAAAATTAATCTCATGAATAATAAAACCATTCCATATATGTATTGATATCAATTAATGGACAAAAATTTTTGCTAATATTTAGTTTTGAAACAAAATAAACTCTTTTATTTTAATTAAAAACAAAATACAAATTAAATTCCTTTAACTTTAGAAATCTGAAATCATATTTCAGATAAAATAAACATCTTTATTTTAAACTTTTATCAATTAAATAAACCATTTATGTTAATTGAGATAAACAAAAAAATTTTAAACTCTGTATACCGGCGCGACCGCGCTCCAAATTGAACTAGGAGCGACGCAGCCACGTTGCACCCCCAGAAGCGTTTTCTAGGTTAGGGCGCGACTGCGCTCCAAAATGAACTGGAAGCGGCGCGGCCGCGCCGCGATGCAGATTCAAAAAACAAATTTCATCCCAAAAATTCGATCGTACCGCATATCAATTCATACATGGAATCATCAAAATTAATAATTAACACAAGGATTAAGCTCTGATACCACTGTTAGGTTTGTATATAACGCAAGCATGAAATCAAATTACATAAATAGGACGGAAGCGTGATAAACCGGATTTTAAAATTTTTAATACAAACCATCACCATGATCTTTCCTTGTGTTCAATTATCAATTAACGAAAGAGATAGAGATTAAGAAATTATACCCTCGTAGAACCGTGCTTCCTAGGGTACAAGTTCACCTCCAATTCCTTCGCGTTCTCCTTGAATTTCACCGATTAAATTCCTTCCTTTGATCAACGTTAGCCACCCAAGTGTTTGGCCTCTAGAGGTGATCCACACAGGAATAATATCTATTCAAGAAGATGAGTGTTGACAAAACCCTAGTTTCTATCTCTATAGAAATTGCTAGTACTCTCCACAATCTAATGCAAGAGTGTGTAACCCTAATCTATAATAAGACTCCTCTTATTTATAGATGTACGAAAACCCTTCCCTAAACTATTTAGGATTAGAGTTTCTATTATAATTAAACTCCTTTAATTAATTATGCTCCTAATCCACTTAGGAATTCATGTGAGAGTAGTTCTATTAATTAATTCTCAATCCCTATTAGCAATTAAATAATAGTAATAATATTAATAAGACTCCTCTTATTAATTTATATTTAATATTTACAAAATATTAAATAATAAATATTAAGTTATTTAATTTATTCTATCTCCATAGACTAAATTAAATACACTTCTTATTATTACAATTATGTCATTTACTTCTTAAATAAATATTTTTCTTTTACAGTGTTACCCTTTAGGTTCTCCATATTAAACCGATTGTGAATAAATCAATTAGAACAATTCTAATCTTATGTAAATAAATAAATCAAACTATTTAATTCATTTAAATAAATAATATTTATTCTACAATAAGGGTAAATCCTTTAGCGATCAACGACTTTCCAGATAATATAGATTTCAACATTAATCACAAAATAACCTTTCAGTGAATAGCTACCGTACAATTCAATCCTTCTACCATACAATGTCCCAATTAAATATAAGACATGGATTTACTATCAAGTCTTATTTTATTTAATTATATGTATTTCGATTCTCAAACGCACAACTCTAAATCATGCAAATTAGAAACTCCTTTCTAATTTCATTCTGCCTTGGCCAAGGACTACTGAGTTGTCATTTATCGAATCACATAGGGCATTCACATCTTTTACTAGACATGGTAGATTCTATGTTGATCATTCACCTATCTCCATGTACAACTAATTATACCCAATCATACCCTTTGTTATACCCTAAAGGTCTTAAGGGACATGTCAAAGTATAACTCATCATACACAAGATACTATGATGATCTCAAGTCCAAGGATCACTTGTACTACTATCACTAGAGGAATTCCTATTGACAGGCGAGTAAAACTCCATTAGGTATTCCTTAGCGAGCCACGTTCAGTAAACTTATTCTCCAATAAGCACCTACATACTTGCTTTAGTGTCTCCACACAAATGATTATGAGATCAATCATCCCCTTCTTAAGAGCAAGTAACGTATGTACTAATCTATCCGGATTCACTAATCCCCTTTTTAGTAATCTAACGATTAGGAACGATTTTAGTTTGTGAGCTATCTAGAATTTAGATCTCATTAGTGTTGTCCGATTAATATAACGACAATTTACGCGCAAGTATACGCGATCAACAAGTAATAAAGAGTAAGTAGAGTATCGATCCCACGAGGAATTGTTACTAGTCTTTTCCAAATATTAATCTTTTATCATCTCAATCTTATTTAAACAAATGATAATTATTTTTGTTATTTTGCATTAATGAAGATAACAAATAATCAAAGAACTGTGAAAAGCTTTAATATAATGAAATCTAATATTAATAAGTCTAAGATTGCAATTTCCCCCAACACTTCATTTAAATATCCTAACTCTCTCTTTTCAACTAGTTAAATCACAAGGATTGTTACCTGAGAAATCACAAGTATGTCTAAGCCTCTCTCGATGGTCAAATACGTATTCCCCATTACGGTATATAGATATATCTCTATTCTACACACTAGCAAGATTCTCATATCAAGAACAATTAGTAAGGTGTATGTCACAAAACCTCATAAACTACTCCATCAATTACCAACTTTCGCAATAGAAATCATTAAGCATGGATTCTCCAATGAATACATGTGGTATTTAGGTATATGTATATCCTAAATACAATCAAATTATCCATTCATGAGGGTAATAAATAAAACACACGTCACATAATTTCATAAATTACCCATAAGAATATCTAATTTTCACATGATATCATAACAAGGTCTCAACCTATACTTCCTCTCTCAATTCCATATAAGTTACCAAGGTAATTACTAGCTAGGTAATTAATATATAAAGCACAAATTATGATATCCAATCACAAATAATTAACCAACATCAAAGAGAGAGCATTCAATTCAAACTATGTATTGGGTTCCATTGAAATCTTAGAAAACAAGTTCTAGGTCATCGTAACTACAAATAACATCATATTCAATTTATACATCATGTTGGATTACAAAATAGAAGGGAAAACTAGAGATAAAACCACTTTTGTAGATTTTCATATGATGTTTGATGGATTGATGATGAACCCTAGCTTCTCCTCCATGGTTTTGCAATCCTTGATTCTTTAGCTCCTTGGCCTTGCTTGATTTAGCTTGATTTTAGCACTTTGGCCCTCTAATTTGATGTATTGTGTAGCCTCCTCTCCCTAGAGTTGCTGATTTCTATCTTCTCTACATGCTATTCCGTGCCTCCTCTTTTAGTATAAACCCCCTGGATGCCTAACCTAGCTTAGCCCACCAAATTGGACCAAAATCCCGCACATTTTAGCTTTCTGCTACAGGCGAGCTCGCCCCGGCGAGGATTTTGGCCTAAGTTTTCTCGCCCCGGCGAGATCTCGCCGCGGCACGAAATTTGTGTAGGAAATTCCCGCCCCGGCGAGCTCAGGTAAAATGGTCATAACTTCTTCGTCCGAACTCGGATTTAGGCGCTTAAGTAGGCTATGGAAAGTTAAGAAGTAGTTCTACAACTTCCATAACTGGAGCTCGTCGAGATAATTGCCAGAGCAAAGCTCAAATGGAGCCCGAAGCAACTGCTGTGTAAATTTCATGCAAAAGCCGATGGTAAAAGGACCATAACTCTCTCATACGAACTTCAAATTAGATGATTCAAGATGTTCTGGAAAGCTACGATCAAAATCTACAACTTTCGTTCTTTGAGTTTTGAGAGATTCGGATTGCATCATGGGTAAACTTGAGAAACAAGTAGCAGGAATGCTAAATTCGAGCCAAAAACGCATCGATCCAAGGGCCTTTATTTCAATACCTACAAAACAATGTAAAAACACATAAAAGCACACAAATACATATAAAAGTAATACAAAACTATATTACACAATAATAAGATGAAAACACATAAAACCAAACGAAATAGCTAAAGACTTACAAATTATTAAGGCTAAAAGTACCCAATTTGTGTATATAAAACACACTTATCAATTAGCATGATCACCATCATAATTCTAAAAGCATTGCTCAAAACTATGGGTTTATCATATTTAATATAACAGCACCATGTAGATAATGTAAAATGCCTTTTAAGAAAATCAATTCTTTTATTAATAAATGAATAAGATTACAAGGTATATGCTACATCATATCAAATATGATTGGCTTGTGTGCATACTACTTTCATATACTACTGGCAGAAGCTCTTTCTCAGTAGTTGTGTAATTAAGCTGAGCATCTGTCAAGGTTTTGCTGGCGTAGTATATAGTGTGAAACACCTTAACTCTCTGTTGTCCCAACACTGCCCCAATAGCATAATCGCTGGCGTCGCATATGAGTTCAAAAGTCAATGACCAGTCAGGGACCACTACAATAGGAGCTGGGACGAGTCTCTTTTTCAGCAGATTAAAAGCTTCTAGGCAGGCCTCATCAATCTTGAAAGGCATGTCCTTTTCCAATAGGCTACACAACAGCTTGGTAATTTTAGAGAAGTCCTTGATGAACCGCCTGTAAAATCCTGCGTGCCCCAGAAAACTCCTAACTTCTTTTACTGAAGAAGGCAGAGGAAGATTATCAATAATATCAACATTTGCTCTATCTACTTCAATCCCACTAGAAGACACTCTATGTCCCAGAATAATCCCTTCTCTTACCATGAAGTGGCATTTCTCCCAATTCAGAACCAAGTTCGTCTCAACACATCTTTTCAAAATTGCAGTCAAATTTTGTAGACATGCTTCAAAAGAACTCCCAAAAATAGAGAAATCATCCATAAACACCTCAAGTGTCTCTTCCACCATATCAAAAAAGATAGACATCATGCAATGCTAAAATGTTGCAGGTGCATTACATAACCCAAAGGACATTTTTCGGAAGGCAAAGGTCGCATATAGACATGTAAACTTTGTTTTCTCCTGATCATCGGGTGCTATAACAATTTGATTGTACCCCGAGTATCTATCCATAAGACAATAGAACTCATGCCCAGTGAGTCTATCAAGCATTTAGTTAACGAATGGCAGAGGAAAGTGATCCTTGCAAGTGGACTTGTTCAGTTTCCTATAGTCCATACATACCCTCCATCCAGTCACAGTCCGTGTTGGGATAAACTCATTATTCTCGTTAGACACCATTGTCATGCTGCCCTTTTTTGGCACACAATGTATTGGACTAACCCATGGACTGTCAGATATGGGGTAGATAATGCCCGCATCCAGTAACTTAATAATTTTAGTTCTGACAACCTCCTTCAAGATGGGGTTCAACCGCCTCTGATAATCAATAGAAGGTTTAGCCCCCTCCTCAAGGAGGATGTTGTGCATGCATAAAGAGGGACTGATGCCCTTTATATCTGAGATAGACCACTCCAAAGCTGTTTTATATGCCTTGAGGACTGCGAGGAGCTTCTCCTCTTGGGCCTCATCTAGTGATGCAGAAACTATAACTGGCAAGGTAAACGCATCGCCTAGATAGGCATATCACAAGTGGCTTGGCAAGGGCTTAAGATCAAGCTCAGGTGGTTCTATAACTGAGGGGTGTGACTGGGACATGGATGCTTCATGCTCATTCAAAGATTCAAATTGTCTCTTAAACATATTTGATCTAGGGGTTGCTTCCAACCACTGAACATGTTCGAGATGAGAGGCATCCTCTATATTACATGCTCCAATCAAAATGACCTCAAGCGAGTCAGGAAAGTAATTTTCATAGAATACTTCTCGCATAGCTTCGTCAATCACATCGACTCGGAAGCAATCATCAGAGGCACTGGGATACTTCATAGACTTAAAGACATTGAACGTTACTTCCTGGTCTTGTAGTCTCATTGTGAGTCCCCCCTTCTGTATATCTACCAATGTCTTGCATGTTGCTAGGAATGGTCTGCCCAAGATGATAGGGACTTCCCTATCCTCCTCGCAATCCAGAATAATAAAATCAGTGGGGAAGATGTACTTGTCCACCTTGACGAGCACATCTTCCACTATTCCCTTTAGATAAGTAATGGATCTATCGGCCAGCTGCAGAGTCACACTGGTAGGCTTTACCTCATTCAGCCCCAACTTCTTGTAGATAGAAAGGGGCATCAAATTAATGCTAGCTCCTAAGTCACATAGGGCTTTTCCGATAAACTGATCCCCAATAGTGCATGGTATAGTGAAACTCCCAGGGTCTTTTAACTTGGCTGGAAGCTTGCTCTGAAGGATTGCACTACATTCCTTAGTAAGTGCCAATGTCTCATAGTCCCCATTTTCCTCTTCTTAGACAAGATGTCCTTCATAAATTTCACATAGCTGGGCATTTGCTCCAGTGCCTTCGCAAAAGGGATATTGATGTGAAGCCTCTTGAAAATTTTTAAGAACTTGGAGAACTGTTTCTCAAGCTTTTGTTTCTGAAGGCGTTGGGGAAATGGTAGCTGTTGGACTATAGGACTAGGCTTGCTAACAGTTAGGGTTGGTATTGTGGATTTCTCCTTTACATTCTCCTCTCCCCCAGACTTGTCACAATTTAGCTCCACATTGCTTTCCTTCTCAACAACTTCCTGATGCACTGTTGAGGTCTCTCCTCCAGTTTCATTCAATATTGTGCCACTTCGAAGGGTGACTGCCTTGCATTGCTCCTTGCCCTCCCGTTTCGGGTTGACATCCATGTAGCAAGTTGCCCAAAGGACGGCTATTAAAAGCAATTGCTAACTGTCCCAATTGGACTTCCAGATTCCGGATCGCTGCCTCTTGAGTGAGGCTCCTTGTTTCATTCTGAGAAATATATCTCGAGAGGAGATCTTCCACACTAGGTTTCCTGTCCTGTGGAGGTGGCGGTGGGTAAGATCCTTGAGGATGCTGTTGATTTTGAGATTGAAACCTAGGAGGATGTGAATATGGTGGCCTGGTGGTAGAGGGTTGGGCATGGTTGCTGTTATTGTTACTCCATGAGAGATTTGGGTGATTTCTCAGTCCAGGTTGGTAGTGTGTGGGGAGATTGGAATTCTGTTATCGCCCGTAATTAGAGACACACTGAACTGATTCCGAGCTAATGGGACACTGTTCAATCGGGTGACTTTTCGCACACAATTCACATGGCACAATGACACTCTGCACCGACTGCTTCCCCATGGCATAAATTTTCTTAGCAAGGCTATCGACATGTGCAAATAATGCAGTTACTGTGTCAACCTCATACATACCGGCCACTTTACTCAGCATTTTCCTCTCCGTCGGCCATTGATAATTATTTGCTGCCATAGTTTCCAATAGCTTATAAGCTTCGTCATATGTCCTTCCCATAAATGCTCCTCCATATGAAGCATCAATACTTGATCTGGTATGCCCTGATACCCCGTTGTAGAAAGTCTCCACTAATAGCCAATTCGGCAGGCTATGGTAAGGACACTTTCTTAACAGGTCCTTGTATCTTTCCCATGCTTCATAAAGAGTCTCAGCATCTAATTGTGAGAAAGACATGATGTTATTTTTGAGCTTGGCAGTTTTCGCTAGCGGGAAGAATTTTGCCACAAATTTCTAGGCCACATCAGCCCATGTGGTAATTGAGCCCGAGGGAAGCGAGTGTAACCAACTCTTAGCCTTATCCCGTAGGGTAAAAGGAAATAGTCTGAGCCTGATTGCGTCTCCAATCACTCCGTTATATCTGAAGGTGTCACAGATTTTCACAAAGTTGACTACATGATCATTAGGGTCATCATTCGGCATCCCCCCAAGCTGTAAATTATTTTGGAACATTTGAATTATGCCTGGCTTAATTTCAAAGCAATTTGCTTCAATAGCGGGCCTTTGTATACTAGCATGTAAATCTATGACACGCGGCATTGCATACTCCAATAGAGATTTCTGAATTTCCTCGGCCATTATAACTGGAGTAGGTATTTCCCTAGCTCTCTTTCTTCTCAGTCGTCTGAAAGTTCTGTCCACCTCAGGGTTAAGAGGTAATAAATTCTGATTCCTGCGAGGTGGCATACACAGTCTAGAGTACTTGACAAGAAGATTAAACAGATAAGTCAGTTTAAATTAAGATTATTTTGAATTAGTATTAATATTCAAAGTTGTGTGCTTTAAACTATAAGGTAAATGCAGTGAAATAGGGAAGCGAGTTGTAACAAAGATGACAAGCTAGGATTACAACTCCCCTAGTGCCTTACCTAAGATTCCTAACTCTCCATTTAACTAACAAATCACAAGAATGGTCAACCGAGAACATAAGGTACACATAAGCCTCTTCCGACTGTCAAATGCATATCCCTTAGCTAGATAAATCACAATATTCCTATGGTGAAAATAACTAGACTAAGGGTCATTAATCATAATCTCAATGGTTACACATGGCAAATAGACATATTCCTATTCTATCATGCAATTTTTGCACTCATTCCATTGGGCCATGGTCATAACAAGTGTTGTTGTACTTAAGGAAAGGTGTAACATCAATTTTCCAATATCAATTAATACCTAAATCAATTCCTATCTCAAGCAATTGATACGTAAGCATTAAATACAACAATCCATTTACAACATGATTCATTATATAAATATGAGAGAAATTCATATTAAGCTAATCATTAGGTTACATTGCAATCTTAGAAATGTAATTAGTTCATAACTATAGAACTAATTAACACAGTCATACTGTTCAACATGATCAAAATTACACAAATGAATGAAAGATTTGAAATAAGAAAACTCCTTTTCGGAAGTGTTCTTGATTCAACTCCTCTCCTTTGTGTGGCTGCCTCCTTCTTTCTCTCAATTTCAAGATCTCCCCAAAATGGGCAGCAATTAGGTCATTTAAGGAAGGGTAGGTGGCTGGGCACCAGAGCTCGTGCTGCGGCGTGGGCCTTGCGCCTTGCCTTGGCGCTGTGGCGTGGGTTCCGTGTCTTGGCCAAGAAGGGGTTGCTGCAGCACCAGTCCATTAGGAATGGTCACGCTGCAGTGCGAGTGGTATGTGAGCTGGCGCTGCGGCGTGGGCTTTGTGCCTTGCCGTGGTGCTGCGGCGTGGGCTTTGTGCCTTGCCGTGGTGCTGCGGCGTGGGCTTTGTGCCTTTGGCCAGCTAGGGGTCCTTTTGTCCCTTTTAGCCGCAAATGACCAAATCTCCCACCTGAAAAGCATTAAAGCAGAGATAACAAAAATAACATAATAAGGCACCAGAAGGTATGACAATCAAGCAATCTCTTAAGTGATAAGGAGTCCGATTCGCAGGTATAAATCTCACTCATCAGTTAATAATTTTCGTTTCAGGTTATCTTTATATGTTTAATTGGTTTGTAGTTGTAGTATACCTAGCAAGGAACAATTACATCCATCAAGACCTCATTAAATATATTACATGAACAAGATTTAGGCCGCTCAAAGCTTGTCAGAAACCTGTCAAAGCTGTTCTTCGCTTTTCTGGGTTGTCTAGAAACAGAACGCTCGTGGTCGGTCAACGGGTTTTGACCCTTAATATCTTTTAATTGAAGTATTTTTTTAGTGTTCTACCAATTCAAATCTATAAACCTCATGGCATAATACAAATACAAACTTTAAAACACATCAAACAACCAATTTAAGCCGATCAAATCGTCTAAAAAAGTGGCTTATCAGACAGTTCTGGGTTGTCAAGAACAGTTCATGTTTTTCATTATTTTTGACCATTTAAACGTTATGGATCCATGTTTTATCAACCCAGATCATTAAATAACATGTTATTATATATCCCTAAATATCTAAACATAACATCTAACAAAGCTTTAAAGATATAGTATAAAATTAGGTTTTTGCACCTTTTTGAGCTACTTTTGATCTGATCTTTTTGATTCTGTTCTTGCAATTGTAGAGGCTTCTTATGGTTTGATTATAAGTATTTAGGCTTCAAAATTTCATAGCTCTTATGATCAGATTACTTGTCTATTTATAGAACTTGCAAGTTTAGGGTTTTTAGGTCTTTTTTCCAATTTTGCCTCCACAAATATCTTTACCTTTTTACTTGTGCTACTTGCAATCTGATCCAAGCCTCCTACTTGTGCTAGAGCAAGATCAGATCAAGCTAGCATACTCCTAACTCAATTCTAATTGGGTAGTTTGTTAATTTTAGGTTTAATTAGCACTAATTAATATTAGATTTTTGTAAATCATATTTAGGATGTTTAATTATGTTTAGTAATACTTTAATTAAGTTTATATATATCATAATTAAGGTTTATCATTTCATAATTAAGGTTTAGGAATTTCATATTTAGAATTAGGGTTTACTAATTAGGGTTAGGGTTTTTCGAATTTATGATTTAGGGTTTTAATCCTTCAATTAAGTTTTAAATTCTAAGTTAATGATTCATAATTTATATAATGATTTATTACTTAAGAATTATGATTCATTACTTAAGATTTAATAATATCAATTAGGATTCTTGTATACCAATTAGAGTTTCGGTTCGCAATTTCAGTTAACAATTATCAATTATGGTTTTATAATTAGGATTTATAATTTAATTTATCATTTTAAACCCTAATTAACTTATTTAGATTTTTATCAGTTAATATATTATTATATTAATTTCGAAGCACGAGAAATCACTTTGTCATTCCCAAGCACGACACAACAGCTTACTAAAATAATTTGTCAGGATGCTTCTCGGTGAAATCGTGGAAAACACGACAAATCATTTTGTCAGTGTAAGCACGACTAAGCGGCTTCGGAAAAATTTTTATTTAACCTAATTCTTTAATAAAATATATAATCACATAACACAAAGTCGGAATAAGAAATTTCATTTAATAAACACATAATTTACATATACGAATCTTATTAAGGTCTGGAATATCACAAAAGCTAAAGGAAAGAGAAGAGTAGATGAAATCGCAAAATAGGAGTCTAAAAGATCTGACTCAAATCAGGATCGTAGAGTTCTCATTCTTGTTGATGACCAACCCTTGAGCAAGAAGAAAAAGGTTGAGAAGAAGAAAGTTGAGGAAGTAAAGAAAGTTGAGATGAAGAAGGTTGAGAAGAAGAAAAAGGCAACCCCCAAAGTGCCTAAGAAAAATCCATTCAAGTTAGTTGATTAATCTGTGAAAAAGAGGGCGGAAAAAGAAGTTTCCAAGGATATTCTGAAAGATTTCTCGAGTTCAGAAGAAAACAAAGAAGAAGAAGACATCATCAAGCCTGTCCCCAAGACTGCTCCAAGGAGAATAAGCATGTGAATACGACAGCAATGGAAAGACCCTGTCAGCTCGGGGCCTCCTCAAGTCATAGAAATTGATGATGAAGAATCACCTAGACTTATAAGAGATAGAAATGGAAAGAATATAATCTCCTCATCTGAGGATGATGAATCATCTATGAGGAACTCAGGAACTGAATCAGATAATGATGAAGATCTTAAGTTAGAAGAATAAGATATGACAGTGTCAGAACAAGAAGCAAAAATAGTTGTGAAGGTTTCCACACCTAAGCCACAGACTGATAATGAAATGGCCATGAAGGACATTTCTCCTGAGCCTCAAGACAATAATGATGAAATGGCTAAGACGGCCTCAGAGCCTGAGCCAAGTTTGGAAAATAAGATGGCAAAAATATCACTAGTGCTTAAGCTAAGGCATGAAGAAGAAAAAGTTGTTCCACCTGATTCACAAGACACTGAAGATATTGAAGCTGTAATCTTAGAAAAACCGTAACCAGAACCAGAAGAGGAAGAAAGTGAGAAAGAAGAGGTTGTGAAGGTTGTTACACCTAAACCCAGTAAAGAAGGTGATGTGACAGAGAAAGCGTGTACGCCTGATGCATGTGAAATGGAAGATAAAAGAGCTACCATGGCTGAAGAGCCAGAACAAATGGAAGTAGTTGAAGAACAAATGGTTATGAAGGTTCGCTCACCTGGGCTACAAGAAAGTGATGATAACTAAGCTGAGCCTGTAAGTGTAGAAGATGAAGATGTGCAAGTTATAAGCTATAAACTAAAGAAATCAAGGAAAAGGACGAGATCAAGTAGGACTACCGATAAGGTATAGCAGAAAAAAAGGAAGAAAGAAAGAAGGTTGAGAAAAGCAGAAAAGGAGGAAAGGAAGAAAAGAAAAGCCGACAAGAAGATAAAGAGAAATATGAAAGCTAAGAAGAAGAGAATCTCTAGAACAACCAGTAGTCTCTATGGTCTAAAGATGGATAAAACTACTATTCTCTATGATCATGAGAATGTACAACTATTGAATTTCCTACCTACACTACCGTTGCTAAGAGCCATATATTTGAATTATCAAAGTTCTATACGGTGGAACTACTCAACGTTTCCCAATCTCAATCTTGATGCACAAAATTTTCCAAGGATTCTATCGTTTGCAACTCTATTGATCTGCAATGAACCTTTTTACTCAACTTATCGTAGCTTTTAGGTAATCTCGATCTCAAATCTGACAGTCTTTCATTCATCTATTCCTTCATTTTTTGATATTACTGAAGAAGTCGTAGAGTCTCCCTCTACGATCTTCGAGCAACCTCTGTTCATAGACC
This sequence comes from Aralia elata, assembly GCA_034770075.1. Taxonomy (NCBI): domain Eukaryota; kingdom Viridiplantae; phylum Streptophyta; class Magnoliopsida; order Apiales; family Araliaceae; genus Aralia; species Aralia elata. Next base: position 50,736,462 of record CM068382.1, read on the forward strand.
AATCCAACTTTGTATTCATAAAGTCCAATCACTCTGCGAACAAGGATCAAAATACTATTTTCTCAATCGTAGAGTCTCTTCACTTTACGAATGACTCAATCGAACTTCATCCTCCAATCACAGAGTCTCAAAACACTACAATTGATGATCAAAATACTACGTCTCATACACAAACCCTTGTACCTATCCATTTTCCATTTCCCACACCAACACTTAATCATGAATCAATAGCTCCTTCAGACATCCCTTCTTCATCCAAGAATACAGATGCGCTTGCGAAAACTATGTATGTAGCAGTAGGTTACATCTCTGAACATGATCCACTAAGACTTATCTTCCAAAACATGTCACATCTTGACCGAGATCAGACTTTCTTCAGTACTCTTGAAACACAGAAGTTCATCTTTCATAATATTCAACAACAAAGTGAGAACTTCATCGAGGTTGTGACAACCAAAATTCTTGAATTCAATTTTGCCTTCAAAGAGAATCCAAACATGTAATGGTTCATACTAAAATTGCTCCTTCCCCAGATAGTATGATGACAAAAAGGGGGAGAAAAGAATAAGGCAGAATGAAGGTCTGAATGAAGGTGTAAACTACAGGAGAAAAAGAGTAAGGCAAAATAAAGATGGAAGAACAAACAGGGGGAAATAAGAAGAAACATGATGAAGAGCTGAAAAAGAAGTAAAGGGAAAGTCCCAGGGCAAATGAAGGAGAAAGTAACGAAAAAGATTAAAAAAGCATGAAGAGAAAAGATAAGTAGAAATGTTGGTGATGGCTAGTAGAAGTCAAAAGAAGAATCCATGTAGTAAGGGGGAGAAAGAAAGCAAGTTGGAGTCATAATCTCAAGGGAAGAAAAAGCTATCAATAAGTAAAGGTGAAGCATCAGAAGAGAAATTGAAATCTCAAAGAAATAGAGGAAAAGAAGAAGTCCTTGAGGTCAAAGCCTTAGGGGGAGATAAGAAGTAAGCAAGGAAATAACATACGAATCAAGGAAAGGAGCAGAAGTCAATCATTCAGAATGAGATGTTGAAGCAAGGGGGAAAGGTAAAACAAAATTGAGGAGCAAGAAGACTTAAAAGGTATTAAGATCACTTCATCTAAAAGGCAGTGCAGTAAGTTTTGGTTTTGATAAAGAAAGGTTTCTTTGTATTCACTCTTGTATTATATAAGAATTACATCACCTAAATAAACTCATCATTTTGCACTAACAGTACAGTAACTTACTGTATTTTAAGCCATGATAAGTTTCAAGTAAATGCATATCTATATCGATATATGTTTTGTCATCATCAAATAGGGGAGATTGTTAGAGTCTGTTTAATTTGATGATGAAAGTGTTTATGTGATAAATGTGATTATGTGTTAAAAGTATTTATATGATAAATGTGATTATGTGTTTGTGTTGAAAGTATAAATGTGTTGAATGTGAGTCAACATAGCTGTTTGAGTTAATGATGAATTACTGTTGAATCTGTATACTATTTTTGTAAAGTCGTTAATAATAAAATGATGTACAAGGACTTAGAATAGAGTGATCAAACTTGTTAGGATGATCGTTTAAGTTGATTTTATATGTAATAGATAGGATTAATCGTAGACTTACTCTGCATGTTCGTAGGATAAATGTTGAGTAATCTAGATGTTCGTAGAACAATTTGATTAATGTATATTTCTATAAGTAACTTTTATAAAGTCCTTCAATAAAAGATATATGTAGAAGGACTTAGATTAGAAAGATCAAATATGTTAGGTTGATCTTACTGAGCAATTAAATGGATAGTCGATAGGAGTAACCGATCGCTGAGTTACTCAGCCAATTCGTAATCTACAGATGATAGATTGCAGAGTCAACTCTTGTTCGTAAAGCACCAGATCGATCGTAAAGGTCATATCAAGCAGTAAGGTGAAGTAGACAGATTATCACAAAGTTGCAAGGTTATCTCAGAGCTAAAGGAGAAATTACAGAGTCTACAATCAAGATTGTAAAGCTGCCTTCTGAATCGTAAAGTGAAAACTGAGATAGCAGAGTAAAGAAGAGATAGTAAGGTCTGTCTGAGCATCATAGAAAGATAGATCGCAGAGTTTTTATACTTATCACTCATAAAGGTCACAATTGGTTCGTAAAGTAAACATATGTTCATAAAGTGAACCAAGAATCACAAAATCAAGCAAAGATCGTTAAGTGAAGACTGAACGTAGAGTACTTTAGGCAACCACCGAGTTTAAGTCTAAAGAGTAAAGGGTCTTAAGGATCGTTCAGTAAAGTTAAGATTGTAAAGTCAGCTCCAGAATCATAGAGTAATACTCATAGAGCTGATCTTAGAACATTTCACTCTTCGTAGAGATAAGTCAAGTTTGACAAAAGACTAATATGGAGCAGTGTTGATTAAAGATCCCGATGCATTCTTCAAATATCCTTGGTAAAAATTGAAGATCAAGAAATGTGTCCACCAGCTAGTTTACTAAAAGCGATATCTCTATAGTGTTAGGTAAGAAAGCAGACTGACGTGATAGGAAAGTCAAAAAGTAACTGACACATAGACTTAAATGTCAACATTAAGGATCCAAGAAGAAATGAAGCATTAAATGCATCAACAGAAACTCTCTAACGAAAAAATCTATGAAGGACTATAAAAAGCAACAAGATTCAAATTCAAAAAATAGAGATGAAAGTACGGATCATCATCTTAGAAGAGCACAAAGATGAATTTCTCCAAAGTAGAGCAAGTCCCACTCTACGACTTAAGATGTGTTCAAGCTGTTAAGAACTAGATGTTAGGTTTGTATATAACGCGAGCATGCAATCAAATTACACAAATATAGCGGAAACGCGATAAAATCAGATTATAAAATTTTATACAAACTATCACCATGATCTTTGCTTGTGCCCAATTATTAATTAAACGAAATAGATATAGAATAAGAATTATACCCTCATAGAACCGTGCTTCCTCGGGTACAAGTTCAACTCCAAACCCTTTCGCGTTCTCCTTGAAATTTACCGATTAGATTCCTTCCTTCGATCAACGTTAGCCGGCCAAGTGTTTGGCCTCTAGAGGTGATCCACCAAAGAATAATATATATTCAAGAAGATGGGTGTGGGCAAAACCCTAGTTTCTATCTCTATAGAAATTGTAAGTACTCTCCCAACTATTGGAAGTGTGTCTCACTATCTAACCTATTCCATAATAAGATTTCTTTTATTTATAGATGTAGGCAACCTTCCTAAACTATTTAGGAATATGGTTTTATTTAATTAATTAAATTCTTTTAATTAATTAGTCTCCTAATCCAATTAGGAACTTATGACAGTATTTATATTAATTAATTCCTAAACCATTTAGAAATTAAATAATAATAGTAATAATATTAATAAGACTCCTCTTATTAATTTATATTTAATATTTTCAAAATATTAAATAATAAATATTAAGCTATTTAGTTTTACCTATCACCATAGCATAAATTAAATATACATAATATATTATTACTATTATGCCATTTATTTCTTAAATAAATATTTTTCTTTTGCGGTGTGACCCTTTAGATTCTCCATTTTTAACCGGTTGTGAATAAATCAATTAGAACAATTCTAATTTTATTTAAATAAATAAATTAAACTATTTAATTTTATTTAAATAAATAATATTTATTCTACAATAAGGGTAAGCCCTCGTAGCAATCAACGACTTTTTAGATAATATAGATTTCAACATTAATCACAAAAGAACCTTTCAGTGAATAGTTACCGTGCAATTCAATCCTTCTACCATATAATGTCTCAATCAAATATAAGACATGGAATTACTGTCAAGTTTTATTATATTTGATTATATGTATTTCGATTCTCAAATGCACAACTCTAAATAATTCAAATTAGAAATACCTTTCTAATTTCATTCTGCTTTGGCCAAAGACTTCTGAGTTGTCATTTATCGAATCACATAGGACATTCTCTCCTTTTACTAGAAGTGGTAAATTCTTTGTTGACCATTCACCTATCTCCATATACAATTTATTATACCCAATCATACCCTTTGATATACCCTAAAGGTCTTAAGGGACATGTCAAAGTATAACTCATCATACATAAGATACTATGATCATCTCAAGTCTAAATATCACTTGTACTACTATCACTTAAGGAATTCCTATTGACAAACAAGTAAAATTCCATTAGGTATTCTTTTAGCGAGTTACGTTCAATGAACTTATTCTCTAATAAACACTTACATACTTGGTTTAATGTCTCCACACAAATGATTATGAGATCAATCATCCTCTTCCTAAGAGCAAACAAAGTATGTACTAATCTATCCGAATTCACTAATCCCCTTTTTAGTAATCCAACGATTAGGAACAATTTTAGTTTGTGAGCTATCTAGAATTTAGATTTCATTAGTATGATCATCAACATGATTCTAAAAGCATTGCTCAAAATTATGGGTTTATCATACTTAATATAACAACATCATGTAGATAATGAAAATGCCTTTAATAAATTCTTTTATCAACAACCGAATAAGATTACAAAGTATATGTTACATCATATCAAATATGATTAGCTTATGTGCATACTACTTTCAATCTCCCACTTTCACTAAAGCCAATTGCCATGGTATCTAATACCCTTCTTCTCTAAGTGACGATCATCCTGCTGTTGGATAAAGCCTTAGAAAATGGATATGCAATGTTGTTCTTGAAAGTCCAATATCTCTATAGTGACTTCTCCTCTTTCAATGATTTCTGTAATCAAATGAAAGTGCCGCAACACATGTTTGAATCCAAGATGAGACTTAGGAACTATTCCTAGTTATGTAATGAACTTTTCCATCCAAACAATCAACTTCCAGCTTAATTTACAACTATATACTTTGTCTTTGTCACTAAACCAGTAACTCTTTGCTGTTTGGAACTTTTTCAATTCACTACACCACCATTCAAGGTAACGATTTATCCTAAAGTGAATTTGTTATCCTCTTGGTCAATCTGAAAAACTTGAGTCTGTTTAACCCTCTAATTTTTTAATTCAGACTCACCATGAATCATGATCACATCCTTAATACCGGTTAAGTACTTAAAGATGTTTTTCACTATGTTAAAGTGATTTTCTCCAAAATATGACTGATCAACATCAGGTCTTGTACATTTCATTGCATACATGATAGTAACTCATGCAATCTATGTTTCATTGGGGACAATTTAAAGAGATACACTCCATGGCTCATCATCATGAGACCTCTCTTGGAGTTTGCCATACTAAACGCCTTTAATATTAAATGAATATACGTTCTTTGGGTCAAGCCAAACATCCTTTTAAATCTATCTATATAGATTTATATCCCCAATTTATAAGATGTTCCTCCTAAGTTATTCATAGAGGAATGTTTAGACAATTTTATCTTTACTGATTGTAGCACTGGTATGTCATTCTTTATCAGTAGTACATCAACATATAATACCAGGAATGTCACAACGCTCCCACTGACCCTTTAATACACACTAGGTTCATTCTCGTTTTTAATAAAATCAAACTCTTTTGATTGTCTCATCAAAACGAATGTTCCATCTTTGAGAAGCTTGTTTCAATCCATAAATGGATCGTTGTAGCTTATATACACGCTTTACTTCAACCTTTGAAACAAGTTCCTCTGGCTGTATCATACACACATTCTCCTCAAGTCTTTATTGAAGAAGGATGTCTCCATATCCATTTGCCAAATTTCATAATAAGCTGCAATCACAAGTAAAATTCGAATGGACTTGAGCATTGCTACAGATGAGAAGATTTCATGATGGACAACTCCTTACCATTATTTAAAGTCTTTTTATCACCATTCTGGCCTTATAGGTCTCCACCTTGCCATCTGCTCCGGTCTTTCTTTTAAAAACCCATTTACACTCTATAGGCACTATGCCTTTTGGTGGAGTAACCAGAGTCTATACTTGGTTCTCATACATGGAGTCCATTTTGGATTTCATGATCATCTGCCATTTCTCTAAGTGTCAACTACTCATAGTCTCATCGTGTATAATTGGATCATCATCCTCTATAATGTGTACCTCATCATCATCCTCTATGATGAATCCATACCTCCTAGGTATCTTCGGTACTCTTTCAGATTTACGATTCGGTTGTGGTACAATAGGTCTATCTACAGGTTCCTCAGTTTGATCGACTTATAGTGCTTTGTGGTTCTTGAACTCCTTCAAGATCTATTACCCTCCCACTAGCTCCTTTAATGACAAACATCTTTATCCAAGAAGGCATCGTGTAGGATTATAGAACTCTTATCCTAAACTTTCTTTAGGAAGTTTCATAAATCTGCACTTGTCAGGTTTTGTCCCAAACTTATCGTTTTGAAACATTTTCACATAAGTTGGACAACCCCTTATCTTAACATTCTTAAAACTAGGAATCCTCCCTATCCATAATGTTTATGGACTCTTGGGGCCGGATTTTGAGGTTACCTTATTTTGTAGATATGCAGCCGTTTCTAAGGCATAACCCCAGATGGATACTAGAATGTCGGTAAAAATCATCACGGACTGCACCATATCTGATAGACTCCACGGCACGCTTGCGTGAGGTGGTCGTCGCCCGGATCGTTTCTAACAAGTTGATAGGATGGATAGCTTGCAACACCTTAACCCCTCGCCTATATGTAGACGGTAATCTTGGTATAATTGCTTGCTTAGGAAATTTGCGGAGGATGAACACCAACGACACTTCGATCCCTCGCTTATATTGAAGCGGTAATCTCGGTACTATCGACGATTGATGCGGTAGAAGACGCCACACACAACTATGAATGGTTGTATGATAAGTCAATTATGAATCTAAAAAGAAGAACTAAGGAACACTTAGGAATTCTTCAAAGAACCACAAGTAGAGAAACAAACTCACAATAGTATTGATAATCTGAAAATTGATATGAATGAATGATTTTACATCCTAGCATCACTTGGTATTTATAGGAACTCATGGTGTGTTAAACCATCATCATAAGTCAAGATCTAACAACTAATCACATCACATGTATCAGCCACCCAAAGAATTTAACAATCCAAAACATGTGATGTGTTAAAAGTCCAAATCAAACAACTATAAACTGATCAGCACATTGTAAGCTATTTGTACACCTGATAAATTTCGAATTTGGACTTGGGCCAAGAATAAAAATTGTAGCCCTGGAGTTTCTAATGAATTTAGGCTTTTAAATCACCTCATTTGGAGTTTGGAAACTCAAGTTATGGCCAAAATACGAACTGATGTCAAACTAGTCCAAAAGTGCGAAAATGCTGATTCTTTTGTGTCGGTTCGGGTATGCTTGCTTCCAATGTGTTTATGAACTTTGCATGCTTGTAACCCGTCTCTATAACCTCTATGCTCGATCCAACCTCGGTCCATAATTTATAAATCATCCCGTTAAGTCCTTCTTTGAAGCGTTTAGCTCGTGTCCTCGTAATGGGTCCAAGTGGCATATGCAATGGATCCACTTGTGTTTTGTCAAGGGCTTGTGAACTAAGGATGTCCTCATCATACCTCTCTTCTTGAAAATGATTTGTCCTCAAATCTTCACCTACGTCAAACGGGCTTAGATCAGAAACATTGAAAGTTGCACTAACATTATACTCACCGGGTAAGTCCAATTTGTAAGCATTGTTGTTAATGCGTTCAAGCACTTGAAATGGTCCATCTCCTCTTGGAAGTAATTTCGAACGCCTTTGAGCAGGAAATCTTTCCTTACGCATGTGTAGCCATACCCAATCCCCGGGTTCGAAGATTACTTGACACCGACCCTTGTTGGCCTGTTTGGCATATTGATCCGTCCTCTTCTCAATGTTGAGTCTTGTCTTCTCATGTATCTGCTTAACAAAATCATCTTTGTTTTTGCCATCCATGTTAGTATACTCGAAAACAGGTAATGGTGACAAATCCAAGGGTGTTAAAGGATTAAAGCCATACACAATTTCAAAAGGAGAGAATTTAGTAGCAGAGTGAACAGACCTATTATAAGCAAACTCAAAATGTGGTAAACACTCTTCCCAAAGCTTAATATTCTTTTTAATGATAGCCCTCAATAAAGCAGATAGAGTTCTATTAACTAATTCCGTTTGGCCGTCAGTTTGTGGATGACAAGTAGTTGAAAACAGCAGTTTAGTTCCTAGTTTACACCACAAAGTTTTCCAAAAATAGCTTAAGAACTTAGCATCTCTATCCGAAACAATTGTTCGGGGCATGCCATGCAAACGCACAATGTCTCTAAAGAATAAATCAGCAACATGGGATGCATCATCAGCTTTGTGGCATGGGATAAAATGTGCCATTTTTGAAAATCTATCCACGACCACAAATATAGAATCATGACCATGCTTAGATCTAGGTAAACCCAATACAAAGTCCATAGACAAATCAATCCAAGGTTCACTCGAAATAGGCAATGGTGTGTATAACCCATGGGGTTGAACACGAGATTTAGCTTGACGGCATGTAATGCATCTATCACAAATTCTTTCTACATCTCGTTTCATATGGGGCCAATAGAAATGTTCTTTTATCACAGATAAGGTCTTATCAACGCCAAAATGTCCCATCAAACCACCCCCATGTGACTCTCGAACCAATAACTCACGCAAAGAACATGCAGGTATACATAATCGATTCTCACGAAACAAGAATCCATCCATCTTGAAGTATTTACCTACAACATTCTTGTCACAATTTTTAAACTCTTCACAAAAATCATGGTCATTATCATATAATTCTTTGATTTGTTCAAAACCAAGTAATTTTGTGTCAAGAGTATTTAACAACACATACCTTCGCGAAAGAGCATCGACCACGACATTTTCCTTACCTTGCTTATAGCGAATGACGTATGAAAATGTCTCGATGAACTCCATCCATCGTGCATGTCTCTTGTTCAACTTGTGTTGGCCTTTCAAATATTTCAATGATTCATGATCCGTGTGAATCACAAATTCTTTAGGCCACAGGTAATGTTGCCAAGTTTCCAATGATCGAACCAAAGCATATAACTCCTTGTCATAGGTAGGATAGTTCAAAGCTGATCCACTCAATTTTTCACTGAAATATGCCACTGGCTTTCCTTCTTGCATTAACACAGCTCCAATGCCTAATCCTGAAGCATCACATTCAATTTCAAAGGTCTTAGTGAAATTAGGCAATACAAGTAAAGGAGCGTTAGTTAATTTTTCTTTAATCAAATTAAACGCTTTTTCCTGTGCATCACCCCACTTGAATCCTACACTCTTTTTGATTACTTCGGTGAGTGGTGCTGTGACTTCGCTGAAGTTCCTTACAAACCGTCTATAGAAACTTGCGAGCCCATGGAAGCTACGAACTTGACTGACATTCGTAGGAGTTGGCCATTCTTGGATTGCACGTACCTTTTCTTCGTCAACCTGTACTCCCTGTGCACTAACAACAAAGCCAAGGAACACAACTTGATCCGTACAAAATGTGCATTTGTCCATATTAGCATACAATTTTTCTTTCCGAAGCACTTCTAGGACAGATTTTATATGCAATGCATGCTCTCCTAAATCTTTACTGTAGATCAAGATATCATCAAAGTAGACAACTACAAATTTTCCAATGAAGGATCACAAAACATGGTTCATTAATCTCATGAATGTGCTAGGAGCATTAGTTAAACCAAAGGGTAAGACTAACCACTCGTATAATCCATATTTTGTTTTAAAAGCAGTTTTCCATTCGTCTCCCTCATGCATTCTAATTTGATGATAACCACTCTTTAAATCTATTTTAGAAAACACACAAGATCCATGCAATTCATCTAACATATCATCTAACCTAGGGATGGGATGTCGATACTTTACCGTGATGTTATTTACCGCTCGACAATCAATGCACATGCGCCACTTCCCATCTTTCTTAGGTACTAAAATAACTGGAACCGCACATGGACTCATGCTTTCTCTCACGAACCCCTTGTCCATTAGCTCGTCAACTTGCCTTTGCAATTCCTTCGTTTCCTCGGGATTGCTTCGGTATGCCGGGCGATTTGGAATGGTCGCGCCGGGGACAAAGTCAATTTGATGTTCAATTCCCCGAATTGGTGGTAATCCTTGGGGAAGCTCCTCGGGAAATACATCCTGATAATCCTACAAAAGAGTAGAAATAACACTAGGCAATGAAGTTTTATTAGCGTTAGTATTCAAAAGTGCCTCCCTATACCGAAGTACAATCATTGGCTTTTTAGAATCCAAAGCTCGCCTTACATCACTCCTTTTTGCAAAAATATTTGTTTTTCTCTCTTCTCCTTTCTTTTTTTCTCTCTCTTTTGTTTTCTTTTCATGATCTCTCTGTAAGTGTATTTGATCCTCATGCACCTGTTTTGGTGACATAGGACACAAGGTAACTTTTCTTTGATTGTGAACAAAAGAGTACTCATTAGTAAAACCGTCGTGTTTTACTCGCCGATCGAACTGCCAAGGTCTCCCAAGTAGTAAATGACCTGCCTACATAGGAACTACATCACAAAGGATCTCATCAACATACTTCCCAATTGTAAACGGTACTGATACTTGCTTGGTAACTTTGATGTCGCCGCTGTCATTGAGCCATTGCAATCGGTATGGGTGAGGATGTTTGGATGTTGTAAGTCCCAATTTCTCCACCATTGTGATGCTTGCCACATTTGTACAGCTCCCACCATCAATTACAACACAACAGATCTTACCATTTACCATGCATCTAGTATGAAATAGATTCTCTCTTTGCTCGCTGCTTTCTTCCTTTACCTGTGTACTAAGCATTCTCTGTGTAACTAACACTTCGACATGCATAACAACCTCTCTATCTTCCTCCAACGGTGGCATAGAGTCATTGTCACTATCTTCTTCCTCGGTCTCCAAATCCCCATTATCAAGCAATAACATAGTTCTTTGATTTGGGCATTGATTTGCAATATGTCCCCTGCCTTGACATTTAAAGCATACAATATCTCGATTACGACTAGTAGAAGGTGTATTAGTTTTACCTTGCACCACTTGATTAGCCGCTCCCTGCTTGATTTCTGGCTTTGGTTTGAAAACAGTTGGCTTTTCCTCACGCTTCACATTATTGGATTTCCATGATGAACCTGTGGTAGTGTTTATTCGCTGGCCACCTCTCCTTTTAAGTTGCTTCTCTATTTTGATAGCCATGTGCACCATGTCTTCCAATACTACATAATGTTGGCGCTCCACCAAATCTGCAATATCCCAATTTAAACCTGCTGAAAATCGGGCCATGGTTGCCTCATTATCCTCGTCGATGTCAGCTCTAGACATTAGCATTTCCATTTCTTTGAAGTAGTCCTCCACACTCTTGTTTCCCTGTCTCAAATTTTGTAAGTTTCGAAACAGATCTCGATAGTAGTGGCTTGGGACAAACCTCTTTTTCATTACAGCTTTCATTTCTGCCCAAGTCTCTATTGGACATTCTCTGCACCTCCTTCGGCTGGTCATCAATTGATCCCACCAAGTAACTGCATACTCTGAAAATTTGGTAGCTGCAATCCTAACTTTCTTGAGTTCCGAGTAGTTGTGACAGTCAAAGATCCACTCCATTTTCTTCTCCCACTCTAAATATGCCTCGGGGTCACTCCTGCCTTGGAATGTGGGAATTTTCATTTTGATGCTATCGAGATTGTTGTCCTCTCGATTTCGGCCGCCTCTATCCTTTGCAAAATGTCTCCTAGGGATAAGGTCAATTTCCCGATCCTCTTCCTCGCTAAACCTTTCATCATAGTAATTTGTCTCCGCTAGCCTTGCTTCCTTTTGTTGGGTCTTTCCTTTTGGGCGCCCACCCGGAGGGATTTGAGTTTGTTCCCCTCGAGTGACACTCAATTGATCGATGCGATCATGCACTTGTTCAATAGCCATCCCCAATTGTCTAGAAAATTCTTTCATCATAGCCTCCATCATGAGTTTTGGGTCAAAATTCGATGTAGAAGGTTCATTTTCAATTGTCTTATCTCTTGTGTTAGACATATTTCCTGCAAAACAAAGATTAGTAGAAAGCAAATTCCTCACCACTTCCTTGCGTGTTTCACTCAAACAATATATCACACAAATATGAAACGCTCGTGTATCACACAAATGACTTTTACCCTCTAGTAATCTCACTACTCTTGCCTTTTTCCGCTCGTAGTTCTCTCTAATAGGTTCTTTTGGAATTCACACAAATGTTACCTCAATTTTCCAATTTCAATCCAATAAGAACTTATCAAGAATACAATATAGAAGGTATGACTCTCGGAATACCAACAAGACTTCACAATCGTCAAATATGATTCTTTGTAAATGAAATCCCAATAATAGCAATCAACAATAATAATTTTCTGCAATATATTTTTTGCAGTTTTTTTTTTGGACTAAAATCCAACAATAAAAGTAAAGATAAGTAACTTGATAGGAACTTAGCTTTGATACCAAATGATAGACTCCACGGCACGCTTGCGTGAGGTGGTCGTCGCCCGGATCGTTTCTAACAAGTTGATTGGATGGATAGCTTGCAACACCTTAACCTCTCGCCTATATGTAGACGGTAATCTTGGTATAATTGCTTGCTTAGGAAATTTGCGGAGGATGAACACCAACGACACTTCGACCCCTCGCTTATATTGAAGCGGTAATCTCGGTACTATCGACGATTGATGCGGTAGAAGACGCCACACACAACTATGAATGGTTGTATGATAAGTCAATTATGAATCTAAAAAGAAGAACTAAGGAACACTTAGGAATTCTTCAAAGAACCACAAGTAGAGAAACAAACTCACAATAGTATTGATAATCTGAAAATTGATATGAATGAATGATTTTACATCCTAGCATCACTTGGTATTTATAGGAACTCATGGTGTGCTAAACCATCATCATAAGTCAAGATCTAACAACTAATCACATCACATGTATCAGCCACCCAAAGAATTTAACAATCCAAAACATGTGATGTGTTAAAAGTCCAAATCAGACAACTATAAACTGATCAGCACATTGTAAGCTATTTGTACACCTGATAAATTTCGAATTTGGACTTGGGCCAAGAATGAAAATTGTAGCCCTGGAGTTTCTAATGAATTTAGGCTTTTGAATCACCTCATTTGGAGTTTGGAAACTCAAGTTATGGCCAAAATACGAACTGATGTCAAACTAGTCCAAAAGTGTGGAAATGCTGATTCTTTTGTGTCGGTTCGAGTATGCTTGCTTCCAATGTGTTTATGAACTTTGCGTGCTTGTAACCCGTCTCTATAACCTCTATGCTCGATCCAACCTCGGTCCATAATTTATGAATCATCTCGTTAAGTCCTTCTTTGAAGCGTTTAGCTCGTGTCCTCGTAATGGGTCCAAGTGGCATATGCAATGGATCCACTTGTGTTTTGTCAAGGGCTTGTGAACTAAGGATGTCCTCATCAATATCCAACAAGGTACGATTTCTCCTTTTTAATACACCAATCAATTATTGCGTATGAGGAGGTGTCCATTATGAGAAAATAGCATTTTTATATGATCTAGAAACTCATTGCACAAGTATTCCTTCCTCGATCTGATAATAGTTTGTTTAATTTACAAAATTATTTGAAAGTAGTATGCACACAAGCCAATCATATTTGATATGATGTAGCATATACTTTGTAATCTTATTCGGTTATTAAAGGCATTTTATATTATCTACATAGTGCTGTTATATTAAATGTGATAAACCCATAGTTTTGAGCAATGCTTTTAGAATCATGATGGTGATCATGCTAATGAGATCTAAATTCTAGATAGCTCACAAACTAAAATCGTTCCTAATTGTTGGATTACTAAAAAGGGGATTAGTGAATCCGGATAAATTAGTACATACGTTGCTTGCTCTTAAGAAGAGGATGATTGATCTCATAATTATTTGTGTGGAGACACTAAAGCAAGTATGTAGGTGCTTATTGGAGAATAAGTTCACTGAACGTGTCTCGCTAAGGAATACCTAATGGAGTTTTACTCGCCTGTCAATAGGAATTCCTCTAGTGATAGTAGTATAAGTGATCCTTGGACTTGAGATCATCATAGTATCTTGTGTATGATGAGTTATACTTTGACATGTCCCTTAAGACCTTTAGGGTATAACAAAGGGTATGATTGGGTATAATAACTTGTACATGGAGATAGGTGAATGATCAACAAAGAATCTACCACGTCTAATAAAAGATGTGAATGTCCTATGTGATTCGATAAATGACAACTCGGTAGTCCTTGGCCAAGGCAGAATGAAATTAGAAAAGAGTTTCTAATTTGCATTATTTAGAGTTGTGCATTTGAGAATCGAAATACATATAATTAAATAAAATAAGACTTGACAGTAATTCCATGTCTTATATTTAATTGGGACATTGTATGGTAGAAGAATTGAATTGTACGATAACTATGCACTGAAAGGTTATTTTATGATTAATGTTGAAGTCTATATTATCTAGAAAATCGTTGATCGCTAAGGGGGCTTACCCTTATTATAGAATAAATATTATTTATTTAAATGAATTAAATAGTTTAATTTATTTATTTAAATAAGATTAGAATTGTTCTAATTGATTTATTCACAACCGGTTTAATATGGAGAACCTAAAGGGTCACACCGCAAAAGGAAAATATTTATTTAAGAAGTAAATGACATAATTGTAATAATAAGTTAAGTGTATTTAATTTAGTCTATGGAGATAGAATAAATTAAATAGCTTAATATTTATTATTTAATATTTTAGAAATATTAAATATAAATTAATAAGAGGAGTCTTATTATTATTATTACTATTACTATTATTTAATTCCTAATAGAGATTTGGAATTAATTAATAGAACTACTCTCACATGAATTCCTAATTGGATTAGGAGTTTAATTTAATTAAAGGTGTAACGGACGATTTAATTGCGTTGTTATTCTGGGGACAGAATCTTTTTAAGGAGGGAAAGATGTAACGAATGCAAATTGTGTGATTGAATAAAAATATTTATTGAGTTATATAAATATTTTTATTAATTTATTGAGCTAAATAAATAATTTATTAAGTTTTTGTGGAATGGGTATATGTTAAGTTTAATAATGTTAAATGTTATTTGAATGTGATTTGTTATGATTATTCTAATTTAATTTAATAATTAAATTAGATGATGAAAAGGTTTATTTGAATAAATGATTTATTTGAATAATATAATTCATTTGGTGTTATTGTTATTGATTAAATAAATTTATTATTTAAGTTAGTAAGGTTTAATTGAATTTATTTAATTGTGTGATTGAATAAAAATATTTATTGAGTTATATAAATATTTGTATTAATTTATTGAGCTAAATAAATAATTTATTAAGTTTTTGTGGAATGGGTATATGTTAAGTTTAATAATGTTAAATGTTATTTGAATGTGATTTGTTATGATTATTCTAATTTAATTTAATAATTAAATTAGATGATGAAAAAGTTTATTTGAATAAATGATTTATTTGAATAATATAATTCATTTGGTGTTATTGTTATTGATTAAATAAATTTATTATTTAAGTTAGTAAGGTTTAATTGAATTTATTTAATAATAAGTTCAATTAAATTAGAAGTGTGACATTTTAAACTATATGTTATAATGGTTTATTAAAATAAATGAGAATGTATTTAATTCAGTTTTACCAAACAAGGCCCTATGACTTTTGTTTGGAAATAATGGGTTATTTTAATTTTGTTTTACCAAACAAGGCCTTAAGACCTTTAGTTAGAATAATAGATTATTTTAATTAGTTTTGCCAAACAAGCCTTGTGGCTTTTGAAATTTTATAACTGATGATACGTTATTATTATATTAAGTATCAGTTTTTATTTGTTTTTTTTATTTTCATCAGTTTTATTTTTTTTAAAGTACGTCAGTTAAGAAAAGGAAAGAAAGAAGAGAAAGAACAGAGTTCAAAGAGAAAAGAAAAATACAGAGAAAACAAGAGAGAGCTTGAGAGTTGTGAGAAGAGAGAATTGAGAGGTTTGTGAATTAAGAAAGAGAAGCAAGGGAAGTGCTAAACTAAGGAATTGTATACATAGCTTGAAGGTATAATTCTTATTAGTTTTGTTTTTCATTATATTCTTATTATTTTACTTCTCTGTATATGATTTTTATTTCACTGTATATGAATTTATATGCTAAATACATGAATTACTTGGTTATAATTGTTAGTAAGCATGTATTAGAGATTATGTGATGATTATAAACTAGTTTGAAGAATTAATTCATGAAAACATACTTTAGAATTGAGTTCTTAGTTTTACAGAGCTTTATTTCATGTATGGCATATTTGTATGAAAATTGATGATTCAATTTGGTTATTAATCAGTGATTTAATAATTGTTTATGATTATGTGATGAAAAACAAAAATAATGCCAGAAGAATAGTTTTAATTGGTTGACAAATGAATTTACAGAGTTTAATTTCATGAGAATGGTTAAAACTTGAATATTTGGTTTTAACAGAGAATTTTTGATTTAAATTGGTTGTTTATATGTTAGAATGATTAAAATGTTTAGAAAACATGTTGGGTAAATGTTTTGTATCATATATGATGTCTGGGTATATTTAATTTGTTTACTGGATGGTAGAATTCGGAAAATTTGGCCAAATTTGGTCTAAGTTTTCACTGGTTCGCGAGCTGGGGAAGACAACTGCCGAGTCTCTCGCCTTGGCGAGAGAAATGTGCTGATTTTCTTCGCCCCGGCGAGAGTTTTGTTAACAAAATCTTCGCCCCGGCGAGAGTTTTGTTAACAAAATCTTCGCCCCGGCGAGAGTTTTGTTAACAAAATCTTCGCCCCGGCGAGATTTTGTTAAGCTTTTTCCCGCCCCAGCGGTGGAACAGTAAAAAAAAAATATATTTTATTAATCTATTTTATGGTTCTTGCTATTTGTTAAGACCCATAATAATGTATTAAGTAATTAATGAAATTCCAAGATAATTGAAACTTGTTGATTATGGTTTGCTAAATGAGATATTATAATAAAATGGGATAAAAAGCAAGCCTAGAATGCTTTTAGTCTTGTGGCTAATTTTGTTACCATCTTATAATTAAATGTATAGGTTGTTTAAGGATCGTGAGATATTTAATTTGTAATCTACGCTTGAGGCAAGTTCCTTATCTCAATTTATTACTTTTACGATGAGCAAGTTGTACTTTCCTTTTAACTTGTTAATTTATTCAATGCAAGTTTATTTATATTGAGTGAGCTTATGGACCTTAGCTTATTGATATTCAAGCAAGGTTACTATCATATTACGTACTTAAGCTTTATTCCAATTATTGTTTATTATTCAAATTTCGAGTATAGTTTCTATTGAACAAACTCTATTGATGAATTAGACTAGCAAACCCTTATTGATTCAGCTAGTCCTTGGTTGATGAGCGATTTCAAAGACTTAGAATATTTTCTATACTCGTTCCAAGCCAAGTTCCTTTTGGTACGGATTCAGACAATAAAGTGAGATGAACAACCCTAATATAGGGGATTACTTCCGTGACAGTGTTAAAATATTTGTGCACAATACATTGTACAAAGGGCTGATCCCCCTGAGTACGAGATGTTGGTCCATAGTCTATATGACTGTTAAAGGTTACAGTAGAAATACTTATTAACCTAGGACATAGTTCGAGGTCTTGTGAGCCTCAGATATAATTTCTAAATCTTGAAATCTATTTTTCCTTGAATCAAATATTCTAACGAGCTTTTAGACTTTGATCATTTATTGACTGAGATTCAGAAAATTATTATCCCTTAGTTGAAATCCATTTCATTTAAATATTATTGTTATCGTACTTGTGAGCAATTGTTTGCTCACTCTTGCACTAATCATTGCAGCTAAGCCAGAAAAGCAGGATGAGCCGTCCACGAGTAAAGGCAAGGGCAAGATGCCAAAGTAGCAAGAGATTTATTATCCACTTGTTGTTTATATGTAACAAGACTTGTTTAAAATTATGTTTTATTCTGCATTGATGTATTAAGGTTAAGATAACCTGGGATTTGATTGTTTAATAGTTTGGTAATGTAACCCATTTTGGGAAGATGTTTCTTTAAGTTTATTTAATTGTTCTTAATTATGGGTAGATAGATGTGAATGAATGAGATAGTGAACACCAAATCTGTGGGAATTAGGTACCTGGATTTGGGGGTGTCACAGGTTGGTATCAGAGCTGATAGGTTATGAACCTTTAGGTGGGGAAAACCTTAGGGTAGTAGCCTTTTAGAAGATAGAGAATATAGAGGTGATAAACTCTTATCGAGTTTTAAGGAATGAATTACGGAAATTCATAAAAGATAATAAAATGATTATGTGTTATGTGCTTATTTGATAACAAACTTATGTGCTCGCGAGTATTATCGAGTAGCAATTAAAACTTAAAATTTTGTTGTCAGGATGACTGATAGAAGAGAGCCCAGCCAGGCCAGGGAGGAGGAGTCCCGAGATATTCACGTAGTTCATGAGCAGCTAGTGCAGAGGGAGCCATCCCCATTGATTACAGTTACAGGCCACGAGTATGAGCCTGAGACTGACCCTGAGGAGGACCGTGAGGAGGATCCTGAGGAGGAGGAGGAGGATGACCCTGAAGAGATACCACTATCTACTTTGGGTGTTCAGATGTACGAGCAGGTGTATGATCGCAACATAGAGTTGCAGGACAGAGTGGAGGAGTTAGAGGGGCAGCTGGCTGAGCGACAGTCTGCTTTGGAGCAGAAGAACAGTGAGATTGAGGAGCTAGACATACGTCTTGGGGATGTGGAGTGGAAGCTGGTTCATGTAGAGAGTGAAAAGGAGGAGTTAGAAGAACAGGTTGCGGAACGTCAAGCCACTTTAGAGCAGAAGGATGCTGAGATCCAAGACCTTTCATCACGTCTTGCAGAGGCTGAGCAGAGGCTAGCACAGTCTGAGTATCGACGAGGACAGCTGATAGCCAGAAATGAAATTGTACGAGATGAGTTGAAAAAGGAGTCAGCTGAGCGGGTGAGAGCTAAAACCGCTTGGTTGAGGGAGGCTAACCGCGCAGATCATGTTGAATGTGGGGTGCGGTCAAAGAAGGCCAAGATTGATGATATGGAGTATATTTTTCACACCACAGTGGATAGAGCTATGGATCGAGTTCATCATCACCCAGATATGGTGGATCGAAGGATGGTGGCTCGTATTATGGAGCAGGAACGCCAGGAAGCTGTGCGTCGTGGGATGTCATCGTAGATTATGATTAGTTATGTTATTATGAAATTTATGAGTTAATAAGTTGTAAATCCCAGTTTTATATAATGAGATAGAATAATGATGTAATCCTGGAACTTTGCGATGTCAGGATAGATGATTTGATGAAAATAACCACGATGTTATTTCTATTATATTTTGAAGCAGTAAATGAATAAAATGTGAAATTTTATCAGATGTGTTATGTGTTTAAGTATTGTTTATAAATGTTTAAGTTAAGACTTAAATGTTTAGGTAATTGAAAAAAAAATCTAATAACGCGAATTTTTAACAGTAAGATGCCGCCAAGAAGACAACCAACACGTCAACAGACCCCTGAGGGATCTACTAACAACAACGAAGAAGCCAACGCTAATCCAATGCAGTAGTTGGTAAATTTGTTAACGGGAGCCTTTGCAAATCAACCACAAGCTCAGGCCACGACCTTTAAAGACTTCAAGGCTGTCGGACCTCCGGAATATCACGGCTCTATGAATCCAATTGAAGCCCAAACTTGGGTTATGGAGATGGAGAAGGTGTTTGATGTCGCTAGGGTTAATGAGGACCAGAAGACAGCATGCGCAACATTCATGCTCAAGTCAGAAGCTAGCTACTGGTGGCAAGCAAATAAGACTCGAGGTGGCCAAGGGATTATTCCGTGGGAGCGATTTAAGGAGATGTTTTTCGAGACTTATTTTCTGGCAAGCGCGCAGAACCAAATGGAAGTACAGTTTCTAGAGTTGAAGCAAGGTACAATGACGGTACCTGAGTATGCAGCAAAATTCAATGAGCTAGCGAGGTTTGCGCCATACCAAGTCAACACGGATGAGCGAAAGGCTAGGAGATTTGAGCAGGGACTGAAGCCCTGGTTATATAGTCGAGTTTCGTTGTTTCAACTGAACTCATTTGCGGTAGTGTTAGAAAAGGCAATAATCGCTGAAGGAGGCAGTGATGCTCTGTCCAAGTATAATCAGGAGCAGAGGAAGAAGAAGAATGAGAATGAAAACAAGGCAAGTGGTAGCCATGGGCGCAGTAGCCAGAAAAGGAAGTGGAATGATAGCAACTCTGCGGGAAGTCAGCAGGGTAATCAGAAGAAGAAGGTGGAGGTGTGCAGCAACTGTGGAAAGAGCCATATAGGTGCTTGTTTGAAGGGTAAGAGGGTATGCTTCAACTGTGGACAAGAGGGTCATATTTCACCAAATTGCCCTAATCCAAAGAAGGGTTCATGTTTTATCTGCGGGTCGAAGGATCACTTTGCTCGGGATTGCCCTAAGAAATCAACTACAGGTGGAGCCAGTTCAGGAAAGGGAAACGGCGGAGGTGGAGGCAATCTGACTATCACAGGACCCACGCAGCCTAACCGACCTACCGCTCGAACGTTCAATATGACGGTGCAGGATGCTGTGCAATCAAAGGATGTAGTGTCAGGTATCATTCCAGTCAATAATGTTAATGCTTATGTATTGTTTGACTCGGGTGCTACTTGCTCATTTATATCCGATGATTTTGCTAAGAAATTAGAGTTACCTCAGGAAGAATAAGATTACCCCATGAATATAGAAATTACGAATAGGGAGGTGATTCCTGTTAAGTTTGTCCACAAGAACTGTCAGGTAGATATTAAAGGTCATGTGATGACTGTCAACTTGATCCCAATTCGTCTTGGGGAGTTTGATGTCATTTTGGGTATGGATTTGTTGTTCAACCATGGGGCAGTTATTGACTGTCAAAAGAAGTGTGTAAACCTTATGACTCTGTCAAAGGTAGTGTTTTATGGCAGCAAGTCGCCTAGACAAACGAGTTGTCTGACGATGATGCAGGCCAAAAAGATGTTGAGACAAGGATGTGTAGGATATCTAGCCTACATAGTTGATACCTGAAAGGTAGGTGCAAAACTGGAGGAGATACCAGTAGTTAGGGATTTTACGGACGTGTTTCCTGATGATTTGCCAGGATTACCGCCAGATAGAGAAATCGAGTTTGTAATTGATTTAGCACCGGGAACGGCCCCTATATCGAAAGCCCCGTATCAAATGGCTCCAGTAGAAATGGAGTTAATGGTGCAGCTGCAAGAGCTGCTAGATAAGAAGTATATTCAACCGAGCGTTTCGCCGTGGGGAGCGCCGGTATTGTTTGTTAAGAAGAAGGATGGGTCGATGCGTCTTTGCATTGATTATAGAGAGTTGAACAAGGTCACGATTAAAAACAAGTATCCGTTGCCAATAATCGATGACCTGTTTGACCAACTGAAGGGAGCGAGATATTTTTCAAAGATAGATTTACGAAGTGGGTACCATCAGTTGAAGGTGAGAAAAGAGGACATACCAAAGACGGCGTTTCGAACCAGATATGGTCACTGTGAGTTTTTGGTTATGTCATTTGGTTTAACGAATGCGCCTGCAGCATTCATGGACTTAATGAATAGGGTGTTCAAACCATTTCTAGATAAGTGTGTGGTGGTATTCATAGACGACATTTTGGTTTACTCCAAAACTCAAGAAGAACACGTGGAGCATTTGAGGGTGACACTGGAGGCATTAAGGAAGGAGAAATTGTACGCAAAATTTTCAAAGTACGAATTTTGGTTGGAGCGTGTTCAATTTCTTGGGCATGTTATCGATAAAGACGGGATTTCAGTGGATCCAGCGAAAGTCGAAGCAGTCATGAACTAGGATCAGCCGAAGACACCATCGGAAGTGAGGAGTTTCCTAGGTTTGGCGGGATACTACAGGCATTTTATTCAAGATTTCTCCAAGATCGCCACTCCGTTAACGAACTTAACAAGAAAATCCGTGAAGTTTGTTTGGACGGAGAAGTGCAAAGAGAGTTTTCAAGAACTAAAGAAGAGACTAAGTTCGGCGCCTGTGTTGTCTTTGCCAGATGATACAGGAAATTTTGTGGTGTATAGCGACGCATCGCATAAAGGACTTGGTTATGTGTTGATGCAGAATGGTAAGGTTATTGCTTATGCATCGCGCCAACTAAAAGACTATGAAAAAGGGTATCCGACCCATGATTTGGAGTTAGCAGCCGTGGTGTTTACTTTGAAAATCTGGAGGCACTATATCTATGGGGAGAAGTGTGAAATATATACAGACCATAAAAGTCTGAAGTATATTTTTACACAGAAGGATTTGAATATGCAGCAGAGAAGATGGATAGAATTGATCAAAGACTATGATTGTGAAATTCTATACCATCCGGGAAAGGCTAATGTGGTTGCTGACGCTTTGAGTTGAAAAGGTCAGGAGAAACTATTTTTTTTAACTGCTCAGGAGAAGCTCGTAGCGGAAATGGCTAAATTGGAGTTAGAGGTGAAGAATCTGGCAGAGCCTAATGAAAAATTGTTCCAGATGGAAACCCAACCAACTTTGGTAGAAAAGGTGAAGGAAGCGCAACTCCAGGATGAGGAGTGTATTAATATACGCAAAAGAGTGCTTGAAGGTGAAGAGCTCAAATATAAAATCAATACCGAAGGAATGCTGAGATTTGAGGACAGAATCTGGGTTCCGTCAGTGCCAGAGATCAGAGAAGAGATTTTGAACGAAGCTCACAGTTCAAGATTTTCGATTCACCGGGGTAGTACAAAAATGTACCAGGATCTTCGGCAACATTTTTGGTGGCCAAACATGAAAAGAGAGGTTGCTGAGTGTGTTGCGAAGTGTCTCACTTGTTAGAGAGTTAAAGCGGAGCATCAACGACCAAGTGGTTTGCTACAGCCCTTGGAGATACCAGAATGGAAGTGGGAACATATCACGATGGATTTCGTGGTAGGGCTTCCAACTACTCAGAAGGGTTATGACGCAATATGGGTCATAGTGGACAGACAGAAGAAGTATGCTGATCAACACCGACAAAATCGCGAATTTGAAGTCGGGAGCTTTGTGTTCCTCAAAGTATCTCCCTGGAAGGGAAAAATCAGATTTGGTAAAAAGGGTAAACTCAGTCCGCGGTTTATTGGACCCTTCGAAGTGCTGAAACGAATAGGCGAGGTGGCTTATGAGGTAGCTTTACCTCCCGAGTTAGACCACATTCATAATGTATTCCACATATCGGTGCTACGACCGTATAAGTCTGATTATAAACATGTCATTGAATATGAACCGCTACAATTCGAGAAAGATTTGTCTTATGAAGAGGTTCCTCTACAGATAGTGGACAGGAAGGAGCAAGTACTTAGAAATAAAGTGATACCTTCTGTTAAGGTAATCTGGAGGAACCACAGTGCTGAAGAAGCAACGTGGGAACTCGAAGAGCAAATGATGCAAAAGTTTCCTCAATTATTTGTTTAGTCTTTATATTACGATTCTGGGGACAGAATCTTTGTAAGGAGGGGAGAATGTAACGGACGATTTAATTGCGTTGTGATTCTGGGGACAGAATCCTTTTAAGGAGGGAAAGATGTAACGAATGTAAATTGTGTGATTGAATAAAAATATTTATTGAGTTATATAAATATTTTTATTAATTTATTGAGCTAAATAAATAATTTATTAAGTTTTTGTGGAATGGGTATATGTTAAGTTTAATAATGTTAAATGTTATTTGAATGTGATTTGTTATGATTATTCTAATTTAATTTAATAATTAAATTAGATGATGAAAAGGTTTATTTGAATAAATGATTTATTTGAATAATATAATTCATTTGGTGTTATTGTTATTGATTAAATAAATTTATTATTTAAGTTAGTAAGGTTTAATTGAATTTATTTAATAATAAGTTCAATTAAATTAGAAGTGTGACATTTTAAACTATATGTTATAATGGTTTATTAAAATAAATGAGAAAGTGTTTAATTCAGTTTTACCAAACAAGGCCCTATGACTTTTGTTTGGAAATAATGGGTTATTTTAATTTTGTTTTACCAAACAAGGCCTTAAGACCTTTAGTTAGAATAATAAATTATTTTAATTAGTTTTGCCAAACAAGCCTTGTGGCTTTTGAAAGTTTATAACTGATGATACGTTATTATTATATTAAGTATCAGTTTTTATTTGTTTTTTTATTTTCATCAGTTTTATTTTTTTTAAAGTACGTCAGTTAAGAAAAGAAAAGAAAGAAGAGAAAGAACATAGTTCAAAGAGAAAAAAGAAAAATATAGAGAAAACAAGAGAGAGCTTGAGAGTTGTGAGAAGAGAGAATTGAGAGGTTTGTGAATTGAGAAAGAGAAGGAAGGGAAGTGCTAAACTAAGGAATTATATACATAGCTTGAAGGTATAATTCTTATTAGTTTTGTTTTTCATTATATTCTTATTATTTTACTTCTCTATATATGATTTTTATTTCACTGTATATGAATTTATATGTTAAATACATGAATTACTTAGTTATAATTGTTAGTAAGTATGTATTAGAGATTATGTGATGATTATAAACTAGTTTGAAGAATTAATTCATGAAAACATACTTTAGAATTGAGTTCTTAGTTTTACAGAGCTTTATTTCATGTATGGCATATTTGTATGAAAATTGATGATTCAATTTGGTTATTAATCAGTGATTTAATAATTGTTTATGATATGTGATGAAAAACAAGAATAATGCAAGAAGAATAGTTTTAATTGGTTGACAAATGAATTTACAGAGTTTAATTTCATGAGAATGGTTAAAACTTGATTATTTGGTTTTAACAGAGAATTTTTTATTTAAATTGGTTGTTTATGTGTTAGAATGATTAAAATGTTTAGAAAACATGTTGGGTAAATGTTTTGTATCATATATGATGTCTAGGTATATTTAATTTGTTTACTGGATGGTAGAATTCGGAAAATTTGGCCAAATTTGGTCTAAGTTTTTACTGGTTCGCGAGCTGGGGAAGACAACTGCCGAGTCTCTCGCCTTGGCGAGAGAAATGTGCTGATTTTCTTCGCCCCGGCGAGAGTTTTGTTAACAAAATCTTCGCCCCGACGAGATTTTGTTAAGCTTTTTCCCGCCTCGGCGGTGGAACAGTAAAAAAAATATATTTTATTAATCTATTTTATGGTTCTTGCTATTTGTTAAGACCCATAATAATGTATTAAGTAATTAATGAAATTCCAAGATAATTTAAACTTGTTGATTATGGTTTGCTAAATGAGATATTATAATAAAATGGGATAGAAAGCAAGCCTAGAATGCTTTTAGTCTTGTGACTAATTTTGTTACCATCTTATAATTAAATGTATAGGTTGTTTAAGGATCGTGAAATATTTAATTTGTAATCTACGCTTGAGGCAAGTTCCTTATCTCAATTTATTACTTTTACGATGAGCAAGTTGTACTTTCCTTTTAACTTGTTAATTTATTCGATGCAAGTTTATTTATATTGAGCGAGCTTATGGACCTTAGCTTATTGATATTCAAGCAAGGTTACTATCATATTACGTACTTAAGCTTTATTCCAATTATTGTTTATTATTCAAATTTCGAGTATAGTTTCTATTGAACAAACTCTATTGTTGAATTAGACTAGCAAACCCTTATTGATTCAGCTAGTCCTTGGTTGATGAGCGATTTCAAAGACTTAGAATATTTTCTATACTCGTTCCAAGCCAAGTTCCTTTTTGTACGGATTCAGACAATAAACTGAGATGAACAACCCTAATATAGGGGATTACTTACGCGACAGCGTTAAAATGTTTGTGCACAATACATTGTACAAAAGGATGATCCCCCTGAGTACGAGATGTTGGTCCATAGTCTATATGACTGTTAAAGGTTACAGTAGAAATACTTGTTAACCTAGGACATAGTTCGAGGTCTTATGACCCTCAGATATAATTTCTAAATCTGGAAATCTATTTTTCCTTGAATCAAATATTCTAACGAGCTTTTAGACTTTGATCATTTATTGACTGAGATTCAGAAAATTATTATCCCTCAGTTGAAATCCATTTCATTTAAATATTATTGCTATCGTACTTGTGAGCAATTATTTGCTCACTCTTGCACTAATCATTACAGCTAAGCCAGAAAAGTAGGACGAGCCGTCCACGAGTAAAGGCAAGGGCAAGATACCAAAGTAGCAAGAGATTTATTATCCACTTGATGTTTATATGTAACAAGACTTGTTTAAAATTATGTTTTATTCCGCATTGATGTATTAAGGTTAAGATAACCTGGGATTTGATTGTTTAATAGTTTGGTGATGTAACCCATTTTGGGAAGATGTTTCTTTAAGTTTATTTAATTGTTCTTAATTATGGGTAGATAGATGTGAATGAATGAGATAGTGAACACCAAATCTGTGGGAATTAAGTACCTGGATTTGGGGGTGTCACAAAAGGAGTTTAATTAGAATTGAAACCCTAATCCTAAATAGTTTAGGGAAGGGTTTTACTACATCTATAAATAAGAGAAGTCTTATCATAGATTAGGGTTACACACTCTTGCATAAGAATTGTGGAGAGTACTTACAATTTCTATAGAGATAGAAACTAGTGTTTTGCCAACACCCATCTTCTTGAACAAGTATTATTCCTTGGTGGATCACCTCTAGAGGCCAAACACTTGGGTGGCTAACGTTGATCAAAGGAAGGAATTTAATCAGTGGAATTCAAGGAGAACGCGAAGGAATTGGATGTGAACTTGTACCTGAGGAAGCTAGAATTCTACAAGGGTATAATTTTTATTCTCCATCTCTTTCATTTAATTAATAATTGTGCATAAAGAAAGATCATGGTGATGGTTTGTATAAAATTTTAAAATCTGATTTTACCGCGCTTCCGCTTTATTAATGTAATTTGATTGTATGTTCACGTTATACAAACCTAACAGTGGTATCAGAGCCAAATTTTATGCAAATTATTAATTGTTTTGATTCTGTATATACATTGATATGTGTTTAGAACAATTTAATTGAGCATAATTGTTTGTGTAAAATTATTTTATTTTTTTTTAATTTTTTTATTTTTGTAAATTAAAATAAAGGAGTTTATTTTGATTTGGAATTTGATTAAAAATAAAGGAGTTTATTTTTATTCAAAAAAAAATTGGATAAATTAAAATAAAGAAGTTTATTTTGATTTGGAATTTGATTAAAAATAAAGGAGTTTATTTTATTCAAAATTGGATAAATTAAAATAAAAGAGTTTATTTTGATTTGGAATATGATTAAAATAAAGAAGTTTATTTTAATTGAAATTGGATTTCATGATAACTAATTAGAGTTGGAATTGGATTCCATGATAACTAATTGGAGTTGAAATTGGATTTTATACTAACTAATATTGCCCATTAAATGATATCAATGCATATATGGAATGGTTTTATTATTCATAGGATGAATGTTATTTATTGATACATATAAAGATATGTATGATAATAAATAGGGATTGATTATGGACTAGTGACCAATGTGTGATTGGATTTATTTTAGTGGATGCTTGAATGTATGGGTTTTTATAAATGGGGTCTGCGTACCTCGTCTTATCTAATTTTTCTTAATGTAAATTCTATCTCCCTCCTATGTACTTTCCCTTGACTGCTGATCAAGGTTTCTATTTATTGTAAATAGTTTTTGTAATAGCACTAGTTAATTTTGAAGAATTGGAGACAAAGGAGCAAGGAGCGCTTGAAGACCCGTTTGTAATGGAGTCCGGATTTAAATGTAATAGTTATATTTAAATTTAATTCTTGCACCCTAGGTTTGACCTTTTGGTTCACTTGGTGGCTCTAGTGAACCAAATTAGAATAAAAGTCCATAATCAATCCGGGTAGAATATAGTATTTTATATGTGCATGTTTACTATATATATATTATATATATTATCCAGTATGCTTCGCATGTAAAATAATATGACGCGTATTTTATATATATATGTACATGCGCGCTAAACAAGATGAGACAAATAATAATTACAAACCCCTCAAAGAAATTATATTAAGTCCTAAGCGTTCAAAGATATTTGGAATATCGAACGTCGCCTTCTAGCATGGTAAAGCGATAGAGTATTAAATATTTAATATGAGTTTGTTGTGTCACACAAGGCAAGTATTAAATATTTAAGATGTTGTTTTATCACATTTGATGCTTATAAATAGACTGAACGATGCTGTTTTGTTGTGTCACACAAGGACAGTGTTTTTCTTTCGAATATATGGAAGTGCTAGGTTGGACTTAACTTAATTAATTTTGATTCGGATGTGTCACACTTGATCAAAATAATCTAAGAGGCAAAATATAAGGAATTACATAGTGATGTAATTGACAATAATTGTCTACCTATTTATTTATATATAGTTTGTTGTGTCACACAAGGCTATATACATTTGAAATGGGATCCTTATTCTCACTAGCAAATCTTTAATTAGATTTGCCGAACTATATACATTGAGGGTAATATAGTTTGATGAAAAAGTGAGAGATACCAATTTAAAATAAAGACCTAATTTATTTTGGTAATTAATTAAATGAATGTATGCTAAAATATTGTTAAATTATAAATTCTTTTTACAGAATTTTACAATGTCTAATTCACTATCACTGCGTAGCATATTAGATGCTAATTAACCGGACCGAATTAACGGACTGGTTAAGGAATCTGAGAATAGTTCTCAAGGCTGAAAAGCTATCTTATATCCTTAATATGCCTATCCCTGCAATAGTTGCAGACAATGTCTCTGAGGAAGAGATTGCTACTTTTAGAAAGTGGCAAGATGATGTACAGTTGGCTCAATGCATTATGCTCGCATCCATGAGTAACGAGCTTTAGCGTCAGCATGAAACTATGGATGCTCTTACTGTACTCCTGCACCTTCAAGGAGTTGAATGGTGAGAAAAGTAGGACTGATAGATATTAGATATCTAAAGAGCTCTTCCAATCTAGAATAACCGATGACACTACAATATAGACAAATGTCCTAAAAATGATCAATCTGATTGAACAATTGGGACAACTGGGTTTTGTATTAGATGAAGAGTTGATCCAAGATTTGATCTTGCAATCACTCGGACTCCTTCTCGCAATTTGTTGTGAAATTTCCACGTGAACAAGCTATATGTCAACCTGCATGAGTTGCTTAAACACGTTGAAAACTGTAAAGAGTCACTTTCCAACCAAGAAAGACCAAGTCTTACTGGTAGATGATTCTTCCAGGAAGCGGAAGAGGGCCAAAGGATCTTCTTAAAAGAAGAACAATTCAAAGAAGGTATAAGGAAAGGCAATAACTAAGGACACTAAGAACAAAACTGATGCAGATAGCAAAGGAGTTTGCCTCCACTGCAATAAGCCTGGACATTAGAAAGGAAACTGTAAGGAGCATCTTGCAGAGGCTAACCAGAAGAAGCTTAGTGAAGCTTCGGTTACAAATAGGTTTGTTCATCAGTGAAATAAATCTTTCTGTAAGTCAAGGTTCTACTTGGGTATTGGATACCGGCTATAGTTCTCAAGTATGCAATCCAATACAGAGACTAAGCAGAAGTAGAAAGCTAAACAAAGAGTAAGTAATCTTACGTGCGGAGAATGGAGTAATGGTTGCTACATTAGCCGTAGGAACTTATAGTTTAGTATTGCCTACGGGCAAGTCTGTTAAGTTAATAAGTTGTTATTATGTTCCAGTTCTCTTAAGAAACATGATTACTTCTGTTGTTGGACAAGGAAGGTTCTGGTATTATATTTAAGAACAATTGTTGTTCTATTTATAATGATAATATTTTGTTTGAAACTAGAAGATCACTTGATGGACTTTGTAAACTTGACTTACATGAAAAATAATTTTGAAAATTGAACAAACTAGTTAAAGAAAAGGAAATGATCATTCAAAGAGTTGAACATATGTATTTGATGAAATACAAGTCTAAATCATTTGAAAGGTTCAAAGAATTCAGAAGTGAAACAAATTGACAAAGTATTAAAATTCTTTGATCTGATCGAAGAATGAATACTTGTACAATGAGTTTCTAGATTATCTCAAAATGGTATTTTCTCATAATGGACGTTTCATGATACGCAATAATTGATTGGTGTATCTAAAAAGGAAAATTGTACCATGTAGAACATGGTGCGGTCCATAATGATTTTTACCGACATTCCAGTATCCTTCTGGGTTATGCCCTAGAAACGGCTGCATATCTACAAAATAAGGTAACCTCAAAATTCGGCCCCAAGACTCTATAAAAGTTATGGATAGGGAAGATTCCTAGTCTTAAGTATGTTAAGATAAGGGGTTGTCCAACTTATGTGAAAATGTTTCAAAAGATAAGTTTGGGACAAAATTTGACAAGTGCAGAGTTGTGGGATATCCTAAAGAAAGTTTAAGGCATTATTACTATAATCCTATATGCTGCCTTCTTGGATAAAGATGTTTATCATTGAAGGAGCTAGTGGGAGGGTAATAGATCTTGAAGGAGTTCAAGAACTACAAAGTACTACAAGTCAAACTGAGGAACTTGTAGATAGACCTATTGTACCACAACCGAATCGTAAATCTGGAAGAGTACCGAAGATACCTAGGAGGTATGGATTCATCATAGAGGATGATGATGAGGTACGCATCATAGATGATGATGATCTAGTTATATACGATGAGGCTATGAGTAGAAGACACTTAGAGAAATGGCAGATGGCCATAAAATCCGAAATGGACTCCATGTATGAGAACCAAGTATAGACTCTGGTTACTCCACCGAAAGACATAATGTCTAGAGGGTGTAAATGGGTTTTTAAAGAGAAAGACTAGGGCAAATGGCAAGGTGGAGACCTATAAGACCATACCTGTTTAAAAGGTTTCAAATAAAGTCAAGGAGTTGACTGTAATAAAACCTTATTACCAAATAATGCTCAAGTCCATTTGGATTTTGCTTGTGATTGCAACTTATTACGAAATCTGGCAAAATGGATGTGGAGACGTCCTTCCTCAATGAAGACTTGAGGAGAATGTATATATGATATAGCCAGAGGAATTTGTTTCAAAGGTTGAAGCAAATCGTGTTTTAAGCTACAATGATCCATTTATGGATAGAAGCAAGCTTCTCAAAGATAGAACATTCATTTTGATGAGACAATCAAAAGAGTTTGATTTTATCAAAAATGAGAATGAACCTAGTGTATACAAAAGGGTCAGTGGGAGCACTGTGACATTCCTAGTATTATATGTTGATATATTACTGATAAGGAATGACACACCAATGCTATAATCAATAAAGATAAAATTGTCTAAACATTCCTCCATGAATAACTTGGGAGGAGCATCCTATAAATTGGGGATATAAATCTATATAGATAGATTTAAAAGGATGTTCGGCTTAACCCAATGAACGTATATTCATTCGATGCTAAAGGCGTTTAGCATGACAAACTCCAAGAGAGGTCTCATGATGATGAGCCATGGAGTGAATCTCTATAAAATTGTCTCCAATTTAAAGAGAGATCGCATGAGTTACTATCATGTATACAATGAATATACAAGGCCTGATGTTGATCGGTCATATTCTGGAGATGATCACTGTGAGACAGTGATAAACATCTTAAGTACTTAACCGGTATTGAAGATGTGATCATGATTCATGGTAGTTCTGAATTAAAACTAGAGGGCTAAACAGACTCAAGTTTTTCAGACTGACCAAGACGATAACAAATCTACTTTAGGGTAAATTGTTATCTTGAATGGTGGTGCAGTGAATTGGAAAGGTTCCAAAATAGCAAAGAGTTACTGATTTAGTGATAAAGACAAAGTATATAGCTGTAAGTGAAGCTGCAAGTTGATTGTTTGGATGAAAAGTTCATCGCAGAACTAGGAATAGTTCATAAGTCTCATCTTGGATTCAAACATGTGTTGCGACACTTTCGTTTGATTAGAGGAATCATTGAAAGAAGAAAAGTAACTATAGAGATAGTGGACTCTCAAGAACAACATTGCTTATCCATTTACTGAAGTTTTATCCAAACGGCAGGATGATCGTCACTTAGAGAAGAAGGGTATTAGATACCATGACGATTGGCTTTAGTGCAAGTGGGAGATTGAAAGTAATATGCACACAAGCCAATCATATTTGATATGATGTAGCATATACTTTGTAATCTTATTCGGTTATTAAAGGCATTTTATATTATCTACATAGTGCTGTTATATTAAATGTGATAAACCCATAGTTTTGAGCAATGCTTTTAGAATCATGATGGTGATCATGCTAATGAGATCTAAATTCTAGATAGCTCACAAACTAAAATCATTCCTAATCGTTGGATTACTAAAAAGGGGATTAGGAAATTCGGATAGATTAGTACATACGTTGCTTGCTCTTAAGAAGAGGATGATTGATCTCATAATCATTTGTGTGGAGACACTAAAACAAGTATGTAGGTGCTTATTGGAGAATAAGTTCACTGAACGTGGCTCGCTAAGGAATACCTAATGGAGTTTTACTCGCCTGTCAATAAGAATTCCTCTAGTGATAGTAGTATAAGTGATCCTTGGACTTGAGATCATCATAGTATCTTGTGTATGATGAGTTATACTTTGACATGTCCCTTAAGACCTTTAGGGTATAACAAAGGGTATGATTGAGTATAATAAGTTATACATGGAGATAGGTGAATGATCAACAAAGAATCTACCACGTCTAGTAAAAGATGTGAATGTCCTATGTGATTCGATAAATGACAACTCAGTAGTCCTTGGCCAAGGCAGAATGAAATTAGAAAAGAGTTTCTAATTTGCATTATTTAGAGTTGTGCATTTGAGAATCGAAATATATATAATTAAATAAAATAAGACTTGACAGTAATTCCATGTCGTATATTTAATTGGGACATTGTATGGTAGAAGGATTGAATTGTACGGTAACTATGCACTGAAAGGTTCTTTTATGATTAATGTTAAAATCTATATTATCTAGAAAGTCGCTGATCGCTAAGGGGGTTTACCCTTATTATAGAATAAATATTATTTATTTAAATGAATTAAATAGTTTAATTTATTTATTTAAATAAGATTAGAATTGTTCTAATTGATTTATTCACAACCGGTTTAATATGGAGAACCTAAAGGGTCACACCGCAAAAGAAAAATATTTATTTAAGAAGTAAATAGCATAATTGTAATAATAAGTTAAGTGTATTTAATTTAGTCTATGGAGATAGAATAAATTAAATAGCTTAATATTTATTATTTAATATTTTAGAAATATTAAATATAAATTAATAAGAGGAGTCTTATTATTATTATTATTATTATTATTTAATTCCTAATAGGGATTGAGAATTAATTAATAGAAGTCCTCTCACATGAATTCCTATTTGGATTAGGAGTTTAATTTAATTAAAGGAATTTAATTAGAATTGAAACCCTAATCCTAAATAGTTTAGGAAAGAGTTTTCCTACATCTATAAATAAGAGAAGTCTTATCATAGATTAGGGTTACACACTCTTGCATAAAAATTATGGAGAGTACTTACAATTTCTATAGAGATAGAAACTAGGGTTTTGCCAACACCCATCTTCTTGAACAAGTATTATTCCTTGGTGGAACACCTCTAGAGGCCAAACACTTGGGTGGCTAACGTTGATCAAAGGAAGGAATTTAATCGGTAGAATTCAAGGAGAACGTGAAGGAATTGGAGGTGAACTTGTACCTGAGGAAGCTAGAATTCTACAAGGGTATAATTCTTATTCTCCATCTCTTTCATTTAATTAATAATTGTGCATAAAGAAAGATCATGGTGATGGTTTGTATAAAATTTTAAAATCTGATTTTATCGCGCTTCCGCTTTATTAATGTAATTTGATTGCATGTTCGCGTTATATAAACCTAACATTATTTTCTTGTAAGTCAAGTATACAAAGTCCATTAAGTAATCTTTCAACAACAAAAGTAATAATGTTTCTAAAGAGAACTGGAACATAATAACAACTTATCAACTTAATAGTCTTGCCCGTAGGCAATGCTAAACTATAAGTTCCTACGGCTAATGCAGCAACCATTGCTCCATTCCCCATATGTAAGATTACTTCCTCTTTGTTTAGCCTTCAACTTCTGCTTGTTCTCTACATTGAATTGCATACGTGAGAACTACAACTAGTATCCAAT
This sequence comes from Aralia elata, assembly GCA_034770075.1. NCBI lineage: Eukaryota > Viridiplantae > Streptophyta > Magnoliopsida > Apiales > Araliaceae > Aralia > Aralia elata. Next base: position 50,770,744 of record CM068382.1, read on the forward strand.
ACCCAAGTAGAACCTTGACTTACAGAAAGATTTATTTCAATCATGAACAACCTATATCTGTAACCGAAGCTTCACTGAGCTTCTTCTGGTTAGCCTCTACAAGATGCTCTTTACAGTTTCTTTTCTAGTGTCTAGGCTTATTGTAGTGGAAGCAAACTCTTTTACTATCCGCATCAGTTTTATTCTTAGTGTCCTTAGTTATTATCTTCCATTTGCCTTCTTTGAATTGTTCTTCTTTTCAGAAGATCCTTTAGCCCGCTTCCTTTTCTTGGACGAATCATCTACAAGTAAGACTTGGTCTTTCTTGGTTGAAAATTGACTCTTTCCAACCAACACAGGGAGGCTGACATCTAGCTTGTTCATGTGGGAATTCACAATAAATTGTGAGAAAAAGTCTGGAAGTGATTGCAAGATCAAATCTTGGATCAGCTCTCCATCCATTACAAAATCCAGTTATCCCAATTGTTTAATCAGATTGATCATTTTTGAGGACATTTGTCTATACTGTAATGCTATTGGTTATTCTTGATCAGAAGAGCTCATTAGATATCTGATATCCAATAGTCCTACTTTTCTCAACATTCAACTCCTTGAATGTGCAGGAGTATAGTAGGAGCATCCATAGTTTCATGATGACGCTGAAGCTCGTTACTTATTGATGTGAGCATGATGCATTGAGCCAAGTGTGCATCATGTTGCCACTTTCTAAAAGTAGCAATTTCTTCCTCAGAGGCATTGTCTGCAACCATTGCAGGGATAGTGTAACGACCGAAAATTCTGAAATTTGCCTTGTAATTCGAATTTTTGAATATTAATGAATATATTATATTTTATTAATATTATTTTTGTGTTACATGTTTAAAGGTTGTGTGACAACCTGGGTTATGTGAATGCATGAAATTTTACGTGTTACAGTGTTGTTTTAGTGAATAATCGATTTCGCATAGCGTCACTAAAAGTAGCAATTTCTTCCTTAGAGGCATTGTCTGCAACCATTACAGGGATAGTGTAACGACCGAAAATTCTGAAATTTCCCTTGTAATTCGAATTTTTGAATATTAATGAATATATTATATTTTATTAATATTATTTTTGTGTTATGTGTTTAAAGGTTGTGTGACAACCTGGGTTATGTGAATGCATGAAATTTTACGTGTTACAATGTTGTTTTAGTGAATAATCGATTTCGCATAGCGTCACTAAATCACTATTCACAGGGCACGTTTCCCGAGGCACTATTCATGCCATAAAATTTTTGTGTCTTTTTTTATTTTAATAAATTTCATAAATAGGTGTATGCGTACGAATAATTTTTTCAAGTGTCGGAAATTTTATTTGAGCTGATACGTGATTTTATCCGTATCCGAAATGTATATTATAGGTGTTCCGAATATTTCGACAAACCCCATAATACTTATTTTTATGCGTCCAATAATTTATGGGAATACCCATTTTAATGTTGAGTAGAGTTATTTACCAGTTTTGGTACAAAAGTGGGAGTTTTCGGATATATTTTTGTGTATTTGGGTATTTATTTTGGCTTGTTACTCCAAGAGGGAACCAACCCACCAATTTACACCAATCAAATGAGAGCATGAGGGGAGTGCCGACAAGCATTTGAATTTGTTGGCCAACCTTGAGCAACTAACCCACTACTCCTAAAATTACTCATCCACTTCTCCTCTTCCATTTCATTTCCTCCCACGCCACTTCCTTTGCTCTTCCATTCCAAGTTATTCTAGATGCAACTAGAGAGAGAGTGAGGGAGAGCTGCTGTTAGAGAGAGAGAGAGAGTGCAGAGAGAAGGAAGAAGGAAGAAGGAAGAAGAAGAAGTCTAGAGAGAGAGAGTTGGTGCACGGGTGAAGAAGAGAAGGAAGCCAAAGCAAGCAAGAAGAACTCAAAGCAAAGCCTAGCAATCTTCCTAACCTCTAGCAGAGATTTGTAGAGGTAAATAATCAACCAAAACTGATTTCATTTGATTTTGTGAAGATTTTCGAGTTTTGAAGGTTTTTGGAGCTTTTTTGCTCATGGATGATCTTTGCTGCGATTCTTGTTGTTTTTGTTTGTGTTGGATGTTTATAAATGTTGTTAAGAGGTTATATAAGCCATTAATAACATCAAAGTGGAACAAAAATGGAACAAATCTGTACCTTGGCTTAATGGAGCAAGAACAATGGACAAAACATGGACTTTGGACTGTTGGACGATTAGAGGACCTTGTAGATATGATTTCGTATTTGTTTAATTTGTTTGTTGTTATGATATTGTACTTCCATGGGTTATGAGTTTAACCCAGTTGGAATGGAGTAAAAAGGGATTAAAACAAAGATTTGGTGATGATTTTTGTAAAGAACACCAAGAATACGAAGAACACCAAGAACACGAAAATATGGCATAAGTTGATACTTTGGCCTAACATTTGGCCATGTTAATGTTAATGGATAACACTAAATTTTTGATATGTTGTAGCTCTATGTCTTAGGAGTACATAGAGTCCAGAACGGACCAATTTGAACGTGTATAGAAGAAGTTATGGAGGTTGGAGTGAAGAAAGGTCGGATAGCACGAAGGTGGCAAGTCTGCAATTCTGGGCATTGGTGCAACCTCGCTGATCCTCACGGAGGCCTTGCTGAGCTCACTGGTTGGTTTGGCGTAGTCTCGCTGATCCTCGCGGAGGCCTCGCTACCTTGATTGGCGCAACCTCGCTGATTTTCACGGAGGCCCCGCTGACTGCCTGAATCCAAAATTTCTAGCATGAACACCTTTTAGTAAAATGACCATAACTTTCTCATACGAACTCGGATTAGGGCGATTCAAGATGATCCGGAAAGTTTAGAGATAGATCTACAATTCCAGTAATTAGAATTGAGATTTACCACCTGTATCAATTATGAAGTTGACTGTTTTTAGGATTGTTGTGCAAACGGAGGGCGTCGGTCATGCGCGCGTGCAACGTGTAATGCTTCCGACAATAAAAGACAATGTTCTAAGTCCTAAAACATGAATGTTCTGTATTATAATGATACTTAGCATTAATCAATGAGTATTAGATAAATCGAATGGGTGTGTTTGGCGTACGCAATTGCATATTGCTTGGGCATTCGAATAGGCAAGTTGGGCGTATAGACGTGCAAGCGTCGTAACGCCGTAACTAGTGCGCATAACCTTGTTTAATATTTTGTTTCTTATATGAATGGGACATTATAGAGTTGTATAAATAAATATTTGGTATCTGGTATGTAACTAATTGTTATGTGTATATGTACCTAATTGTGTAGGATATTAAGGAGCGTGTGTTGTAATATTGTAGTAGTGCTTTAGGCAAGTTTTTCATAACCTTACTCGAATTATATTGAGTAGGTTTCCTATCCTATACACATGTTGAATATTGTGCAAGTTTCCTTACCCTAACTCAATTTAATATTGGGCAGGATTTTTCAATCGTACAACTTTTATTTATTGTGCGAGTTATTTATTGATTGAGCAATCATTCTATATTATTGCAAGTTCCTTACTCAGCTATCTTTATTTGAGCAAGACAAATGTTGTATATTGTTGCAAGTTTCATGACTCAAATGGAGTTATTACTTTCAAACTATATTAGTAGAATAATTATTGTCAATTGCTCCACATCAAAGATAATTATTGATATTCGCACGTTGTGCATTTAAATTCATTGTATGTTGTTGGACTGTGAAACGTTTAAGTTCTTTATTCATGAACAGTTTAAGGAAATAGTTTACGCTATTTGTTTCGGCTAGACATGTACAGGTTATTATTTTAAAAGCTATCCAAACCGGTTGTTGGTATGGATTCTTGGACTGAGAGAGCAACCCTTATTTAGGGGATTTTAATGTGTCGGTTATTTGATGCAGTCAGAGTTAAATGTTATGCATATACATAGGGTACGAGAGGTTGATCCCCTCGAGTACTACTGACAGGCCAGACGTTTAAAAGGGTTAGTTGAATGACTGATCCTTTGGCCAAAAAGTCCATGGTCTATTGGACCACTCAACAGTAAATAATCAATATTCATTATTTCATTGGAACTTTGATTATGTCATTTCAGCTATTTCATCAATGTTCATAAATTGTTGATCTATGCAGCTATCATTCTTACTCATTTATGATATATCTTCATTCTTATATTTAAACTTGCTGAGCAAACTCATTGCTCACCCTTGCTATATCATGAACCTATTGCAGTTAAGCCGGAGAGTTCCAAAGCGGGCAAAGGCAAAGGAAAGCTTAGGGAATAATTACGTGTACTATCCCATTATGTAATCGTGGAATTGTTTTGTATTATTAAGTATTTTGCGATGTATTTATTTAAGGTTATAGACCTTGGGACTATAGTAAGCCTTTTGTAATGAACAACATATGTTTATTTATTCCGCATTAGTTAATTTATGTTGTTTAGAGGTGTATGGATGTATTTTATCGTGAGTACCAAATTTGAGGTATTAGTACCTGAATTTGGGGGTGTCACAGGTTGGTATCAGAGCTGTAGGTTATAAACTTTAGGAATGCGAAACCTAGGTTATAACCTTAGTATTAAACTCGTATTGAGTACGCTAGGTGATAGATCGATGAGATTCATTTGGTGATCATGTCTGGAGGTGGATTGTAAAAATCCATCGAGCCGAATTGTGAATGATAAAATATCATTTCATTTTATCAATGAATATATTTTATTGTGACACTGACATCTTTCTATTTATTTGTTTTTGTATGTGGCTGTAGGATGTCTGAAATGGGAGAGTCCAGTCCTGCTAGGGAGGTAGAGTTCATAGACATCCATGTGGACGCAGGGCATTTAGTGGAGGTGCAGCCGAGCGAGCCAGAGATGATAGACACTAGGGATGAGTCTGAGGCCGAGTATGGTTCTGAGGAGGAGCCAGTTATTGGAAGAGTGCTGAGGCTGTTAAGCGACGAGGGGGAGGATGAGGACCCCGAGGAGGATCCAGTGATGGAGGATGATGAGCCACCTGAGTATGTAGATGGCATGGGCACTACTGCTAGTGATATCATCAAAGAGCTAATAACTAGGAATGACGAGCTTGAGAATCGAGTATTCCACTTAGAGGAGTAGAACCAGGATCACCAGGATCGAGAAAAGCAGTACAGGTCATTGGCGTATCAGACTTTGGGGGAAAAAGCTGAGTTAACCCAGAAGCTACAAGAAAAGGACCAGAGGATTGCCAAACTAGAGGCAGAGGTTCACGATCGGCATGGGACTTTTGTTCAGCTTGGTGTAATGGTTTATGACCTCTTAGAGAGGAATGTGGTGTTGGTATGACAGATAGAGCGTGTAGAGGATCAGCTGGAGACTACTCGTCTGGAGAGAGATGAGGCTATAGAGCAGTTGGCAGCCCTGACGACAGAGATTGATTCCCTCAGGTTAGGCTTAACTACTTCCATAGGCAGGCTAGGGACAGGGTGAGGAGGTACCCCAGGGATGAGGGTAGCAGCAGGCGCGTGATTAGGCGCCGAGTGGTCGACAAGCTGGTTCGACGGGAGCTCAGGGTTGCAATTCGCCGCAGGAGGCGGTGATGTGTTATTTTTAGCATTATGTTTGCAGTAGGTCCCACTTTTGTTGTATTAGGGGCTTACTTATGTTATAAATCCCTATGCTTGTAGCGTGCACGGGATAGTAAATGAACCCCAATTTTGTTTCTGATAGAGGGGTGGAAGGTAATTTTTCCTCACTTTTGTTTGTTAGGGGATAGTTAATAGTTGGCAGGCCATGTCATTTAGCATTTATAGAAGTATGCCACATGTTGAGTTTGGTTGTATTGAAATAGTGACATATGGTTATAAATGCAGTTGTTTTAATTAAATCAAATGTGTTTGATAGATGCTTTTACTTTTCATTGTTGACTTAAATGACTCTTTGCATATGGCATAAATCTAGTAGTAAAAGCCGACGATTTTCTTTTATCAGATCATGGCGCCAAGGGGACGACCGCATAACCAAAGGATTGAGGAATCGGTTAATAACACTCAGGGTCATCCAGACCCAATGAGAGCGTTTGCTGAGTTGTTGGCAGAAGCAATGCGAAATAGACCACCACCTATTGGAGAACAGCTAGAGCAGCAGCCTGCGCAGCATTTGGCTAGTTTCAAGGATTTTAAGCTAGTAGGACCTCCCGAGTTCAAGGGAACACTAGACCCGATTGAAGCCCAAACCTGGATCGAAGAAATCGAAAAAGTGTTCGAGGTGGCAAGGGTGGCCGAAAAACAGAAGACAGGGTTCGCCACCTTTATGATGAAGGGTGAAGCGAACTATTAGTGGAAGGCCAATAAAGGACGTGCTGGAGATGGCGTGATACCATGGGAGCGTTTTAAGGAGCTGTTCTTCGAGAACTCTTTCCTGGCGAGTATGCAGCAGAATATGGAGGTGAAGTTTCTAGAGCTGAAGCAGGGGAACATGTCAGTTGCAGAGTATGTAGCTAAATTTAATGAGTTAGCCAGATTTGCACCTCACCAGGTAGACACTGAAGCAAGAAAGGCAAGGAGATTTAAATTAGGCCTGAAATCGTGGGTGTATAGTAGGGTGGCAGTTCTAAGGATTGACACATTTTCTACGTTGTTGGAAAGGGCCATCATCGCCGAAGGAGGCAAAGAGGCTTTAGCAAAGTTCAATCAAGACAAAAAGAAGGGTCACGAAGGAAGCAAAGGAGGAAGTAGCGGGGGAAGTAACCCTAATAAAAGGAAATGGAGTGATAGCCAATCTTCCGGTGGCAACAAGTCTGGAGGAGAGGTTAAGAAGGGTAATAAGTGCAACAATTATGGAAAGAATCACTCTGGAGAGTGCATGAAAGGAAAAGGAGTTTGTTTCAACTGTGGACAACAGGGGCACTTTGCTCCTCAATGTCCAAAGGGAAAGAAAGCAGGATGCTTCTCATGTGGAGCACCAGATCATCAAATCAAGGATTTCCCGAAAAGGAAAGGGGATGCAACAAGTGGAAACAGGAACAACAACAATATCAACAACAACAATAGGCTAAGCATTGGAGGGCCACCTAGCCAAGCCAATAGACCAACGGCACACACTTTTAACATGACCGTTCAGGATGCGGTGGAGTCGAAGGACGTGGTGTCAGGCATTATTTTGATCAACAATATCAGTGCATATGTATTATTTGATTCGGGTGCTACATGTTCATTTGTTTCGGAAGATTTTGCAAAACGGTTAGATTTACCTCGTGAGAAACTAGAGAATCCTATGAATGTGGAAGTAGCTAATAAAGAAATTATCCCCGTAGATTTCATTTATAGGAATGGTTGCGCTGAATTGAGAGGGTTTAAGTTTGACGTGGATTTGATTCCGATACGACTAGGAGAATTTGATGTAATTCTTGGGATGGATTGGTTGTCTAGTTACGGGGCTGTGATTGACTGTCAGAAGAAATGTATACACCTGAAGACTCCAGATAAGTCGAAGGTCGTATTCTACGGTAGTAAATCGCCGAGACAATCTTGTTGTCTGATGATGATGCAAGCGAAGAAATTGCTAAGGAAAGGTTGCATAGGTTATCTGGCTCATGTGGTTTATACTCAAAGAGTAGGGAGTGAAATGGGTCAGATACCTGTTGTAAGGGAATTTCCAGATATTTTCCTAAATGATTTACCGGGATTGTCGCCGGATAGAGAAGTGGAGTTTGTAATCGATTTGATACCGGGAACTGTATCGATCTTAAAGGCACCGTACAGGATGGCACCGGTGGAAATGAAAGAACTGATGGTTCAACTGCAGGAGTTGCTAGATAAGGGGTATATTCGTCCGAGTGTATCTCCATAGGGAGCGCCGGTACTGTTTGTAAGGAAGAAAGACGGATTGCTGAGGCTTTGTATCGACTATCGGGAGTTGAACAAAGTCACAATTAAGAACAAGTATCCGCTGCCCAGAATTGACGATTTGTTTGACCAATTGAAGGGAGCGAAATACTTTTCGAAGATTGACTTGAGGATGGGATATCACCAACTGAAGGTGAGGCAGGAGGATATTCCAAAGACAGCATTCAGAACTCGATATGGACACTTTGAGTTTTTGGTGATGTCATTTGGGCTGACGAACGCGCCAACAGCATTTATGGACATGATGACCAGAGTGTTCAAGAAATATCTAGATAAATTTATTATCGTTTTCATAGATGACATTCCAGTCTACTCGAAGACGGAAGAGGAACACGTCGAGCATTTGAGGATAGCCCTGGAAACGCTGAGAGGGGAGAAGCTATATGCAAAGTTTTTCAAGTGTGAATTTTGGCTATAAAGGGTGCAATTTTTGGGGCATGTAATTGACAAGGATGGTGTATCGGTGGATCCTGCGAAGGTAGAAGCGGTAATAAACTGGGAGCAGCCAAGGACGCCGACAGAAGTCCGAAGTTTCTTGGGATTAGCGGGTTACTATCGGAGATTTATTCAGAACTTTTCAAAGATAGCGACACCGTTGACAAATTTGACAAGGAAAACTGTAAAGTTTTTATGGACGGATAAGTACGAAGAGAGTTTCTTGGAGTTGAAGAAGAAACTTAGTGAGACACCTATGTTATCACTGCCAGATAATACAGGGAGATTTGTGGTGTACAGTGATGCGTCACATAAAGGCCTTGGGTGTGTGTTGATGCAGCATGGGAAGGTCATTGCGTACGCATCATGGCAATTGAAGGATTATGAGAAGGGATATCTGAAAGTAGTATGCACACAAGCCAATCATATTTGATATGATGTAGCATATACTTTGTAATTTTATTCGGTTGTTAAAAGGCATTTTACATTATCTACATAGTGCTGTTATATTAAATGTGATAAACCCATAGTTTTGAGCAATGCTTTTAGAATCATGATGGTGATTATGCTAATGAGATCTAAATTCTAGATAGCTCACAAACTTAAATTGTTCCTAAACGATGGATTGCTAAAAAGGGGATTAGTGAATCCGGATAGATTAGTACATACGTTGCTTGCTCTTATGAAGAGAATGATTGATCTCATAATCATTTGTGTGGAGACACTAAAGCAAGTATGTAGGTGCTTATTGGAGAATAAGTTCACTGAACGTGGCTCGCTAAAGAATACCTAATGGAGTTTTACTCGCCTGTCAATAGGAATTCCTCTAGTGATAGTAGTACAAGTGATCCTTGGACTTGAGATCATCATAGTATCTTGTGTATGATGAGTTATACTTTGACATGTCCCTTAAGACCTTTAGGGTATATCAAAGGGTATGATTGGGTATAATAAGTTGTACATGGAAATAGGTGAATGATCAACAAAGAATCTACCACTTCTAGTAAAAGGAGAGAATGTCCTATGTGATTCGATAAATGACGAACCATAAGTCTTTGACCAAAGCAGAATGAAATTAGAAAGGAGTTTCTAATTTGCATTAATCAGAGTTATGCATTTCAGAATCGAAATACATATAATTAAATAAAATAAGACTTGACAGTAATTCCATGTCTTATATTTAATTGGGACATTGTATGGTAGAAGGATTGAATTGTACGGTAACTATGCACTGAAAGGTTCTTTTATGATTAATGTTGAAATCTATATTATCTAGAAAGTCGTTGATCGCTAAGGGGGCTTACCCTTATTGTAGAATAAATATTATTTATTTAAATGAATTAAATAGTTTAATTTATTTATTTAAATAAGATTAGAATTGTTCTAATTGATTTATTCACAACCGGTTTAATATGGAGAACCTAAAGGGTCACACCGCAAAAGAAAAATATTTATTTAAGAAGTAAATGGCATAATTATAATAATAAGTTAAGTGTATTTAATTTAGTCTATGGAGATAGAATAAATTAAATAGCTTAATATTTATTATTTAATATTTTAGAAATATTAAATATAAATTAATAAGAGGAGTCTTATTATTATTATTACTATTACTATTATTTAATTCCTAATAGGGATTGGGAATTAATTAATAGAAGTACTCTCACATAAATTCCTAATTGGATTAGGAGTTTAATTTAATTAAAGGAGTTTAATTAGAATAGAAACCCTAATCCTAAATAGTTTAGGTAAGGGTTTTCCTACATCTATAAATAAGAGAAGTCTTATCATAAATTAGGGTTACACACTCTTGCATAAGAATTGTAGAGAGTACTTACAATTACTATAGAGATAGAAACTAGGGTTTTGCCAACACCCATCTTCTTGAATAAGTATTATTCCTTGGTGGATCACCTCTAGAGGCCAAACACTTGGGTGGCTAACGTTGATCAAAGGAAGGAATTTAATCAGTGGAATTCAAGGAGAACGCGAAGGAATTGGATGTGAACTTGTACCTGAGGAAGCTAGAATTCTACAAGGGTATAATTCTTATTCTCCATCTCTTTCGTTTAATTAATAATTGTGGATAAAGAAAGATCATGGTGATAGTTTGTATAAAATTTTAAAATCTGATTTTATCGCGCTTCCGCTTTATTAATGTAATTTGATTGCATGTTCGTGTTATACAAACCTAACAGTGGTATCAAGAGCCAAACTTTATGCGAATTATTAATTGTTTTGATTCTGTATATACATTGATATGTGTTTAGAACAATTTAATTGGGCACAATTGTTTGTGTAAAATTATTTTATTTTTTTTATTTTTTTTATTTTTGTAAATTAAAATAAAGGAGTTTATTTTGATTTGGAATTTGATTAAAAATAAATGAGTTTATTTTTATTCAAAAAATTGAATAAATTAAAATAAAAGAGTTTATTTTGATTTGGAATATGATTAAAATAAAGAAGTTTATTTTAATTGAAATTGGATTTCATGATAACTAATTAGAGTTGGAATTGGATTCCATGATAACTAATTGGAGTTGAAATTGAATTTTATACTAACTAATATTACCCATTAAATGATATCAATGCATATATGGAATGATTTTATTATTTATGGGATGAATGTTATTTATTGATACATATAGAGATATGTATGATAATAAATAGGGATTGATTATGGACTATTGACCAATGTGTGATTGGATTTATTTTAGTGGATGCTTGAATGTATGGGTTTTTATAAATGGGGTCTGCGTACCTCGTCTTCTCTAATTTTTTCTTAATGTAAATTCTATCTTCCTCCTATGTACTTTCCCTTGATAAGGTTTCTATTTATTGTAAATAGTTTTTGTAATAGGACTAGTTAGAATTAATTTTGAAGAATTGAAGACAAAGAAGCAAGGAGCGCTTGAAGACCCGTTTGTAATGGAGCCCGGGTTTAAATGTAATAGTTATATTTAAATTTAATTCTTGCACCCTAGGTTTAACCTTTTGGTTCACTTGGTGGCTCTAGTGAACCAAACTAGAATAAAAGTCCATAATCAATCCGGGTAGAATATAGTATTCTATATGTGCATGCTTACTATATATATATTATATTATCCAACATGCTTCGCATGTAAAATAATATGACGCGTATTTTATATATATATGTGCATGCGCGCTAAACAAGATGAGACAAATAATAATTACAAACCCCTCAAAGAAATTATATTAAGTCCTAAGCGTTCAAAGATATTTGGAATATCGAACGTCGCCTTCTAGCATGGTAAAGTAATAGAGTATTAAATATTTAATATGAGTTTGTTGTGTCACCACAAGGCAAGTATTAAAATATTTAAGATGTTGTTTTATCACATTTGATGCTTATACATAGACTGAACGATGTTGTTTTGTTGTGTCACACAAGGACAGTGTTTTTCTTTCGAATATATGGAAGTGCTAGGTTGGACTTAACTTGGATAATTTTGATTCGGATGTGTCACCACTTGATCAAAATAATCTAAGAGGCAAAATACAAGGAGTTACGTAGTGATGTAATTGACAATAGTTGTCTACCTATTTATTTATATATCGTTTGTTGTGTCACCACAAGGCTATATACATTTGAAATGGGATCCTTATTCTCGCTAGTAAATCTTTAATTAGATTTGCTGAACTATATAATGAGGGTAATATAGTTTGATGAAAAAGTGAGAGATACCAATTTAAAATAAAGACCTAATTTATTTTGGTAATTAATTAAAATGAATGTATGCTAAAATGTTGTTAAATTACAAATTCATTTATAGAATTTTACGATGTCTAATTCACTATCACTGCATAGCATATAAGATGCTAATTAACTGGACCAAATAACACGGACTAGTTAAGAAATTTGGGAATAGTTCTCAAGGCTGAAAAGCTATCTTATGTCCTTAATACGCCTATCCCTGCAATGGTTGCAGACAATGCCTCTGAGGAAGAGATTTATACTTTTAGAAAGTAGTAAGATGGTGCACAGTTGGCTCAATGCATCATGCTCGCATCCATAAGTAACGAGCTTCAGCGTCAGCATGAAACTATGGATGCTCCTACTGTACTCCGACACCTTCAAGGAGTTGAAGGGTGAGGAAAGTAGGACTATTAGATATCAGATATCTAAGGAGTTTTTCCGATCTAGAATGACCGATGACACTACAGTATAGACAAATGTCCTAAAATGATCAATCTGATTGAACAATTGGGACAACTGGGTTTTAATGGATGGAGAGTCGATCCAAGATTTGATCTTGCAATCACTTCCAGACTCTTTCTCACAAATTGTTGTGAATTTTCACATGAACAAGCTATATGTCAGCCTGCCTGAGTTGCTTAAACATGTTGAAAACTGTAAAGAGTCACTTTCCAACCAAAAAAGACCAAGTTTTACTAGTAGATGATTTTTCCAGGAAGCGGAAGAAGGTCAAAGGATCTTTTTAAAAGAAGAACAATTCAAAGAAGGTAAATGAAAAGGCAAAAACAAAGGACAATAAGAACAAGACTAATGTAGATAGCAAATGAGTTTGCTTCCACTACAATAAGCCTGGATACTGGAAAGGAAACTGTAAGTAGAATCTTACAGAGGCTAACCAGAAGACGCTTAGTGAAGCTTCGGTTATAGATATAGGTTTGTTCATGATTAAATAAATCTTTTTGTAAGTCAAGGTTCTACTTGGATATTGGATACCGACTGTAGTTCTCACGTATGCAATCCAATACAGAGACTAAGCAGAATTAGAAAGCTAAACAAAGAGTGAGTAATCTTACGTGCGGAGAATGGAGTAATGGTTGCTACATTAGCCGTAGGAACTTATAGTTTAGCGTTACCTACGAGCAAGTCTATTAAGTTAATAAGTTGTTATTATGTTCCAGTTCTCTTTAGAAACATTATTACTTCCGTTGTTGGACAAGGAAGGTTCTGGTATTATATTTAAGAACAATTGTTGTTCTATTTATAATGATAATGTTTTGTTTGAAACTAGAAGACCACTTGATGGACTTTGTAAACTTGACTTACATGAAAAATAATTTTGCATATTGAATAAACTAATAAAAGAAAAGGAGATGGTCATTCAAAGAGTTGAATGTGTGTATTTGATAAAATACAAGTCTGAATCATTTGAAATGTTCAAAGAATTCAGAAGTGAAACATATTGACAAAGTATTAAGATTCTTTGATCAGATCGAGGAAGGAATACTTGTGCAATGAGTTTCTAGATCATCTCAAAATGGTATTTTCTCTTAATGGACACCTCCTAATAAGAAATAATTGATTGGTGTATCTAAAAGGAGAAATTGTACCTTGTTGGACATGGTGCAGTCCATAATTATTTTTACCGACATTCTAGTATCCATCTGGGGTTATGCCCTAAAAACGGCTGCATATCTACAAAAATAAGGTAACCTCAAAAATTTGAGCCCAAGACTCCATAAAGGTTATGGATAGGAAGGATGGCCATGAAATCCGAAATGGACTCCATGTATGAGAACCAAGTATAGACTCTGGTTACTCCACCGAAAGACATAGTGTCTAGAGGGTGTAAATGGGTTTTTAAAGAGAAAGACTAGGGCAAATGGCAAGGTGGAGACCTATAAGATCATACCTATTTAAAAGGTTTTTCAAGTCAAGGAGTTGACTGTGATAAAATCTTATTACCGGTAATGCTCAAGTCCATTTCGATTTTGCTTGTGATTGCAGCTTATTACGAAATCTGGCAAAATGGATGTGGAGACGTCCTTCCTCAATGAAGACTTGAGGAGAATGTATGTATGATACAGCCAGAGGAATTTGTTTCAAAGGTTGAAGCAAATCGTGTTTTAAACTACAATAATTCAAAGATGGATTGAAGCAAGCTTCTCAAAGATGGAACATTCATTTTGATGAGACAATCAAAAGAGTTTGATTTTATCAAAAACGGGAATGAACCTAGTGTGTACGAAAGGGTCAGTGGGAGCGCTATGACATTCTTGGTATTATATGTTGATATACTACTAACAAGGAGTAACACACTAATGCTACAATCAGTAAAGATAAAATTGTCTAAACATTCCTCCATGAATGACTTGGGAGGAGCATCCTATAAATTGGGGATACAAATCTATATAGATAGATTTAAAAGGATGCTTGGCTTGACCCAATTAATGTATATTCATTCGATGCTAAAGGCGTTTTGTGACGCCCCCAAATCCGGGTTACCTTAACCTCGAATTTGGTGCATCACTATGCAACTCATACACATACTATTAATAACTAGTTGCGGAATAATAGAAATATTTACATTGATATAACATAAATACTCTCGTCCCAAGTCTCGATACCAATACAAATACCTGACATAACATAATACAAAAGGTATAATACATAAGTCTGAATACATGACATAACTTAATACATAATTTCTAAACGAGTCTTAAAACATAGCATAATCATAACATAGTGCGACAAAGCTAATTAGTGGCTTTGCCTTTGCCTTTATCCTTTCCCGAGCTCTCGCCTGTATGGGTAACCACTGAAATATTTTAAGGAAAGCAAGGGTGAGCAACAAGTTTGCCCAGCAAGCACAATAATAATAAAAATGAATAACCATGAGTTAGGTTTCACAATCTCAAAGGGCTATGACGAAGATTGAATAGCTCAGGGAATAAATATGTAGATTGTGAATAAAGTTTCAATACTATTCTCTATTATCACCGATGAGTCACTATGGACCGATGGATTATTAGAAGAATCTAAAGATTTCAATGATTTCAAGGTAATGAACATTCAACACTGAGTGGCCTCTATAGACCGAAAAATCTGACTAGACTTAGCAATATTACAATGATAACCCAAAACTGAGTGGTCATTAAGGACCAAGAACTCTTACTAGAATCACCAGCATTACACTGATAACCCAAAAACAGGTACAATAGGTGATCAGCCTAAAATACCCGGCGTTATGCATAAGCCTCAAACGTTCTACTTACATTCAACTTGCGCGCATGTCGGTCCCCCGACAAAAATATAATTTCCCCTTCTATGAGGGTTGTTCATCTCAGCAGATATAAAAGTCCGCACCAAAGAAATTGGTTTGGATCGCTTTCTAAGTTATGGATATTGGTCTAGCCGAATCAAATGGCATCGACACTCTTCATAAACAGTTCATGCATAATTTGAATTCAAAAGCTTTAACAGTTTATGGCAATAACGTATCTTGAACACTTGTGCAAATACTAAGGATTTACATAAGTATGGGGTTCACACAATCATATATGTATTGCGTAAGTATGAACTTTGAACATTAAATAGCATCCGTAAGAATATAATCGAACGAAGTTGATAATCTTGTTTAGCACGAGGACTAGACAAACGTTAGAAGACTTACTCAAATTTAACTTAAGTAAGGTAGAACACTTGCATTAAATATATAGAAAGAACGAAGTTAGGTAACTTACATAATATAGAATCCTCGTTCAATATCAAATTAAACAAGAGTTAGAAAACTTGCACAATATACGTCTTTTGGGAAAGATAAGAAACTTGCATTCAATACTTAGAATGAATGAAGTTAGAGAACTTGTCCAACAAAAGGGTTAGACAAGGGTTAGGAAACTTGCTCAAATAAAATAGTTGAGTGAGGAACTTGCAATAACATAGAAGGATTGCTTAATCAATAATTAACTCGCACATTAGAACTTGCCCAACACAAGGGTTAGACAAGGGTTAAAGAAGAACTTGCCTTAAGCGCTTGCTAATAACTCGACGTTAATCGTCCTTCAAAAGTCTTACACATTTAAGTACATATCCACATACCAATTAGCCACATAATTGATGTCAAATATTGGTTTACATTACTCAATAAGGTTTCATTCTAATTAGAAACATAATATCAAATAAGGTTACACACACATGATACGATGTTTCGGCGTTTGCACAACGCACACTCGATTCGCCCCATTTGCATAAGCTTAGCATGCTCATACACTTGTCTAGTTCATCATTGATTAAAGCTAAAGGTCATTATAAACCATAATGTACAATTTCTAGAACTTAAAACAATAACTTTTAGCGTTGGAAACATTACACGTTACATACGTGCATGTACGACGCCCTCTATTTGCTTCCTAATGCACAATAGTCCTAAAAATGGTCAATTTAGAAATTTTTCAAGACATTAAATTACAGTTCTAAATATTGGAGGTTGTATTTCTACTTCTTAGCTTTCCGGATCATCTTGAATCATCCAATTTGGAGTTCGTATGAGAAAGTTACGCCCATTTTAGAAAAGGATGTCAGAGCTGTCAAGCCCATGCGCCCGCGCGCGCCCGCGCGCGCCCCACCAGCGCCCAGCTGCGCCCAGCAGCCCCCAGCGCGCCCGCGCGGCGCCCCACCGCGCCCATGGCCTGGCCCCCAAGGCTTGGTTTCCTTCCAATCTTGGCAGTTTGACATACAAACCTCAAACTTTCATAACTTCTTCGTTATAAATCGGAATTAGGCCGTTCCGAAGGCTATGGAAAGCTTATAACATGGAATACAAAACCCTCATGGGTTCATAATTTTACAGACTCATTTACTAGCCATAAAATTGGCCCGAAAGTCCCTCCAAGGCTAAGTTTTCACTATTTTGGACAGATTGGACACCTTTTCTCCCAAACGCCATAACTCCCTCATCCGAGGTCGAAATGCGTTCGTTCCAAAGCCTATGGCTTACTAACTCAGGGCATTATACTACCCCAAAAGATTAAAATTACACACATAACACAACATTACCAGAATTAAATCAAAGGCCACAGTTCACACTAGTTTTCAACGAAACTCAAGGTTAGGCCAATTCATTAATCCTCCTTGTGTCTTAGCTATTATGCAACAAGTCAATATGACTTAAAACATGCTTTCAATACCCAACTAAGCAATATAACACCATTTCAACAATTAATCAAAATTAATTCTCATGATCTTTAGAGAAATCATTCTCTTAGACAATAAATCAAATAGTTGGTGGGCATGGCTTACAAACTCACATTGGGGTAGAGTTTAATTATGCTCTAGTCCAGATTTCCAAATGAAATCATTACCCAAAAACTTCATAACACATTATAGGCATACACAAACAAGTACGCAACCAACCATAAACTAAATTTTCATCAAACTACCTAAATTGTCCAAAACAGTCCACAATGTCCAACAATCCATTAATGTCCATTCTTGATTCCTTATGCAAAGGGTTGATTCTCATTCATTGTTCCACTTTCATTGATTATTAACAAGGCTTTTAAAGAGTTAACAACATTCATACATGTTCATGAGCCAATCAAAGCAATTTCAGCAACATATATTCCCACAAAGCAAGCAATATCAACTGAAAATTGAAACAACAATGGAAATGAGCTAGGCTTTAAACTACTAACCTCTTGAAGCTCTTTCTAGGATGAAAGTGGGATTGATTACAGCTACAAGTTCCTCTCTTCTCCTTCTCCAATTCACCCGTACGCTCAATACTCACAACTCTCACAACTCTCACAATCTTCAGCTCTAACTTAGCAATGAACAAAGGAATGGAAGGCAAACAAGGGTTGGTACTTATAGGAGGATGAATTGAGCTCAGCTTGAGGAAGGAATGGCTGAGCATGCTTAGCATGATCAGCTCCCCATGTATGGGAAGATGGAATTGGCTCCTCCAATGTGTGGGTAACTCCCCTCTCCTTCTCCCCAATTGTTCTTCATCACTTTTCCTTTGCCAAATGCAGGAATTTGCTTCTCCCAAATGTTCTTATTCCTTTTGCTCCTTCTCTCCTCATTCTTCATTTCGTATACTCCTTCCTTCTCCAATGTTCAGCTGATTTGTAACCTATTTCCCTCATGGGTCATGGGTTACGGGTCATGGGGTTGGGTCTTGGGTCGCTCCATGGGTTTGGGCTACCCTTAAGCAATTTGGGGCTTCTAATTAAATCCCAATTTGGCTCAAATAAAATCCAACACTTGGATTATTAACCCATCACATTAACACCATGACAAAAATTAGAAATTTCGAAATAAACGAAAAAGACATTTTTGGGGCGAATAGTGCCCGCGCGAATAGTAACCCGCGAATAGAATTTTAGCGATATTTCTCCGAAAACATTTTAATAAGTCCTATCAAATAACAACACTTAATATCATTGCAAATACATAATCTAGATTATTACATAACCTTTAAGCACATCACACAAAATAATATTAATAAAAATTCATTCATTAAATAATGATCATAAGCATATATTACAAAGCCATGCAAAATTCGCGGTCGTTACACGTTTAGCATGGAAAACTCCAAGAGAGGTCTCATGATGATGAGCCATGGAGTGTATCTTTCTAAAATTGTCTCCAATTGAAAGATAGATCGCATGAGTTACTATCATGTATGCAATGAATATACTAAGCTTGATGTTGATCGGTCATATTCTGGAGATGATCACTGTGAGATAGTGATAAACATCTTTAGGTACTTAACCGGTTCTAAAGATATGATCATGATTCATGGTAGGTCTGAATAAAAACTAGAGGGCTTAACAGACTCAAGTATTTCAGACTGACCAAGACGATAATAAATCCACTTTAAAATAAATCATTACCTTGAATGGTGGTGCAGTAAATTGGAAAGGTTTCAAACAGCAAAGAGTTGCTGGTTTAGTGATAAAGACAAAGTATATAGCTGTAAATGAAACTGCAAGTTGATTGTTTGGATGAAAAGTTCATTATAGAACTAGGAATAGTTCCTAAGTCTCATCTTGGTTTCAAACATGTGTTGCGGCACTTTCATTTGATTAGTGGAATCATTGAAAGAGGAGAAGTAACTGTAGAGATAGTGGACTCTCAAGAACAACATTGCATATCCATTTACTGAAACTTTATCCAAACAGCTGGATGATCGTCACTTAGAGAAGAAGGGTATTAGATACCATGACGATTGGCTTTAGTGCAAGTGGGAGATTGAAAGTAGTATGCACACAAGCCAATCATATTTGATATGATGTACCATATACTTTGTAATCTTATTCGGTTGTTAAAAGGCATTTTACATTATCTACATAGTGTTGTTATATTAAATGTGATAAATGTTACCTCTTTTTAAGTCTTAAATAAAAGAGCTCTAACTCACGCAAGTATACGTGGTCAACAAGTAATACAGAGGAAGTAAAGTATCGTCCCACAGAGACAGGATTAAATTAAATCACTATGCATCAGTTCTATCACTATACTTATTTGCCTAAACTATTGCCTTACTTTTGGTGACAAAATTATTTCTATATCAACTAATAACTAAATATGCAAATACTAACGAAATATATCAAACTTGGAATTAATGGGATCCTAACTTCATTTAATAATTCATCTAATTACCACTATCAAGCTAGAAGGTTCACATATCACAGAAAAGTAGCCAAGGACACTAAAATAGACATAACCATTTGTCAATGCATTATGACCTACTTACATACTATCCATACTTGATAGACACCATGTAATCACCACTATAACCAAAATCACTATATTTCTATGTGAAATTGCAATTATATTGATTTTAAGCACAAGCCCTTATTTTGACTCTTACGGTAAAACAGTATATTTCTATCTGATTCACAAAATATTAAGCTATCCAATTAAGCCTCATATTCGCAAGTTATCATGATTACAATCCATACCTATATGTTATTTTTCAATTCCATATAAGTACTGAAATCGAATGGTGATCAAGCATTCATACATGTAAAACAATCATGATAAAAGTTCCTTATGATATGCAAAACAATCTAACAATCAAGCTTATAATTAAACTACATATTAAAATCCGTTAGAATCCCATAATGGAGATTAGTTCATGTCTGAACCAAAAGCCATTATGGGATCAAAACTAAACATGAAAAATAAACAATCAATTGAAGAAAGAAGAAATAGATTGATCAAACCCAATTGAAGAATAAAATCCAAGATAAGCTTAAACCCACATCAAAATCCAAAGCTTGAACAAAAGTAATCCACTGAAAAATCCCTCTCTCTAGAAAAATAAAATATATCTATGATATCTCTCAAACTACTAAAAGTCTCCAAGTTTTTATACTTAGGGTTTCCTTCTCCCTATCTAATCAATCTAGACTAGAATCCTCCTCAGAATTGGCTTCCTTTTCCTCCTCCAGCTGAACTTTTTCAACCAAAAATCGAACCTAGCGCTACTAGCGCTTGAGGGAGCGCATCTGGCGCTAATATACAGTAGGTGTAGCGCCTCTGGCGCTTGAATGGGCGCTTCTGGCGCTCACCCTTGTCCAGCAAATTACAAAAATGCCACTAGGTGTGTTTTAAGCTCCAAAATCACCCTTTTGCCCCTCCAGCTCCAACCTACAATAAAGAAACACCAAAAACAAGTAAAATAATACTATAAGCACTTAAAAACCACAATAATTAAGTCTAACAATACATAATTCGTAGGTATAAATCCCACTCATCAATAAACCCATAGTTTTGATCAATGCTTTTAGAATCATGATGGTGATCATGCTAATGAGCTCTAAATTCTAGATAGCTCACAAACTTAAATTGTTCCTAATCGATGGATTACTAAAAAGGGGATTAGTGAATCCGGATAGATTAGTACATACGTTGCTTGCTCTTATGAAGAGAATGATTGATCTCATAATCATTTGTGTGGAGACACTAAAGCAAGTATGTAGGCGCTTATTAGAGAATAAGTTCACTGAACGTGGCTCGCTAAGGAATACCTAATGGAGTTTTACTCGCATGTCAATAAGAATTCCTCTAGTGATAGTAATACAAGTGATCCTTGGACTTGAGATCATCATAGTATCTTGTGTATGATGAGTTATACTTTGACATGTCTCTTAAGACCTTTAGGGTATATCAAAGGGTATGATTAGGTATAATAAGTTGTACATGGAAATAGGTGAATGACCAACAAAGAATCTACCACTTCTAGTAAAAGGAGAGAATGTCCTATGTGATTCGATAAATGACGACTCAGAAGTCTTTGGCCAAAGCAGAATGAAATTAGAAAGGAGTTTCTAATTTGCATTAATCAGAGTTGTGCATTTCAGAATCGAAATACATATAATTAAATAAAATAAGACTTGACAGTAATTCCATGTCTTATATTTAATTGGGACATTGTATGGTAGAAGGATTGAATTGTACGGTAACTATGCACTGAAAGGTTCTTTTATTATTAATGTTGAAATCTATAGAAACCCTAATCCTAAATAGTTTAGGGAAGGGTTTTTCTACATCTATAAATAAGAGAAGTCTTATCATAGATTAGGGTTACACACTCTTGCATAAGAATTGCAGAGAGTACTTACAATTTCTATAGACATAGAAACTAGGGTTTTGCTAACACCCATCTTCTTGAATAAGTATTATTCCTTGGTGGATCACCTATAGAGGCCAAACACTTGGGTGGCTAACGTTGATCAAAGGAAGGAATTTAATCGGCGGAATTCAAGGAGAACGCGAAGGAATTGGAGGTGAACTTGTACTTGAGGAAGCTAGAATTCTACAAGGGTATAATTTTTATTCTCCATCTCTTTAGTTTCATTAATAATTATGCATAAAGAAAGATCATGGTGATAGTTTGTATAAAATTTTAAAATCTGATTTTATCGCGCTTTCGCTTTATTAATGTAATTTGATTGCATCTTCGCGTTATACAAACCTAACAATATCCGGCTCATGACCTGGAACTAGCGACAGTGGTGTTTGCTCTAAAGATTTGGAGGCACTATCTGTATAGGGAGAAGTGTGAGATATACACAGACCACAAAAGTCCGAAGTATATCTTCACTCAGAAGGAGCTAAATATGAGGCAGCGACGATGGTTGGAGTTGATTAAGGACTACGATTGTGAGATTCTATACCATCCTGGTAAGGCCAATGTAGTAGCTGATGCTCTAAGTAGGAAGGGCAGAGATAAGTTGATGATGTTGATAGCTCAGGAGGAACTGATCAAAGATATGGAAAGACTGGAGTTGGAAGTCAAGTATTCGACAAATGAAAATGAGAAACTGTTCGCAGTAGAGGCGAGTCCGACTTTATTAGACAAGATAAAGGAGGCTCAAGGAAAGGATGACGAATGTGTTTCCATAAGCAAGCGAATCTCAGATGGAGAGGAATTGAAGTACAAAACTGATAGCACAGGATTGCTAAGGTTTGAAGGGAGGATTTGGATACCAATGGTTCCAGAGTTGAGAGAAGAGATTTTGCAAGAAGCTCATTCTACAAGGTATGCGATACACCCTGGTAGTACCAAGATGTGACAGGATTTGCGCCAACATTTCTGGTGGCCGAACATGAAGAGGGAGGTCACGAAATGTGTTGGGCGATGTTTGACATGTCAGAGGGTAAAAGTAGAACATCAGAAATCGGGTGGACTACTACAACCATTGGAGATTTTGGAGTGGAAGTGGGAGCATATTGTGACACCCCCAAATCCAGGTACTTAATTTCCACTGATTTGGTGTTCACTATAACATACATTCACATCTATCTACCAAAATTAAGAACAATTAAATAAACTTAAAGAAATATCTTCCCAAAATGGGTTACATCACCAAACTGTTAAACAATCAAATCCCAGGTTATCTAAACCTTAATACATCAAGTGCGGAATAAAAACCTAACTTAAAACAAGTATTGTTACAAATAATCATCAAGTAAATAGCAGGTCGCTAGCTATTTATGCATCTTGCCCTTGCCTTTGCTCGTGGACGGCTCGTCCGACTTCTCAGTCTTAGCTGCAGTGATTAGTGCAAGAGTGAGCAAACAATTGCTCACAAGTACGATAACAATAATATTTAAATGAAATGAATTTCAACTGAGGAATAATAATTTTTTGAATCTCAGTCAATAAATGATCAAAGTCTAAAAGCTCGTTTGAATGCTCGATTCAAGGAAATAGATTTCGAGATTTAGAAATTATATCTGAGGGTCACAAGACCTCGAACTATGTCCTAGGTTGACAAGTATTTCTACTGTAACCTTTAATAGTCATATAGACTATGGACCAACATCTCGTACTCAGGGGGATCAGCCCTTTGTACAATGTATTGTGCACAAACATTTTAACGTTGTCGCGTAAGTAATCCCCTATATTAGGGTTGTTCATCTCAGTTTATCGTCTGAATCCACACCAAGAAGGAAATTGGCTTGGAACAAGTATAGAAAACATTCTAAGTCTTTGAAATGCTCATCAACTAAGGACTAGCTGAATCAATAGGGTTTGCTAGTCTAATTCATCAATAGAGTTTGTTCAATAGAACTATACTCGAAGTTTGAATAACAATCAACGATTTGAGTAAAGCTCAAGTATATAATCATGATAGTAACCTTGCTTGATTAACAATAAGCTAAGGTAAATAAGCTTGCTCAATATAAATAAACTTGTCTTGAATAAATTAACAAGTTAAAGGAGAACAACAACTTGCTATAAATAATTATCAAGCTTAAGGAAGGAAAACTTGCTCAACATAAAGTAATAAGTTGAGATAAGGAACTTGCCTCAAGCGTTGATTTCAAATTTAAGTAATTCACGATCCTTAAACAACCTAATCATTTAATTGTAAAATGGTAATATAATTAGTCACAAGATTAAAAGTATTTTAAACTTGCTCTTTTATCACAACATCTCATTTAGCATACCATAGACAACAAGTACTAGTTTAGCAACTATCTTGAAAATTCTTTAGTCATTTAATACATTAATATAAGTTTAATTATGCATCATAACTTCCAAGAAAAGAAAACAAAATAATTAATTAATAATTTTTATTTTTTTTAAAACAGTAGTGATTCTCGCCGGGGCGAGAAAAAGCTTAAGAAATTTGTCGCCGGGGCGAGGCTGTCGCCGGGGCGAAGGTATTCTTAACAAATTTGTCGCCGGGGCGAAGAAATCAGTTCATTTCTCTCGCCGGGGCGAGAGACTTGACTGTCGTCTTCCCCAGCTCGCGAACCAGTGAAAACTTAGGCCAATTTGGCCAAATTTTCCGAATTCTACCATCCAGAAAACAAATTAAATATACCCAGACATCAAATATGCTAGAAAACAAATACCCAACATGTTTTCTAAACATTTTAATCATTCTAACACATAAACAACCAATTTAAAACCCAAAATTTCACTGTTAAAACCAAATATCCATGCTTTGACCATTTTCATGAAATCAAACTCTGTAAATTCATTTTTCAACCAATTAAAACAATTCTTTTTGCATTACTCATGCTTTTCATCAAATAATCATAAACAATTATCAATTTACCGATTAATAACCAATTAGAGCATCAATTTTATACAAATATGCCATACATGAAATAAAGCTCTGTAAAACTAAGAACTCAATTCTAAAGCATGTTTTCATGAATTAATACCTCTAAATTAATCTATAATCAACACATAATCATCTAACACATGCTTTCTAACATTTATCACCAAGTAATTCATATATTTGGCATATAAATTTATATACAGTGAAATAAAAAAAATCATATTCAGAGAAGTAAAATATTAAGGATATAATGAAGAACAAAACTAAAAGAATTATACCTTCAAGCTATATGATTCTTAGTTAAGCACTTCTTTTCCTTTTCACTCACAATTCTCAAAGCTCTCAAACTCTCAATTTTTTTCTCTCTATTTCTCTCTTCTTCTCTGCATATTCTTCCTTCTCTGTTCTTTCTCTTCTTTCTTTTCTTTTTACAACTGACGTAGTATAAAATATAAAACTGATGAATAAAATAAAAACTGATAACTTAAAAAATATAAACTGATGTTTTAAATAATAATAACGTAAAATCCATAAATTGAATCATCAGTTAAGATTTTCAAAAGTCATAAGGCTTTGTTTGGTAAACACTAATAAGAATAACCTATTATTCTTATGTCTTGTTTGGTAAAACACAATTAAAATAACTCATTTTTCGAACCAAAGGTCATAAGGCCTAGTTTGGAAAAACTAAATTAAAACTCCTTTCATTTATTTTAATAAATCAATATAACATATAGTTTAAAATGTCACACATTTAATTTAATTGAACTTATTATTAAATAAATTCAATTAAATATAATTAACTCAAATAATAATTTTATTTAACAAATAATACCAAATAAATTCTCTTATTCAAATAAATCATTTATTTAAATAAACCTTTTCATCATCTAATTTAATTATTAAATTAAATTAGAATAACATAACAAATCACACTCAAATTAACATTTAACATTATTAAACTTAACATATACCCATTCCACAAAACTTAATAAATTATTTATTAAACTCAATAAATTAATAAAAATATTTATATAACTCAATAAATATTTTTTTTTAATCACAAAAATTGCATTCGTTACACATATCACAATGGATTTTGTGACGGGGCTTCCATCAACTCAGAAGGGTTACAACGCGATCTGGGTGATCATGGATCGTTTAACTAAATCTGCACATTTTCTACCGATCAAGATAAGGTACAATCTGGAGCAGCTAGTAAAGTTATATGTGAAAGAGATTGTGTCACGACATGGAGTGCCGGTATCTATTGTATCTGACAGAGATCTGCATTTCACGTCAAATTTCTGGAAGAGCTTGCAAGAAAGATTGGGAACTCAGTTGAGGTTGAGTACGGCGTATCATCCTCAAACGGATGGGCAAAGCGAACGAACAATTCAGACGTTGGAGGACATGCTTAGAGCATGTGTGATGGATTTTAAAGGCAGCTGGGACGATCACCTACCACTGGTGGAGTTTGCCTATAATAACAGTTATCATACAAGTATTGACATGCCGCCATATGAAGCATTATACAGAAGGAAGTGTCGAACACCTCTATGTTGGGATGAAGTCGGTGAACGGAGACTGTTGGGACCTGAGTTAGTACAACAGACTGTGGATGTCGTCAAGGTGATAAGAGCTCGATTAGTAGCGGCTCAGGATCGACAAAAGAAATACGCCGATTTGCATCGTCAGAAGCGAGACTTTGAAGTTGGCAGTTTTATATTTTTGAAGGTATCTCCCTGGAAGGGGAAGATCAAATTTGGAAAGAAAAGGGAAATTTAGTCCCAGGTTCGTAGGACCTTTTGAAGTTTTAAAGAGGGTAGGTGAAGTGGCGTACGAGGTAGCTCTACCTCCTGAACTTGAGCATATTCATAATATATTTCACGTTTCTGTCTTACGACCATATAAACCCGACCACAAGCATGTGATATCCTATGAACCAATTCAAGTTGAGAAAGACTTGTCATATGAAGAGATTCATGTCCAGATATTAGATAGGAAAGAGTAGACGTTAAGAAAAAGGTCATCCATTCGGTTAAAGTACTTTGGAGGAACCACACAGCTGAAGAAGCTACGTGGGAACTGGAAGAGAAAATGAGGAAGAATTATCCGCATCTTTTTGAGTGAACCCATGTTAAGGTTTTTTCGCCCCTAGATTGTAATTTTAGGGACATAATTCTTATATGGGGGGAGGATGTAACGACCGAGAATTCTGAAATTTGCCTTGTAATTCGAATTTTTGAATATGAATGAATATATTATATTTTATTAATATTATTTTTGTGTTACGTGTTTAAAGGTTGTGTGACAACCTGGGTTATGTGGATGCACGAAATTTTACGTGTTATAGTGTTGTTTTAGTGAATAATCGATTTCGCGTAGCGTCGCTAAATCACTATTCACGGGGCACGTTTCCCGAGGCACTATTCACGCCATAAAATTTTTGTGTCTTTTTAGATTTTAATAAATTTCATAAATATGTGTATGCGTACGAATAATTTTTCCAAATGTCAGAAATTTTGTTTGAGCTGATACGTGATTTTATCCGTACCCGAAATATATATTATGGGTGTTCCGAATATTTCGACAAACCCCATAATAATTATTTTTATGCGTCCCAATAATTTATGGGAATACCCATTTTAATTTTGGGTTAAGTTATTTACCAGCTTTGGTACAAAAGTGGGAGTTTTCGAATATATTTTTGTGTATTTGGGTATTTATTTTAGCTTGTTACTTGTTGTCCGATTATATAATGAACAATTAACGCGCAAGTATACGCGGTCAACAAGTAATAAAGTGTAAGTAGAGTATCGATCCCACGAGTAATTATCCCTAATGTAGCCCAATAACAATTTCAGAGCATCTCGATCTTAATTAAACTAATTTATTAAAACACAAATAGATAAGTAAAGAGCTAAGAACAAAATATCCACACTCAAGCATTTTGTCAAACACTTGGTGTGCATTACTTTGTTCAAATCTCTTAACTCTCCTTTTGATCATGGTGGTCACAATGAATTGACAAAACACAAATTATGTATAACACGATCACATGTCATTATATTCATGATATGAATCTATAATCTATTTTCCAATTTCATATAGATTACCAAGCTAATCACCAATTCCTTAGCAATTAAATATTAAGCACAAAATATAAAGAACCAATCCATATGGTACCAATCAAAAGGAAAGCAAGATAAAAGTTTAATTCATAACAAATAAATTAAACTATTCCAAATATTGGGTAATCATCCATGGATAATACAAGTATCAAATAAAAACTAGAAGTTTAATTCAATTCCTTGCCTCCATTGGTGTTACAATTGGTAGAACTATATCCCCAAGAATGAGTTCTAGCCACTAGAGGAAAAAGAAAAGAAAGGAAGACTTCCCTTAGTTGTGGGTTGAAGCTCCTCCATTGATGTTGTTGAAGCTCCAACCATTGTTGCTCCTTGAAGCTCTTGAAGAACCATGGCCAAGAGCCATGGCCTCCCTCTCCAAGCCGCCTCTCTCTCCCTTTCTCACTCTAGGTTGCAAGTAGAAATGAAGAAAATTATTTGTTTTTGTCACCCCCTGGATGTTATAAGAGTTGGGTCTATGAAAACCCTAGCTATTTCCCGAGTTTTGGACCAAAAATCACAAAAACTTGTTGTATCCCGCGACGAGCTCACCCCAGCGCCAAAAATGGCCTGGGGAGCTCGCCCCGGCGAGCTCGCTTCTGTAGCCAAAATCAGTTTTGACGTCTTTTGGTAAAATGGTCATAACTTCTTCGTCCAAACTCGGATGAAGGCGATTAAGTAGGCTATGGAAAGCTAAGAAGTAGCTCTACAACTTTTATAACTGGAGCTTGTCGAGATAATTCCCGGCGCAAGGCTCAAATAGAGGCCGAAGCAACTGCTGTGTAAAATTCATGCAAAATCCGATGGTAAAATGACCATAACTCCCTCATACGAACTTCAAATGGGATGATTCCAGATGTTCGGAAAAGCTGAGATGAAGGTCTACAACTTTTGTTCTTTGCGTTTTGAGAGATTCGGATTGAATCATGGATTAAATGGAGAAACAAGCAGCGGGAATACTAGATTTGAGCCAAAAACGCATCGATCCAAGGGGCCTTTATTTCAATTCCTACAAAACAAAGTAAAAACACATAAAAGCATACAAAAACATATAAAAGTAATACAAAACTATATTACACAATAATAAGATGAAAACACATAAAACCAAACGAAATAGCTAAAGACTTACAAATTATCAAGGCTAAAAGTACTCAATTTGTGTGTATAAAACACACTCATCATTACTCCAAGAGGGAACCAACCCACCAATTTAGACCAATCAAATGAGAGCATGAGGGGAGTGCCGACAAGCAATTGAATTTGTTGGCCAACCTTGAGCAACTAACCCACTACTCCTAAAATTACTCCTCCACTTCTCCTCTTCCATTTCATTTCCTCCCACGTCACTTCCTTTGCTCTTCCATTCCAAGTTATTCTAGCTGCAACTAGAGAGAGAGAGTGAGGGAGAGCTGTTGTTAGAGAGAGAGTGCAGAGAGAAGGAAGAAAGAAAAAGGAAGAAGGAAGAAGAAGAAGTCTAGAGAGAGAGAGGTGGTGTACGGGTGAAGAAGAGAAGGAAGCCAAAGCAAGCAAGAAGAACTCAAAGCAAAGCCTAGCAATCTTATTAACCTCTAGCAGAGATTTGTAGAGGTAAATAATCAACCAAAACTGATTTCATTTGATTTTGTGAAGATTTTCGAGTTTTGAAGGTTTTTGGAGCTTTTTTGCTTATGGATGATCTTTGCTGCGATTCTTGTTATTTTTGTTTGTGTTGGATGTTTGCAAATGTTGTTAAGAGGTTATATAAGCCATTAATAACATCAAAGTGGAACAAAAATGGAACAAATCCGTACCTTGGCTTAATGGAGCAAGAACAATGGACAAAACATGGACTTTAGACTGTTGGACGATTAGAGGACCTTGTAGCTATAATTTCGTGTTTGTTTAATTCGTTTGTTGTTATGATATTGTACTTCCATGGGTTATGAGTTTAACCCAGTTAGAATGGAGTAAAAAGGGAATAAAACAAAGATTTGGTGATGATTTTTGTAAATAACACCAAGAACACGAAGAACACCAAGAACACAAAAATATAGCATGACTTGATACTTTGGCCTAAGATTTGGCCATATTTGAAAGTAGTATGCACGCAAGCTAATCATATTTGATACGATGTAGCATATACTTTGTAATCTTATTCATTTATTAATAAAATAATTGATTTTCTTAAAAGGCATTTTATATTATCTACATAGTGCTGTTATATTAAATGTGATAAATCCATAGTTTTGAGCAATGCTTTTAGAATCATGATGGTGATCATGCTAATGAGATCTAAATTCTAGATAGCTCACAAACTAAAATCGTTCCTAATCGTTGGATTACTAAAAGGGGATTAGTGAATCCGGATAGATTAGTACATACGTTGCTTGCTCTTGAGAAGAGGATGATTGATCTCATAATCATTTGTGTGGAGACACTAAAGCAAGTATGTAGGTGCTTATTGGAGAATAAGTTCACTGAACGTGGCCCGCTAAGGAATACCTAATGGAGTTTTACTCACCTGTCAATAGGAATTCCTATAGTGGTAGTAGTACAAGTGATCCTTGGACTTGAGATCATCATAGTATCTTGTGTATGATGAGTTATACTTTGACATGTCCCTTAAGACCTTTTGGGTATATCAAAGGGTATGATTGGGTATAATTAGTTGTACATGGAGATAGGTGAATAATCAACAAAGAATCTACCTCGTCTAGTAAAAGATGTGAATGTCCTATGTGATTCGATAAATGATAACTCAGTAGTCCTTGGCCAAGGCAGAATGAAATTAGAAAAGAGTTTCTAATTTGCATTATTTAGAGTTGTGCATTTGAGAATCGAAATACATATAATCAAATATAATAAAACTTGATAGTAATTCCATGTCTTATATTTAATTGGGACATTGTATGGTAGAAGGATTGAATTGTATGGTAACTATGTACCGAAAGGTTCTTTTGTGATTAATGTTGAAATCTATATTATCTGGAAAGTCGTTGATCGCTAAGGGGGCTTACCCTTATTGTAGAATAAATATTATTTATTTAAATGAATTAAATAGTTTAATTTATTTATTTAAATAAGATTAGAATTGTTCTAATTGATTTATTCACAACCGGTTTAATATGGAGAACCTAAAGGGTCACACCGCAAAAGGAAAATATTTATTTAAGAAGTAAATGGTATAATTGTAATAATAAGTTAAGTGTATTTAATTTAATCTATGGAGATAGAATAAATTAAATAGCTTAATATTTATTATTTAATATTTTGAAAATATTAAATATAAATTAATAAGAAGAGTATTATTATTATTACTATTACTATTATTTAATTCCTAATAGGGTTTGGTAATTAATTAATAGAAGTACTCTCACATTAATTCCTAATTGGATTAGGAGCATAATTAATTAAATGAGTTTAATTATAATAGAAACTCTAATCCTAAATAGTTTAGGGAAGGGTTATTCCTACATCTATAAATAAGAAGAGTCTTATCATAGATTAGGGTTACACACTCTTGCATTAGATTGTGGAGAGTACTTACAATTTCTATAGAGATAGAAACTAGGGTTTTGCCAACACCCATGTTCTTGAATAACTATTCTTCCTTAGTGGATCACCTCTAGAGGCCAAACACTTGGGTGGCTAACGTTGATCAAGCAAGGGAATTTAGTCGGTGGAATTTAAGGAGAACGCGAAGGAATTGGAGGTGAACTTGTACCCGAGGAAGCATGGTTCTACGAGGGTATAATTTTTATCTCTATCTCTTTCGTTTATATCGTTAATTGAGCACATAGATTGATCATGGTGATGGTTTGTATAAAATTTTAAAATCCAATTTTATCGCGCTTCCGCTTTATTTATGTAATTTGATTGCACGTTCGCGTTATATACAAACCTAATAGTAGTATCAAAGCCAAATCCTTGTGCTAATTATCGATTTTGATGATTCCATGTGTGTATGATCTGCGATTAGATCGAAATTTTTAGGCAGAATCTATTTTTTTCTGAATCTGCTACGCGGCGCAGCTGCGCCGTTTCCAGTTCATTCTGAAGCGCAGCTGCGCCCAAACCCAAAAAGTCGTTTCTTGGGTTCAGCGCAGCTACGCTGTTTCCCAGTTCATTCTGGGCGCAGCTATGCCGGACAGCAGAATCCGAAAAATAATTTTTGCTTCAATTAAAATAAATGGTTTATTTAATTGATATAAGTTTAAAATAAAGATGTTTATTTTATCTGGAATATGATTTCATATTGCTAAAATTAAAGGAATTTAATTTGGATTTGGTTTTTGATTAAAACAAAATAGTTTATTTTGTTTCAAAACTAAATATTAGCAAAATTTTTGCCCATTAATTCATATCAATGCATATATGAAATGGTTTTATTATTCATGGGATGAATGTTATTTATTGATACATATAGAGATATGTATGATAATAAATAGGGATTGATTATGGACTATTGACCAATATCTGATTGGAATTATTTTAGAGGATGCTTGAATGTATGGGTTTTTTTTATAAATGGGGTCTACGTACCTCGTCTTATCTAATTTTTCTTAATGTAAAATTCTACCTCCCTCCTATGTACTTCCCCTTGACTGCTGATCAATGTTTCTATTTATTGTAAATAGTTTTTGTAATAGGACTAGTTAGAATTAATTTTGAAGAATTGGAGACAAAGGAGCAAGGAGCGCATGAAGACCCGTTTGTAATGGAGCCCGAGTTTAAATGTAATAGTTATATTTAAATTTTATTCTTGCACCCTAGGTTTGACCTTTTGGTTCACTTGGTGGCTCGAGTGAACCAATCTAGAATAAAAGTCCATAATCAATCCGGGTAGAATATAGTATTCTATATGTGCATGATTACTATATATATTATATATTATCCAACATGCTTCGCATGTTAAATAATATGACGCGTATTTTATATATATATATGTGCATGGGCGCTAAACAAGATGAGACTAATAATAACAAACCCCTCAAAGAAATAATATTAAGTCCTAAGCGTTCAAAGATATTAGGAATATCGAACGTCGCCTTCTAGCATGGTAAAAAATAGAGTATTAAATATTTAATATGAGTTTGTTGTGCACACACAAGGCGAGTATTAAATATTTAAGATGTTGTTTTATCACATTTGATGCTTATTAAGGAATTGAACATTACTGCTTTGTTGTGCACACACAAGGGCGGTCTTTTTCTCTTCACATATATGGAAGTGCTAGGTTGGACTTAACTTAGATTATTTTAGTTCGGATGTGCACACACTTGACCATTATAATCTAAGAGGCAAAATACAAGGAGTTACATAGTGATGTAATTGACAATAGTTGTCTACCTATTTATTTATATATAGTTTGTTGTGCACACACAAGTGTATATACATTTGAAATGGGGTCCTTAATCTCACTAGCAAATCTTTAATTAGATTTGCCGAACTATATAATGAGGGTAATATAGTTTGATGAAAATAGTGGGAGATACCAATTTAAATAAAGACCTAATTTATTTTGGTAATTAATTAAATGAATGAATGCTAAAATGTTATCTATTTTCACATGCAGAATTTAAAAATGTCAAACTCACTATCACTGCGTAGCATACTTGATGCTAACTGTTAGGTTTGTATAACGCGAACATGCAATCAAATTACATTAATAAAGCGGAAGCGCGATAAAATCAGATTTTAAAATTTTATACAAACCATCACCATTATCTTTCTTTATGCACAATTATTAATTAAACGAAAGAGATGGAGAATAAGAATTATACCCTTGTAGAATTCTAGCTTCCTCAGGTACAAGTTCACCTCCAATTCCTTCGCGTTCTCCTTGAATTCCACCGATTAAATTCCTTCCTTTGATCAACGTTAGCCACCCAAGTGTTTGGCCTCTAGAGGTGATCCACCAAGGAATAATACATGTTCAAGAAGATGGGTGTTGGCAAAACCCTAGTTTCTATCTCTATAGAAATTGTAAGTACTCTCTACAATTCTTATGCAAGAGTGTGTAACCACAATCTATGATAAGACTTCTCTTATTTATAGATGTTGGAAAACCCTTCCCTAAACTATTTAGGATTAGGGTTTCTATTCTAATTAAACTCCTAATCCAATTAGGAATTCAATAATAGTAATAGTAATAATAATAATAAGACTCCTCTTATTAATTTATATTTAATATTTCTAAAATATTAAATAATAAATATTAAGCTATTTAATTTATTCTATCTCCATAGACTAAATTAAATACACTTAACTTATTATTACAATTATGCCATTTACTTCTTAAATAAATATTTTCCTTTTGCGGTGTGACCCTTTAGGTTCTCCATATTAAACCGGTTGTGAATAAATCAATTAGAACAATTCTAATCTTATTTAAATAAATAAATTAAACTATTTAATTCATTTAAATTAATAATATTTATTCTATAATAAGGGTAAGCCCCTTTAGCGATCAACGACTTTCCAGATAATATAGATTTCAACATTAATCATAAAAGAACCTTTCAGTGCATAGTTACCGTACAATTCAATCCTTCTACCATACAATGTCCCAATTAAATATAAGACATGGAATTACTGTCAAGTCTTATTTTATTTAATTATATGTATTTCGATTCTGAAATGCACAACTCTGATTAATGCAAATTAGAAACTCTTTTCTAATTTCATTTTGCTTTGGCCAAAGACTTCTGAGTCGTCATTTATCGAATCACATAGGACATTCTCTCCTTTTACTAGAAGTGGTAGATTCTTTGTTGATCATTCACCTATTTCCATGTACAACTTATTATACCCAATCATACCCTTTGATATACCCTAAAGGTCTTAAGGGACATGTCAAAGTATAACTCATCATACATAAGATATTATGATGATCTCAAGTCCAAGGATCACTTGTACTACTATCACTAGAGGAATTCCTATTGACAGGCGAGTAAAACTCCATTAGGTATTCCTTAGCGAGCCACGTTTTAGTGAACTTATTCTCTAATAAGCACCTACATATTTGCTTTAGTGTCTCCACACAAATGATTATGAGATCAATCATTCTCTTCATAAGAGCAAGCAACGTATGTACTAATCTATCCGGATTCACTAATCCCCTTTTTAGTAATCCATCGATTAGGAACAATTTAAGTTTGTGAGCTATCTAGAATTTAGATCTCATTAGCATGATCACCATCATTATTCTAAAAGCATTGCTCAAAACTATGGGTTTATCACATTTAATATAACAGCACTATGTAGATAATGTAAAATGCCTTTTAACAACCGAATAAGATTACAAAGTATATGTTACATCATATCAAATATGATTGGCTTGTGTGCATACTACTTTCAATCTCCCACTTGCACTAAAGCTAATCGTCATGGTATCTAATACCCTTCTTCTCTAAGTGACGATCATCCTGTTGTTTGGATAAAGCTTCAGTAAATGGATATGCAATGTTGTTCTTGAGAGTCCACTATCTCTATAGTTACTTCTCCTCTTTCAATTGATTCCACTAATCAAATGAAAGTGTCGCAATACATGTTTGAATCCAAGATGAGACTTAGGAACTATTCCTAGTTCTGTAATGAACTTTTCATCCAAACAATCAATTTGCAGCTTCATTTACAGCTATATACTTTGTCTTTATCACTAAACAAGCAACTCTTTACTGTTTGGAACCTTTCCAATTTACTGCACCACCTTTCAAGGTAACGATTTACTTTAAAGTGAATTTGTTATCGTCTTGGTCAGTCTGAAAAACTTGAATCTGTTAAGCCCTCTAGTTTTTTATTCAGACCTACCTTGAATCATGATCACATCTTCAGTACCGGTTAAGTACTTAAAGATGTTTATCACTGTCTTACAGTGATCTTCTCCAGAATATAACTGATCAACATCAGGCCTTGTATATTCACTGTATACATGATAGTAACTCATGCGATCTCTCTTTTAATTGGGGACAATTTTAGAGAGATACACTCCACGGCTCATCATTATGAGACCTTTCTTGGAGTTTGCCATGCTAAACGCCTTTAGCATCGAATGAATATACGTTCATTAGGTCAAGCCGAACATCCTTTTAAATCTATCTATATAGATTTCTATCCCCAATTTATAGGATTCTCCTCCCAAGTCATTCATGGAGGAATGTTTAGACAATTTTATCTTTACTGATTGTAGCATTGGTGTGTTATTCCTTGTCGGTAGTATATCAACATATAATACCAAGAATATCATAGTGCTCCCACTTACCCTTTTGTACACACTAGGTTCATTCTCATTTTTGAATCAAATCAAACTCTTTTGATTGTCTCATCAAAATGAATGTTCCATTTTTGAGAAGCTTGCTTCAATCCATAAATGGATCATTGTAGCTTAAAACACGATTTGCTTCAACCTTTGAAACAAATTCCTCTGGCTGTATCATACATACATTCTCCTCAAGTCTTCATTGAGGAAGGGTGTCTCCACATCCATTTTTGCCAGATTTCGTAATAAGCTGCAATCACAAGCAAAATCCAAATGGACTTGAGCATTACCCAATAATAAGGTTTTATCACAGTCAACTCCTTGACTTTATTTGAAACCTTTTAAACAGGTCTGGTCTTATAGGTGTCCACCTTGCCATTTGCCCTAGTCTTTCTCTTAAAGACCCTTATTCACACTCTAGGCACTATGCCCTTTTGTGGAGTAATCAGAGTCTATACTTGGTTCTCATACATGGAGTCCATTTCGGATTTCATGGCCATCTGCCATTTCTTTGAGTGTCTTCTACTCATAGCCTCATCGTATATAACTGGATCATCATCCTCTATGATGCGTACCTCATCATCATCCTCTATGATGAATCCATACCTCCCAGGTATCTTCGGTACTCTTCCAGATTTACGATTCGGTTGTGGTACAATAGGTCTATCTACAGGTTCCTCGATTCGACGTAAAGTGCTTTGTGGTTCTTGAACTCCTTCAAGATCTTTTACCCTCCCACTAGCTCCTTCAATGATAAACACCTTTATCTAAGAAGGTGTGACACCCCCAAATCCAGGTTTCCAAACCTTGAATTCGGTGCTCACGATACTCAATGACAAACATACTTTCTAACTAAATGCGGAATAATAAACATACATTGTTTATCAAATAGAAATAAAGTCTTACAATTTTGGTCCCAAGGTTCTTTAACCTTAACATAAAACGTACTCTTAACACAAATAAAGGCTCACTTAATCAAACCACATTCAGAAATAACTAGTCCGTAGGCACTAACGGGCATCTACTCTTGCACCTTCCCTTTTCCTTTGTCTCCCCTAGACGTTTCTGCCTTAGCTGAAATAAAGATCATGATATAGCAAGGGTAAGCAACTAGTTTGCTTAGCAAGTTTATACACAAGGAGATATATCATGATGGAAGGAAGTTTCGCTTTCAATGTTCAACAACAGTATAAGAGTGTGAAGGAACATGAATTATTAAACAACAGTGGAATATTCGAATAATTGAATAACAATTACTGAGTGGTTTGAAATAACCAAGGACGTTTCCCAAGGTTCTCAGCAATTAAACTGGACCTCTTAAAAGTTTTGGTAATCGAGGGGATCAGCCTCTCATACCCCGTGATTTATGCATAAACACTTAATAACCGACATTGATATCATGCCTTAATCAAGTTTATCCTTTTCTCAGCCAAGAGTTCTTACCATAGCAATTTAATAAGAACAGCTTTTAAAATACCTTTGATTTAACAAATTAGACATGCTTGATCTAGCTGATACAATTAGCATAGACCTATCTCATAACAATTTCTGCTTGAAAGAACTTTAACCAAATTCACAATTTAATAATAATAGAATAGGAATTTCAATAGCACAAGGTGCGAATCTCAATAACTAGTACAGAGGTGAATAATCAACAATAATTATTCACTAACATGCTTCAAAAATAATAACTCGAGTTGAGTTAGGGAACTTGCAATAATGTAAGGAGTTTAGGGTTAGGAACTTGCCTGTTTGCTCAGCTACAAATAATTTTAGCTTTAACTATTTGGCCTTTGAAGAACCTAACATAAATAATGTCGGTCTATCAATTAGTACTGCGTAGTTGCACGCCGATACGCTTACTTATGCTATTTATTTAACAATTTAAGAAATTCACATAGCACACAGTAAATAAACTATAGCAAATTTCATAAGGCACTTAATCGGCTTTTAGGTTGATGGCTTAAATAAATCAACCATGTATCCTTTAAGTAATAAACACTTACTAATCCCTTAAACAATTAATTATAGCTGTTTAATTAATTAACATTACTCTTTTTTTCTTAATTAATAATCATTTATTAAACCCTTAAACAATTAATTATAATTGTTTAATTAATGAGCTATTCAAACTCTCTCTATTTTATTAACTCTATCTTCATTTAATAGTAATTCATTAATTATCTTTAGTTATTAATAATAGTAATTAATAACTAATTATATTCACTTATTATTCAATTATTAATTAAATAATAATCGAATTATAAATTTTAATTGTTTTTAATTATTATTTAAGAATAAATAATAATTGCTTAGGTTTGTTTATTATTTAAAGTTAATCATAAAAATAAATAATTAATTAGTAAATATGAATTATCTTTAGTTATTATTAATAATAACTAATTAGATTTATTTATTAATTAACAAGTAATGAATTACCTTTAGTTATTATTTAATAATAACTAATTAGGTTTATTTATTATTTAATGTTAATCAAATGAGTAATAATTATCTTTAGTTATTATTTAATAATAACTAATTATATTTATTTATTATTTAAAGTTAATTAAATAATAAAAATTAAATCGTGTGGAAGAGTTACCTTTGGTTATTATCTAATAGTAAATAGTAACCAATTAGGTTTATTCATCAACTAAAGTTAATCACATAATTATTAATGAACTTGTCTTTAGTTATTATTTAGTAATAACTAATTAGGTCTACTTATTATTTAAAGTTAATAAAATAAATAAATAAAGAATTTACTATACATGGAAAAAATAATAAATAATTATTTGATTAATTTTATTCATGCATAATTATTAATTAATATTAATTAAATATTTACTTTATTTATTATTTATTGATAAATAATTAATTTACTAATTTATTTATATTTAATTAGTATCAAATAATGATTAAATGTTTATTATCTTTACTTATTATTTACTGATAAATAATAAATAATTACTTTGTTAATTTTATTTATTTGTTATAGTGACTAGTTAGTTTACAAGTGTGAAATCAGCTCAATTTAATAGCCAACAACTTAGCCAAATGCTACTACCACTTGTCAGTTATTTGTTTGAACAACTCAAATGAATTACACAACCATTCCTTAATTTGCATCAATCAGTTAACAATAGTGTACCAAGCTCCTGTAATTATTTTCAATCTAACAGAATTTATTAACCAACATAATAGGCAGTAATTTCCTCACATATTCACATGATATACTAAATTTATCTAAGTATTATCATATACAGGAACCCAAAGTTTGACTCTTAACACTTCATACTACCAATCGAACCCTTTATACCCCAAAATGAAAAATGTCTGTTTCAAGCATTATAACAACATATGGTATACCTTCTATAACATAGCACTAGCTTAATTGCAATTGAAAAGAACCAATTTACCAGAACCTGTGATTTCTTAGTATACACAAATTCCCAATTCACAGTGCTATACAATACAGTTTTAACAATATCACCCAACACAAATGACTGCTTAGAACCTTTAAGGTTATTCAACATCAGTTTCTCCAATAAAGGCCTAACACAGTACAAGTAACAACTCAACAAGGAATTTTCACAAACCAACTTCAATGTATACACAATTTAATCCAATACAAAGAAACAAAATACCCCAAAACAGAGTTTATGCTATCCGAACCATAAGGTTCTGCAATTTCCAGGATTCCCAACTAGACTTAACACAGCACAATCCTAGTACAGATGAAAGGAATTACGAAAATTTACATAACATCCTAACCAGAAAAAAAAATCATCACAGATACTGGACTATTATGTACCTTGGGTTCGATTGAACCACTGTTCTCCTTCTCTCGGTGGCTGCTCTCCTTCTAATACGAATTGCAAGGAAAGAAAACAAAACAAAAATCCTAGCAGCTTAATTTAGGGTTTTGGGGCTCAATTTATAGGAAATTGATTACCCACTTAATTGGGTGTTACCTAAATTAATCCACCAAAATCCAGCGGTAGGAGGGAGTGGACTGTCTAAATCAAACCCCATCTAGCCGACTGCGAAAATCGCCGGCAAGCCTCGAGCCGCGCGCTTCCATCCGTCAGTCGCCGGTCACCTCGAGTCCTCCGGTCCGTTTGGTTATGGCTCGGTCACCCGTGATGACATCCGTTTAGCCGCTGGCCAACCCCTTGTAGTCGCCGATCCTTCATCGTGCTGACACCAGTTCGCTTCGAGCTGTCGCCGGCGCACGCCTGGCGACACCTCCTTTCCGTCTCGTCCGGTCGATTGATTGAGGGGTCTAGGGTTTGGGTTCTCCTTTTTCGCAGCTGTAATTTCCCCCAACTTGATTTGCTCGGTTGTATCTGATGTGAGGGTTGAGTTTGGTTTTTGCTGGGTTCGGTTTTCCCCCAAATCAGTTGGACCGACCCAGAACAATGGACTAACCCGGCTGGAAGGAAAAAGGATGGGCTCAACAATTAATTGGGCCGGCTGAAAATAATTAAAACAAAGTGGCCCACAAGGAAAATAACAAGGGATTTGGGCTTAGTCCAATTAAAAGAAAAACAAAATGGTCCAATTATATTAACCACCTTGTACCTCTAATATAAAATAACTAAACCCTTTAATTATTTAAAATATTTACTTTACCCATAATTCTTTATTCGAATTATTTAATCCGATAGTGAAATGAAATTATTTATTTAATTTCCTAATTTTCTTACCAATTGAATGTTAGGGTTAACTCATTAATTATTCAACTTTTAATGAGTCCCTTTAATGCGAGAAAAATTATTGGACCATATATTTATATAATTAAATAATAATACCTACACGGATCCAATTAAATTTGTAAAATTAAACAAAACGAATTTTATTTATCAAAATAAATTTGATACAACGTTTGAAAATTCCTGGACATTACATCCTCTCCCCCTTATAAAAATTCCGTCCTCGGAATTTCAAATCTAAGGTTACTCAAACAACTGGGGGTAATTCACTCTCATCTTCTCTTCGAGTTCCCACGTGGCTTCTTCCACCGCGTGATTCCTCCAGAGTACTTTAACCGAATGAATGACTTTATTCCTCAGTGTTTGCTCCTTCCTATCAAGTATCTGGACAGGAATCTCCTCGTACGATAAGTCCTTCTTGACTTGAATTGGCTCATAGGAAATGACATGCTTGTAATCCGGCTTATACGGACGCAACACTGATACATGAAACACGTTGTGAATGTGCTCAAGTTCAGGAGGTAATGCTACCTCGTACGCCACTTCACCAATTCTCCTTAATATTTCAAAAGGTCCTATGAACCTAGGGCTCAGCTTGCCCTTCTTCCCAAAACGGATCTTCCCTTTTCAGGGAGATACCTTCAGAAACACATAACTACCAACTTCAAAGTCTCTTTTCTGACGATGTAAGTCGGCGTATTTCTTCTGACGATCCTGGGCCGCTACTAACCGTTGTCTTATTACTTTAATGATTTCCACGGTTTGTTGTACCAATTCTGGTCCCAACAATCTCCGTTCACCAACTTCATCCCAACACAACGGCGTTCGACACTTTCTTCCATATAACGCTTCGTACTGTGGTGGCATACCGATGCTAGCGTGATAACTATTGTTGTAAGCGAACTCTACCAAGGGCAAATGATCGTCCCAGCTGCCACTTAAGTCCATCACAACTGCCCGGAGCATATCCTCTAAAGTTTGAATTGTTCGCTCACTCTGACCATCAGTCTGAGGATGATACGCCGTACTCATTCTCAACTGTGTTCCCATTCTTTCCTGCAGACTTCTCCAAAAATTTGACGTGAAGCGCGGATCTCTGTCAGACACAATAGATACCGGCACTCCGTGTCGTGATACTATCTCCTTCACATAAAGTTTCGCCAACTGTTCCAATTTGTACCTGATCTTGATTGGTAGAAAGTGGGCAGACTTGGTCAAACGATCTACGATCACCCAGATGGCGTCTAGACCCTTTTGTGTTGTCGGGAGTCCTACCACAAAATCCATAGTGATGTGCTCCCACTTCCACTCAGGAATCTCTAAGGGTTGCAACAATCCGCTCGGCCGTTGGTGCTCTGCCTTGACCCTCTGACAAGTTAAACACCGGCTGACGAATTCTGCAACTTCCCCTTTCAAATGCGGCCACCAATAATGTTGACGAAGATCTTGATACATCTTGGTGCTACCCGGATGTACCGAAAATCTCGTATTATGGGCCTCCTGCAATATTTCTTCCCTTAAGTCTGGTACATAGGGTATCCAGATCCTTCCCTCGAATCTCAGCAGACCCGTGCTGTCAACCTTGAACTTCAACGTTTTTCCTTCCGATAGTTGCTTCTTAATGCTAATGCATTCTTCATCAAATTCTTGAGCCTCCTTTATCTTATCCAGTAGAGTCGGACCCACTGTCACGGTGAACAATTTTTCGTCCGTCTCCATTGGATACTTAATCTCCAATTCCAGGCGTCCAAAGTCCTTTATCAGCTCTGCCTGAGTTGTAAGCCTCATCAACTTCTCTCTGCCTTTCCTACTCAGGGCATCTGCCACTACATTTGCTTTGCCCGGATGATACAGAATCTCACAATCGTAATCCTTGATCAATTCTAACCATCGGCGCTGTCTCATATTCAGCTCCTTCTGAGTGAAGATATATTTCAGACTTTTGTGATCTGTATATATCTCGCACTTCTCTCCATATAGGTAGTGCCTCCAAATCTTCAAGGCGAACACTACTGCTGCTAACTCTAGATCATGAGTCGGGTATCCCTTCTCATAGTCCTTCAGCTGGCGTGAAGCGTACGCAATAACCCTGCCGTGCTGCATTAGTACACAACCAAGGCCCTTGTGTGACGCATCACTGTATACTACAAAACCTCCAGTGTCGTCCGGCAATTCCAACACTGGTGCTTGGCTAAGTCTCTTCTTCAACTCCAAGAAACTCTCCTCGCACTTCTCTGTCCAGACGAACTTTACCGTCTTTCTAGTTAGATTGGTCAACGGTGATGCTATCTTCGAAAAATCCTGGATGAATCTCCGATAGTATCCCGCTAGCCCTAGGAAACTTCTGATCTCCGTTGGTGTCTTTGGCTGCTCCCAGTTGATAATGGCTTCCACCTTTGCTGGGTCTACCGAAACACCATTATTGTCAATGACGTGTCCAAGAAACTGCACCCTCTGCAACCAAAATTCACACTTTGAAAACTTCGCGTACAGTTTCTCCCTTCTTAATGCCTCCAAGGCAATCCTTAGATGTTCAACATGTTCTTCCTCTGACACTGAATACACCAAGATATCATCGATGAATACTACCACGAACTTGTCCAAATACTGCTTGAACACTCTGTTCATCATATCCATGAATGCCGCTGGTGCATTTGTCAGGCCGAATGACATAACCAGAAACTCAAAATGTCCATAACGAGTTCTGAATGCCGTCTTCGGAATATCCTCCTGTCTCACCCTTAGTTGATGATAGCCCGTCCTTAAATCGATCTTCGAAAAGTATTTCGCTCCCTTGAGTTGATCAAACAGATCGTCTATTCTGGGTAGCGGATACCTATTCTTAATCGTAACTTTGTTCAACTCACGGTAGTCGATACAAAGCCTCATCGAGCCATCCTTCTTCTTTACGAACAGAACTGGCGCTCCCCATGGTGACACGCTTGGCCTGATATAACCCCTGTCTAACAGTTCTTGCAGTTGAACCATCAGTTCTTTCATCTCTACTGGTGCCATTCGGTAAGGCGCCTTAGATATCGGTGCCGTCCCGGGTACCAAGTCGATTGCAAATTCTATCTCCCTATCCGGTGGCAGTCCCGGAAGTTCATCTGGGAAGACATCAGCGAATTCCCTTACAACGGGTATCTGACTCAGTTCACCCTCGACCCGTCGAGTATCTACCACGTGAGCCAAATAACCTATACAATCCTTCTTAAGCAATCTCTTCGCTTGCATCATCGTCAGACAACAAGATTGCCTCGGCGATTTACTACCGTAGAACACCACCTTCGACTTACCTGGAGTCTGTAGGTGTATGCACTTTTTCTTACAGTCAATGACCGCCCCGTGGCTCACTAACCAATCCATCCCCAGGATTACATCGAATTCTCCAAGACGAATC
The DNA here is from genome assembly GCA_034770075.1 of Aralia elata. Lineage (NCBI taxonomy): Eukaryota > Viridiplantae > Streptophyta > Magnoliopsida > Apiales > Araliaceae > Aralia > Aralia elata. The sequence continues at coordinate 50,814,835 of CM068382.1, forward strand.
GGCAACAAGTCCACGTTAAGCTTAAACCCTCTCACATCAGCACAACAATTCTTATAAATGTAGTTTACGGGGATAATCTCTTTTTTCGCTACTTCTACATTCATCGGGTGTTCTAACAGTTCACTAGGCAAATTAAATCTTTGAGCAAATTCATCAGAAACAAAAGAACATGAAGCACCCGAATCAAATAGCACATAGGCATCTATGTTGTTGATTGGAATAATACTTGACACCACCTCTCTGGATGCCACAGCATCTTGTACTGTCATGTTGAAGGTCCTCGCTGTTGGCTTATTTGGCTGGGTTGGTCCTCCACTGGTTGTCCTCGAGTTGTTGCCCCTATTGCCGTTTCCGCCATCCAAGTTCCTCTTTCGGGGACATTCCTTGCTCCGATGTCCTAACTCTCCACAATTGAAACAACCTCCCTTCTTTGCCTTAGGACAATTGGGCGAGATATGCCCTTCTTGCCCACAGGTATAACAAACCATCTTTCCCCTCATGCACTCTCCCGAGTGACCCTTTCCGCACTTCCCACATACCGGCCTTTTCTGCTGCGTGTTCCCTTGCTGCATTTCAGAATTGCTACCCCCACTGCTCCATTGGCGCTTCCTGTTGTTGCTGCCACCACTACTAACATTCACATTTCCTCCTTCTACCTTCTTCTTGTTCCTTTCTCGATTATATCTTGAAACCGCTTCACTTCCACCTTCAGCAATGAGAGCTTTCTCCAGCAAGGTGGAGAACGATGTAATTTGCAAAACCGCTACCTTACTGTAGATCCACGGCTTTAATCCATTCTCGAATCTCCTGGCCTTCCTCACCTCAGTGTCCACCTGATGTGGGGCGAATCTAGCCAATTCATTGAATTTTGCAGCGTACTCTGACACTGACAAGTTTTCCTGCTTCAACTCTAAAAACTTGATCTCCATTTTCGCCTGCGTACTCTCAGGGAAGTAATTCTCGAAAAACAACGTCTTGAATGCTTCCCACGCCACGACTCCAGTTCCAGCTTTGTTCTGATTGGCTTCCCACCAGAAGTTAGCCTCGCCTTTCATTAAGTAAGTAGCAAAAACTGTCTTTTGCTCCTCAGCGACTCTAGCGATGACAAAGGCCTTTTCAATCTCCTTTATCCATGACTGGGCCTCTATCGGGTCCGCTGTTCCTCTAAACTCCGGAGGCCCTACTGCCTTGAAGTCTTTAAAATTGGCTAAGTGGTTGCCTGCCTGATTTCCTGTAGTAGTGGTTTGATTCCGCAAGGCTTCTGCCATCATGTTCACAAAATCTTGCATTGGGTTTGGTGGAGTTCTCTCTACATTGTTAACTGACTCTTCATTCACTTGGTTTCGTAGGATTCGTCGGGGCGGCATTATCTGTTTAAGCAAACCCTAACACGTTACTCGGGCTTTCTTAAAACATAAGTATTTAGCATGTAATACAATAATCACATGACTCTTGTGTGGGAGTTTTAGATTACCCAACCTCGGAAATTCTGCTTTCCCGACTAGTGATTTAAATTACTAAGATACCGATTTCGTCTCACTGAATTAACATAATCATTGCATAAATGGTATATCAAGTAAAATTCTCAAACACATACCATAATAATGCATCTATATTCATATACCGACTTAAGCGTCTTACACGTTTATCACAGGCATAATGTCATAATTGCTACCATCCCATTTAATATCACAAAATGTGGGATTCACTTAAACCATTCTTTCCTACCTACATAATTGGGAAGTACATCCTACATACGAACTACCTCGCACCTTGCTGAGGTTAATACAATTTCTAGTAAACCAAATGGTAGTACCAATAACACTGCTCAAGGCATAACCATCTACTTCTACTATCCTCTAAGGGACACAAGGTGAATACGACTCAACGCTTGCCCTTGCTACTGGAGGGCAGATCCATCCATCTGGCGTCGAACTGCATCCAGACAATGTCTAAGGCTCGCTCCAATTCAACTATCTTCGCATCCTTAACCTTTACCTCATCCTTCAATTGTCCTAACTGCAGCTCCCTTAGCAGCAGCCTCCCTCGCAACTTGGCTAACTCAGCCTGAGCCTGGTAAGCCGCGTCCTTGTACTGCTGTTCAGAAATCTGGTGGATGTGGTTCTGCGCCTCTAATTGTTTAGCCCTAACCTCTAGCTCGGCGTTCCTCGCCAGCAAACCTCCTATCACATCAGGCTCTATGGGCTCCTGGTTCACTGGACAGCTATCTTGACTCTCGTCCGACATCCTACAAACACCACACAAATAAATCAATATCAGTACCACAATAAAATATATTCATTGATGAAATGAAATGATATTTTATTCGGTACGACTAGAACTCTATGAATCTCCCCGACCCATCACCTTCATACTCTATGTGAGTTTTCTACTAAGGTTATAACCTAGGTTTCTTATTCCTAACGTTTATAACCTACAGCTCTGATACCAACCTGTGACACCCCCAAATCCAGGTTTCCAAACCTTGAATTCGGTGCTCACGATACTCAATGACAAACATACTTTCTAACTAAATGCGGAATAATAAACATACATTGTTTATCAAATAGAAATAAAGTCTTACAATTTTGGTCCCAAGGTTCTTTAACCTTAACATAAAACGTACTCTTAACACAAATAAAGGCTCACTTAATCAAACCACATTCAGAAATAACTAGTCCGTAGGCACTAACGGGCATCTACTCTTGCACCTTCCCTTTTCCTTTGTCTCCCCTAGACGTTTCTGCCTTAGCTGAAATAAAGATCATGATATAGCAAGGGTAAGCAACTAGTTTGCTTAGCAAGTTTATACACAAGGAGATATATCATGATGGAAGGAAGTTTCGCTTTCAATGTTCAACAACAGTATAAGAGTGTGAAGGAACATGAATTATTAAACAACAGTGGAATATTCGAATAATTGAATAACAATTACTGAGTGGTTTGAAATAACCAAGGACGTTTCCCAAGGTTCTCAGCAATTAAACTGGACCTCTTAAAAGTTTTGGTAATCGAGGGGATCAGCCTCTCATACCCCGTGATTTATGCATAAACACTTAATAACCGACATTGATATCATGCCTTAATCAAGTTTATCCTTTTCTCAGCCAAGAGTTCTTACCATAGCAATTTAATAAGAACAGCTTTTAAAATACCTTTGATTTAACAAATTAGACATGCTTGATCTAGCTGATACAATTAGCATAGATCTATCTCATAACAATTCTTGCTTGAAAGAACTTTAACCAAATTCACAATTTAATAATAATAGAATAGGAATTTCAATAGCACAAGGTACGAATCTCAATGACTAGTACAGAGGTGAATAATCAACAATAATTATTCACTAACATGCTTCAAAAAATAATAACTCGAGTTGAGTTAGGGAACTTGCAATAATGTAAGGAGTTTAGGGTTAGGAACTTGCCTGTTTGCTCAGCTACAAATAATTCTAGCTTTAACTAATTGGCCTTGAAGAACCTAACATAAATAATGTCGGTCTATCAATTAGTACTGCGTAGTTGCACGCCGATACGCTTACTTATGCTATTTATTTAACAATTTAAGAAATTCACATAGCACACAGTAAATAAACTATAGCAAATTTCATAAGGCACTTAATCGGCTTTTAGGTTGATGGCTTAAATAAATCAACCATGTATCCTTTAAGTAATAAACACTTACTAATCCCTTAAACAATTAATTATAGCTGTTTAATTAATTAACATTACTCTTTTTTTCTTAATTAATATTCGTTTATTAAACCCTTAAACAATTAATTATAGCTGTTTAATTAATGAGCTATTCAAACTCTCTCTATTTTATTAACTCTATCTTCATTTAATAGTAATTCATTAATTATCTTTAGTTATCAATAATAGTAATTAATAACTAATTATATTCACTTATTATTCAATTATTAATTAAATAATAATCGAATTATAAATTTTAATTGTTTTTAATTATTATTTAAGAATAAATAATAATTGCTTAGGTTTGTTTATTATTTAAAGTTAATCATAAAAATAAATAATTAATTAGTAAATATGAATTATCTTTAGTTATTATTAATAATAACTAATTAGATTTATTTATTAATTAACAAGTATGAATTACCTTTAGTTATTATTTAATAATAACTAATTAGGTTTATTTATTATTTAATGTTAATCAAATGAGTAATAATTATCTTTAGTTATTATTTAATAATAACTAATTATATTTATTTATTATTTAAAGTTAATTAAATAATAAAAATTAAATCGTGTGGAAGAGTTACCTTTGGTTATTATCTAATAGTAAATAGTAACCAATTAGGCTTATTCATCAACTAAAGTTAATCACATAATTATTAATGAACTTGTCTTTAGTTATTATTTAGTAATAACTAATTAGGTCTACTTATTATTTAAAGTTAATAAAATAAATAAATAAAGAATTTACTATACATGGAAAAATAATAAATAATTATTTGATTAATTTTATTCATGCATAATTATTAATTAATATTAATTAAATATTTACTATATTTATTTATTATTTATTGATAAATAATTAATTTACTAATTTATTTATATTTAATTAGTATCAAATAATGATTAAATGTTTATTATCTTTACTTATTATTTACTGATAAATAATAAATAATTACTTTGTTAATTTTATTTATTTGTTATAGTGACTAGTTAGTTTACAAGTGTGAAATCAGCTCAATTTAATAGCCAACAACTTAGCCAAATGCTACTACCACTTGTCAGTTATTTGTTTGAACCACTCAAATGAATTACACAACCATTCCTTAATTTGCATCAATCAGTTAACAATAGTGTACCAAGCTCCTGTAATTATTTTCAATCTAACAGAATTTATTAACCAACATAATAGGCAGCAATTTCCTCACATATTCACATGATATACTAAATTTATCTAAGTATTATCATATACAGGAATCCAAAGTTTGACTCTTAACACTTCATACTACCAATCGAACCCTTTATACCCCAAAATGAAAAATGTCTGTTTCAAGCATTATAACAACATATGGTATACCTTCTATAACATAGCACTAGCTTAATTGCAATTGAAAAGAACCAATTTACCAGAACCTGTGATTTCTTAGTATACACAAATTCCCAATTCACAGTGCTATACAATACAGTTTTAACAATATCACCCAACACAAATGACTGCTTAGAACCTTTAAGGTTATTCAACATCAGTTTCTCCAATAAAGGCCTAACACAGTACAAGTAACAACTCAACAAGGAATTTTCACAAACCAACTTCAATGTATACACAATTTAATCCAATACAAAGAAACAAAATACCCCAAAACAGAGTTTATGCTATCCGAACCATAAGGTTCTGCAATTTCCAGGATTCCCAACTAGACTTAACACAGCACAATCCTAGTACAGATGAAAGGAATTACGAAAATTTACATAACATCCTAACCAGAAAAAAAAATCATCACAGATACTGGACTATTATGTACCTTGGGTTCGATTGAACCACTGTTCTCCTTCTCTCGGTGGCTGCTCTCCTTCTAATACGAATTGCAAGGAAAGAAAACAAAACAAAAATCCTAGCAGCTTAATTTAGGGTTTTGGGGCTCAATTTATAGGAAATTGATTACCCACTTAATTGGGTGTTACCTAAATTAATCCACCAAAATCCAGCGGTAGGAGGGAGTGGACTGTCTAAATCAAACCCCATCTAGCCGACTGCGAAAATCGCCGGCAAGCCTCGAGCCGCGCGCTTCCATCCGTCAGTCGCCGGTCACCTCGAGTCCTCCGGTCCGTTTGGTTATGGCTCGGTCACCCGTGATGACATCCGTTTAGCCGCTGGTCAACCCCTTGTAGTCGCCGGTCCTTCATCGTGCTGACACCAGTTCGCTTCGAGCTGTCGCCGGCGCACGCCTGGCGACACCTCCTTTCCGTCTCGTCCGGTCGATTGATTGAGGGGTCTAGGGTTTGGGTTCTCCTTTTTCGCAGCTGTAATTTCCCCCAACTTGATTTGCTCGGTTGTATCTGATGTGAGGGTTGAGTTTGGTTTTTGCTGGGTTCGGTTTTCCCCCAAATCAGTTGGACCGACCCAGAACAATGGACTAACCCGGCTGGAAGGAAAAAGGATGGGCTCAACAATTAATTGGGCCGGCTGAAAATAATTAAAACAAAGTGGCCCACAAGGAAAATAACAAGGGATTTGGGCTTAGTCCAATTAAAAGAAAAACAAAATGGTCCAATTATATTAACCACCTTGTACCTCTAATATAAAATAACTAAACCCATTAATTATTTAAAATATTTACTTTACCCATAATTCTTTATTCGAATTATTTAATCCGATAGTGAAATGAAATTATTTATTTAATTTCCTAATTTTCTTACCAATTGAATGTTAGGGTTAACTCATTAATTATTCAACTTTTAATGAGTCCCTTTAATGCGAGAAAAATTATTGGACCATATATTTATATAATTAAATAATAATACCTACACGGATCCAATTAAATTTGTAAAATTAAACAAAACGAATTTTATTTATCAAAATAAATTTGATACAACGTTTGAAAATTCCTGGACATTACAGAAGGCAGCGTGTAGGATTATAGTAATAATACCCTAAACTTACTTTAGGATATCCCACAAGTCTGCACTTGTCAGATTTTGTCCCAAACTTATCTTTGAAACCTTTTCACATAAGCTGGTCAACCCTTATCTTAACATACTTAAGATTAGGAATCCTCCCTATCCATAACTTTTATGGAGTCTTGGGGCCGGATTTTGAGGTTACCTTATTATGTAGATATGCAGCCGTTTCTAGGGCATAACCCTAGATGGATACTAGAATGTCGGTAAAAATCATTATGGACTGCACCATGTCCAACAAGATACAATTTCTCCTTTTAGATACACCAATCAATTATTGCGTATCAGAAGGTATCCATTATGAGAAAATACCATTTTGAGATGATCTAGAAACTCATTGCACAAGTATTCTTTCCTCGATCTGATCAAAGAATCTTAATACTTTGTCAATATGTTTCACTTCTGAATTCTTTGAACCTTTCAAATGATTCAGATTTGTATTTTATCAAATACACATATTCAACTCTTTGAATGATCATCTCCTTTTCTTTTACTAGTTTGTTCAATTTGCAAAATTATTTTTCATGTAAGTCAAGTTTATAAAGTCTATCAAGTAATCTTCCAGTTTCAAACAAAACATTATCGTTATAAATAGAACAACAATTGTTCTTAAATATAATACCAAAACCTTCATTGTCCAACAACGGAAGTAATAATGTTTCTAAAGAGAACTGGAACATAATAACAACTTATTAACTTAATAGACTTGCCCGTAGGCAATGCTAAACTATAAGTTCCTATGGTTAATGCAGCAACCTTTGCTCCATTCCCACACATAAGATTTACTTAATCTTTGTTTAGCTTTCTACTTCTGCTTAGTCTCTGCATTGGATTACATATGTGAGAACTACAGCCGGTATCCAATACCCAAGTAGAACCTTGATTTACAGAAAAAATTTATTTCAATCATGAACAAATCTATATCTGTAACCGAAGCTTCATTAAGCTTCTTCTGGTTACCCTATGCAAGATTCTCCTTACAGTTTACTTTCTAGTATCCAGGCTTATTACAGTGGAAGCAAACTCCTTTGCTATCTGCATCAGTCTTGTTCTTATTGTCCTTTATTTTTACCTTTCCATTTACCTTCTTTGAATTGTTCTTCTTTTAAGAACATCCTTTGGCCCTCTTCCGCTTCCTGGAAGAATCATCTACCAGTAAGACTTGGTCTTTCTTGGTTGGAAAGTGACTCTTTACAGTTTTCAACATGTTTAAGCAACTCAGGCAGGCTGACATATAGCTTGTTCATGTGGAAATTCACAATAATTTGTGAGAAAGAGTCAGGAAGTGATTGCAAGATCAACTCTCCATCCATTAAAACCTAGTTGTCCCAATTGTTCAATCAGATTGATCATTTTGAGAACATTTGTCTATACTGTAGTGCCATCGGTTATTCTAGATCGGAAGAGCTCCTTAGATATCTGATATCTAATAGTCCTACTTTCCTCACCCTTCAACTCCTTGAAGGTGCAGGAGTATAGTAGGAGCATCCATAGTTTCATGCTGACGCTGAAGCTCGTTACTCATGGATGCGGGCATGATGCATTGAGCCAACTATGCATCATCTTGCCACTTTCTAAAAGTAGCAATCTCTTCCTCAGAGGCATTGTCTGCAACCATTGCAGGGATAAGCGTATTAAGGACATAAGATAGCTTTTTAGCCTTGAGAACTATTCTCAAATTCTTTAACCAGTCCTTTTAATTTGGTCCGATTAATTAGCATCTAATATGCTCCGCAGTGATAGTGAATTAGACATCGTAAAATTCTGTAAATGAATTTGTAGTTTAACAACATTTTATCATACATTCATTTCTTAATTAATTACCAAAATAAATTAGGTCTTTATTTTAAATTGGTATCTCCCACTATTTTCATCAAACTATATTACCCTCAATATACAGTTCGACAAATCTAAATAAAGATTTGTTAGTGAGAATAAGGATCCCATTTCAAATGTATATAGCCTTGTGTGACACAACAAACGATATATAAATAAATAGGTAGACAATTATTGTCAATTACATCACTATGTAACTCCTTTTAATTTGCCTCTTAGATTATTTTGATCAAGTGTGACACATCTGAATCAAAATTATCCAAGTTAAGTCCAACCTAGCACTTCCATATATTCGAAAGAAAAACACTGTCCTTGTGTGACACAACAAAACAGCATCGTTCAGTCTATGTATAAGCATCAAATGTGATAAAGCAACATCTTAAATATTTAATACTTGCCTTGTGTGACACAACAAACTTATATTAAATATTTAATACTCTATCGCTTTACCATGCTAGAAGGCGACGTTCGATATTCCAAATATCTTTGAATGCTTAAGACTTAATATAATTTGTTTGAGGGGTTTGTTATTATTAGTCTCATCTTGTTTAGCGCGCATGCACATATATATATAAAATACGCGTCATATTATTTTACATGCGAAGCATGTTGGATAATATATAATATATATATATAGTAAGCATGCACATATAGAATACTATATTCTACCCAGATTGATTATGGACTTTTATTCTAGTTTAGTTCACTAGAGCCACCAAGTGAACCAAAAGGTCAAACCTAGGGTGCAAGAATTAAATTTAAATATAACTATTACATTTAAACCCGGGCTCCATTACAAACGGGTCTTCAAGCGCTCCTTGCTCCTTTGTCTTCAATTCTTCAAAATTAATTCTAACTAGTCCTATTACAAAAACTATTTACAATAAATAGAAACCTTGATCAGCAGTCAAGGGGAAGTACATAGGAGGGAGATAGAATTTACATTAAGAAAAAATTAGAGAAGACGAGGTACGCAGACCCCATTTATAAAAACCCATACATTCAAGCATCCACTAAAATAAATCCAATCACACATTGGTCAATAGTCCATAATCAATCCCTATTTATTATCATACATATCTCTATATGTATCAATAAATAACATTCATCCCATGAATATTGAAACCATTCCATATATGCATTGATATCATTTAATGGGCAATATTAGTTAGTATAAAATTCAATTTCAACTCCAATTAGTTATCATGGAATCCAATTCCAACTCTAATTAGTTATCATGAAATCCAATTTCAATTAAAATAAACTTCTTTATTTTAATCATATTCCAAATCAAAATAAACTCTTTTATTTTAATTTATCCAATTTTTTTTGAATAAAAATAAACTCCTTTATTTTTAATCAAATTCCAAATCAAAATAAACTCCTTTATTTTAATTAATATGGAAACCAATTTCAAGTTTAAAATAAACACCTTTATTTTTAACTTAAAATTGTTGGAAAATAAAATATGTTGAATCATATTCCTTATCAAAATAAACATCTTTATTTTTTAAGGAAACATGGAATCCTATTCCATATGTGAATAAACTCCTTTATTCTAGGAAACATGGAATCCTATTCCATATGTGAATATACTCCTTTATTCTAGGAAACATAGAATCCTATTCCATATATGAACAAACTTCTTTATTCTAGTTAACGTAGAATCCAATTCCATGTTCAAATAAAGCTTTTAATTTTAATTATATTCCAATTCAAAATAAACTTTTTATCTTAATTGAAAATAAATAAAATCAAAATAAATAAAAAAATAAATAAAATAAATAAAATAATTTTACACAAACAATTATGCCCAATTAAATTGTTCTTAACACATATCAATGTATATACAGAATCAAAACAATTAATAATTCGCATAAAGTTTGGCTCTGATACCACTGTTAGGTTTGTATAACGCGAACATGCAATCAAATTACATTAATAAAGCGGAAGCGCGATAAAATCAGATTTTAAAATTTTATACAAACCATCACCATTATCTTTCTTTATGCACAATTATTAATTAAACGAAAGAGATGGAGAATAAGAATTATACCCTTGCAGAATTCTAGCTTCCTCAGGTACAAGTTCACCTCCAATTCCTTCGTGTTCTCCTTGAATTCCACCGATTAAATTCCTTCCTTTGATCAACGTTAGCCACCCAAGTGTTTGGCCTCTAGAGGTGATCCACCAAGGAATAATACATGTTCAAGAAGATGGGTGTTGGCAAAACCCTAGTTTCTATCTCTATAGAAATTGTAAGTACTCTCTATAATTCTTATGCAAGAGTGTGTAACCCCAATCTATGATAAGACTTCTCTTATTTATAGATGTTAGAAAACCCTTCCCTAAACTATTTAGGATTAGGGTTTCTATTCTAATTAAACTCCTAATCCAATTAAGAATTCATGTGAGAGTACTTCTATTAATTAATTCCCAATCGCTATTAGGAATTCAATAATAGTAATAGTAATAATAATAATAAGACTCCTCTTATTAATTTATATTTAATATTTCTAAAATATTAAATAATAAATATTAAGCTATTTAATTTATTCTATCTCCATAGACTAAATTAAATACACTTAACTTATTATTACAATTATGCCATTTACTTCTTAAATAAATATTTTCCTTTTGCGGTGTGACCCTTTAGGTTCTCCATATTAAACCGGTTGTGAATAAATCAGTTAGAACAATTCTAATCTTATTTAAATAAATAAATTAAACTATTTAATTCATTTAAATAAATAATATTTATTCTATAATAAGGGTAAGCCCCTTTAGCGATCAACGACTTTCCAGATAATATAGATTTCAACATTAATCATAAAAAAACCTTTCAGTGCATAGTTACCGTACAATTCAATCCTTCTACCATACAATGTCCCAATTAAATATAAGACATGGAATTACTGTCAAGTCTTATTTTATTTAATTATATGTATTTCGATTCTGAAATGCACAACTCTGATTAATGCAAATTAGAAACTCTTTTCTAATTTCATTTTGCTTTGGCCAAAGACTTCTGAGTCGTCATTTATCGAATCACATAGGACATTCTCTCCTTTTACTAGAAGTGGTAGATTCTTTATTGATCATTCACCTATTTCCATGTACAACTTATTATACCCAATCATACCCTTTGATATACCCTAAAGGTTTTAAGGGACATGTCAAAGTATAACTCATCATACATAAGATATTATGATGATCTCAAGTCCAAGGATCACTTGTACTACTATCACTAGAGGAATTCCTATTGACAGGCGAGTAAAACTCCATTAGGTATTCCTTAGCGAGCCACGTTCAGTGAACTTATTCTCTAATAAGCACCTACATATTTGCTTTAGTGTCTCCACACAAATGATTATGAGATCAATCATTCTCTTCATAAGAGCAAGCAATGTATGTACTAATCTATCCGGATTCACTAATCCCCTTTTTAGTAATCCATCGATTAGGAACAATTTAAGTTTGTGAGCTATCTAGAATTTAGATCTCATTAGCATGATCACCATCATTATTCTAAAAGCATTACTCAAAACTATGGGTTTATCATATTTAATATAACAGCACTATGTAGATAATGTAAAATGTTTTTTAACAACCGAATAAGATTAAAAAGTATATGTTACATCATATCAAATATGATTGGCTTGTGTGCATGCTACTTTCACTAACAAACTGACCGGACCGAATTACACGTACTGGTTAAGGAATCTGAGAATTGTTCTCACTGCTGAAAAGATTTCTTATGTCCTAAATTCGCCAGTCCCTGCAAATGTTGCAGAAACAGCCTCTAAGGAAGAGATTGCTACTTTCAGAAAGTGGCAAGATGATGCAATTCTGGCTCAATGCATCATGCTCGCATCCATGAGTAATGAGTTTCAGCGTCAGCATGAAACTATGGATGCTCCTACTATATTGATGCACCTCAAAAAGTTGTATGGTGAGCAAAGTAGGACTGCTAGATATCAGATATCTAAGGAGCTCTTCCGATCTCGTATGACCGAGGGCACTGCTGTTGAGACTCATGTCCTTAAGATGATCAATCTGATTCAATAACTTGGACAGCTTGGGTTCGTGATGGATGGGGAGTTAAGCCAAGATTTGATCTTGCAGTCACTCCCAGACACCTTCTCACAATTTTTTGTGAATTTTCACATGAATAAGTTGGACGTCAGCTTGTCTGAGTTACTTAACATGCTGAAAACTGCTGAAGGTCACTTCTCATCCAACAAGAACCAAGTCTTACTAGTGGATGATTCTTCCAAGAGAAGGAAGAGGCCCAAGGTGTCTTCTGCAAAGAAGAAAAACAAAAAGGCTAAGGGCAAGGCGAAGAGAAAGGATAAAAAGAAACCTGATCCAGATAGCAAATGAATTTTCTAACATTGCAATAAGCCGGGACACTGGAAGAGGAACTGCAAGGAGTATCTTGCGGACCAAAAGAAACTTGGAGAAGCTTCGACTTCCGATCTAGGTTTGTTCGTGATTGAAATTAATTTTTTAAAAAGTCAAAATTCTACTTGGGTATTGGATACCCGCTGTAGTTTTCACATATGTAATAATATGCAGGGACTAAGCAGAAGTAGAAAGCTGAACAAGGATGAAGTCGTCCTACGAGTGGGAAATGGAGCAAAGGTTGTTGCATTAGCTGTAGAGACTTATTGTTTAGCACTGCCTTCGGGAAAGTTCATTAGTTTAAATAATTGTTATTATGTTCCGACACTCATTAGAAACATTATTTCAATTTCTGTATTGGATATGGATGGTTTTGATATTATAATAAAGAACAACAGTTGTTCTATTTATAATAAAAATATTTTATATGGTGTTGGGAACTTGCTGAATGGACTTTACATACTTGACTTGCATGAAAATATACTTCAAATTGAACAAACTAAGAAAAGAAAAAGAGATGATGTTAATTATACCTTTATGTGGCACTGTAGACTCGGTCATATCAATGAAACAAGATTATCCAAGTTGCATAAAGATGGGCTTTTAGAGCTATCTGATTAGGAATCATATCCAACTTGTGAATCTTGTCTCATGGGTAAGATGACTAAATCTCCTTTTAGTGGAAAAGGAGAAAGAGTTACAGAGTTGTTAGCGTTGGTACACACAGACGTATGTGGACCTATGACAACGAATGCACAAGGAGGGTATTCTTATTTTATTACTTTCATGATGATCATTCTAGATTTGGATATGTGTATTTAATGAAATACAAATCTGAATCGTTTGAAAAGTTCAAAGAATTCAGAAGTGAAGTAGAGAAGCAAACTGGTAAGAGTATTAAGATTCTTCGATCGGATCGAGGAGGGGAATACTTGACCAATGAGTTTCTCAATTGTCTCAAAGAAAATGGTATAATCTCACAATGGACTCCACCAGGGACGCCACAGTTGAATGGTGTATCTAAAAGGAGAAATCGAACATTGTTGGACATGGTTCGTTCCATGATGAGTTTTACCGACCTTCCAATATCCTTCTGGGGTTATGCCCTAGAAACGGCTGCATACCTACTTAACAAGGTACCTACCAAATCCGTCCTAAAGACCCCATATGAGATATGGACAGGGAGGAAACCTAGTCTTAAGCATATTAAGACTTGGGGTTGTCTAGCTTATGTCAAAAGGTTTGATCATGATAAGCTGAAGACTAGATCCGATAAGTGTAGATTTGTGGGATATCCTAAAGAAAGTTTAGGATATTATTTCTATCATCCTACTGATCAAAAGGTGTTTGTTGCGAAACACGCTGCCTTCTTGGAAAAGGAGTTTATCCTTAAAGGGGTTAGTGGGAGTAAGATATATCTTGAAGAAGTTCAAGAACCACAAAATACTATGGATCAAAGTCAGGTACCTGACCAAGTAGAAGAACCTACTATACCACAACCTATTCATAAATCTGGAAGAGTACCGAAGATACCTGATAGGTATGGGTTCATCATAGAGGATGATGATGAGGTACGCATCATAGATGATGATGATCCATTGACTTACGAAGAGACTATGAGTAGTAAAGACTCAGAGAAATGGCTTGAAGCCATGAAATCCGGGATGGACTCCATGTATGAAAACCAAGTATGGACTTTAGTTTCACCACCTGAGAGCATTAAGCCTATTGGGTGTAAATAGGTCTTTAAGAAAAAGACTGGAGTGGATGGCAAGGTAGAGACCTATAAGGCCCGACTGGTTGCAAAAGGTTTCAAACAAAGACAAGGAGTTGACTATGATGAAACTTTCTCACCAGTAGCTATGCTCAAGTCCATTCGGATTTTGCTTGCAATTGCAGCTTATTATGACTACGAGATCTGGCAAATGGACGTGAAAACGACCTTCCTCAATGGAGAGCTTGAGGAGAATGTATATATGATACAGCCAGAGGGTTTTGTTTCAACGGTTGGAACAAACCAAGTCTGCAAGCTACAACAATCCATTTATAGATTGAAGCAAGCTTCTCGAAGATGGAACATCCGTTTTGATGAGATAATCAAAAGGTTTGATTTTATCAAAAATGAGGATGAACCTTGTGTGTACAAGAAGGTTAGTGGGAGCGTTGTATCATTCCTTGTATTATATGTTGATGATATATTACTGATAGGGAATGATGTTCCTATGCTACAGTCGATCAAAATTTGGTTATCTAAACACTTCTCCATGAAGGACTTGGGTGAGGCATCCTATATTTTTGGGATAAAGATCTATAGAAATAGATCTAAAGGATGCTGGGCTTGACCCAAGGAAAGTACATTGACTCAATGCTAAAGAAGTTTAGCATGGAAGATTCCAAGAGAGGTCTCATATCGATGAGCCATGGAATACATCTCTCCAAGAAACAGGCCCCAAAGACACCTGAGGAGAGATATAGTATGAGTAAGATTCCTTATGCTTCCGCAATAGGATCTATCATGTACGGTATGATATGTACTATGCACTTAGTGTAATAAGTAGATATCAGTCGAATCCAGGAGAAGAGCACTAGAAGGCAGTGAAAAACATCATAAAGTACTTGAGAAGAACTAAGGATGTATATCTAGTCTACGGTGGTGTTTGCCAAAATCTATACTAGCAAAAATACGCAAGTATACGCAGTCCACAAGTAATAAAGTGAAAGTAAAGTATCGTCCCACAAAGAAGAATTGATTCTATAATGACAAATTCCAAATTTAAATCAAAACAATTTTAGTAAACAAATAATTGTGAATTTTGTAATTTTGAATTTAACTAATTAATTCTAAATTAAATTACTACCTCTAGCTTGAAAATAGATTTTTTTAAAGACTTAAGACTATAACTTCACTTAATGCTTTATCTTGTTCAACACACTTCCCTTCAAATTATGCTAGTTATTTTGGATTGTTAACCAGGAACTCATCTCTATTTATAACCATCTCTCAATGTTTTATAAATAACTCGACTCAAATCCATAATTGATAGACTCGAGTTAATCACCCTAGATAACTAATTCAATATATTTCTATGTGAATTACAATTAAAAAGGATTTAAAGTCCAGGTTCCCTATTTTGATTACATGCGGTGAATAGGTATATTTCTATCCTAAACACAAATTATGAATTCCATCGACAGCAGAAGACACAATCACATGCTATTATGGTCAGATCTAATTCTATACCTCATCTCTCGAATTCATATAGCATATCCCGGTAATTATTGGCCAGATAATTAAGCAATTCAGGACAAACCATAATAGACAATCCAGAAGTAACTAGTCATAATATTCAAAGAAGCATGCTATTCAAGACTATGCATTAAGATCCATTATAGCCTTAAAAGAAATTTAGTTCATAACTAAACTAGAATTCATCATCCACTAGAGTAATAACATCAAAAGTTTAGAGTAGAAAGAAAAGAGAAGAAATACTGTAAGCAATCCTTCAATCTCTGTCCTGCTCCTCCTTGCTATCAACTTGCTTCAAGTCTTCTCAAATTGCTCAAAACTAGGGTTTGATAGTAATAGATCACCCAATTACCAACTAGAAAACACCTATTTATAGTATCTGATAAAACCCCTAATTAATTACAAAGTTCCAAATCCAAGTTTAAATCAAAACCAATTAAAACATCTTAAAAGTCAAATTTGCCCTCACTCGAACCGGCGCGGCCGCGCCTGGATTAAGCTTGAAAGGCGCGCAGCTACGCTACTATGGCAGCAAAATGTTTTCTAGGTCTGAAGTCAAGAGCGACCACGCTGCACCCTAGTTTATTTTGGGCGCGGTTGCGCTGCCCTGCTACTCTACAAAATCAGCAACTCAGGAACTGTAATAATGCAATCCCACCAATTCTCGCCAAACTCAATCCCAACACGCGTAACCTACAAAACACATAAAAATGTATGAAAAGTAACTATATACCATGAAAATAAACAATAATTCGCATTCATCGGCATCCGATTCGTAGGTATAAAACCTACTTATCAGGTGGGTCTGAATTAAAATTAGAGGGCTATACAGACTCAAGTTTTCAAACGGACCAAGATGACAGTAAATCTGTTTCAGGGTACGTGTTTACCTTAAACAGTGGCGCAGTGAGTTGGAAAAGTTCCAAGCAGTAAATAGTGAAAGTAGTATGCACACAAGCCAATCATATTTGATATGATGTAGCATATACTTTGTAATCTTATTCGGTTATTAAAGGCATTTTATATTATCTATAAAGTGTTGTTATATTAAATGTGATAAACCCATAGTTTTGAGCAATGCTAATGACATCTAAATTCTAGATAGTTCACAAACTAAAATCGTTCTTAATCGTTGGATTAGTAAAAAAGGGATTAGTGAATCCGGATAGATTAGTACATGCGTTGCTTTCCCTTAAGAAGAGGATGATTGATCTCATAATCATTTGTGTGGAGACACTAAAGCAAGTATGTAGGTGCTTATTGGAGAATAAGTTCACTGAACGTGGCTCGCTAAGGAATACCTAATGGAGTTTTACTCGTCTGTCAATAGGAATTCCTCTAGTGATAGTAGTACAAGTGATCCTTGGACTTGAGATCATCATAGTATCTTGTGTATGATGAGTTATACTTTGACATGTCCCTTAAGACCTTTTGGGTATATCAAAGGTGATGATTGGGTATAATAAGTTGTGCATGGAGGTAGGTGGATGATCAACAAAGAATCTACCACGTCTAGTAAAAGATGTGAATGTCCTATGTGATTCGATAAATGACAACTTAGTAGTCCTTTCCCAAGGCATAATGAAATTAGAAAGGAGTTTCTAATTTGTATTATTTAGAGTTGTGCATTTGGGAATCGAAATACATATAATTAAATAAAATAAGACTTGATAGTAAATCCATGTTTTATATTTAATTGGGACATTGTATGGTAAAAGGATTGAATTGTACTGTAACTATTCACTGAAAGGTTCTTTTGTGATTAATGTTGAAATCTATATTATCTGGAAAGTCATTGATCACTAAGGGGGCTTACCCTTATTGTAGAATAAATATTATTTATTTAAATGAATTAAATAGTTTAATTTATTTATTTAAATTAGATTAGAATTGTTCTAATTGATTTATTCACAACCGGTTTAATATGGAGAACCTAAAGGGTCACACCGCAAAAGAAAAATATTTATTTAAGAAGTAAATGACATAATTATAATAATAAGTTAAGTGTATTTAATTTAGTCTATGGAGATAGAATAAATTAAATAGCTTAATATTTATTATTTAATATTTTAGAAATATTAAATATAAATTAATAAGAGGAGTCTTATTATTATTATTATTACTATTAGTATTATTTAATTCCTAATAGGTATTGGGAATTAATTAATAGAAGTACTCTCACATGAATTTCTAATTGGATTAGGAGTTTAATTTAATTAAAGGAGTTTAATTAGAATAGAAACCCTAATCCTAAATAGTTTAGAGAAGGGTTTTCCAACATCTATAAATAAGAGAAGTTTTATCATAGATTAGGGTTACACACTCTTGCATAAAATTGTGGAGAGTACTTACAATTTCTATAGAGATAGAAACTAGGGTTTTGCCAACACCCATCTTCTTGAACAAGTATTATTCCTTGGTGGATCATCTCTAGAGGCCAAACACTTTGGGTGGCTAACGTTGATCAAAAGAAGGAATTTAATCGGTGGAATTCAAGGAGAACGCGAAGGAATTGGAGGTGAACTTGTACCTGAGGAAGCTGGAATTCTACAAGGGTATAATTCTTATTCTCCATCTCTTTCGTTTAATTACTAATTGTGCATAAAGAAAGATCATGGTGATGGTTTGTATAAAATTTTAAAATCTGATTTTATCGCGCTTCCGCTTTATTTATGTAATTTGATTGCATGTTTGCGTTATACAAACCTAACAGTGGTATCAGAGCCAAACTTTATGCGAATTATTAATTGTTTTGATTCTGTATATACATTGATATGTGTTTAGAACAATTTAGTTGGGCATAATTATTTGTGTAAAATTATTTTATTTTTTTTATTTTTTTATTTTTGTAAATTATAATAAAGGAGTTTATTTTTATTCAAAAAATTGGAAAAATTAAAATAAAGAAGTTTATTTTGATTTGAAATTTGATTAAAAATAAAGGAGTTTATTTTATTCAAAATTAGATAAATTAAAATAAAAGAGTTTATTTTGATTTGGAATATGATTAAAATAAAGAAGTTTATTTTAATTGAAATTGGATTTCATGATAAGTAATTAGAGTTGGAATTGGATTCCATGATAACTAATTGGAGTTGAAATTGGATTTTATACTAACTAATATTGCCCATTAAATGATATCAATGCATATATGGAATGGTTTTATTATTCATGGGATGAATGTTATTTATTGATACATATAGAGATATGTATGATAATAAATAGGGATTGATTATGGACTATTGACCAATGTGTGATTGGATTTATTTTAATGGATGCTTGAATGTATGAGTTTTTATAAATGGGGTCTGCGTACCTCGTCTTCTCTAATTTTTTCTTAATGTAAATTCTATCTCCCTCCTATATACTTCCCCTTGACTGCTGATCAAGGTTTCTATTTATTGTAAATAGTTTTTGTAATAGGACTAGTTAGAATTAATTTTGAAGAATTGGAGACAAAGGAGCAAGGAGTGCTTGAAGACCCGTTTGTAATGGAGCCCGGGTTTAAATGTAATAGTTATATTTAAATTTAATTCTTGCACCTAAGGTTTGACCTTTTGGTTCACTTGGTGGCTCTAGTGAACCAAACTAGAATAAAAGTCCATAATCAATCCGGGTAGAATATAGTATTCTATATGTGCATGCTTACTATATATATATATATATATATATATATATATATATATATATATATATATATTATATTATATTATCCAACATGCTTCGCATGTAAAATAATATGACGCGTATTTTATATATATATGTGCATGCGCGCTAAACAAGATGAGACAAATAATAATTATAAACCCCTCAAAGAAATTATATTAAGTCCTAAGCGTTCAAAGATATTTGGAATATCGAACGTCGCATTCTAGCATGGTAAAGCAATAGAGTATTAAATATTTAATATGAGTTTGTTGTGTCACACAAGGCAAGTATTAAATATTTAAGATGTTACTTTATCACATTTGATGCTTATAAATAGACTGAACGATGCTGTTTTGTTGTGTCACACAATGACAGTGTTTTTCTTTCGAATATATGGAAGTGCTAGGTTGGACTTAACTTAAATAATTTTGATTCGGATGTGTCACACTTGATCAAAATAATCTAAGAGGCAAAATACAAGGAATTACATAGTGATGTAATTAACAATAGTTGTCTACCTATTTATTTATATATAGTTTGTTGTGTCACACAAGGCTATATACATTTGAAATGAGATCCTTATTCTCATTAGCAAATCTTTAATTAGATTTGCCGAACTATATATATTGAGGGTAATATAGTTTGATGAAAAAGTGAGAGATACCAATTTAAAATAAAGACCTAATTTATTTTGGTAATTAATTAAATGAATGTATGCTAAAATGTTGTTAAATTACAAATTCATTTTACAGAATTTTACAATGTCTAATTCACTATCACTGTGTAGCATATTAGATGCTAATTAACCGGACCGAATTACACGGACTGGTTAAGGAATCTGAGAATAGTTCTCAAGGCTGAAAAGCTATCTTATATCCTTAATATGCCTATCCCTGCAATAGTTGCAGACAATGACTCTGAGAAAGAGATTGCTACTTTTAGAAGGTGGCAAGATGATGCACAGTTGGCTCAATGCATCATGCTCGCATCCATGAGTAACGAGCTTCAACGTCAGCACGAAACTATGGATGCTCTTACTGTACTCCTGCACCTTCAAGGAGTTGAATGGTGAGGAAAGTAGGACTGCTAGATATTAGATATCTAAATAGCTCTTCCAATCTAGAATAACCGATGACACTACAGTATAGACAAATGTCCTAAAAATGATCAATCTGATTGAACAATTGGGACAACTGGGTTTTGTATTGGATGGAGAGTTGATCCAAGATTTGATCTTGCAATCACTCCCGGACTCTTACTCACAATTTGTTGTGAATTTTCCACGTGAACAAGCTATATGTCAACCTGCATGAGTTGCTTAAACACGTTGAAAACTGTAAAGAGTCACTTTCCAACCAAGAAAGACCAAGTCTTACTGGTAGATGATTCTTCCAGGAAGCGGAAGAGGGCCAAAGGATCTTCTTAAAAGAAGAATAATTCAAAGAAGGTATAAGGAAAGGCAATAACTAAGGACACTAAGAACAAAACTGATGCAGATAGCAAAGGAGTTTGCTTCCACTGCAATAAGCCTGGACATTGGAAAGGAAACTGTAAGGAGCATCTTGCAGAGGCTAACCAGAAGAAGCTCAGTGAAGCTTCGGTTACAGATATAGGTTTGTTCATCATTGAAATAAATCTTTCTGTAAGTCAAGGTTCTACTTGGGAATTGGATACCGGCTATAGTTCTCACGTATGCAATCCAATACAGAGACTAATCATAAGTAGAAAGCTAAACAAAGAGTAAGTAATCTTACGTGCGAAGAATGGAGTAATGGTTGCTACATTAGCCGTAGGAACTTGTAGTTTAGCGTTGCCTACGGGCAAGTCTGTTAAGTTAATAAGTTGTTATTATATTCCAGTTCTCTTAAGAAACATTATTACTTCCGTTGTTGGACAAGGAAGGTTCTGGTATTATATTTAAGAACAACTGTTGTTCTATTTATAATGATAATGTTTTGTTTGAAACTGGAAGATCATTTGATGGACTTTGTAAGCTTGACTGACATGAAAATTAATTTTGCAATTGAACAAACTAGTAAAAGAAAAGGAAATGATCATTCAAAGAGTTGAATATATGTATTTGATGAAATACAAGTCTGAATCATTTGAAAGGTTCAAAGAATTCAGAAGTAAAACAAATTGACAAAGTATTAAGATTCTTTGATCAGATCGAGGAAGGAATACTTGTGCAATAAATTTCTAGATCATCTCAAAATGGTATTTTTCTCATAATGGACGTTTCTTTTTTGCTAAATTATTTGTATATTAAAATGCAAAAAATAAGGATATTACAATGAAGATCAAATCATATACCTCTTCTCCCGAGAGGGCTAAAACACCTAGATAAACTAGGAAACCAATCACCTAACCTAATTTTAATATTCCTCACATCACGAGGTTAGGCAAAAAAGAACAACAAAATAATACACTGACTAAAATAGAAAATGCAATATTAAGCAACAACAAAAAGGATCACAATTATACAATTTTTGCAGCCCCGTTATATCAACAAGGTGCAATCCATGAACGCATGTGGGACCCGATTGTAAGGAAAAGTGCAGCAACATGGACTGCACACGAGAGGCACCAAAATAAATTATTGACCAGCTGCAAGCACATGAAACCAGCCCATCAACGTGGGGCCCAATGAGATTAGCTAGCAAAACCAAAGTGACCAGCTCACGAGGAGACAAGCCCACGTGGGGCGCAGCAACCAAACATACCCATCAGCTATAGCAAAACCAGCCACCTGGTAATAACCGCCGGCGAACCCACTAGAAAGGTGGCACCCTCCGGCCAAGCTCCGACATAGGCCCCCCCAAAAAAAATGGCGATGATTACACCGGAAAACCAAACATCACAGGGGAGCCTAAACCAGCAAATCACGGCCAATCCAACGTAACCAACGACATGAATCGACCAAACAAACAGCAAACGGGGATCAGAGCAAACATGATTCCCGATGGAAAACACCAGCATATCAGTCGAAAACAAAAAATCAAATAGTAAACCCCAAGATAAACTAACATGGACAGGAAACACAGTATTGCAATCTGAAAACCTCAAACCCCAAATCCAGCAATCGCCAAGGAAACCGGCTAAACTGGATAACAGAGGTGAGAAAACAAATTCAATGACAAAATAACAAGGATCCAAATCAGAAAACATGAACCTAACCGCGCGGAAAACAAATCACCAGAATCGAATGACCCATTTCCAGATCAAATGCCCAAAAAGTCCACGACCAGACCAAGTTGGCCACACAGACGACAGTATATGAGCCGGAAAATCCAAGACACCCAACAAACTAGCCGCATGGACGTTTCATGATACGCAATAATTGATTGGTGTATCTAAAAAGGAAAATTGTACCATGTAGAACATGGTGCGGTCCATAATGATTTTTACCGATATTCCAGTATCCTTCTGGGTTATGCCCTAGAAACGGCTGCATATCTACAAAATAAGGTAACCTCAAAATTCGACCCCAAGACTCTATAAAAGTTATGGATAGGGAGGATTCCTAGTCTTAAGTATGTTAAGATAAGGGGTTGTCCAACTTATGTGAAAAGGTTTCAAAAGATAAGTTTGGGACAAAATTTGACAAGTGCAGAGTTGTGGGATATCCTAAAGAAAGTTTAGGGCATTATTACTATAATCTTATACGCTGCCTTCTTAGATAAAGATGTTTATCATTAAAGGAGCTAGTGGGAGGGTAATAGATCTTGAAGGAGTTCAAGAACCACAAAGTACTACAAGTCAAACTGAGGAACTTGTAGATAGACCTATTGTACCACAACCGAATCGTAAATCTGGAAGAGTACCAAAGATACCTAGGAGGTATGGATTCATCATAGAGGATGATGATGAAGTACGCATCATAGAGGATGATGATCCAGTTATATACGATGAGGCTATGAGTAAAAGACACTTAGAGAAATGGCAGATGGCCATGAAATCAGAAATGGACTCCATGTATGAGAACCAAGTATAGACTCTGGTTACTCCACCGAAAGACATAGTGTCTAGAGGGTGTAAATGGGTTTTTAAAGAGAAAGACTAGGGCAAATGGCAAGGTGGAGACCTATAAGACCATACCTATTTAAAAGGTTTCAAATAAAGTCAAGGAGTTGACTGTAATAAAACCTTATTACCGAGTAATGCTCAAGTCCATTTGGATTTTGCTTGTGATTGCAACTTATTACAAAATCTGGCAAAATGGATGTGGAGACGTCCTTCCTCAATGAAGACTTGAGGAGAATGTATATATGATACAGCCAGAAGAATTTGTTTCGAAGGTTGAAGCAAATCGTGTTTTAAGCTACAATGATCCATTTATGGTTTGAAGCAAGCTTCTCAAAGATAGAACGTTCATTTTGATAAGACAATCAAAAGAGTTTGATTTTATCAAAAACGAGAATGAACCTAGTGTGTACAAAAGGGTCAGTGGGAGCACTGTGACATTCCTAGTATTATATGTTGATATATTACTGATAAGGAATGACACACCAATGTTATAATCAGTAAAGATAAAATTGTCTAAACATTCCTCCATGAATAACTTGGGAGGAGCATCCTATAAATTGGGGATATAAATCTATATAGATAGATTTAAAAGGATGTTCGGCTTGACCCAATGAACGTATATTCATTCGATGCTAAAGGCGTTTAGCATGGCAAACTCCAAGAGAGGTCTCATGATGATGAGCCATGGAGTGAATCTCTATAAAATTGTCTCCACTTTAAAGAGAGATCACATGAGTTACTATCATGTATGCAATGAATATACAAGGTCTGATGTTAATCAGTTATATTCTAGAGAAGATCACTATAAGACAGTGATAAACATCTTAAGTACTTAACCGGTATTGAAGATGTGATCATGATTCATGGTAGGTCTAAATTAAAACTAAAGGGCTAAACAGACTCAAGTTTTTCAGACTGACCAAGACGATAACAAATCCACTTTAGGGTAAATTGTTACCTTGAATGGTAGTGCAGTGAATTGGAAAGGTTCCAAAATAGCAAAGAGTTGCTGATTTAGTGACAAAGACAAAATATATAGCTGTAAGTGAAGCTGCAAGTTGATTGTTTGGATGAAAAGTTCATCACAGAACTAGGAATAGTTCCTAAGTCTCATCTTGGATTCAAACATGTGTTGTGGCACTTTCATTTGATTAGAGGAATCATTGAAAGAAGAAAAGTCACTATAGAGATAGTGGACTCTCAAGAACAACATTGCATATCCATTTACTGAAGTTTTATCCAAACGGTAGGATGATCGTCACTTAGAGAAGAAGGGTATTAGATACCATGACGATTGGCTTTAATGCAAGTGGGAGATTGAAAGTAGTATGCACACAAGCCAATCATATTTGATATGATGTAGCATATACTTTGTAATCTTATTCGGTTATTAAAGGCATTTTATCTACATAGTGCTGTTATATTAAATGTGATAAACTCATAGTTTTGAGCAATGCTTTTAGAATCATGATGGTGATCATGCTAATGAGATCTAAATTCTAGATAGCTCACAAACTAAAATCGTTCCTAATCGTTGGATTACTAAAAAGGGGATTAGTGAATCCGGATAGATTAGTACATACATTGCTTTCTCTTAAGAAGAGGATGATTGATCTCATAATCATTTGTGTGGAGACACTAAAGCAAGTATGTAGGTGCTTATTGGAGAATAAGTTCACTGAACGTGGCTCGCTAAGGAATACCTAATGAAGTTTTACTCGCCTGTCAATAGGAAGTCCTCTAGTGATAGTAGTACAAGTGATCCTTGGACTTGAGATCATCATAGTATCTTGTGGATGATGAGTTATACTTTGACATGTCCCTTAAGACCATTAGGGTATAACAAAGGGTATGATTGGGTATAATAAGTTGTACATGGAGATAGATGAATGATCAACAAAGAATCTACCACGTGTAGTAAAAGATGTGAATGTCCTATGTGATTCGATAAATGACAACTCAGTAGTCCTTGGCGAAGGCAGAATGAAATTAGAAAAGAGTTTCTAATTTGCATTATTTAGAGTTGTGCATTTGAGAATCGAAATACATATAATTAAATAAAATAAGACTTGACAGTAATTCCACGTCTTATATTTAATTGGGACATTGTATGGTAGAAGGATTGAATTGTACGGTAACTATGCATTGAAAGGTTCTTTTATGATTAATGTTGAAATCTATACTATCTAAAAAGTCGTTGATCGCTAAGGGGGTTTACTCTTATTGTAGAATAAATATTATTTATTTAAATGAATTAAATAGTTTAATTTATTTATTTAAATAAGATTAGAATTTTTTTAATTTATTTATTCACAACCGGTTTAATATGGAGAACCTAAAGGGTCACACCGCAAAAGGAAAATATTTATTTAAGAAGTAAATGGCATAATTGTAATAATAAGTTAAGTGTATTTAATTTAGTCTATGGAGATAGAATAAATTAAATAGCTTAATATTTATTATTTAATATTTTAGAAATATTAAATATAAATTAATAAGAGGAGTCTTATTATTATTATTACTATTACTATTATTTAATTCCTAATAGGTATTGGGAATTAATTAATAGAAGTACTCTCACATGAATTCCTAATTGGATTAGGAGTTTAATTTAATTAAAGGAGTTTAATTTAATTAAAGGAGTTTAATTAGAATAGAAACCCTAATCCTAAATAGTTTAGGGAAGGGTTTTCCTACATCTATAAATAAGAGAAGTCTTATCATAGATTAGGGTTACACACTCTTGCATAAGAATTGTGGAGAGTACTTACAATTTCTATAGAGATAGAAACTAGGGTTTTGCCAACACCCATCTTCTTGAACAAGTATTATTCCTTGGTGGATCATCTCTAAAGGCCAAACACTTGGGTGGCTAACGTTGATCAAAATAAGGAATTTAATCGGTGGAATTCAAGGAGAACGCGAAGGAATTGGAGGTGAACTTGTACCTGAGGAAGCTAGAATTCTACAAGGGTATAATTCTTATTCTCCATCTCTTTCGTTTAATTAATAATTGTGAATAAAGAAAGATCATGGTGATGGTTTGTATAAAATTTTAAAATCTGATTTTATCGCACTTTCGCTTTATTTATGTAATTTGATTGCATGTTTGTGTTATATAAACCTAACAAACAGTTGTTGATTCAGTGACAGAGGCATAGTATATAGCTGCAAGTGAAGCTGCAAAGGAAGCTATTTGGATGAAGAAGTTCATAACTGAACTTGGAGTGGTTCCTAGCATTAGGGGAGCCGTACCTTTATTCTGTGACAACAACGTAGCTGTTACGCAGGCTAAGGAACCCAGGTCTCATCAGAAATCTAAACATGTGTTGCGGCGGTTTCATTTGATTAGAGAGATCATTGAAAGAGGAGATGTCACCCTAGAGCGTGTGGACTCTCAAGACAACATTGTAGATCCATTTACTAAAGCTTTAACACAACAGCAGTTTGATCGTCACTTAGAGAAGATGGGTATTAGATACCATGGCGATTCGCTTTAGTGCAAGTGGGAGATTGAAAGTAGTATGCACACAAGCCAATCATATTTGATATGATGTAGCATATACTTTGTAATCTTATTCATTTATTAATAAAAGAATTGATTTTCTTAAAAGGCATTTTATATTATCTACATAGTGCTATTATATTAAATGTGATAAACTCATAGTTTTGAGCAATGCTTTTAGAATCACGATGGTGATCATGCTAATGAGATCTAAATTCTACATAGCTCACAAACTAAAATCGTTCCTAATCGTTGGATTACTAAAAAGGGGATTAGTGAATCCGGATAGATTAGTACATACGTTGCTTGCTCTTAAGGAGAGGATGATTGATCTCATAATCATTTGTGTGGAGACACTAAAGCAAGTATGTAGGTGTTTATTGGATAATAACTTCACTGAACGTAACTCGCTAAGGAATACCTAAAGGAGTTTTACTCGCCTGTCAATAGGAATTCCTATAGTGATAGTAGTACAAGTGATCCTTGGACTTGAGATCATCATAGTATCTTGTGTATGATGATTTATACTTTGACATGTCCCTTAAGACCTTTTGAGTGTATCAAAGGGTATGATTGGGTATAATTAGTTATACATGGAGATAAGTGAATGATCAACAAAGAATCTACCTCGTCTAGTAAAAGATGTGAATGTCCTATATGATTCGATAAATGATAACTTAGTAGTCCTTGGCCAAGGCAGAATGAAATTAGAAAGGAGTTTCTAATTTGCATTATTTAGAGTTATGCATTTGAGAATCGAAATACATATGATTAAATAAAATAAGACTTGACAGTAATTCTATGTCTTAATTGGGACATTATATGGTAGAAGGATTGAATTGTATGGTAACTATGCACTGAAAGGTTCTTTTGTGATTAATGTTGAAATCTATATTATCTGGAAAGTCGTTGATCGCTAAGGGGGCTTACCCTTATTGTAGATGTCGACGCCGGGAGGAATTGCCTCTTTGGTGATTGTTACCCTTTCCGATTTTAGCCTTTTTTATTTGATGATTTTTGGAAAAGGTCGGCATGAGTGTCGACGGGGTTTTGAAATATCGTTTTTTAATGATGAGCCATTTGACCAGAGTCGCCAGTTGGTATATGTGAAATGGATGTACCAACTCATCCGAGTTTCGTTTTCGTAAATCGTTGGTTTATATGTGACTCCGAATTAATTGGTCTGCGAACCGAGATTCATAGAGTTCGGGGACTTGCTTAAGCGAGAGGAAGGTGTTAGGCACCCCCCGACTTCCGTGAAACACGGTTACCGCAATCTTGATGCTTTTCCTATCCTTTTAATTCTTAAAATGTGTATGCGTGCGCGTGTGTGTGTGTGCCTATGTGAATGTTGTGATGAGTTTGTATGAAAGAATCATTTGGGTTTTGGTGGAAAGTCGTGCTTTTGAGAGTGCTTTAGTATGTCCTTCGGCTTCTACGAGAAAGCTTTATTCTTTATTTAGAAAGGTTTGATTTTGATTGTCAAAACTGCAGGGTTTTCACTTAGGTGTCGTTTTGGCAAAACAAGAGTTTTTAAACCTTCGTCAAAATAGGAATCGAGACCTATACGTTGCTCTCATAATTAAAATGACGGCAATTTCTAGGATCTCTTTAACCCTATGCACGTTGGTTTAATAAAACGTCATTTATTCTATAAAACCATTTTTTGGTACTTGAAAACGATTTTCTTTAACCTTCTCGTTAAACAGGAATCGA
Source organism: Aralia elata (assembly GCA_034770075.1). Classification (NCBI taxonomy): domain Eukaryota; kingdom Viridiplantae; phylum Streptophyta; class Magnoliopsida; order Apiales; family Araliaceae; genus Aralia; species Aralia elata. The sequence goes on from CM068382.1 coordinate 50,843,867, forward strand.
CATTCATTAGCACTTCCAATTTCTTATCCTCGTAATGCTAATAACCTAATTTGATCGATTTTATGAAAATCTTCATCGTTTAGCTTTGAAATCAATTTGTGTGTCATGAATCAAATTAAGCATTAAAATGCGTTGGGGCTATTCATGGGCATGTGAGCCATCAAAATAACCCCAAACGCCCACAATCACGTATTTCACTATTACGGGGCCTTAAACCCGATTTTCAACTTGGTATCGTTTTAAGGCCCGACGATTACATGTTTACAATCAAGGATAATCGACCTTGTTACATATACCAAAATTGTCCATCATCGGATTTGGACCACGGGGTCGCGTTCCTAGGCTCACATCCACAATTTCCACACACCCACAAAATGGATATTACAACAATTAAACAAGCTAAAAATCACCAAATGGATATCATCGGGCCATTAGGAAGAATTTTATTCCTTTGGAACCTTCACCAATAATCCCTAATCCGTGTATTCTCAATAATATCCAAGAAAGAACTACGTTTAATATGATCCAAATGACAAAACTTGACAAAATAATATAACAAAATTGCTATAAAAAGAATTCTTTTTCACCTTGCAAATGACACCACGATGCGTATAAATTCGTATATTGAATGTAGTAGAAAATATATGTGATACAATCTCACAAAAGGGATATAATTCCTCACTATTTTCTCTCTTTTCTCTCCCTAATTCGCTGTTGCTGTTGCTGTTTTTCTTCCTCTCCCAAAGCTCTTCCGCCGCTGCCAACCTCTTGTATGCTGAATGAAGGATGAACTGAAATAGGCTGGCCAGAGCCAGCCACAGATGGATCTGCGGCTGGCCGCAGATTGATCTGCGGCTGGCTGGCCGCCACCCCTCCACTCAGCTGATTTTCGGTTTCTGTGTTTCGAGTTCCGTGTTTTCAAAAGGCGCACTCATTGGCCGCAGATCAATCCGCGGCTGGCTGGCCTGACTTTCTCGATTTTTGTGCTATGCCTCGCTTCTCGTGTCGTGACGTCGGTTCTCGCCGACAGGCTTGTATTTTGTAGTCCGGGAATTACTGGGAGACGTGCCACATCATTCGGGAATGCTCATTTCGGACAGCCTTGTTGCCACGTCGGTTTCGGTTGTAAATCGTCACGGTGGCGTCGAGTGCTCGTACTTGTCCATCCTTTGCTCTCGCAGGCCGGTTCATTTGCCGAATTTGCCCTCCTGTCAGGGTTAGTATACGAAGTGCAAAATTTGGGTGTCTACAGTAGACTAAATATTATTTATTTAAATAAATTAAATAGTTTAATTTATTTATTTAAATAAGATTAAATTGTTCTAATTGATTTATTCACAATCGGTTTAATATGGAGAACCTAAAGGGTCACACCGCAAAAAGAAAATATTTATTTAAGAAGTAAATGGCATAATTATAATAATAAGTTAAGTGTATTTAATTTAATCTATGGAGATAGAATAAATTAAATAGCTTAATAGTTATTATTTAATATTTTAGAAATATTAAATATAAATTAATAAGAGGAGTCTTATTATTATTATTACTATTACTATTCCTAATAGGGATTGAGAATTAATTAATAGAAGTACTCTCTCATGAATTCCTAATTGGATTGAGAGCATAATTAATTAAAAGAGTTTAATTATAATTGAAATCCTAATACTAAATAGTTTAGGGAAGAGTTATTCCTACATCTATAAATAAGAAGAGTCTTATCATAGATTAAGGTTACACACTCTTGCATTAGATTGTGGAGAGTACTTACAATTTTTATAGAGATAGAAACTAGGGTTTTGCCAACACCCATCTTCTTGAATAACTATCCTTCCTTGCTGGATCACCTCTAGAGGCCAAACACTTGGGTGGCTAATGTTGATCAAGCAAAGGAATTTAGTCGGTGGAATTCAAGGAGAACGCGAAGGAATTGGAGGTGAACTTGTACCCGAGGAAGCACGATTCTATGAGGGTATACTTTTTATCTCTATCCCTTTTGTTTATATCGTTAATTGAGCACATAGATTGATCATGGTGATGGTTTATATAAAATTTTAAAATCCGATTTTATCGCGCTTCCGCTTTATTTATGTAATTTGATTGCATGTTCGCGTTATATACAAACCTAACAATGTTAATATTAATGGATAACTCTAAATTTTTGATATGTTGTAGCTCTATATCTTAGGAGTATATAGAGTCCAGAACGGACCAATTTGAACTTGTATAGAAAAAGTTATGGAGGTTGGAGTGAAGAAAGGTCAGATTGCATGAAGGTGGCAAGTCTGCAATTTTGGGCATTGGCGCAGCCTCGCTGATCCTCACGGAGGCCTCGCTGAGCTCACTGGTTGGTTTGGCGCAGCCTCGCTGATCCTTGTGGAGGCCTCGCTGCCCTAATCGGCGCAGCCTCGCTGATTCTCACGGAGGCCCCGCCGATTGCCTGAATCCAAAATTTGTAGCATGAACACCTTTTAGTAAAATGACCATAATTTTCTCATATGAACTTGGATTAGGGTGATTCAAGATGATCCAAAAAGCTTAGATAGAACATTCCATGTTGCACGCGCGCATGACCGACGCCCTTCGTTTGCACAACAATCCTAAAAACAGTCAATTTCATAATTGATACATGTGGTAAAACATGAATGTTTTGTATTATAATGATACTTAGCATTAACCAATGAGAATTAGATAAATCGAATGGGCCTGTTAGGCGTACGCAATTGCGTGTTGCTTTGGCATTCGAATAGGCAAGTTGGGCGTATAGACATGCAAGCGTCGTAACGCCGTAACTAGTGGGCATAACCTTGTTTAATATTTTGTTTCTTATATGAATGGGACATTATAGAGTTGTATAAATAAATATTTGGTATCTGGTATGTAACTAATTGTTATGTGTATATGTACCTAATTGTGTATGATATTAAGGAGCGTGTGTTGTAATATTATAGCAGCGCTTCAGGCAAGTGTTCCCTAACCTTACTCGAATTATATTGAGCAGGTTTCCTATCCTATACACATGTTGAATATTGTGCAAGTTTCCTTACCCTAACTCAATTTAATATTGGGCAGGATTTTTCAATCGTACAACTTTTATTTATTGTGCGAGTTATTTATTGATTGAGCAATCATTCTATATTATTGCAAGTTCCTTGCTCAACTATCTTTATTTGAGCAAGACAAATGTTGTATATTGTTGCAAGTTTCATGACTCAAATGGAGTTATTACTTTCAAACCATATTAGTGGAATAATTATTGTCAATTGCTCCACATCAAAGATAATTATTGATATTCACACCTTGTGCATTTGAATTCATTATATGTTGTTGGACTATGAAACGTTTAAGTTCTTTATTCATGAACGGTTTAAGGAAATAGTCTACGTTATTTGTTTCGGCTAGACATGTACAGGTTATTATTTTAAAAGCTATCCAAACTGGTTGTTGGTATGGATTCTTGGACTGAGAGAGCAACCCTTATTTAGGGGATTTTAATGAGTCGGTTATTTGATGCAGTCAGAGTTAAATGTTATGCATATACATAGGGTACGAGAGGCTGATCCCCTCGAGTACTACTGACTGGCTAGTCGTTTAAAAGGGTTAGTTGAATGACTAATCCTTTGGCCAAAAAGTTCATGGTCTATTGGACCACTCAGCAGTAAATAATCAATATTCATTGTTTCATTGGAACTTTGATTATGTCATTTCAGCTATTTCATCAATGTTCATAAATTGTTGATCTATGCAGCTACCATTCTTACTCATTTATGATATATCTTCATTCTTGTATTTAAACTTGCTGAGCAAACTCGTTGCTCACCCTTGCTATATCATGAACCTATTGCAGTTAAGCCGAAGAGTTCCAAAGCGGGCAAAAGCAAAGGAAAGCTTAGGGAATAGTTACGTGTACTATCCCATTATGTAATCATGGAATTGTTTTGTATTATTAAGTATTCTGCGATGTATTTATTTAAGGTTATAGACCTTGGGACCGTAGTAAGCCTTTTGTAATGAACAACATATGTTTATTTATTTCGCATTAGTTAATTTATGTTGTTTAGAGGTGTATGGATGTATTTTATCGTGAGCACCAAATTCGAGGTATTGGTACCTGAATTTGGGGGTGTCACAGATAGGTATATTAAGGACATAAGATAACTTTTTAGCCTTGAGAACTATTCTCAGCATCCTTATCCAGTCTGTTTAATTTGGTCTGGTTAATTAGCATTTAATATGCTCCGCAGTGATCGTAAATTAGACATTGTAAAATTCTATAAATGAATTTGTAATTTAACAACATTTTAGCATACATTCATTTCTTAATTATCAAAATAAATTAGGTCTTTATTTAAATTGGTATCTCCCACTATTTTCATCAAACTATATTACCCTCAATATATAGTTCGACAAATCTAATTAAAGATTTGCTAGTGAGAATAAGGATTCTATTTCAAATGTATATAGCCTTGTGTGACATAACAAACTATATATAAATAAATAGGTAGACAACTATTGTCAATTACATCACCATGTAACTCCTTGTATTTTTCCCTTTCGATTATTTTGATCAAGTGTGACACATCTGAATCAAAATTATTCAAGTTAAGTCCAACCTAGCACTTAAACTCCTTTATTTTAACTTAAAATTGCTGAAAAAATAAAATATGTTGAATCCTATTCCTTATCAAAATAAACATCTTTATTTTTTTTAGGAAACATGGAATCCTATTCCATATGTGAATAAACTCCTTTATTCTAGAAAATATGGAATCCTATTCCAAAACAGAATAAACTCCTTTATTCTAGTTAACGTGGAATCCTATTCCAAGTCAAAAGTAAAACTTTTAATTTTAATCATATAAAAACTATTTTTATGCAATCTTTGAGTCTTCTCCTTTGCCTTTAATCTTGCTCTTCCTTCGTGAAAAACTTGCTTCAAGCCTTTGAATCCTCTCCAATCCTTGGTTAGCAAAAACTCTCCTTCCATATTCTAATAGAATGTATTTATAGTCTCTTATATGAGAACCCTAAGCTTGAAATCTTTTAATCCAAACCTTTATCAATAATCTGCTGAAATCATTAACATTATTGGCTTTGACCCGACTCGGCGCTGCTGCGCCAAGAATAGACTTGGAAACAGCATTGTCGCGCCATCCTTCCTAAACTCCTGATTTTCTCCATGCTGATCCAGTGCTGCCGCTCCATTGTTAGGCTTATCTCTGGCGCTGTCGCGCCAGTTTGGCAGAGTGCTTTAGTTTTTTTTTCTTTTTCCCTGTTTTCTTGCTCCAAACTATCCAGTACTTGTTGGTCGATTTAGCTATCGATAAACACACACGTGCAAGTATACACGGTCAACAAGTAATATATGATAAGATATGAGTCGAACCCACAGGGAATTGTGACAAATAATAACCAAGTATCAATCGTCTATCAAATTGATCTAATTTAAACAATGAAGATTTAATAATTTGTTGATTGGTTGAGTTCACAAGTCAAATAATGAGTAAAATGCGGTAAAATATCAAGATAGAAGGGTCTAAGATTACAATTTCCCCCAACACGTCATTTGAATCTCCTAACTCTCTCTTTTCAGTCAATTATAGCATACGAATTGACAACCGAGAAATCAAAACTACATAAGAGCCTCTGTCGATGGTCAATCACGAATCTTCCTAAGCGGTACATAGGTATATGTCTATCCTATGCACTATCAAGAGACTAAATTCAGGAATGATTTATAGACACGTGTCACCAAATCTAATTAATCCTCCCTTCCATTACCAACTTTCACCTCGGAAGTCATTAAGACTAGATTCTCAATAGGTTGCATGCGGTAATTAGGTATATATCTATCCCAACTACTATCAAGATACCTATTATTGTAGATAATTAATAAGACACACGTCACTTAATCCGATTAATAACCCACAACAATCTATATTCTCGCATGTTATCATAACTAGGTCTCAACCTATAATCCGTTCATCAAGTTCATATAGGTTCCCACGGTAATTACGGGCCAAGCAATTAATCTAGAAGCAAAGGTTATGACAATCAATTCACAAATGCATAACTAAAATCAAAAGAGAGAGAATTCAATCCAAATTAAGTGTTGGGTTCCATTGCAATCTTAGAATAGAAGGTTAGTTCATGATAGCTACAATAAACATCATTTTCAATTGATACATTGTCAAATTCGAATTACAAAGGAGATGGAAAACTAGAAATGAAACCACTTTTGAAGCTATTCAGCTGGTGTTCCTTTGGTTGCTGATGGTTTCTAGCTCTCCACCTTGGCCTTGCAATTCTTCTTGACTGAGTTCCTTGGCTTTTGGCTTGATTCAGCTTGATTTGCAGCCTTGAGCTCTGTTGGTTGATGTATTTTGTAGCCTCCCTCTCTCTAGATATCTGATATGAGGCCTTGGAAGAGATTATATATAGTCTTCATCAGAAACCCTAGCCAAAATCGGACAAAAAGCAGCTCAGATCGCACTGAAGGTGTGTCAGATCGCACTCAGCACGGCGGCGTGCGCCCGCACGCCCAGGCGTGCGCCCGCGCCCAAGCGCCTGCATGCCGCCCATGACGCTGCCGAGGCTGCCGAGCCAAGCGCGCGCGCCCGCGCGCCCCAGGCGTGCGCCCGTACGCTGGCGCATGCACGCCCCACCTGCCTGCCGAGCTGCTGAGCCATGCGCGCGCGCCCGCGCGCCCCAGGCGTGCGCCCGCACGCTGGCGCCTGCATGCCGCTCACACGCCCGCATGCGCTGCCGAGGCTGGCTGCCGAGGCCGCCCGTGCGCCCGCACGCCCAGGCGTGCGCCCGCGCCCATGCGCCTGGATGCTGCCGAGCCATGCCGCCCGCGCGCGCGCGCGCCCAACGCCGAGGCTGCCGAGCGCCCAGCGCCCCGCGCCCAGCGCCCAACCGCACGCCGTGCACGCGGCTTGGTCGACGCCGCACGCCGTGCACGCCATCCAACGCCGTGCACGCCCAACTTCTATATGTCATCAAGTTAAGCCCCAAACATCGCCAAACATAAATTTTCATCGTCATAACCTCCGGGCACGGAAATCCAAGCACGGGCTTGCCCGGGTGGTTTGGCCAATGCCGCACGCCGTGCACGCCATCCGACGCCGTGCACGCCATCCGACGCCGCGCACGCCCAACTATCAAATATTGTCAAATTAAGCACCGAGCGTCGCCAAGCACAAATTTCCATCATACTACCATTCGGGCACAGACGTCCAGGCACGGACATTGAGTCAATACAAACAACGATCCGAGCGGTCTTTATTTCAATTCCTACAAACATAATGAAAATGCATCAAAGCAACATAAAACATGTAAAAATAACTAAAAACTAATTTATGTAGAAATAAGATAAAAATACATAAAAACCACATAAAATACCTAAAGACTTGCAAATTATCAAGGCCAGAAGTACCCAAATTGTGTGTATAAAATACACTCATCAGTACTCCTGCCCAAATGCTTCCTCCTACAAAATAACATTAAAATACATAAAAAAACAATAAACACTTAAGGATAAATGTTTGCCTAAATCTATACTAGTAAAAATACACAAGTATACACAGTTCACAAGTAATATAATGATAAGAGAGTGTCGATCTCACGGAGAAAATTTATAATTTATAATAACACTACCAATTTTGTATTAATCCAATTTTATTAAACAACCGATTATAGTTTTGTGAATTTCTAAAATTAAATAATTAATTTTAATAAAGCTAACTTCCACAAGTTTGAAAACAAATTTTAAAGACTTAAGACTACAACTTCACTTATTACTTTACTTTGATCAATACACTTCCTGTCAATTATGCTAATTAGTTCGGATTGTTAATCGAGAACTCATCAATATTTAGGACCATCTCTCGATGTACCATAAACAAATCAACTTAAATCCACAGATAATAGAATTAAGATGAACACCCTAGTTAACTAATCCACTATATCTCTATGTGAATTACAATTAAAAAGAATTTAAGCTCAGGTTCCCTATTAGGTTACATGCGGTGAATAGGTATATCTCTATCCTAAACACAAATCATGAATTTCATCACCATGTAGAAAACATAATCACATGCTATTATAGTCAGATCTAAACCTATAATTCATCTCTCGAGTTCATATAGATTATCACGGTAATTACTGGCCAAATAATTAAGCAAGAAGGTGCAACCCATAATAGATAATCGAATAATAGTTAACAATAAGTGTAATGTCCAGGAATTTTAAACATTGTGTCGAATTTATTTTAATAAATAAAAATTCATTTATTATATATTTTTACGAATTTAATTGGATCCATGTAATAATTATTATATAACTATATAACTATATGGTTCAATAATTTTCTTTGCCTTAAAGGGACTCACTAATAGTTTGAGTAAATTAATAAGTTAACCATAACATTTGGTTGGCAAGAAAATTGAAGAGAATCTAAATAAATAATTTCATTTTTTACAATTATCGAATTTAAATAAATTGCCATAAGGAATTATTGGTGAAATAAATATTTAAATAATTAATTAATTGAATTAGTTATTTAATTTAAATATTAGAAATATTAGAAACATAATAATTGGGTCATCTCTCTCTTTTATTTCAGCTAACCCAATATTAATTAGGCTGAACCCAAATTCCTTTCCATTTTCCTGTTGGGCCGAACCAAGTGGACTGGGGTAAGTCCTTAGGAATTAAACCCAAATGGGGCTAAACCCATTCTTTTATTTTCAGTCGGGTTGGACCGTTGCAACGGGTGGGATCCGTTTCTTGTGGATTTGGGCAATCAGTAGGTTAAATTGGGGGAAAGGCCAATCGAGGGTGCAATTGAGGCTAACCGAGCAAGAAGGAGGCAACCCCCTCAATCAATCAGGCGAAACAAGACAGGTGCAGGGGAGAAGGTCACACCAAGCCGTGCGCCGGCGATAGTGTGTAGAGACCGGCCGTTGGGCTGAGAGAGGGGCTCGGCGACCGGTAGGTTAATCGAGGGTTCGAGGTGGGCGACCGAGCGCCAATCGGTCGGACCAAGGGGCTAAGTCAAGGAGCATCAACCGAGGCGATTGGACGGCATAGAGGGGGCTGTGAGGTTCTGCAGGCGGCCATAGGCCCACACCTCCTACCGTCGGCCACTGATTTGACTGACTAGGGCATTACCCAGTAAATTGGGTAAATGTTCTTCTATAAATTAGAACCCCCCAAACCCTAAACCGAAATTCAGATTTGGTGAGTTCAAAAAAAAAATTGAGAGTGAGGCATAAAAGAGAGAGGAATTTCAGAGGAAGAGGGCTAGTTGTGTGAATGTCCGATTTCGTCAACTATTTTGGACGAAGAAGGAGGGCTGCCGTTCGCACAACACTGAGGTATAGCCATAGGGTCATCGAGCCACTATGATGGTTCCTATTTGGTTTGGTACGAATTTTTCCATACTTGAATTGGTATTGTCGACTATGTGTATGGTATCAAATTGAGAACTTTCTCTGTATTGGGTTAATTGTTCTCTGTATTAGGGTACTTCATTTCTCTGCATTAGATTAAAATAGTTCGTTGGAATAGTTGGGTTGCTATTGTTTGGGTTGTACTGAGTTGTTTAACTTTCCGTCGGTGTTGGTTGTGCTATACGCTGTATTGGGTTGTATATTTTTTTTCCTTCTTTCTCTGTTGTGGTTGTGTTGTTCTGTTGATGGGAACCATGTATATTGAAGAACCAAATGGTTCGGCAGCATGATGGTGTCTGATAAACAGGCCAGTGTTGTGGCTTAGAAGGCCCAACCTGTGTTTGATAAAATGCCTAAACTAGATTTTTGGTTTTCCTTGTTGTGTTAACTGTCTGTCAGCAATATGGGATACACAAAAACAAACTTTGGTAATAATACTTGGCCATTCTCAGTAACTGAAAGTAGGTGTTAGTTATACATAACAATCTGGTTAACCAAGCTGAGTCATGAATCTGTTTAGAGTTGGCTGCCTAATGTGTGAGGTAATAATTTTTGGTTAGTTTAGAATGAAATTGCAGGGAGTCGGTTATAATGGTGACAGTTGATCTTGGCAGTATAATAATAATAATTAAGTAGGAATACAGTTAGTAAATAATTGTTTATTATTTAACAATAAATAATAAATAGAGATATAAATATTTAATTATTATTTAATTAACATTAAATAATAATTAAGTATGAGTAAATTAAGATAATAAATATTATTAATATTAAATAATAACAAAGTTAACTAAATAATTATTTATTGTTTATCCATAATAATAAATAAAGGTAATAAATATTTAATTATTATTTAATTATTATGTAATTAATAATAAATAATAATTAAGTATGAATAAAATTAATAAAGTAATTATTTATTATTTATCAATATAATAATAAATAAAGATAATAAATATTTAAATTATTATTTGATCGATATTAAATAATAATTAAATATGAATAAATGAGTAAATTAATTATTTATTATTTATCAATAAATAATAAATAAGGATAGTAAATATTTATTAATAATTAAGTATGAATAATAGTAATAAGATAATTATTTATTAATAATAAATAAAGATAATAAATATCCAATTATTAACTAATAATAATTGGGTATGAATAAAGCTAATAAGGATAACAACTACTTAATCATTAATGAAATAATGATTAAGTATGAGTGAGATTAATAAGTTGATTATTTGCTTTTGGCCTTAATAAATAAAGATAATAAATACTTAAGGATTATTTAATTAATATTAAATAATAATTAAGTGTGTGTAGAAATAAGTATTTAATTAATGTTGAATAAGGAACAAGATTAATAATTACTCAGTTACCCCTAAGGTAAATAGTAATTAAGCGCAATAAAATTAAATAAGTGATCAACTATTATTTAGTTGCTATTAAATCATGATAAATGTAATATTTATTTTATAAATGGTTAATAAGGATTGTTAACCCATATTTGGGGACAGATAAGGGTAATAAATCTGAGTAATTGAAGAATAGTAATCATGATTAGCTACCACTATTTTAAATAGCTAAAGGTCATTAATTAATTTCTGTTTAGCTAATGATTAGATAGTAATTAAATGCAATTGGTAAATTGTTTATCTGCCAAATAAATGATATAGTAAGGTGTGCCAATATACAACTATGCCATATTAATTGATAAATCGACTTTATCCAATGATAGGTCACTCAAGATCAATTAATTAAAGCTAAATTTTATCTGTAGTTGAGCAAACAGGCAAGTTCATCTTACTCAACTTTTACATTGAGCAAGTTTCTAAACCTTATGCATTATTTTTAATTCGTGCAAAAAGGTATATATTATTGCAAGTTATTCTTTAAGCTTGAATCTTATCTCCAAGCATGCCTTAAGTGGTCTAATTACTTTCAAAATTATTCCACATCTATGTAGTCATTGACATTCGCACTCGTGCATTTGAATTCGTACATTTATTAAAGTTCCGAAATTTACGAACTATTCATGATTAAGTCTGAACCTTTGTTCGGTCAGGCAAGTATGTGAGAATTTATAAAAGCTATCCGAACCAATCGATGGTAAGGATTCTTAGACTAAATGGACACCCCTCTTATTATAGGGGAGTACCCCAGGTACCGTATATAAGGTACAAATAGCAGAGTTAAATGTTATGCATACACATAGCGTACGCGAGGCTGATCCCCTCAAGTACTTATTCTGTAGCCAGTAACCAGAGGGTACTGGCAAAGGTTGTTGCATTAGCTGTAGGGACTTATTGTTTAGCACTGCCTTCGGGCAAGTTCATTAGTTTAAATAATTGTTATTATGTTCCAACACTCATTAGAAACATTATTTCAATTTCTGTATTGGATATGGATGGTTTTAATATTATAATAAAAAACAACAGTTGTTCTATTTATAATAAAAATATTTTATATGGTGTTGGCAATCTACTGAATAGACTTTACATACTTGACTTGCATGAAAATATACTTCAAATTGAACAAACTAAGAAAAGGAAAAGAGATGATGTTAATTATACCTTTATGATGCACTATAGACTCGGTCATATCAATGAAACAAGATTAACCAAGTTGCATAAAGATGGGCTTTTAGAGCTATCTAATTACGAATCATATCCAAGTTGTGAATCTTGTCTCATGGGTAAGATGACTAAATCTCCTTTTAGTGGAAAAGGAGAAAGAGTTATAGAGTTGTTAGCGTTGGTACACACAGATGTATGTGGACCTATGATAACGAATGCACGAGGATGGTATTCTTATTTTATTACTTTCACTGATGATCATTCTAGATTTGGATATGTGTATTTAATGAAATACAAATCTGAATCGTTTGAAAAGTACAAAGAATTCAGAAGTGAAGTAGAGAAGCAAACTGGTAAGAGTATTAAGATTCTTCGATCAGATCAAGGAGGGGAATACTTGACCAATGAGTTTCTCAACTGTCTCAAAGAAAATGGTATAATCTCACAATGGACTCCACCAGGGACGCCACAGTTGAATGGTGTATCTGAAAAGAGAAATCGAACATTGTTGGACATGGTTCGTTCCATGATGAGTTTTACTGACCTTCCAATATCTTTCTAGGGTTATGCCCTAGAAATGGCTGCATACCTACTTAACAAGGTACCTACCAAATCCGTCCCAAAGACCCCGTATGAGATATGGACAGGGAGGAAACCTAGTCTTAAGCATGTTAAGACTTGGAGTTGTCCAGCTTATGTCAAAAGGTTTGAGCATGATAAGCTGAAGACTAGATCCGATAAGTGTAGATTTATGGGATATCCTAAAGAAAGTTTAGGATATTATTTCTATCATCCTACTGATCAAAAGGTGTTTGTTGCGAAACACGCTGCCTTCTTGGGAAAGGAGTTTATCCTTGAAGGGGTCAGTAGGAGTAAGATATATGTGACGAACGAGAATTTTTGTAACTTATTTTAAATATTTATTGATTGAATAAATATTTTTCGATGATTTGATTGTTGAATTAATTGATTAATTGATGAATTTGTGGTAGATTAATTTAATTATATGTGTTACATTAATTAGATTAATGTGGAGAAGTTTTATATTTAAAGTATGTATTTAATTGAATTTATTTGATTAAATACATTATTTAAATAAGTATAATGATATTTCTAATTAATTTAATTATTAATTAGAGACTTAATAATTTGTCATTATTAATAAATAAGAATTTTATTTATATGACTATGTGATTTAATGTAGAATTATTCTATTTTATTTATTTGATTTTAGTAAGAATATTTAGTTGATTAAAGTGTGACATGAAACTATATAATAAGTAGTTTATTAAAATAAATTAGAAGGGAGAATAATTGGCTAGCCAAACAAGGCCTTAAGGGAGGTTGGTGTCAGTTAACCCATTATTGGATCAACTGACACCCATGATTAAGCCAGTTGGTTCATTACGTATTATTATTATCAGTTCTTAGAAATTAAGTTAGAGCAATACAGAGAGAAAATTTGTGAAACTCTTGAGATTGAAGAAGGAAATCATTCATCTAGTTGCATAATCTAGCACCAAATCAAAGGTAATTCTTAGACTTTAACCTTTAATTTACGTTTTCTTAATTTTCTCCATGAATGCATGTTCTGAGTTCTCTGTAAATCAAATTGTATGGCTAAATCTTTAAATAATTTGATGTTAGATGTTAGTAAGCATGTATTTATGTGTTTTATATGATTTAAATATGATTTAGAGTAATTTAATCGGTGAAATTTCGTTTATATGAGAATTCAGAAAGTTACAAAGTAGTACAGTGTACGAACATGGTTTGAATGTATGAAATTGAAGTCTGTGTTGCTAGTTAATTGGACAAATTGATAACTTACTTTGATTATGCATGTATAAATGAAGAAAATAAGTTTTAAACGGATTAATTTGGTTGTATAATGAACCTGTTATGTGTGATTTCATGAATATTGAAGAACTCTGATAAAATGATAAGAAACCTTAAATTTGATTCTTAGATTCATGATTTATGCCATTTAAGTTATTAGAATCATGCTAGAAGGCTTGGGTAACAATTATATATGAATTATAGTGTCTGGGTATGTTTAATTTGACGATTAGAATAACAAGATTGGAAATTTTGGCCTGTTTCTGCGTTCTTCGCGAACTGCAGAAACTGGAATTCGTGATTCTCGCCCCGGCGAGAATTTTGTGAATGAAATTCTCGCCCCGGCGGGAGCTCGCCCCGGTGAGAATTTTGTGAAGAAATTCCTCGCCCTGGTGGGAGCTCGCCCCGGCGAGCATTTTGTGAAGGGATTCCTCGCCCCGACGAAGAATTAAAAAAAAAAAAAAAGTAAAAATTTTCTTCTTTCTTTGAGATCATGTTATGATATCGTAGATATACCTAAAGCTTAGGCTAAGGTATAAAATAAATGTTAAAGTACTGTGGTGGGTGGTAAGCGTAAATCCATTGATTGTTCGGTGTTAACTGAGTTATTAAAATGAAATTGGATGAGAATGAGTTCTAAAGTGTTTATAATACTGTAGCTAATTATTGTTACTGTTTTATAAACCGAATGCATAGGTTGATTTAAAGAACGTGAGTTTTAAATTTATAGTCTACGCACGAGGTAAGTATCTTATCCTTACTTTTACATTTACGCAAGTTTTCTACCTTGATTTCAATCACGCAAGTTCCTGAACTTAATTCTTGTACCATATATGTTTCATGATGCTACTATTTACTCGAGCAAATTCTTATTTCTATTCCATTCAATTTCATGGATTCAATGAGACGTTTTAAATCCCTCTTTGTAATGCTTCAGTTATATAGAACGTATTCAATCGTACCTTTTGTGAGATTTAGTTTTGATTCTCGAATTATACCTTTTGAACCTTGATTGACTAGCGAACCCTTATTGATTCGACTAATCCATAGTTGATGAGCGTTCTAAATTCTAGAAACGTTATTGAAGTAAATCCAAACCAAACTTCCTTTGGTGCGGACTCCGATGTCAAACTAAGATGAACAACCCTTATACAGGGGATTTTATTTACGCGTTAGCATTAAGATGTTGTGCACATACATGGTACAAAGGGCTGATCCCCCTGAGTACGAGAAGAAAGGTCCATATAGTCTTATGACTGTTAAAGGTTTAAAGTAGAAATACTTGATAACCTGGGACATAGTTCGTGGTCTTAAGACCCTCAGACGTTCTTTTGAATCTTGTCTTACATTCTTGACTCAAAAGCTAAATCTTCGAATAATCAATATCCATTAATTATTTCGCATGTTATTATTACTGTTGTTGTTATACTTGCTGGGCATCATTGTTCACCCTTGCATAATAACATTGCAGCTAAGGTTGAAAGAACTGATGAGCCATCTACTAGTAAGGGCAAAGGAAAAGCAAACAAGTGATGAAGACTTGTTGTACTTATTTTAATGATATTATGTAATAGACTTAATTTATATTTCCGCACTGATGTTATGTTAAGGTTAGATGACCTGGGATTTATTTATGAATGGTGTTATAACCCTTAATGGGAGATTTTTATTTCTATTAATAGTATTTCCATTATGAATGAATGGGTAGTTAGATGTGATGTGATGTATATGGATAGTGAACACCAAACCCTGAGGAAATAGAGTACTTGGATTTCGGGGTGTCACAATATATCTTGAAGAAGTTTAAGAACCATAAAATACTACGGATCAAAGTCAGGTACCTGACCAAGTAGAAGAACTTACTGTACCACTACTTATTCGTAAATCTGGAAGAGTACCGAAGATACCTGATAGGTATGGATTCATCATAAAGGATGATGATGAGGTACGCATCATAGATGATGATGATCCATTGACTTACGAAGAGGCTATGAGTAGTGAAGACTTAGAGAAATGGCTAGAAGCTATGAAATCCGAGATGGACTCCATGTATGAAAACCACCTGAGGGCATTAAGCCTATTGGGTGTAAATGGGTCTTTAAGAGAAAGACTGGAGCAGATGGCAAGGTAGAGACCTATAAGGCCCGACTGGTTGCAAAAGGTTTCAAACAAAGACAAGGAGTTGACTATGATGAAACATTCTCACCAGTAGCTATGCTCAAGTCCATTCGGATTTTGCTTGCAATTGTAGCTTATTATGACTACGAGATCTGGCAAATGGACATGAAAACGACCTTCCTCAATGGAGAGCTTGAGGAAAATGTATATATGATACAGCCAGAGGGTTTTGTTTCAACGGTTGGAACAAACCAAGTCAGTACGCTACAACGATCCATTTATGGATTGAAGCAAGCTTCTCGAAGATGGAACATCCGTTTTGATGAGATAATCAAAAAGTTTGATTTTATCAAAAATGAGGATGAACCTTGTGTGTACAAGAAGGTTAGTGGGAGCGCTGCTTCATTCCTTGTATTATATGTTGATGATATATTACTGATAGGAAATGATGTTCCTATGTTACAGTCGATCAAAATTTGGTTATCTAAACACTTCTCCATGCAGGACTTGGGTGAGGCATCCTATATTTTGGTGATAAAGATCTATAGAGATAGATCTAAAAGGATGTTGGGCTTGACCCAAGAAAAGTACATTGACTCGATGCTAAAGAAGTTTAGTATGGAAGATTCCAAGAGAGGTCTCATGCCGATGAGCCATGAAATACACCTCTCCAACAAACAGGCCCCAAAGACACCTGAGTACTTGAGAAGAACTAAGGATGTATTTCTTGTCTACGGTGGGTCTGAATTGAAACTAGAGGGCTATACAGATTCAAGTTTTCAAACGGACCAAGATGACAGTAAATCCGTTTCAGGGTATGTGTTTACCTTAAACGGTGGCGCGGTGAGTTGGAAGAGTTCCAAGCAGCAAACAGTTGCTAATTCAGTGACAGAGGCAGAGTACATAGCTGCAAGTGAAGCTGCAAAGGAAGCTGTTTGGACGAAGAAGTTCATAACTGAACTTGGAGTGGTTCCTAGCATTAGAGGAGCCGTACCTTTATTCTGTGACAACAACGGAGCTGTTGCGCAGGCTAAGGAACCCAAGTCTCATCAGAAATCCCAACACGTGTTGCGGCGGTTTCATTTAATTAGAGAGATCATTGAAAGAGGAGATGTCACCCTGAAGCGTGTGGACTCTCAAGACAACATTGCAGATCCATTTACTAAAGCTTTAACACAACAACAGTTTGATCGTCACTTAGAGAAGATGGGTATTAGATACCATGGCGATTGGCTTTAGTGCAAGTGGAAGATTGAAAGTAGTATGCACACAAGCCAATCATATTTGATATGATATAGCATATAATTTATAATCTTATTCATTTATTAATAAAAGAATTGGTTTTCTTAAAAGGCATTTTATATTATCTACATGGTGCTGTTATATTAAATATGATAAACCCATAGTTTTGAGCAATGCTTTTAGAATCATGATGGTGATCATGCTAATGAAATCTAAATTCTAGATATCTCATAAACTAAAATTGTTCTTAATCGTTGGATTACTAAATAGGGGATTAGTGAATCCGGATAGATTAGTACATACGTTGCTTGCTCTTAAAAAGAGGATGATTGATCTCATAATCATTTGTGTGGAGACAGTAAAGCAAGTATGTAGGTACTTATTGGAGAATAAGTTCACTGAACGTGGCTCGCTAAGGAATACCTAATGGCGTTTTACTCGCCTATCAATGGGAATTCCTATAGTGATAGTAGTACAAGTGATCCTTGGACTTGAGATCATCATAGTATCTTATGTATGATGAGTTATACTTTGACATGTCCCTTAAGACCTTTAGGGTATATCAAAGGGTATGATTGGGTATAATAAGTTGTGCATGGAGATAGGTGAATGATCAGCAAAGAATCTACCACGTCTAGTAAAAGATGTGAATGTCCTATGTGATTCGATAAATGACAACTCAGTAGTCCTTGGCCAAGGCAGAATGAAATTAGAAAGGGTTTCTAATTTGCATTATTTAGAGTTGTGCATTTGGGAATCCAAATACATATAATTAAATAAAATAAGACTTGACAGTAAATCCATGTCTTATATTTAATTGGGACATTGTATGGTAGAAGGATTGAATTGTATGGTAACTATTCACTGAAAGGTTCTTTTGTGATTAATGTTGAAATCTATATTATCTGGAAAGTCGTTGATCGCTAAGGGGGCTTACCCTTATTGTAGAATAAATATTATTTATTTAAATGAATTAAATAGTTTAATTTATTTATTTAAATAAAATTAGAATTGTTCTAATTGATTTATTCACAACCGGTTTAATATGGAGAACCTAAAGGGTCACACCGCAAAAGAAAAATATTTATTTCAGAAGTAAATGGCATAATTGTAATAATAAGTTAAGTGTATTTAATTTAATCTATGGGGATAGAATAAATTAAATAGCTTAATATTTATTATTTAATATTTCAGAAATATTAAATATAAATTAATAAGAGGAGTCTTATTATTATTATTACTATTACTATTAGTTAATTCCTAATAGGGATTGGGAATTAATTAATAGAAGTACTCACACATGAATTTCTAATTGGATTAGGAGCATAATTAATTAAAGGAGTTTAATTATAATAGAAACCCTAATCCTAAATAGTTTAGGGAAGGGTTTTCCTACATCTATAAATAAGAGCAGTCTTATCATAGATTAGGATTACACATTCTTGCATTAGATTGTGGAGAGTACTTACAATTTCTATAGAGATAGAAACTAGGGTTTTGCCAATACCCAACTTCTTGAATACCTATTCTTCCTTGGTGGATCACCTCTAGAGGCCAAACACTTGGGTGGCTAACGTTGATCAAAGGAAGGAATCTCATCCGTGAAATTCAAGGAGAACGCGAAGGAATTGGAGTTGAACTTGTACCCGAGGAAGCACGGTTCTACGAGGGTATAATTTCTTAATCTCTATCTCTTTTGTTTATATCGTTAATTGAGCACATAGATTGATCTTGGTGATGGTTTGTATAAAAATTTTAAAATCCGTTTTATCGCGCTTCCACACTATTTATGTAATTTGATTGCATGTTCGCGCTATATACAAACCTAACAATTGCTTCCCCACATCTTGTGTATTACTAGGCTTAATCAATTGTTGCTCCCTCATAGTTGATGTTACCATTATATGACTGAATTCTTCATCATTGGGTCGTAGAGTCTTTTCTTCGACACTGGCCACTCTATGATCCCTCTTATCTGGTACTGCAATCATGGAGTTGGTTTGAACTTGATGTAGACCTAGTTCTTGCACGCCTCTTCAAGAACTGTATTATACTGAATTGAGCTCTAACTTCTAAGTGAGTCTCTCTGGAGAATCAAGACTTTATAATTGGTCAGAAGCTTGTTGAAGAAGATCACAAGTTTCAAGCTTCTCCTTGAGTAAAGATAGATCAATCATGATACCTGTAGGTTAAATAAATTTCTGACTTGGTACCCATTATTCTTTGGGTCTTGCTGGGTTAGTACTTTTGAATGCCCGAGCCTTTTAGACTTTGGATTCTCATTATGCATTGCAGCTCATATATGAAGACAGTTAATTATGTTGTATGAGAATGTGTGAGAGGACAGGTTTGTGTGCAACTGTGACACCCCCAAATTCGGGTCACCTAAACCGTAGACCTGGTTCGTCACTATCTAATACATGAATCATACTATCGATAACTTAAAGCGGAAATAAAGGAATATTTACAATGATACAACATAAATATGAAAGTAGTATGCACACAAGCCAATCATATTTGATATAATGTAGCATATACTTTGTAATCTTATTCATTTATTAATAAAAGAATTTATTTTCTTAAAAGGCATTTTATATTATCTACATAGTGTTGTTATATTAAATGTGATAAACCCATAGTTTTGAGCAATGCTTTTAGAATCATGATGGTGATCATGCTAATGAGATCTAAATTCTAGATAGCTCACAAACTAAAATCGTTCCTAATCGTTGGATTACTAAAAGGGGATTAGTGAATCCAGATAGATTAGTACATACGTTGCTTGCTCTTAAGAAGAGGATGATTGATCTCATAATCATTTGTGTGGAGACACTAAAGCTAAGTTCACTGAACGTGACTCGCTAAGGAATACCTAATGGAGTTTTATTCGCCTGTCAATAGGAATTCCTATAGTGATAGTAGTACACGTGATCCTTGGACTTGAGATCATCATAGTATCTTGTGTATGATGAGTTATACTTTGACATGTCCCTTAAGACCTTTTGGGTATATCAAAGGGTATGATTGGGTATAATTAGTTGTACATGGAGATAGGTGAATGATCAACAAAGAATCTACCTCGTCTAGTAAAAGATGTGAATGTCCTATGTGATTCGATAAATGATAACTCAGTAGTCCTTGGCCAAGGCAGAATGAAATTAGAAAGGGTGTCTAATTTGCATTATTTAGAGTTGTACATTTGAGAATCGAAATACATATAATTAAATAAAATAAGACTTGACAGTAATTCCATGTCTTATATTTAATTGGGACATTGTATGGTAAAAGGATTGAATTGTACGGTAACTATGCACTGAAAGATTCTTTTGTGATTAATGTTGAAATCTATATTATCTGGAAAGTCGTTGATCGCTAAGGGGGCTTACCCTTATTGTAGAATAAATATTATTTATTTAAATGAATTAAATAGTTTAATTTATTTATTTAAATAAGATTAGAATTGTTCTAATTGATTTATTCACAACCGGTTTAATATGGAGAACTTAAAGGGTCACATCGCAAAAGAAAAATATTTATTTAAAAAGTAAATGGCATAATTATAATAATAAGTTAAGTATATTTAATTTAATCTATGGAGATAGAATAAATTAAATAGCTTAATATTTATTATTTAATATTTTGGAAATATTAAATATAAATTAATAAGAGGAGTCTTATTATTATTACTATTACTATTAGTTAATTCCTAATAGGGATTGGGAATTAATTAATAGAAGTACTCTCGCATGAATTCCTAATTGGATTAGGAGCATAATTAATTAAATGAGTTTAATTATAATAAAAACCCTAATCCTAAATAGTTTAGGGAAGGGTTATTCCTACATCTATAAATAAGTAGAGTCTTATCATAGATTAGGGTTACACACTCTTGCATTAGATTGTGGAGAGTATTTACAATTTTTATAGAGATAGAAATTAGGCTTTTGCCAACACCCATCTTCTTGAATAACTATTCTTCCTTGGTGGATCACCTCTAGAGGCCAAACACTTGGGTGGCTAACGTTGATCAAGCAAAGGAATTTAGTCGGTGGAATTAAAGGAGAATGCAGTGGAATTAGAGGTGAACTTGTACCCGAGGAAGCACGGTTCTACGAGGGTATAATTTTTATCTCTATCTCTTTCGTTTATATCGTTAATTGAGCACATAGATTGATCATGGTGATAGTTTGTATAAAATTTTAAAATCCGATTTTATCGCGCTTTCGCTTTATTTATGTAATTTGATTGCATGTTTCGCGTTATATACAAACCTAACAATGGTATCAGAGCCAAATCCTTGTGCTAATTATCGATTTTGATGATTCCATGTGTGTATGATATGCGATTGGATCGAAATTTTTGGACAGAATCTATTTTTTTCTAAATCTGCTACGTGGCACAGCTGCGCCATTTCCAGTTCATTCTGGAGTGCAGCTGCGCCTAAACCCAGAAAGTCGTTTCTTGGGTTCAGCGCAGCTGCGCTGTTTCCCAGTTCATTCTGGGCGCAGCTGCGCCGGACAACAAAATCCGAAAAATAATTTTTCCTTCAATTAAAATAAATGGTTTATTTAATTGATATAAGTTTAAAATAAAGATGTTTATTTTATCTGGAATAGGATTTCAGATTGCTAAAATTAAAGGAGTTTAATTTGGATTTGGTTTTTGATTAAAATAAAAGAGTTTATTTTGTTTCAAAACTAAATATTAGCAAACCTTTTGCCCATTAATTGATATCAATGCATATATGGAATGATTTTATTATTCATGGGATGAATGTTATTTATTGATACATATAGAGATATGTATGATAATAAATAGAGATTGATTATGGACTATTTATCAATGTCTGATTGGAATTATTTTAGAGGATGCTTGAATGTATGAGTTTTTATAAATGGGGTCTGCGTACCTCGTCTTCTCTAATTTTTCTTAATGTAAAATTCTACCTCCCTCCTATGTACTTCCCCTTGACTGCTGATCAAGGTTTCTATTTATTGTAAATAGTTTTTGTAATAGGACTAGTTAAAATTAATTTTGAAGAATTGGAGACAAAGGAGCAAAGAGCGCATGAAGACCCGTTTGTAATGGAGCTCGGGTTTAAATGTAATAGTTATATTTAAATTTTATTCTTGCACCATAGGTTTGACCTTTTGGTTCACTTGGTGGCTCTAGTGAACCAATCTAGAATAAAAGTCCATAATCAATCCGGGTAAAATATAGTATTCTATATGTGCATGATTACTATATATATATATATATATATATATATATTATACAATATGCTTCGCATGTTAAATAATATGACGCGTATTTTATATATATATGTGCATGCGCGCTAAACAAGATGAGACTAATAATAACAAACCCCTCAAAGAAATAATATTAAGTCCTAAGCGTTCAAAGATATTAGGAATATCGAACGTCGCCTTCTAGCATGGTAAAATAATAGAGTATTAAATATTTAATATGAGTTTGTTGTGCACACACAAGGCGAGTATTAAATATTTAAGATGTTGTTTTATCACATTTGATGCTTATTAAGGAATTGAACATTACTACTTTGTTGTGCACACACAAAGGCGGTTTTTTTCTCTTCACATATATGGAAGTGCTAGGTTGGACTTAACTTAGATTATTTTAGTTCGGATGTGCACACACTTGACCATTATAATCTAAGAGGCAAAATACAAGCAGTTACATAGTGATATAATTGACAATAGTTGTCTACCTATTTATTTATATATAGTTTATTGTGCACACACAAGGCTATATACATTTGAAATGGGGTCCTTAATCTCACTAGCAAATCTTTAATTAGATTTGCCGAACTATATAATGAGGGTAATATAGTTTGATGAAAATAGTGGGAGATACCAATTTAAATAAAGACCTAATTTATTTTGGTAATTAATTAAATGAATGAATGCTAAAATGTTGTCTATTTTCACATGCAGAATTTAAAAATGTCAAACTCACTATCACTGCGTAGCATACTTGATGCTAACAAACTGATCGGACCGAATTACACGGACTGGTTAAGGAATCTGAGAATTGTTCTCACTGCTGAAAAGATTTCTTATGTCCTAAATTCGCCAGTCCCTGCAAATGTTGCAGAAACAGCCTCTAAGGAAGAGATTGCTACTTTCAGAAAGTGACAAGATGATGCAATCCTGACTCAATGCATCATGCTCGCATCCATGAGTAACGAGCTTTAGCGTCAGCATGAAACTATGGATGCTCCTATTATATTGCTGCACTTCAAAGAGTTGTATGGTGAGCAAGGTAGGACTGCTAGATATTAGATATCTAAGGAGCTCTTCCGATCTCGTATGACCGAGGGTACTGCTGTTGAGACTCATGTCCTTAAGATGATCAATCTGATTGAACAACTTGGACAACTTGGGTTCATGATGGATGGGAGTTAAGCCAAGATTTGATCTTGCAGTCACTCCCGGACACCTTCTCATAATTTGTTGTGAATTTTCACATGAATAAGTTGGACGTCAGCTTGCCTGAGTTACTTAACATGCTGAAAACTGCTGAAGGTCACTTCTCATCTAACAAGAACCAAGTCTTACTAGTGGATGATTCTTCCAAGAGAAGGAAGAGGCCCAAGGTATCTTCTGAAAAGAAGAAAAACAAGAAGGCGAAGAGAAAGGATAAAAAGAAACCTGATCCAGATAGCAAAGGAATTTGCTACCATTGCAATAAGCCGGGACACTGGAAGAGGAACTGCAAGGAGTATCTTATGGACCAAAAGAAGCTTGGAGAAGCTTGGACTTCCGATCTAGGTTTGTTCATGATTGAAATTAATTTTTCATAAAAGTCAAAATTCTACTTGGGTATTGGATACCAGCTGTAGTTCTCACATATGTAATAATATGCAGGGTCTAAGCAGAAGTAGAAATCTGAACAAGGATGAAGTTGTCCTACAAGTGGGAAATGGAGCAAAGGTTGCTACATTAGCTGTAGGGACTTATTGTTTAGCACTGCCTTTGGGCAAGTTCATTAGTTTAAATAATTATTATTATGTTCTGACACTCATTAGAAACATTATTTCAATTTTTGTATTGGATATGGATGGTTTTGATATTATAATAAAGAACAATAGTTGTTCTATTTATAATAAAAATGTTTTATATGGTGTTGGGAACCTACTGAATAGACTTTACATACTTGACTTACATGAAAATATACTTCAAATTGATCAAACTAAGAAAAGAAAAAGAGATGATGTTAATTATACCTTTATGCGGCATTGTAGACTCGGTCATATCAATGAAACAAGATTATCCAAGTTACATAAAGATGGGCTTTTAGAGCTATCTGATTACGAATCATATCCAACTTGTGAATCTTGTCTCATGGGTAAGATGACTAAATCTCCTTTTAGTGGAAAAAGAGAAAGAGTTGCAGAGTTATTAGCGTTGGTACACACAGATGTATGTGGACCTATGACAATGAATTACTTTCACTGATGATCATTCTAGATTTGGATATGTGTATTTAATGAAATACAAATCTGAATCATTTGAAAAGTTCAAAGAATTCAGAAGTGAAGTAGAGAAGCAAACTGGTAAGAGTATTAAGATTCTTCGATCGGATCGAGGAGGGGAATACTTGACCAATGAGTTTCTCAATTGTCTCAAAGAAAATACTATAATCTCATAATGGACTCCACCAGGGACGCCACAGTTGAATGGTGTATCTGAAAGGAGAAATCGAATATTGTTGGACATGGTTCGTTCCATGATGAGTTTTACTGACCTTCCAATATCTTTCTAGGGTTATTTCCTAGAAACGACTGCATACCTACTTAACAAGGTACCTACCAAATCCGTCCCAAAGACCCCATATGAGATATGGATAGGGAGGAAACCTAGTCTTAAGCACGTTAAGACTTGGGGTTGTCCAGCTTATGTCAAAAGGTTTGAGCATGATAAGTTAAAGACTAGATCCGATAAGTGTAGATTTGTGGGATATCCTAAAGAAAGTTTAGGATATTATTTCTATCATCCTACTGATCAAAAGGTGTTTGTTGCGAAACACGTTGCCTTCTTGGAAAAGGAGTTTATCCTTGAAGGGGTTAGTGGGAGTAAGATATATCTTGAAGAAGTTCAAGAACCACAAAATACTACGGATCAAAGTCAGGTACCTGACCAAGTAGAAGAACCTACTGTACCACTACCTATTCGTAAATCTGGAAGAGTACCGAAGATACCTGATAGGTATGGATTCATCATAGAAGATGATGATGAGGTACGCAACATAGATGATGATGATCTATTGACTTACGAAGAGGTTATGAGTAGTAAAGACTCAGAGAAATGGCTTGAAGCCATGAAATCCGAGATGGACTCCATGTATGAAAACCAAGTATGGACTTTGGTTTCACCACCTAAGGGCATTAAGCCTATTGGATGTAAATGGGTCTTTAAGAAAAAGACTAAAGTGGATGGCAAGGTAGAGACCTATAAGGCCCGACTGGTTGCAAAAGGTTTCAAACAAAGACAAGGAGTTGACTATGATGAAACCTTTTCACCAGTAGCTATGCTCAAGTCCATTCGGATTTTGCTTGCAATTGCAGCTTATTATGACTACGAGATCTGGGAAATGGACGTGAAAACGACCTTCCTCAATGGAGAGCTTGAGGAGAATGTATATATGATACAGCTAGAGGGTTTTGTTTCAACGGTTGGAACAAACCAAGTCTGTAAGCTACAACGATTCATTTATGGATTGAAGCAAGCTTCTCGAAGATAGAACATCCGTTTTGATGAGATAATCAAAAGATTTGATTTTATCAAAAATGAGGATGAACCTTGTGTGTACAAGAAGGTTAGTGGGAGCGCTGTTTCATTCCTTGTATTATATGTTGATGATGTATTACTGATAGGGAATGATGTTCTTGTGCTACGATCGATCAAAATTTGGTTATCTAAACACTTCTCCATGAAGGACTTGGGTGAGGCATCCTATATTTTGGGGATAAAGTTCTATAGAGATAGATCTAAAAGGATGATGGGCTTGACCCAAGGAAAGTACATTGCCTCAATACTAAAGAAGTTTAGCATGGAAGATTCCAAGAGAGGTCTCATGCCGATGAGCTATGGAATACATCTCTCCAATAAACAGGCCCCAAAGACACCTGAGGAGAGAGACCGCATGAGTAAGATTCATTATGCTTCTGCAATAGGATCTATCATGTACAGTATGATATGTAATAGACCAGATGTCGCTCACACACTTAGTGTAACAAGCAGATATCAGTCGAATCCAGGAGAAGAGCACTGGAAGGCAGTAAAAAACATCCTAAAGTACTTAAGAAGAACTAAGGATGTATTTCTAGTCTACGGTGGGTCTGAATTGAAACTAGAGGGCTATACAGACTCAAGTTTTCAAACGGACCAAGATGACAGTAAATCCGCTTCAGGGTACGTGTTTACCTTAAACGGTGGCGCAGTGAGTTGGAAAAGTTCCAAGCAGCAAACAGCTGCTGATTCAGTAACAGAGGCAGTGTACATAGCTGCAAGTGAAGCTGCAAAGGAAGCTATTTGTATGAAGAAGTTCATAACTAAACTTGGAGTGGTTCCTAGCATTAGAGGAGCCGTACCATTATTCTGTGATAATATAGGAGCTGTTGTGCAGGCTAAGGAACCCAAGTCTCATCAGAAATCCAAACATGTATTGCGGCGGTTTCATTTGATTAGAGAGATCATTGAAAGAAGTGATGTCACCCTGGAGCGTGTGGACTCTTAAGACAACATTGCAGATCCATTTACTAAAGCTTTAACACAACAGCAATTTAATCTACACTTAGAGAAGATGGGTATTAGATACCATGGCGATTGGTTTTAGTGCAAGTGGGAGATTGAAAGTAGTATGCACACAAGCCAATCATATTTGATATGATGTAGCATATACTTTGTAATCTTATTCATTTATTAATAAAAAATTGATTTTCTTAAAAGGCATTTTATATTATCTACATAGTGCTGTTATATTAAATGTGATAAACCCATAGTTTTGAGCAATGCTTTTAGAATCATGATGGTGATCATGCTAATGAGATCTAAATTCTAGATATCTCATAAACTAAAATCGTTCCTAATCGTTGGATTACTAAAAGGGGATTAGTGAATCCGGATAGATTAGTACATACGTTGCTTGCTCTTAAGAAGAGGATGATTGATCTCATAATCATTTGTGTGGAGACACTAAAGCAAGTATGTAGGTGCTTATTGGAGAATAAGTTCACTGAACGTGACTCGCTAAGGAATACCTAATTGAGTTTTACTCGCATGTCAATAGGAATTCCTATAGTGATAGTAGTACAAGTGATCCTTGGACTTGAGATCATCATAGTAACTTGTGTATGATGAGGTATACTTTGACATGTCCCTTAAGACCTTTTGGGTATATCAAAGGGTATGATTGGGTATAATTAGTTGTACATGGAGATAGGTGAATGGTCAACAAAGAATCTACCTCGTCTAGTAAAAGATGTGAATGTCGTATGTGATTCAATAAATGATAACTCAGTAGTCCTTGGCCAAGGCATAATGAAATTATAAAGGAGTCTCTAATTTGCATTATTTAGAGTTGTGCATTTGAGAATCGAAATACATATACTTAAATAAAATAAGACTTGACAGTAATTCCATGTCTTATATTTAATTGGGACATTGTATGGTAGAAGGATTGAATTGTATGGTAACTATGCACTGAAAGATTCTTTTGTGATTAATGTTGAAATCTATATTATCTGGAAAGTCGTTGATCGCTAAAGAAAATAATTCAAGCCTTGATGCCATGCTTATAAATAGGAGATGACCTAGAGAGATTATTTGGCTAGTATAGAGTAAATTTTATGATATTGAGTAGAGTTAAAATACTTCTTGTTGTCGCTTTCCATTACTTATTTGTCAGATGATTTAAACGGGAGTTTATATTTTATTCTTATGTTGAATACTCTTCTTCTTCTCCTCCTCCTTTACTTAATAAAAGGAAGTTCTTTTTAGTTTTATTTAGTTGTTCAATCCTTGTTATTTAATTTCATGCAATTAGTAGTAGATATTTATTTGTTTTTTATGTTAATTTTCATGGCTAGCTAAATTGTTAGATCTATGATGATGATAAAGCTAAGTAATATCTCATTATATATATTCTCTATCTCTTTTATGAGTTGTGCTTAAATGAATTAATGGTTTCGCCTTCACTTTCCACTAGTGAAATACCTTCATGCATAGTTTTATGTGATTTTTTAATTAATGAAGAGGTTTTGGTATATTATTATTAAGATACGAGTTTTTTCATAATCCGTACTTACTCAAGAAGTTTTGATATGTTATAATTTATCCTTAGATTTTCATAAGTCTATGTTTACCCAAGTTAATTATAACATTACTAAAATAAGGGGAAGAGAGATCAAAGATATAGTTAATTTAATTTGGACTTTTACTTGATTTATTTTCCAAACTTTGTACACTAAATCATTAAATCAGTGACATAGTTTGAGTTATAACAAGAGATGATATTATTTACGATGAATGTTGTTTAGTGGATTCGGATTCCTAGATTATTTTTTCCTATATTAGTTTACCATCTTTAATTAGTTTAATTAATTTTTTAATTTTTCTTATTAGTTTTAGTTAATCATCTTCTTCATCTTAATTTCTGTGACGCCCCTAAATTTAGGTACTTGCAACCTTTATTTAGTGCGCACGATATCCAAAGCATAACTAAAAGTAAATACCAAACTTATATAAAAGTATTACATCAGAGTCTTAAATCCCAAGGTACATAACCTTAACTACCTAACATGATAATTAAATATACACAAACATTTAACTATCTATTACAGGAAGTAATAAATTTTAATCTGCA
Organism: Aralia elata; assembly: GCA_034770075.1. NCBI lineage: Eukaryota > Viridiplantae > Streptophyta > Magnoliopsida > Apiales > Araliaceae > Aralia > Aralia elata. The sequence continues at coordinate 50,872,986 of CM068382.1, forward strand.
GCTTTCTCTTTGCCTTTGTTTCCTGCTGACCCTGTAGTATACTCCGGTTTCTCTGAAAACATTTATAGACAAAGCAAGAATGAGCATAAAAGTGCTCAGCAAGTAATATATGACCATAATATATGAAAGAATAAATGTTTTCAGTGGAGTGTACTTCAATAATAGAATAAGCTGTTAAGTAATATGAACTGAAATCAACTCATGATATCCATTATCATTAAAGAATATGCTGAGTAGTTATATAAACCATGAACAATAGTTTCAATTTTATTGAAAAGGTTCCAGGCAAAGTTTCTTTTGCGAACCGTCTGAACGTACGGGCATGGTGGGTGATCAGCCTGATATGCCCTGCGTTGATCAACACTGCTATTTGTGAACCACCATTAGGTTCACTTCTCACACTCATAGAGTGCTACAAGTCTGTACCGCCCTTGAAGCGAATTTCAAAAATATATTCCTATATCGGAAATTGTTCATACTCAGCTTAGAATTCAAACCATAATTAATATAGTTGAACAACAATAACATTTCGATAAAAGAATAGAAATGTTATAGGTTTAGTCCAGTCCAAACAATTGGCTTGGACCCTCTGTAAACTGTTCATGCATATCAGATATCATTATAATATGCAAAATAAAAATCTCATCAATCTTGCGAATCTGATTGGAATAAAAAGGATTTAATTCCTTTTTATCACTTTATGTATGAAAACATAAACTTACCTTAATATGATCAAGTCAACTTACTTGACTGACTTAGAAAGAATTGGTGTTTAGATACTTGCCTGTTGTTTAAGTAATGATAAAATTCCGCTAGTCCAACCTTGTGGATCCTACACATATATATAGATATATGAAGTAGGTTAACTATATATTATAGCGATCAAAGTATAGGAGTGAATATTACAGAAATATATTATGGATATATATATAAACACATTTTTCAAATACCTCATCCATGTTATGGCCCAACCTTTTATTGACTATTATTGGGTTCGATTTTGATAAAAGTACCTTATTACTCTACTACAAGAACACTATAAGAAATATAGGTTGTTCATTAATAAACTCCAAATATTAGGAATTTTGAGGTTTATAAGTCTAAAATTCGAAAACTAGTTAATAAGTTTAAACTTAACTAAAAATGGACTTTGAAATCGAAATTGGTTTGTTTTGATCCGTACTAGTCTTTAATAGGCTAAACCATGTATATAGGGTGACTTCGTATGACACTAACTTAAATTACTTGGCGAAACACTACAATTGCACGAGTAAAATTTAAATTGCTTGATGAAAACTGAGCGGGTTGACGATAGGCAACGCTTGCTGTCTAGCGGCATTGCACGTCGTTGCACATGCCTTGGCTTGCTTGTTACTGTGTTGCTGTTGCTGCCACAGGGCAGTAGTTCTATTCAATTCTACAGCCCATTTTTCCTATCAAGCCATGGCAATTTATCAAATTGTTATTGCTGCCCCAAATGCTGCTGCCATAAGGCAGCAGCTTTTTCCTCATGTTAGCACAGTACTCAGCCTATACCAGCTGCTCCCCCCCTTCTTGCTGCTGTCATAGACAGCAGCGTGTTCCCGCCCTGCTGCTGTCATGGACAGCAGTGCGCTCTCTCGAAATCCCACAAATACACAGCACATATATATATGTTCCTTATACACAAGAAACCCAAAAGAGACAATTTAACTTAATAGATGCATGTGAAATATAGAAAAATTATTAACCAAACTTAGTTTACATGTTTGACATCACACACATCATTATTCATGCGTCACATTGAGCTTATAAAAGCAACCTATAGATTTTCTATTTCCTTCTTGCAATTCAGTTTATAACACAAGTAATTATTAATATGAATAGTTTGTAATTTCCACCTTAGTTCTATAAAAAGTTTATAAACCAACATCAAGCATATAACTCTTTAGTATGTATATGGTTAAGTATGCTTTCAAATATATATATATATATATATATATATATATATAAAGAGTAGCTTATTATCTATTATGCCCCAATCAAGCATAACATGTAAGTTAACACTATTCTTTCCCAAAATAATCTCAAACATCCAAGTACATTCTTTAACATAATATGAACTTATTATAAACCATACATTCATGGTTTGAAACATTTATGTGCAAGACTTTTAAATTTTATTTCGAAACAGCCCTTAATAAGGCATTTAAGCTAGTATTTACACTTTCAAAATAGAACTTGGTTTGGTATGTTTCAAACAGAACCAAACTACTCTGTTTGAATTTTTAAACCCCTTGATAAAACACATGAACTAATCCTAGGAACAAGGCATATAAATTCTGAACAATCTTTTTATAACAGCCATTTCCTATTTATTATCTACATTCCAGTATAATATAAGTTATACTAAATGATGTCTTACAAAATCAATTAACTGTTCAAGTATAACATTCAATAAACTCTTAATTATGCATTTAAAACTTCCAGCAAATACAAAACAGAAGAAAATAAATTTCTGTCTCAATACTAACTCTCTCCAACCAAATTTCAGTCCACATAGAAGTTTTTGTTTTAAAAACAAAATCTATTTACAATCCAATGGTTGAACTTCTATAAAAAAAAAAATAAGCCATTGATAAGCTACTTAATTATAACAGTTTGAGTATCAAATGTAATAATATCCAGAAATGACAAAATTCTGCCACAACAGTTTTATAGCCATAGTAATCCTATCATTATCAAAACCCACTGCTTTAATCAAAACTTCCCAGATAATAGAAATCAATTGGGGTAAAACTCTAAACACAAAATTATTACTTCTCAATCAAATTTCATTGTCAATTTAATAAAGCATATCTTGACAGCTATACTACTCAAGTATCAATCATACCCACTGGTTTATACTATCATTCATGTATACAAGTTAATTGATTAACTACATAACCAATATATGTCCATAATTTGAATTACCTTTGCTAAACTAATACTTTATCGTACCATCAATTTTTCTTTATCACAGAATTCCCAAATAGCAGATGAAATAGAATGAATATAATATGCTTGCAAGAACAAAATTCTCAAATAATATTATTCCTATCGACTGTCCAAGTACAACATACGATAGCCAATTTCTGTCAAGCTAAACAATTTTAACAGTCTGAATATCCTATTATAATCATATCCAGAAAGTATAAAACTCTTACCCAATAATTGTATAGCAACAGTAATACCACAATTACCAAGAATCAGTGCTTCAATTAGAAATTCTCAATTTATAGAAATCAATTGGGGGTAAAAATTTAAACACAGCACTACAACTTCCCAATGCAATTATACGGCCAAATTCATTAATACGATTACCGATTGAAGCTTTTAATTTCCTAAGCCATTACCAATTCAAGCCCTAACTCAGAAATTGTAAAATTAAACTCTTAACTAATGGGTTTGAGCGTACCTGAAGCGATTACTAGTCCTAATGTCCAGCAATTGCAAGCCTTTTCTTTCTTCTTTCCACACGAAACTGCAACTGCTAGCCCCTCCTTCGTCTCTCCCCGAAACAGTCGAACCCAAACCCAGGGGTTTTCAACCACGGCTTCCTCTCTTCTTTCCCTTGTGTATTCCACCTCCTTTCTCAACATAATCAAAGAATTTTTTTTTCATTAACCCCCCTAAATTTCGCCAGCTCCTGCTTACCCAAGTGCATTATCAGCTTCCTCCCGACCTAACTTTTTGCCACCTCTTGCTTTGATCGGGTATAAGAGAAAATAAGCCTAAGGCTGCGTTTGGCTAGGAATTATTTCCTCTTTTCTTTTATTATAAATCCCTCATGAGTATAATTAAATAGAATTACCTATTAAGTGAGAAATTAGAACCCCCTATACATAATCCAATACACCAAATACTAATTAAGGGATTATATTACTTATCTCTAAGGTACACTATTAAAATAATTTATATTACTAAATTATTTTAATAACCTATAAGATAAAATATAATATTCTACTCCTTAATTAAAGAGTCTCGATTTATAATAACTACTCATTAATCAAGCAGAGGGAATAACATATTTAAACTAGGGTTTAAATATTAAAATAATTTAATCCCTTAAATTATTTTAATAACCCATAAGATAATGAATAATCCCTTAAAATAAATACAGATAACTCCATTAATAATATAGGCAATAATATGATTAACTTAAGGTTCTAGAATTAAAATAATTTTAACCCCTTAAAATTATTTTAATAACCTGTAAGATAATTATAATATCGTCCCAATTATTTTAGGATTTCATCCCACAAAATCCTAACTTGCAACCATATATAAAATATACATATGTCACAATAGCAAATGAAACTAAATAATAAAAAAAATTATACCCAAAATTCATATATGAAATCAGGCTAGAATAATTATACATGTGCCTTTAAAAACTTCAGGGTTTTACAATTTCTAGTTCGCCTGAATTAATTCAAAAGGATCTTAAAAATAACTAGTCTATGTGAGTTCGACATGTACTTGCTGATTCTTCAATTACACATTGTGCACTTGCAGTTACATTATATTTCAACTAAACTGTAAATCTCCATAGCAAAGAAGCTGCTGAGGAGCTCATTTACACTCATTGAGACTATCCTCATTTGTCCTTCTCTAGATCCTATCCATTTAACAGGTAAGGTGACGTTAGGATCTTTGTATCCTTCAAGCACAATACGCCTCCGAATCCCTTGAGGTGTAGAAGGAATAGAGGGAGGAGGGATTGGATATCCAATAGGTTGCTCCTCCTCAGAACTTGGATCCTCAGGCTTTACGATCGTTGGGTCAAAAACCTGATTGATGTCTCCAACAACTTTCTCGATAGCATGAGTTACTTGTAGAGAGTCGTCAGATGAATGGATCGATCGTTGAACATCATCTTGCCTGAATTTGGTCCTCATCTCTTTTTCTTGCCTGAATTTGGTCCTCGTCTCTTTTCTTTTTCACTTCTCTTCTCTCTTCTTTTGATTGATTTCTTCCTTTCACTTCTTTCTTTCTTCTTCCTTCTTTTCAGCTCTCTTCTTCCTTTTATCACCCCTTTCCACTATCTGGCTCAATTTCTTTTTCTTTTTCTTGCCTTTTGGCTCTGGACATAACTTTTTCACAGATTGATCATCACCTTGAGGCTCCAACTTATCATTCGTCACAGCCAATTCTTCATTTCCTTCTTTAGACTTTGGCGTATATGCCAGATCATTTTCTTTACTGGCTTCAGTAGTGGCATCCTTCAAAGCTACATCAACATGCCTTAGCTCAAGCACTAAGGCCATCTTAGCCATTTCTTCCACACTTTGTGGCTCAGGCATACAAGCCTTCACAGTCGGTTCCTTATCATCACCGTCTTAGGATTCTGGTTCACCAGCCATTCCTGTCACATCCTTATCACCTTGAGGTTTTGACAGAGACGCCTTCTCAGCTGAATCATTTTCAGTTCTTGGATCAAAGGAACTGGATTTGCTTTTCCCTTGATTTTTCCGTGTAAGTGCAGGTACTTCTTCAATATCTTCCTCTTCTTCTTCATGTTCTATAATTAGAGTAGGCACAGATTCTCCTGCTTGTTCTTCAAGTTCAACAGGGGTCTTCCTCCGTTGAGGAATTCTCTTTTTTTTTTAAACCATCTTTGATATTGGAGTATTGACATCATCTTTTTCACTTTCCTTTCCAGTCTTTTTCTTCTTTTGAACTGGTTGGTCTGCCATAGAGTCTGGAGCTCTACGAACTTCAGGAGCGACCGACCCTTGAGTCACTTCTTCGATTGTCTCTACTTTTCTCTTGCCCTTGACCTTCATGGGTTTTTGCACTTCACTGATGGTGCATTCACTACCGCCTTCAGATTGTTTTGATCTTAGGTTTTCAAGAGGGTTCCTTTTCCAGTTATCAAACAGCTTGGAGGTGATCCTTTTGTTAGCATTCAAGGCTTCCCCTTCGACATTAGCAATAATATTCTAGAATTTTAAAAGATTATTATTAATGCAATGAGTTTTAATTGATAATAATTATGTGCATTTATGTGTAGTGTGTAATTATGAAATTAGTTAATGCAATGAAATTGCATCATGTCAAAAAGATAGGAAGAGACTAAAATGAAATTATAATATGGTTGAGCTTAAGTTGTGGATTAACTAAGCTTGAGGGAATAAGCCTTGTGTGGCACAATGGTTCATGAGGAATCAATCCAAGTGTTTAAATGAACTACGAAGAATGGTTATGACAATTGATATCAGGTTGGTGATTAAGTCAGTTGTGTATCATTAAATGGATAAGTGTTGATTGTGTTGGCACTATATATATATATATATATATATATATATGAATAACCCAAATATAGAGGAGTTACCTCAGATAGGGAGATGATAGCTGATGAGTGTGTTTTATATACACAAATTGAGTACTTTTAGCCTTAATAATTTGTAAGTCTTTAGCTAATTCGTTTGGTTTTATGTGTTTTCATCTTATTATTGTGTAATGTAGTTTTGTATTACTTTTATATGTTTTTGTGTGCTTTTATGTGCTTTTACTTTGTTTTGTAGGAATTGAAATAAAGGCCCCTTGGATCGTTGCGTTTTTTGCTTGAATCTAGCATTTCCGCTGCTTGTTTCTCAATTTGACCCATGATGCAATCTGAATCTCTCAAAACTCAAAGAACGAAAGTTGTAGAGTTTGATCTTAGCTTTCCAGAACATCCAGAATCATCCAATTTGAAGTTTGTATAAGAGAGTTATAGTCATTTTACCATCGGATTTTGCATGCATTTTACGTAGCAGCTGCTTCCAGGCCAATTTGATCCTTTCTCCGGCCATTATCTCGTCGAGCTCCAGTCATGAAAGTTGTAGAGCTACTTTTTAGCTTTCCACAGCTTCCTTAATCGCCTTAATCCGAGTTCGAACGAAGACATTATGACCATTTTACCAACAGACGTCGAAACTGTCTCGCGGTACAGAACACCGCCGGGGCGACGGAATTCAGGCCAAAATCCTCGCCGGGGCGAGAAACACTTCTGATTCAGCGATTTTTTTGGTCCAAAACTCGGGAAATGCTAGGGTTTGGGAGACCCAACTGATATAACACCAAAGTGGCGGCTGGAACTTCATTCTAACACATACCCACTCATTCTAACTCATCTTAACACCTTCTAACAAAAAATCTAGAGAGAAGAAGCTACCAAATACATCAAATTAGAGGGCCAAAGTGCTAAAATCAAGCTACATCAAGCAAGGCCAAGGAGCAAAAACATCAAGGATTGCAAAATCAAGGAGGAGAAGCTAGTGTTCATCATCAACCCATCAAACATCATATGAAAATCTACAAAAGTGGTTCTATCTCTAGTTTTCTCTTCTATTTTGTAATCCAACATGATGTATAATTTGAATATGATGTTATTTGTAGTTACCATGAACTAGAACTAATTTTCTAAGATTTCAATGGAACCCAATATGTAGTTTGAATTGAATGCTCTCTTTTGGATATTGGTTATTCATTTGTGAATTGGGTATCATAATTTATGCTTTATAGATTAATTGCCTAGCTAGTAATTACCTTGGAAACTTATATGGAATTGAGAGACGAAGTATAGGTTGAGACCTTGTTATGATATCATGTGAAAATTAGATATTCCTATGGGTAATTTATGAAATTAAGTGACGTGTGTTTTATTTATTACCCTCATGAATGGATAATTTGATTGTATTTAGGATAGACATATACCTAAATACCACATGTATCCATTTGAGAATCATGCTTAATGATTTTCATTGCGAAAGTTGGTAATTGATAGGGTGATTAATGAGATTTGGTGACACGTGTCTTGTTGATTATTCTTGATATTGGATTCTTGCTAGTGTGTAGAGTAGAGATATTTATACACCGCATTGGGAAATACGTATTTGACCATCGAGAGAGGCTTGTATATACTTGTAAATTCTCGGATAACAATCCTTGTGATTTAACTAGTTGAAAAGAGAGAGTTAGGATATTCAAGTGAAGTGTTGGGGGAAATTGTGATCTTAAAGCTTTCCATAGTTCTTTGATTATTTGTTATCTTCATTAATGCAAAACAACAAAAACAATTATCGTTTGTTTAAATAAGATTGAGATGATAAAAGGTTAATACTTGGAAAAGACTAGTAACAATTCCTCGTGGGATCGATACTCTACTTACTCTTTATTACTTGTTGACCGCGTATACTTGCGCGTAATTGTCGTTATATTAATCGGACAACAATAGCACTAAGTTCAATTGTGAGGCATGGAATGATTTAATAATTTGATGACGTAGAGTAGTGGACTGCTTTGAGTAATTGCTGAAGATTAGGTCCCTTAGAATAATCAAGTTAGCCCAATTGATTGATGTTGCCTATAGACAGTTAGAGCTCCGTGAAGTGTGTATCAGTCCAATGTTATAGATTGGTGTGAAGTGTAAGCCCAGTCGATATTAAAATATTGAGCCCAGTGGTAAGCCCAATCAGTTGACCCGAATTAGGAGTCCAATTTCCAGAAAATGATAATGGTAATATAATAATAGTATAAACAGTACTGAGAATACTCCCGGTCGAACTAGGCCAGTGGCCTATCCCTCATGTTGCTTAATCTCAGGCAAATAAGATGATTACCTATAGTATGGTTAAACAGTGGATTGGTAGGAACTTTCTACCTAATCCCTCTTAACCAACGGGTAATACTAAATTTTGTTAGACTAATACTTGTATATGTACCAGTATGTGGGTAAGATAAGTAGAGGAGTTTTCCTATAAATAGGAGCTCCCAATTTATGTGTCAAGTTGCTTCACCTGTTGAGTGCTAATACGAGAGAGATAGAGAGTCTGAGAGATAAAAGAGAGAGCCCGAGAGGGACACTGCAGTTCGGTAGCCAGAGGAGTAGGAAGAAAGAAGATAGTAAACAGCTTACTCAAATCTGCTTCAAGAAGGTACAAACCTCTAATTGCAAATATTTAATCCAATTTATGTATAAGTCTGTTGTAGAGTAATAAGAAAGACACTTCATTGAGATAACCTTGTAAACAGAAACCAAAGTTAAGGTTGAGCACAATGCTCTGTATTCATGCTATATGTAAACCTTAAACCTTGACACTAGACCTATAAGTCATATGAGACCTTATCATGAACAATGACATTCTTACCAAGACAGTCTAAGTTGTCTGTCAACCTACTAGCTTAAACCATCGTCGTCTGACCCCCGAACCCCCGAACCGAAGTAACAGAGTCGAACATGAGTTCGTCCTCTTACCCCCGAACCCCCAAACTGAAGTAACAAAGTCGAGCATGAGTTCATCGTCTGACCCCCGAACCCCCGAACCGAAGTAACAGAGTCAAACATGAGTTCGTCATCTGACCCTGAACCCCTGAACCAAAGTGACAAAGCCAAACATAAGTTCGTCATCTGATTTTTGAACTCCCTAAGGGACTCCTGAAGCCAAATCCTACGGCCACAAGCCATCTGGGCCGATTTTTTGACCCCGAAGTCACCAACGCCTAATCCGAATTTGGTTTCAGAGCAGCCGAAGCCCCCTTTGCAAATTTACAATCCTTAAGACAAGCGACTTGTCCCACATCTGACCAACACCGTAAGTCGTAGAGTGACCGAACTAGACCTTTTTGACACGAGTTTCAGCGTGCTCTTGAAGTTCAAGTGAGACAATCTTCTATGCCATAACCAGCTTACATCTTCTGAGGCTTTGGCGAAAAAGCAAGCTGATGCTGAAGAACTTAGTTCAGAGAGATTGACTACATATACATTTCCTTTTCTAGATCCATTCAACTTTAGTGAGTTGGTTTCCAGGTCTCTAACTTGACACTGGTTATTGAGGAAGATAACTTGATGACCTTTATCGCATAGCTGACTTATGCTTAGAAGGTTGTGCTTTAATCCATCAACATAGGCTACCCTACTAAAGGAGACAGCTCCATTGCTTATTAAACTGTAGTCTCTGGTTTTCTTAGAGTTATTATCTCCAAAGACAACAGTTGTACCATCTTTAGCTTTAAATTCAGATATGAGAGCTTTATTGCCAATCATGTGCCTAGAACACCCACTATCGAGATACCAGATTGAATCAAATCTACTTGGTACCTGCAAAAGTGATTATTTTTTATTTTGGTACCCATACTCGTTTAGGTCCTGCAATGTTAGTTTCTTTTGGGACCCAAATCTGCTTGATTTTGAGTCATCTATATGCAATATGCTTATATTGATAACAATATGCAGCTTTATGACCATGTTTGAGATAGTTATAACATACTACATGTTGCATGTGTGAGTGTGTGTGGACATCTTCTCATTTGAGATTTATGTGGTGAATACGCCTTTTTTCATGACTGATCCTTTCTCTGTTTGTATACCGTTTTACGATTTTGAACTTTCGTAGAGTAAGATCAAGTTCTACGATTCATATCAGGTTGATTCGTAGAGTTAAACTTGCCAGACTTTGCGACTCTTTATGGTAGAATCGTAGTCTTGGATTTACTCTGTGTTTTAACAAAACCCAGACCAGTATGTGATTTGTTATCCTTTGGAACAACAATCTGATCAACAGAGATTAGACAACTTGGAATAATAGGCTCGACAACCTTTTTGGATTTTACAAATACAATACTTCTATTGGAGGAAGAGGAGGCATTGTTATTGTCAGTGTCCACTAATCTTTCCACACATGAGCTAGAGGATGGATCTCCAAATCTCAGTCTTGATCTATCAGAGATAGTTCTCTGACTTGTGATCAGTGAATTCATTGATGAAGAATAACGATTCCACATTGAGATTGTTTTTTCTAATTCCTCTATTTTAGGTTAAGAACAGACTCCCTCAGTGCACTAGTTTCAGTTATCTTTCTCAAATTTTCATTTTCAAACTCAACCTTAGATAAAGAGGCAATGTTTCGTAGAGTAGTTTCCAACTCTACGCGCACTTTCTCTTTTTCCTTTTGAAGAAGAGAATGATCCTTTGATAGAACCCTAAATAACTTCATGTATTTGTGCAATTCAGATGTTATATCATGTAAAGCTAATCTACGATCATCCATAATAACATCAGGAGAGTTGAAGTCAAATATCTCACTAATGTCGATCACTCGACGATTAGTGGTTGTGCTAGGATCTCCTTCTATTGCCATCAGACATAGATTTGCAACTTGAGGTTCTTCATCATCACTGGAATCTGAGTTGGAATCATCGTCAGATTCACTCCAAGATCCTTCAGCAACATATCCTCTATCTTTTTTGTTGTGCTTCTTGTGGCCTTTATGCTCTTTCTTTCTATAGGACTTCTTTTTATCCTTCTTGAGATCATCTTGTAGAGGCTTGGTGCACTCTGCGATGAAGTAACCAGGCTTTTGACAGTTGTAACATAGATCTTTATCGTGTTCTCTGCTGTTATTGCCTTTGTTGAAGTTCTTTCTTGACTTCCAGCTATGGTTCTTTTTCATGAACTTTCTCAGCCTTCGAGCAAGCAAGACAATACCCTCATCTTCATCTTCATTATCATCTTCTTCAGCAATAGTTGAAACTTTTGAGATGACTTCAGAGGCTTTGAGAGTAACACATTTGTCTCTTCTTTTACTTTCTGAAAGAGTCTCAGCTCTTTGATTTAGCTCAAGCTCGTAGGTGAGAAGATTTTCATATAGCTTCTGCACTGTCATCTCATGCAAATTTTTTAATTCTCAAATGGCAGTGGTCTTGGCATCCCATTTTCTTGGTAGGGCTCTCATGAATTTGTTGTTTAGATCTTTATTGGGATAGACCTTGCCATAGGATCTCAGAGTTGAGGAGCACATTGAACCTTTCATAAGTTGCAGTGATATTTTCTCCAGAGATATGAGAGAGCATCTCATACTGCTGTGTCAAGAGAGATTGCTTATTTTCCCTGACCTCTTATGTGCCCTCATGCATTACCAGCAGAGCTTCCCAGACTTCCTTAGCAGTGGTGCAGTTTACAACATTTTTAAAAAGTTCATCTTCTAGAGCCATGAATAGAATATTCTTAGCTCTCTTATCTAGCTGCACCAGCTTCTTTTCATTCTCTGTCCATTCTATCATTTTGCTTGACAACTACTTTGTTGGGATCATCAGTTGTTAAAACTAGCTTGGGAATGTATGTGCCATTTAGAACAGCATCAAATAAATCATCGTTGATTGCGTCCATGTATGCCTGCATACATACTTTCCAATAAGCAAACTTACCTATGTTTAGAAGAGGTGGTTTATTTCCTCCACCAAGCTTAGAACTGGTTTTGTTTAGTGTCATTAGATCAACTCAAAGTGTGAGCTTTATGTTCGTGAGAACCTGCTCCGGTACCACTTGTTGTTTCCCAAGGCACTTAAAGATCTGGAAGGGGGGTTGAATAAATCCTCTTATAAAGATTACTTTGTTAAGATTAAGACCAAAGTATAATTTTTTAATCAGATTTAGATTAAGCACAGCGGAATGTGTTTTTGAAAAACCCCTTGTAGATAATAGTTAGATCTCAGTTCTGGATTTAGATTTGGTTCTAAGTCACACAAGTAAAGTAAAATGATATGTAGAAATGTAAAACAGGAAAGTAAATGACGCAGAGAGATTTTTAAGTCGTTCAGAGACTAAACAACTCCTACTCCACTCTTTTACTTCAACAAGTAGGAATTTCACTAAGAATTTGATCACTTTGATTAGGACACTTTGCCCTCTTCAAGCCCAACAGACTTGGCTATTTAGTCACTTTGACTAGGACACTTTTGCCCTCTTCAAGCCCAGCAGACTTGGATATTTAGTCCCTCAGACAATAACACTCTTGCCCTCTTCAAGCCCCGCAGACTTGTAATCTCAGTGGTCACTATGAGCAGAACGAACAGTTGTTGAATGTTGTTAAGAGGTACTGCTAAGTTGGCATTATGCTTCTTGTATCCTTAGCAACTTGAACTAGAAGTTCAAATCATAGAGTATGTTCTTTTAGCTTTGGCAGAGTTTTGGCTTTGTTCGTTAATTTAGTTTTGAATCTCTATTGCCTTTTATAGTCTGCCTGAATTTCTTCCCGTTGTTAGGTTCTCGTTGGAGCATTTAATGTTTTAGATATTCTGGGATCTGGATGTTGACATTTTGAGTTTAGGTGTCAACTTTCTTTTGTTTAGCCTGTCACATCAATCTACAATTTCACCTACCACCTTGACACGTCACTTTCAGCAAACTAGTTGTTAGACACATCTTTTGATCTTCGATTTCAGCCAAGGATGTTTGGTGACTGCATTGTATCCTCAGCAACGCTCCCATGTCAGTCTTCTTGTCAGACTTGATTCAGCTCTACGAACATGGGAGATCGTAGTGTTTGCTCTACGTTCAGAGGATAGCTTTATAATGATATTCGAACTCTACGAATGACCTTTATTCTCAGCTCTACGAGGATTGGCCTTACAATTTCAGAGCTGAGTCTACAATTCTTTCTTCTGCTGAACGAACTTTGAGTTGTTTTACACTTGGACTTTTACTTTGCATTACTCTGAAGCACTCTACGTTCAGTCTTCGCTTGAAACGCTTTGCTTGACTTTACGATCCAGTTCACTTTATGAATTTATCTTTGAGAATTGAAGTGAACTTTACGGTAGATACAAAAGCTCTGCAATATGTCTGATTCATTACTGTCATAAGTTAACTCTGTGATCCAATTTGACATTACTGGCTGGCAGATTAACTTTACACTTGACTTGAGCCTATTTATCTATACATCAGATCAACTCAATGAGATCAACCTAACAAGTTTGATCTTTCTATTCTAAATCCTTGTACATTAGATCAACAAATCATTATTAAGGACTGTACAAACCTTACTGGCACAAATATTCATTAATAGCTTTCATCATCAAATCAAATCATAATAATCATGCAGACTCTAACACACTTTTAACACAAATTTTAAAAATAAAAAATAAAAAAAATGAGGAGAGAGGAAATCAATTTTTAATAGGTGAAAAAAATTGGAGGAACACATTTGCGTAACTAACGCATCTATGATGAACAGTTGTGCTAAAAAAAAGTTTAAAGAACAGTTTAGTAAAAACATGACAAATAGAATGGTCAGATTTGCAATTTAGTCTTATATTTCACATCAACTTGTTCATCCAAAATACTGTCCATGTCAATACAATGAATTTAAGCTCACTTGAACATACCCTTCACAGCTTCCTTCATCGACTTCTCTTGCATCCTTTAAACACATATTTTGTGGTTAGGTTTTAGACATCAAACCTGCATCACCTGCGCTGGAGAAGGCTTGCTGGAGACTATGAGAAAAAGTGCATCAAAAGTACTATGATTGCAAATAAATTGAGAAAATGAACAAACTACGATAAGATTGCACATCCTCAGCGATACTTCTATCATCTCTTCAGCTTAAGAAGTACTATGATTGCAAATAAATTGAGAAAATGAACAAACTACAATAAGATTGCACATCCTCAGCGTTACTTCTGTCTGGAGCTTAAAATATACTGCAATAGCAAACACGCTCAAAATCTGATATACAGCAATAGCAAACACGCTCAAAATCTGATGCAAAAAGTGTCAGAACCGTTTTGATGCATGTTTTTTAGTTTCCTTTTGGCTGCCTTTTGCGTTACAAGAAGATCAATTATGCTCAATATTTCTGAAGAACTGCAAGTGCATGCAGTCAGAAAACCAATAAAAGAAGGGTAAACTATTTTGTACTCCCGCTGTCTGCAAAGAACTCTCATTTCTGAAATATTACTGTCACATATTTAAGACGTGCCAAAAACACATCTATACAATGTATTGATATAGCTATGCAATAATATAAAACATATGTTTACAGCACGTCTTAAAACGTACTGAAAACATCCCAAAAGACGGGACATCTTTTCATGAATGGAGATAATTATGAAACATGGGCTACTTGGATAGAAAGGAAGTGATTGCAACTGAGATTGGTTCTTCTTCTGTAGAGTGGAAGTGGACCGAGTCTCCGTCTCGAATGCTCGAATGTCCAGGTGGGAGACTCGAATGTCCAGCTTCCCACCGTAGTAGGAGGAGGTGCGAGTTTACGAGCTTTCTAGGCAAACTAAGCCTTCTAAACGGCTTACACGTAACTTCAAGTTGGCAGTGATGTCTGCGAGCCTGCTTGAACACAAAATCAAGCATTTAATAGCGCCAATGGACCCATTGGACATAAAATGAGTCCTATGCTTGGTCAGTTTATCATACCCACAATAAAACCAAAAAAGTCCCAGCTCACACATGTAACCCATCTGAGTATGATTATATGCCAAAAAGACAGAGGTTCAGGATATAATAATCAGTCTAAAACCTAGTAAGATATGACATTGTCAGCTACATAAATGTGCAAAAATTATTTCACATAGAAAGGACACAGGAGCAGATATGGATGTGTGGGAACATCAAGGAGAAACATACAAACTCATTGGAAAAAAACAGAGGAACTGAGGGAGTATGCAGCCAATTCCAAGTGCATAGTCAATTGATTCTTTATATTACAATCAAACAACAGAGAGATCAGAACATAAACATTAAAAAGCAAAGGGTCAACGAAGCTAGCATATTTTGATCTGACCAATAAAGCGACGAGTTCATGCAGAAGTCATGTGAAAGCAGGTAGCAGTGATTTTGTAAAAGATGGCCTTTAGTAATAGCGGGCTCTAGCATTGTTGTAAACTCGGCCCTCAGGAAATGGAACCCTTCCCTCAGTTTCTAGACTCCTCCTACCACCAACAGATGGAGGTCGCTCTCTATAGAAATCATATTGACCAGTTCCATAAGATCTATGTGCTTCTGCAGCTGCAAGCCCACCGTAACCATGAGGGACAATTGAGCCTGGTCTACTTTGGCGGTCGCTCATTCCAGCTTGATGATACTTCTGCAGCCGCTCCTGTGATTCCTTGCGAAGGAACTCTTCCCTCTGACTGGCTTGTCGGCCTCGAAGTGAGGACAGCTTCTCCTGGTATTTAGTATTGATCTCTATTACTTTCTGAAAAAAGCAAAACATAATAATGTCATAACTTCTAAAGCTGGAGCTCATTTCAAAATCATGTTGCATAGCTTTTCTAAAGGGAAACAGGTGGAAGATGATGAAGAGATAAATAGGAAAACCACAGCTACAATAAATGTAGACAATTTCTGTATTTGGAATGTCAATTGAAAAGATTATTCATTTCAAACTGTTCTAATTTGGTAATTCAGATTATTGCAGCGGTAGCCAGTTCACCCAGTTATGAGTTTCTTTTACCCTTTTTTTTAGTCTTTTGAAAGTCAGTGTTGTAATCATACTTTCGAGCAGATGACATAATTAAACTCGGGGTTGTTTGACCCTTAATGCTTCTGAAGTTGAGTACGGATTGAAGAAAGGTATTTGATAATTGATCTTTCTGAAATATTTGAATGGGTGTATTTTCCATTTTTACCTTGGAACTATTTATAACAAATTAGTTTGGTAATTATGCATGTGTTTTTTTGATAACATTACTAGATGGTAAAAATTTACAAATTAGTTAATTTTGTGAAATTAAATTCCGAATAAGATGAACACCACATCAAAATGAGCATGAGCTTTGAGATTAATAAAAGATTAGTAGAAAACTGCAGTGTTTTGTATCCCATCAAGCAATTACAACATTTGGAGTGTTTGTTACAGAAAATTACCATGTTTTGTATCCCAACAAGCAATTACAACATTTGGAGTATGTTTGTTACAGGTCATCTTATATAACCGATAATGTGAGTCGGTCATCTTAATAAATTGTGTTTGTTATATTAGTAATCTTATATTCCCGTTAATCCCATAGTTGGTAAAGTGCTAAGATTCCCACCTAAAGTGGATATCCACGTGACCAAAAAATAGGTGGTAATCTTAGATTACCACATCTTGGTCATCTCGAGATCTTTCTATAAACTAAAGTACCCTTCATATTTTAATAATTTAGACATAAATATCCTTATTTACACATAATTATTAAAAGTTTACCAAACAAATACCCCTATATATCAAACATTTTTCTTTATTTCAACAATTTGTGCATAAATATCTTAATTTGTCCTTATTCATCTTGTTTTGTTATTTATTATTAGAAGTTTAATTTATTATTGTGCTTAATTGACGGAATTGATTAATCTTTATTTATATATCTAATAATTGAATATATTATAAATTATTATTTTACAAAACTAATAAAACTTATAATATTTTTTAAATATTATTGAATTAATTGGTTAGACAGTATTTTGGGTGTTTAATTTTATTTGAGAAAAATCATTGGTGAATTATTTGGCATAAATTAGTATATGGGACATTTTAATAAAAGGTGAATATTAGAAAAAATACACCTAATAATCTTAAATTCGTACCAAACACTCATAACAACAATTACCAGTAATCAAATAACTTCTACCAAACGAAAATGATAAAATATGACCAATTTCTATAACCAGTAATCAAATACTAGTAATCTGAGTTTCAGTAGGTATCTTACATGACTTGTAAGAAACACTCCATTGAGGTCATTGTTACACAAAAACCTATACACAAATAGAACCCAACCAGAAAGCAAGCATACAAAAAATTAAATACAAACAAATTCAAAGTTCAAGACATGCACCCAAACTAGTTTTCTGATCGATAAGAAGAAAATAAATAACTACTCTTTTTAAAGAATAGTGATATGTATAAGTATTGGTCTGCCATTAATATATTACCTTTATCTTCACCAAACAACAGTGGACTAGATCCTATCTTACTCCTTCAATCTCGTTTCCAATTAAAGAATTATAAAAATCTGACTATATATTACCAAAGAGCAGCTAGCGAGTAACAAAATTGTTCAACAAGATGGAATTGGATAAAAATGTCTGGAAATGGCTAAAAACACTGGAAATTGACCAACTAATGAAGCTCAAAACCTCTGCAAAAATCAAATTTCCGTGCTTCAAATTTTATTTTATTTTTTGATAAAGGGTAAATTTTAATAGATGGAAAGTAAGAATAGAAGTATGGGAGGACAAGGACATGATGCAGGAGCATAGAAAAATGTTCCAGTTTAATTTAAATGGTCTTTATGTCTTTCTGTGATATTAAGGCAACCTTGGGCAGATAGGTTTGCTATTAATACTCCTTAATCGCTATTAATACTCTTGACCCTTATTAGGCTGTTAGTTCCCTGTAAGCTCTATTGTCGTCTTCCCCTTTCATTCTAATTCAAATGCTTCATTTTTCTTATTTATCCTCGACTTCTCTATGGTGCAAGTTGCACCAGCTGCAGCAATTGGCTACTTCGCTGCCAAATTTTGTATTAGAGCTTAGAAATATATGGATTTAGGTTTTTAAACCATGGTTGGATGATGTAGAGGCCGTAGTAGATTCAAAAATCAAGGACACAGAGAGAGCTGAGTTGCAGAATGATTGAAGTCTGTTGCGGTCTGGTCACACACTCCAGGAACAGCAACCAGCGGATGTACATCTAGAATATCTGCAACGTGACCACGAACCTAATGTACACAGACACAGACTGGAAGGAAGTCTCAAGGATAATAATACCGAAGAATGGTCAGAAAAAGCACATAGAACGAAGTGGGTTTGAGGTTCGATTGGTGAGAGCACTAGACCTGAGTTGAGTGGTAAAGGAATCAAAACTGAAGTTGCTGGTGTTCACATGAAGCTTCATGTTGAAGGTTATTTAGATTGGAAAGCAAGATTATTTTGGATCAAAACCCATGGTTGAATAGAGAAAAGTTTTGTTTGTATAGCTTAAGTTAACGGGTAGTGCACTCCAATGGAGAATTGAGGAACAATGTAGTCGTCAAGGGTCGAGACAAACAAAAATTAAGCACTTGGGAGCGCACACATGAGAACAAAGATTTGAAAAAAGTTTATACCAGTAGATTATGCAATGGACTTGTATGAGAAGTTCCACTCATGGATGGAAGCAAAGAATCTTAACAGTTGAAGAATACACATCTGAATTTTATAATCTTTCTGTTCAAGTAGGATTAATTGAGTAATGAGCAAGTCACCTCTTGCTATCTCACTGGTTTAAATCGTCCGTTTGAGATGAGAAGGGGATGGTTCATTTAGTTAACCTTGAAGATGCTCGGCAATTCCCTCTGGCGGCAGAAAAGCGAGTATGTCACCATGGTCCTAGAAAGCTATACTATATAGCCGACTTGATGCTACAACAAACAAGAATTTCAACAAGCAAGTTCTTCTGCATCTCATAGTGCTGGAATTTGACTTCAGTATTCTTATGATGACGCGGAACAGCAAAAAATTTAAGAAATTAATTATTTTCCTCGGGGAACGAAGGCTTTTAGAGAATCAGTAGCTTTCTAGAGGAAAGGAAGAACAGATGAGTGTTAGAAGATCAGATCCGGGGAACATAGATGTGATCCTCAAGGTCGCTCTGGCCATTGCACCTTTTGATTATGGTGGTTGTTTAGAGATAAATACTTAATTATTTATGTAATTACAAGTATATTAGAATAAGTAGAATATTCTGGAATATTAATTGTGGTAATAGATAATTACTAGGAGTTATTTCGTTATTGTAAGAGGGTTTTTAACTTTTTATATGATCGTAAAGTCGTAGGTTCTCTGTATAAAGCATTGCAATCCTTATTTATTTTCAGATTATTGAATATGAATTAATTTGACAATTGTGTCTTGTGACTTGTGAGCCTTGTTATCTCCCCATCCCTCCTGTGAGGATATTAAAAATAGTTAATCAGAAGACGCCAAATGTATTGGCCTAAAGGGCATCACAGCCATTTCACTCTAGGGAATTATGGTCTTCCCCTACCAACCAAGGACATAACGACAATTAACCCACATTACACCCCATAAATACCAAGTATCTACAACCTTTTCATGAACTTACTTCATTATACTAAAGACTAGAGAGAAATCTAGAGAGAAATACTCTTCTCCTCACTTTAGGCCAGTACTAACACCTATATCGAAGGGTCCTCCTAAGGACTACACTGAGGGTCCTTCTAACTTGTTCCTTTTGCTTGCAAGACTTGGAATTGGACCGTCACTAGACCAGACCGAAGCTCATCCACCAGGAACCCAGCAAGGACTGAAGGACAATCTCAAGTTTGCCATTAACTTTATTTTAGAGTAACAACATTGACGCCGTTTGTGAGAATCAAACCCATGACTCAGCTTCAAAAATACAGAAAGCCACCAAGAGCACTGTAGGACCCATGAAAGCTTCAAGTCAAATGGCAAGAGAGAAAGGAAAAGCCATAGCTGAAGGAAAGGAGATAATACCAACTAAAACCCGTGCCCTCCATTTCCATACAACTGGTGGTCGGAGCTTGCAACCAGAAATTGAGGTTGAAAAGATGGAGCCCGATAATGAAGAACACAACAAAAGCACGAACCCCTCCAGAGTCTATGAGTTTAGAGGAAAAGATAATCCAAATGCAAAGACAAGTGGCTCAAGTGTTCCTGGTGCCAAATCAATAAAAACATAAAGAGACTCGGCTAGTAATAGACCTCGAAAAGAAGCGGGTGAACCAACCTGTTAGAGTAGTCTAGAGGATTATAGGATTCTATGATTGATTTGATTAGGAGTGGTTAATGGTAGGATTATTCTAGAAGCATGATTAGTGGTAATCATTGATGACTGATTGATTTACTTTCCATATTTAGCTTTAACTGTTAGCCTATATAAAGATTCTCTATTGTACACTTTATGATATCGAATAATGTTATCTTCTAGCATTCACACGAGCCATGGTTTCCAAGATATTTTTTTTCTTCAACACTTAGCATATTCTAAAAGTTTTAATATAGTACTAGATTTTAATTAGGAGATTATCTCATTTTTAAATCAGGGCTTTTACTGGATCACTAAGTCGTAAGTTTCATATATAAAGAGTTTGTAATCTTTATTATTCTGCAGAGCCCAGCTGAAAAAAGGAATTGCATACTCTAAGATGCTTCGTAGCTCCAACACTCAGTGTTCTAAAAATCCCCGCCTAGGCCTCGCCTAGGCGCTAGGACCCCCCCTGGCGCCACGCCTAGGCGCTAGGCCTCCCCGGCGCCTCGCCTAGGCCCAAGGCGACAAAAAAATCCCTCTAGGAGATTAGGTGGGACTAGGCGGGGCCTAGGCGGGCAAGGCGGAGAAATTAGGCCCCTAAGCGTGGCCTAGACGGAGAAATTAGGTTTGCAATTGTTTTTTTATTTTTATTTTTATTTTAATAACTAAGCTACAAAATAACGTCGTGGGTCATTATCTTGAAGGAGTATGAGTGTGAGTCCGATGGAAACATTATCTTGGAGGGATATGGAGAAGAAAAGTTAGAGATATAGAGGGATATGGAGATGAGGACTATTAGTTTGTATTTTTGATTATTTGTTTGTGTTTAAACTTTGAACAATTGCATGTTTATATTTGAACTTTGACGTCGGCAATATGGATATGTGTTTGAACTTTAAGCAAAGGCCTTTATTATCTTTATTATAGATTGTTTTACTTTATATTATTGTTTTGTTTGGATAAATGTAAGATAAAATATTAAAATTGACTTAAAATAAAAATCCCGCCTAAGCCCCGCCTAGGCGCTAGGCCCCCTTCGGCCGCCCGCCTCCCGCCTAGCGCCTTTTAGAACCTTGCCAACACTTGATTGAATATGTTATTGATATGAGAAAAGCTTTGTAGTTTTACAGTGTGTTTCTTTACCGATTCTCTACAAGGATGTCAAACCCAAGCAGTGGCCGAACCAAGATAGAAACAGAGATTAAGAGAGAGAATAGATAGAATTTGGGAGGAAGAAAGATAAAAATCTCAGTGTTCTTCATTGAGAGAGAGAGAGAGAGAGCGAAATAAAGAGAAAGCTTAAACAAATTTCTCTTCATTTCATTCATTCACTTAATTCGTAATACTTGGAGAACAATTCTCAGTTACAACTATTAACAGAAAATGAAATGTTGATAAGAAAGGCTACTATCCTACACTACTTTTCTTATCCTTCACTCAATATAACTAACTCTCACATGTGCTCATATGAATAATATTGCTACTATAATATACTATTTAGCACTCAGTTCCCAGTTTACCCCTTGTTTGACATTCCCTTCCCCTTAAGAATATTCATGTTCTCATGAATGTAGAACTAAGTCTGGGTAGGTAACCTCAAGTAACTATTCATCTTCCCATATTGCTTCTTCAAGACTTCAGTATTTCCACCGTAACAATACTGATAAATGATCTTGCTCTCTTGTAGATTCTTCTTTGTTTCAATGTTCTAAGTGGTCCCACATCAAAATTTCCCTCCTGGTTGACTTCAGGTAGTTGTGTGTTCAACTGTGTTGTTCGCACATGCCTCTTTAGTAGTTGTGATACATGAAAGGTAGGATGTATCCTTGAAGTGCTTGGCAACTGCAGTTTGTATGCAACAGTCCCAAATTTTTCTAGAATTTGATAGGGCTCATAAATTTTTTGGAGCTAGTTTCATATTTTTCTTTATTGCCACTAAGCTCTGTTAGGTATGTATGGTCATGACCATGGAGAATTTTGTAAGGGGTGGCTTGTAGTGGGGTGTGAAAAGTGGCATAAACCACCACACTGCCATAGATAGCTACGAGCTCCACTATTTTGGGGAGTGGCTGCACATGCTTCTTAGGTACTGCTCCAGACATTGATTTACCCTTTCAGTGCTTCCATCACTTTGAGGATGATAGGAAGTGCTACTGTGGAACCTTGTTCATGCAAATTTAAATAGGGTCTCCTAGAGCAATTTTGCAGACTTATGACTACTTTGCTGCACCAAGACAAATCACCAATCTCTACAAAGATCGGACACATAATTACCCTTTAAATACACCCAAGGGAGAGGACCATATGCAAGAGAAAAGATACTAGCTCTCAGAAAAACAAAAGATAAAGACATCTATAAAAATTCGAGAATTACACTCATTCCAGATCCCCAAAAAGCAACAAAAATAAATAAAATAAAAACATCATGATGGGGATCAGTTTTTAGTTCGCGTGGGATTGATTTGTTTGATGTATTTTATTTATATTTGGACGGTTATTATTTTAGGGCGTCATTGGTATTTTATTTCCATTAGTAGGGTTATTTGAGTCTTTTATTATTTTCTTCATATTAGGGTTTTATGCTTATTTAAACATTGGTGTAATCTGATTTTAGGGACGCTATTGATTATCTAAATATTGAGATATCGCATAGATGATTCTTCTTTTAGGGTAATAAACGCAGAGTTGAATCCTAAATCCCTAGTGGTTTATGAGCAAATCTAAACCCTAGGTTTCGTGTTTTTTAAAATTTCATCAACCCAAATACTCTGCTAATAACCTGTTCTACATCACATCAATTTCTTCTTAGCATCCTTCCTCCCTCCAAAACCTCTGAACCAAATTATTCCTTTTACTTGATTCGTAAACAAACCAAAGCCCCTAAAAACAGACCAACTAATTGTTCTTCACAGTCATTAACCAACAATAACAGTTCAATTAAAATTCTCAATTCCTTTCACCGAGTTCTCCATTGTTGATCAAAAACACTAGAAAGAAATTACAGAGAACTTATACTGAGACTTCAGTAAAATCTTGATACTAGCAAACTTATACACAATTTCTAGCACCATGTTCTGAATGACCTAAATGAATGAATTGAGCAATTGTCGAAACAAACCATTATCTTCGAAGTAGATCACAGCCCAAGCATCTTCTTCTTCATCGTTGTTATATGATGGATCTTACCCTTCTTCCAAGCCTATTTTCAGCTTTTAATGAATTATTAAGCTTTTAGTCTTCTTCCAAGTCTATTTTCAGCTTTTACCAAATTATTAAGCTTCCTTGAGTCTAGCTGTTTATTCCGTGAATCAAGTTGACAGGTAATTTGCACAGAGAGGGAGAGAGTGACAAGAGAGAGAGAGAGACTAGGAATTATATGATTTTAGGATATCCAACGTAGTTAATTAACTTGAGGGAGAGCATTTAAGTAAAAGGTCAACTAAATGGGTCTAACTTATTAAGCTATGTTTGGGAGTCTTACCGAAAGAGACCCACTAGTATCATTCAAATGTTCATCAAAAAACAATCAAGTCTAAGGATTCAGATTTTGGGTCATAAACACCCAGGAAGAGGCTATCAAGCAACCCCTCAGCAAAGACGATCAAACAGCAATTTGTTTTCATTCCAAACTTAATCTTTCTAATAAATTCATATTTGTGTACCTAGAGCAAAAATCAGCAAAAGAACTTTCAAATATAGCTAAAGCAATTATTTCTCCATGCACTAACCTCCTTGTGCCTAACATTCTCTGCCTCCTCTGCATCAATCTGTTGCTTTACTAACTTCAGGATTTCAGCCTGGAATTTCTGCTCCAGACCTTCAAAGGTCAATGGTGAAGGTTTGTCTTCATAACCAATTTCCATGTCTTGCTCCTGAGACTGAAATCTGGGATCACTATTGATTCGATTCTCTAAATCATCGTTTCGTTCCACATTCTGCCCCTGGGGAAGAGATTGAGCTGTATTGCTTTCATGTCCTGCTTCACGTTCTAAAATTATATAAGAAATAAAGAAAATTAATCATGGGTATTAAAATTTACCTTCTGCCAACAGTTCACAGGATCTTACTTAAAATGATCATCAAGAAGATGAGATAAAAGCCGCATCTTGCGCATACTTATATAAGATTCTATGGACAAAAGGCCTACAAGCACTACCATGAAAGAAGACTATAATTTCACTCAAACAGGGAGCCAAAAAGATGAATTGTTTGCGCTCTTCTGTATTAATATTGAGTTTCCCCTTCCTACGACCACATATCTCCACCAAAAGTTGGTTTTTCCTTATTGGAATCTTCTCTTTCTTAGGATTGACATCAATCGTTTACATGACAAAGTCCTGTTGATATTAGCAACAATTCAATAAGGTTGAGTAAAACCTAGAAGTTTACATGCAGTTGGATATTCACCATCGGCATCTTTATCTCAGGCCGTAAAAAGGTTATCACAAGTGCATATTGCTGAAGAAAAAATACCTTCAATCTCATTCTTACTTTAACCTAATATTTCCAGTCTTCTTAACTGTCATAATATTAAATTAGCATTATTATCAACTCCAACAAATACAGCTGGTGTTTGGAAAATGGACTTGGTATTCATAATTGGGTTAAATACACTTATATCCCTCGAAGTATGACCCCTTTTACACTTGTGACCCTAATATTTAAAACCTTACATTAACATACTCCAAGTACACTTAAGTAAACAAAAGTTACCCTAAATCCATTTCCGGCCAAAAAAATGGCCTGAGTTCTGACGTGTCACCGAAAAAATCATATTTTTATAATTTTTAACGTATTTCAATGTATTTTACTATTAAAAAAAATAATACATGTATATACTTATTAAATTCGTATAATTTGATTATAAAATTATAAATATAATTTAAAATTATAAAAACAAATTAAAAACATTAGAAAACAAATTAAAGATATTTGAATATAAATTAAAAGTAAATTAACAAAAAAACTAAAAACAATTAACTGCAAAAATTATACGATAAAACATTTGGGACTTACAAATACTTTAGATCTGATCCAAATACTTTAGATCTGATCCAAATCAGCCCAAATGCTCATTCATTCATCCGTGGCTGTTCATCAATCCTCAACTCATTCAGCCAAGCAATCTCTTCACTTCCAAGTTCATCAAAATCCCTGTTAGGTACACTGGGTTCAGAATCATCAACCCCAAAAAAATTGGGGATCATCAAAAGCCCCAAAACCATCCCAAGGCTGTGCAAAATCATCCAAAAAGAGCAGATCAAGTGAATGATCAAGTTCCATTTCCAAGTCCAGTGCTTTCCCAATTTCAGAATCAAGCTCCATTCCTAATTCAAGATATTTCCCAATTTCAGCCAATATTAATATCTCATCAACAGGCCCTTTATTCGGCACTTCCTTCATAGCAGCTGCATTCTTATGAATACCAACAGATTCTTTCACTGAAGATGATGATACCATTTTGATTTTCGAAGTAGGAGATGTCTGAGAAATCACACTCCCAGACTCTTCTGAACCAGCAAGTTGATTTCGGTGGTCGTACAAAGAAACCGAATAAGTACCCAACCAAATCCTTTTCCCTTGAAAAGGGTCTCGGATTTTAGCAACCCATTTACCCCATTTTCGCTGTCGAACCCCTCTGTATTTCGAGGCTGATGGTCGGTGTCTAGTTGGGGATTTGGTTACAACCCTTTTCATCTTGGGGGTTTTTTCGCCATTGTTACTACCTTGACAAGAATTCTCCATTTCTGGTGTTCAGATTGAGCGATGAGAATCATCAACTTTTTTAGTTTTTTTTTTTTTGTTAATCTACTCTTAATTTGTATTCAAATATCTTTAATTTGTTTCTTAATATTTTTAATTTGTTTTTATAATTTTAAATTATATTTATAATTTTATAATCAAATTATACGAATTTAATATAAGTATACGAATTTAATAAGTATATACATGTATTAATTTTTTTTAATTGTAAAATACATTGAAATACGTTAAAAATTATAAAAATATGGTTTTTCCGGTGATACGTCAGCACTCAGGCCATTTTTTTGGCCGAAAATGGATTTAGGGTCACTTTTGTTTACTTAAGTGTACTTGGGGTATGTTAATGTAAGGTTTTAAATATTAGGGTCACAAGTGTAAAAGGGGTTATACTTCGAGGGACATAAGTGTATTTAACCCTTCATAATTGCAATTCTAGTTTTGATTCCGATAAAACTATTAAAAAGAAAATGTATAACAATTTTGTGTTTGGCTAGCGTTGGCCAACAAACTGAAGCACACAAAAAAATAGGCAAACACTATTTCCACAAGTTTTTTTTATATTTCCACATGATTCCCTTTCACATGAAGATGGGACCCACACTATGCTCATGTGAGAGAGGATCATGTGAAAATATCAAAAACACAAGTTCCGAAAAAATATTCACTCAATCATATGGTAAAACAATTTATAAAAAAATTAAATAAAAATAAAAAACAAACAAAAAAACAAAACTTTGTTGGTCTACTGAGTTTGTGATATGTAGTTATTTGAGATGCATATTTCAAGCTACTGTTCAAGCCATAAACTACTGAAAAAAAATATATATATATATATTAGAGGCAAAGAAAGCCCTGAGGCAAGTCATCTCTATGCATGCGACATGTTTGAGAATGCTGTTTCACATATCAGTCCTAATCAGTCATAGTAGAGTTTTGAATACATTTTTCATCATTTCAAACATAGATAGATGAAGTAGAAAAACAAAAATATCAATTATGAGTGTGAATTGCTGCCACGACTCTGATAATCAAGTCCTATTGATAATCTGTTTATAAGGACTACAGAGCGACCTACCTATGCATGTGACATGTTTGAGAATGCTGTTTCACATATCAGTCCTAATCAGTCATAGTAGAGTTTTGAATACATTTTTCATCATTTCAAACATAGATAGATGAAGTAGAAAAACAAAAATATCAATTATGAGTGTGAATTGCTGCCACGACCCTGATAATCAAGTCCTATTGATAATCTGTTTATAAGGACTACAGAGCGACCTACTCAATGAAAGGCGAAAGAAAGGACAAGTAAGATGTTTAGGGTGTTCTTTTTCAAGCATAATATCAAGCATACTACACTGAAAACTCAAGATACTGGAAAACAATTAATGCTGAAGTTCCAGTAATGATATTTGACAAAATATATATATATATATATATATATATATATATAGCGCTAAACTCCACCATTCCCCATAGAATTTGATAGGTATTGATAGAGAAGGAATAAGACATTTGTAATATAACAAGATGAAGGACGAACTGCATACAGCCAAGAATCTGCAGTATAGAGGCAAAAAGGTATCAACTCAGAGTTTTGTCAGCATTAGAGGTGAATGATGATTCAACATTTTGCTTCAACAGTCTTTAGATGACTACCAACTCTAGCAGGAATGTTCATCATGTTAAAGGAAATTTTAAGTGAAAGTAAACATGAAACGTTACTGTTTATCCCTAATATCGGTTGAGAAATTATTTCATTCGCCAACACTAACTAGATAGAGTTCCTAATAGTATGTCCATCAGAGGAAATTAGGGTGCTTCCAATTTTTGATTATAATTAGTTTTATAACCAATAAGTCTTTAGACAAATACTTGCTAGACTTCAAAAAACTTGTGGCATTTCATGAAAGTACAGGAAATATGACAACAACACAAGTTACACAACAAAGTTTCCAATTGTAACAGCATTTGACAAGTCAACGTACAAAACTTGCCTTCCGCATGTGAAGCTGGATCTAATACATTTGGTGCAGCTCTATCCCGCTGCCAATATGAATGCCCTTGCTCAGAGGAAATTGAGTCTGGTCGTCCAGGAAAATTATTCATGTGAGCATTGTGTTGCAGTCTTGCGGCGTATCTATTGGCACTGGCATCAGCATATGGTGCTGGCCTTTTCATCTTGTTTGTTCAATCAGAATCAAATTTCAGATATATCTAATAATGAAAGAACTGAAAAGAAAGAAATAATCCATTGGACAAAGTCATAATACGTAAATTATTTTATGTAATGATAAAAAAATTTAAAAAAAATTAAAAAATTAAAATGAAAAAAAACCCCTAAAGAATAAGAACCACATCGTCATTGGAGCAATACTCAAGTAATATCCATATGTGGACCAAAATAGTAAGGTTAGCTTAGTAAATGCTTTTAAATACTCCCTAGATTGTTATCGACTTTTTTAAAGTCAATTTTAAAACTTTCATATTCGATATTAATTCATTTAATTTTGTCAATACAATTCTCAGTCGGTTCGAAGTGTCGGCCGTTGTGTAACGTCTAGGTTTCGACCAGTACCGATCCGAATCCTAGACACGATACAACAAATCAAGGAAAATCAACGTATAGGCAGAATTTCGGCGAGTTTTCGGCAACTCTCCAAAACGGAACGGACTCCGTCACGCTAACGGAGAAAGCACGGCGTAACGGGCGAAACCCAGAATTGAGAGAGAGAGAGAGAGAGAGAGAAACTCACCTTCTGCAAAGTTGCTGCAAAGCCGAAAACCTACCTTGGTACTTGCCGGCGATAATTGAAGGTAAGCATGACTGTCCGATTTGATGGATTTTGTCCCAACTCTCCAAATTTTTCTTTATAAACTCCTCATCCTGAAGGGTTTTGAGCACCCAAACCTCTTGCTCCGATCAATTTCCTCACTCCTCTCGTCTGGTCGGAGTGAGTAATAAATTAGAAGGGCTGATTATATAATTAAAGAACCATCTTGGATTTGTTACTTATTTGTTTTTTTAAAGTTTAATTAATTTATTTAGTTTGTCTAAATTTATAAGAGTTTAATTTAATTAGAGCTTGATTTGTTTATTTAATTTAATTAGTGATATAAGTGTAACTTGTTAAATTTAACTAATTTTATTAGTTTAGTTTAACTTAGTGTAATAAACTAAACCAATTTAGGGGATACAACATTGTGCATAGTTTAGTTATCTATAAATACTATGTAATCAAATTAAATTTGGCATTACCTTTTTAGAAGCTTTAATTTGTCGCATTTGTCGACGTTGGAGGAAGATTTTAAATTTTCCCTACTCTCTATTCCCTTTTTATCTTTTGATTATTCAATAATTAATTAAGGGTGATTTTAGAAAAATTCGATATAAATGTTGACGGGATTTGGAAAGGTTGATTTTAATGAAGGGTCAATTAACCAGAATTGTCAGTTGGTAAAAATTTAAATGGATGTACCAATTCATCCCGATTTTTATGATTTTTATAATTCAGATGGCCCATTGTAACTCCGAAGAATTGGTCTACAACCGAGATTCATAAAGTTCGGGGGTTTACTTAAGCAAGGGAAAAGTGTTAGGCATGCCCCGACTTCCGCGAAAACATGGTTACCGCTTTCTTAATATTTTCCTTTAAATGCAATGTTTTGAGAAATGAAGTGTGTCGACGCCGGGAGGGATCGCTCCTTTGGTGATTGTTACCCTTTCCAATTTTAGCCTTTTTATTAGATGATTTTTGGAAAAGGTCGGCATGAGTGTCGACGGGGTTTTGAGAGATCGTTTTTTAATGATGAGCCAATTAACCAGAGTCGCCAGTTGGTATATTTGAAATGGATGTACCAACTCATCCAAGTTTCGTTTTTTGACGTAAATCGCTGGCTCATATGTGTGACTCCGAATTAATTGGTCTGCAAACCGAGATTCATAGAGTTCGGAGGCTTGCTTAAGCGAGGGGAAGGTGTTAGGCACCCCCCGACTTCCGTGAAACACGGTTACCGCAATCTTGATGCTTTTCCTATCCTTTAATTCTTAAAATGTGTGTGTGCGTGTGTGTGTGACGCCCCCAAATTCGGGTCTCCAAATACCCGGATCTGGTCATCACGATCCAATACAAACATTCACCTTTAACAACATATGATATCTAAAAGTGCGGAATATAATAAACATACGTTGTTCATTCCAAGGTGTTACTAGTCCCAGAATACGAATAACCTTAAACGTTTACACAATCCATACCCTAAATAGCTAGCAGGGTTTAAATTACATTAACAGAAAATTAACTAACACATGAATCTAAAGTCAGCTACGAGACGTTTATCATTTCATCTTTTCTTTCCCTTTGTTCTTCCCTGACGTCTCGGGTTTAGCTGCAATGAAGTCATGATATAGCAAGAATGAGCAACGAGTTTGCCCAGCAAGTTTAATGTACAACAATAAAGATATATCATGATGAAGGAATATTAAAATGATTTCAAACAATAGAAATAATCAGAAGCAAGAACATTAAATGCTTTTTAGAACAATTGATAGTCAAATAGACTTTGAACGATAACTTCCAGAGGAGTCAATAGCTGGTTGACCCTCTGGTTACTGGCTACAGAATAACGTACTTGAGGGGATCAGCCTCGCGTACCCTATGTATATGCATAACATTTAATTCTGCTATTTGTACCTTATATACGGTACGTGGGGTACTCCCCTATAAATAAAAGGGGTGTTCATACAGTCTAAGAATCCTTACCATTGATTGGTTCGGATAGCTTTTATAAATTTTCACAAAATTGTCTGACCGAACAAGGGTTCAGACTTAACCATGAATGGTTTATAGATTTCTGAATTTAAATATACGAATTCGAATGCACGAATGTCAATAAATGTACAGATGGTGGAATAATTCTGAAAGTAATTAGACCACTTAAAGCATGCTTGGAGATAAAATTCAAGCTTAAAGATACTTGCAATAATATATACCTTTTGCATGAATTAAAATATTGCATAAGGTTTTAGAAGTATTGCTCAATGTGAAAGTTGAGTAAGGTAGAACTTGCAATAATGTAAGAAGTTTAGGGTTAGGAACTTGCCTGTTCGCTCAGCTACAATTTAAATCTTAGCTTTAATTACTTGACCTTGGATAACCTATCAGTTGGTAGAGTTGGTTTATCCATTAGCGTTGCGTAATTATACCCCACTTATGCTATTCATTTAGCAGATAAACAATTCACCGAATTTAATTACTACCTAGCCATCAGCTAACAAAATTTAATGGCCTCTAGTTATTATTTAAACAGATAATAATTAATCAGGGTCACTTATCATTTGAATACTCCAATTATTACCTTTATTTGTATCTAGGTATGGCTTAATAAATTTATTTTGGTTTAAAGATAACAGAAAACCGTTGATCCAATTATTTAGTTGATCCACTCTTAATCACTATTTACCTTGGGGGTAAGTTAGTAATCATTAACCTTGTCTCTTATTCAACATTGATTTAATACTTGACACACTTAATATATTTAACTAATCATTAAAGTGTTTATAATCACTATTTATTAAGGGTCAAGGCTAAATAATTAACTTATAAATCTTATACTTAATCATTATTTCATTAATGATTAAGTAATTAATTCCCTTCTTATTTAATAACTTTATTACTACTTAATTATCATTAAATATTAAAATAATAATTAAATATTTATTATCGTTATTTATTATTTATTGGAAAAATAATAAATAATTATTTTATTAACTTTATCCATATTTAATTATTATTATTAAATAATAACTAAATATTTATTATCTTTATTTATTATTTATTAACAAATAATAAATAATTATTCTATTAACTTTATTCATATTTAATTATTATTATTATTAAATAATTAATTAAATATTTATTATCTTTATTTATTATTTATGGATAATAAATAGTTATTTTACAAATTTTATTTCATTGGTAAATAATAATTATCTCGTCAACTTTACTATTATTTAATGTTAACTAAATAATAATTTAAGGACTTACTATCTTATTAATTATTTAAATGGTAGATAATGAATAATTATCCCATTGACCCTTGTTATTATTTGCTATTAATAATTTAATGCTTATTATTCCTCTTATTATTTATTGAAAATAAATAAATAACCATCAATCTTGTTGTTACCCATTTGGCCCAACAAATCCCTACCCAAAGCTGGGTTTGATTCCCAGTCACCCAACATAAAATTTTTGCAGAGTTTTGCCTTCCTGTTTCAAAGCACACTAACACCCTCGATACCTACGTTTGGGACTCACAATACACGCTGCAATTAACACATCAAAGGAATAACAAGGTTTGATCTTATAGCTATTTTGCCGGCATAAACAGTTTAGCTAATGGAACTTAGTTTGGTCCTTCAGTACATATATTCCCAGCCAAAACAATAACCCAGCAAGAACAAAACCATACGGATTTCCCAGGTTTAAACCAAACAATAACAAACATAATCCAATATCAGAATCCTCAACCAGGATAACCCAACGCAACCCAAATATTTCAAAGAGTCATTTAATTTTAATACAGAGAAATCAATTGCCCCAATACCGAGGTACAAAATACTCCCAATATAGTGGAGGATTTCAACTCAATACAATACCAAGAACAATATATTCAGCAGAAATTTATCAATTCCAAAACGAATAACCCAATACAATAGTCACAATTTGAAATCAAAGAAGAGAAACATTTTAAGCCTAAAATCACAAAAGAAAGAGAAACTGTTATAGCAGCCTACTGCTATACCTTGGACTCGATCGAATGGCAGCCTTCCTTCTCCTTCCAAAGTACGAAATCAAGTTGGACATCCACCGCGAGCTAAAATCGAAATCCCCAACTGATTACCCCTGTTTTCCCCTCTCTGATTAAACTCTGAATTCCCAAAAATTTCTCTCTGATTTGGGTCTCACCAAGCAAGGAGAATCGGCAGCTCTTCAAGGCTGGGGTCTCAATTTATAGGGCAGTGTTTGCCAATTTGATTGGGTATTACCTAATTTGGTTGCTCAAAGACCATCGGTAGGAAGGGGGATGGCTGTCGTTTGCTTCGCATCAAACCCAAACTGGGTTCGGCCAATACCTCGAGTTGCGTGGCTTTAACCGGTCACGTCGCCGGATTTTAGGGACCCTTGGTCCTTGCCGTGTTCGCTCGGTAGTCAACCACTTCCCTTTCTCAGACCGCTGGTTGCTCCCACCGTCCGTCGGCGCACGCCTGGCGACTCTCCCGTCAGTCAATCGCGCACACCCCGTCCGTTTTGATTGAAAAGCTAGGGTTTGCTTGATTTGAGGTGAGGGTTAGACGGCTGGTATGATTGAATTGAGGGTGTGTGGGTTTGATCGCTCGAGGGCTAGGGCTTAGGTTTTTCTTCCTCAGCTGATTTCCTTCCTCTTGACTGATTGATTTGGGGTTTCCCCAATTTGATTTTGACGGTATGAACGTTCCCCCAACTGTGTATGCCAGTTATCCAAACGGATACAACCCGTGGATAGACTCAACCCGACCGAAATGGAAAGAAATGGAGTTGGGTCAGCTATTTCAAATACAAAGGTGGCCCAATAACAAGGAAAATTGGATTTGGCCCAATTAATATAGTTTGACAGCCCCACTCGTTTGACCCAATCAGAACAATAAAAAGAAATTTGGCCGATTAAATAAAAAGAAAATGGGTACATTAAATTAAACACCCTTATGTCCTAAATTTTTAAATTAAATAATTAATTCAATTAATTAATTATTTACATATTTGTTTTACCAATAATTCCTCAATCGAATTATTTATTCCGATAATGATAAAATTATTTATTAATCTCTTTTCCAAATTTTCTTGCAAATTAAATTCTTAGGGTTAACTCACTAATTTATTTAAGCTACCAGTGGGTCCCTTTAATGCACAGAAAATTATTGGATCACATATTTATACAATTAAATAATAATACCCACCTGGATCCAATTAAATTTATAAAATTATATGAATTTATTTATATAAAAAAAAAATACACTTGATACAATGTTTAAAATTTTCCGGACATTACAGTGTGTAAGTGTGTTTATATGAATGTTGTGGTGAGTTTGCGTGAGGAAATCATTTGGTTTTTTATGAAGAGTCGTGTTTTATTTGGAGAGTACTTTAGAATGTCTTTCGGTTTATACGAGAAAGAAAGGTTTGATTTTAATTATCAAAAGTTGTGAGATTTTCATTAGGTGTCGTTTTGGCAAAACAAGAGTTTTTTAGACCTTCGTCAAAATAGGAATCGAGACCTACACGTTGCTTCCGTAAATGAAATAACGGACAACTTCTAAGATCTCTTTAACCCTATGCACAAAGGTTTAATAAAACGTCATTTATTTTCATGAAAACCATTTTTTTGATGTTCGAATCACGATCTTTCTTTAGCCTTCTCGTTTAAATAGGAATCGACATTCATTAGCACTTCCCATTTTAAGTCTCATGATGCTAATACCCTAATTTGATTGATTTTATGGAAATCTTCATCATTTTAGCTTTGAAATCCGTTTTTTATGTCGCAAATCAAATCAAGCATTAAAATGCGTTGGGGCTATTCATGGGCATGTAAGCCATCAAAATAACCCCGAACGCTCAACCACATATTTCACTATTACGGGGCCTTAAACCCGATTTTCGACTTGATATCGTTTTAAGGCCCGGCGATTACATGTTTACAATGAAGGGTGCATCGGCCCTATTACATACACCCAAAAATGTCCATCATCGGATTTGGACCACGGGGTCGCGTTCCTAGGCTCACATCCACAATTTATACACACCCACAAAATGGATATTACAAAAATTAAACAAGCTAAAAATCACCAAATGGATATCATCGGGCCATTTAGGAAGAATTTTGTTCCGTTGGAACCCTCACTAATAATCCCTAATCCATGTATTCTCAATAATATCCAAGAAGAAACTACGTTTAATATAATTCAAATGACAAAACTTAACAAAATGATATAACAAAACTGCTATAAAAAGGGTTCTTTTTCACCTTGCAAATGACACCACGATATGTATAAACTTGTGTATTGAATAGAGTAGGAAATATATGTGCTACAATCTCCCAAATGGGGTAAAAATCCTCACTATTTTCTCTCTTTTCTCTCTCTAACTCGCTGCTGCAGTTGCTATTTTCTTCCTCTTTTTCAATTCCTTCCGCTGCTGTCTCATCCCCCTATATGCAAATGAAGAAATGAACTGATAAAGGCTGGCCGCAGATCAATCTGCGGCTAGCCTTGGTTTCTCCGCGCCCATCGCCCACTTCAGCCCGCCGTGCACTTCACTTATTTTAATCCTTCTCGGTTTTCGCACCGCACCTCGATTCTCGCGTCGTGTTGTTGGTTTTTGCCGAGAAGCTTGCATTTTGCAGTCCGGGAACCGCCGGGAAACGTGCCACGTCATTCCGCTTTGATCGTTGTCGTGTCGGCTTTGATCGCACGTCGTTGCGGTGGCTCCGAGTGTTTGTACTTATGTCCATCTTTCGTTCTCGTAGACTGGGTTAACTGACGATTTTGCCCTCCTGTCAGGGTTAGTATACGAAGTGCAAAATTTGGGTGTCTACAGCTGCCCCTCTTTATCATGTTTATGAAATGTTAAATGAAATGAACATGATAAAGAATTAGACACCCGATGCATGAATGGCAGTGCATACATGATGCAACACATATAGCTTATGATGCAGCACAAAATGCAAGGCATGCAAAACATTCGTAAAGGTGTCAATGCATCAGGCAATCGCAAATTCATTGTGAGTATCGATCCCAACAGGACTCAATTGTCGATCGCATCGTTGTTGTCAGGTTTCATCTCTGACAACTCGCTGCGATAATCGTTATCGCAGGTTTCGTGCTCCGTCTCGTAATCGTCGTCGTCGTGGAATCGTTATCGTCTCATAACCGTCGGGTCTCGTATCCGATCGATCGTCTCGTAGATGTGGGGTCTGGTCTCCGATGGGTCGTCTCGTCTGTATCGGTTCTCGTCTCCGATTGATTGATTTGACTGTATCAGTTCTCGTCTCGTAATCACCGGGTCTCGTATCCGGTTGATCGTCTTGTCTGCGCCGGGTCTCGTATCCGGTCGCTCGTCTCGTAATCACCGGGTCTCGTATCTGGTTGATCGTCTTGTCTGCGCCGGGTCTCGTATCCGATCGCTCCTCTCGTAATCACCGGGTCTCATATCCGGTTGATCGTCTTGTCTGCGTCGGGTCTCGTATCCGATCGCTCCTCTCGTAATCACCGGGTCTCATATCCGGTTGATCCTCTTGTCTGCGCCGGGTCTCGTATCCGGTCGCTCGTCTCGTAATCACCGGGTCTCGTATCCGGTTGATCATCTTGTTTGCGCCGGGTCTCGTATTCGGTCGCTCGTCTCGTAATCACCGGGTCTCGTATCCGGTTGATCGTCTCGTCGGCACCGGATCTCGTCTCCGGTTGATTGATTCGTCATGTTCAATACCTGATTGGTTGAAACCTCGTATTTTTTTAAGTCAAATGGATTGAAATTGATCAATTTTGCAAAGGAGGGTAAAGGAGGGAAACAGGGCCCAGCCGCAGATTGATCTGCGGCCAGCCGCAGATTGATCTGCAGCCAAGATCGGGATTCTTAGGCGCCTCGCCCCTTCCCAGATCTGTCACTTTCAACTCGTACCCCACATTGGTTCTCACGATTTTGCGCCGTTGCACGTCCTTTTTGCCGCTTTTTCCAACCTTCCCGCAAAAACTGCTCCGGTTAGATTGATCTATACGTTACAGGTAACATTTTGACCGATTGTTTTCTCATTTCGTCCATGTTTCGCTATATATTCGGCTATTTTGCATGTTTAGAGATAGGAATGTATGCTTTGAAATATTATGCCATGTATCATTGCATGTATATGTTATGTCTCAAACGTTCGAGTCATATTCTATGCTCATAATGTGGGTCATACACACTTGTTATTTTTTGAATGAAAACATGTATTATGGTCATTTAAATGTTGTAATTAACCGTAAAAATGCAATTTTGATCTGTCGTGGCTTGGGTTAATTGAAAAACATGCTTAGCTGTGCATGGGATGCTCACTTTATAGACGAAACTCTGCCGATTTTTTTTTTTTTTTTGGAGTCCCACTAAGATCTAATTCATGCATATATAGTAAACACGCATCATGCTGCATTATTTTTGTGATGAAGATAGGCAGATAAAATATTTCGTGACACAAGTAGAAATATAATGTACCTCCCTCTTTGACCGTGTCGTTTCAGCTATGGATCCTGATGTTCCCAGCAGCTCCACTGCATCTCGTGCTTCGGGTGTTCGCCGCCGTAGGACTGCACCTGCCCCAGTTTTGCCTCGGACTCGCCAGGCTCGTCGACTGACAGAGGTTGTCGTCCGGCCTGATCAGCCTGAGGTTGACGAGGCCGTTCTTCCAGATATTGAGGTAGAGGGGCCTTCCTCCAGCACACCAGCTCCCTCCTCTCGCCGCATTTTGCCCGATGCTCATGTTCAGGTGCCCGATCTGTTGGGCCGAGATCTCAGTCGTCACCCCTCAGCATCTCTTGTCGCTAATGAGGTATACTCATTACTTTTCTGAATTCATTCTCAATCTCTATTCGTATCCGGACTGATCCTTTAGTGATTGCCACAGGTGCCCGAGTTCACCCAGCCGAGGGGCAACTGGTTCAACATCTATTCCCTCTACACAACACTGCACGCTGATTATCGCACGGTGGTGGATTCCTGGGGTTTCCGCTCCTTCTTCACCATCATTCCCCGTCAGTGCCCATGGGGTTACATGAGGGCCTTGTCTGAGCGATGGTTCCACCAGACCCAGTCCCTTCATCTCTTGGACTGCGAGGTTGTGCTGACTCCGTGGGACTGGAGGTACATCACCGGCATTGAGTTCACCGGGGTCCGTGTTCCCCTAGATCTTGACATTACTCCAGCAGAGGTCCGATCTTTATTGGGTTTCGCTGCCGAGGACCGGGTCTTCAAGGCCCGCAGCATTCGGTCCGGAGCTTTGGTTGTTGACGCTGTTGGAGGCATATATGCGACGCCCTTCCCTGCAGATCAAGCCACTCGTGATATTCTGCTCCGACGTTTGTTCCTGACCATTATGAGGGGTTGTTTCCTGGGGAACAACTCCTCTACCATTCATTTCAGCGTCGTCGGAGCTGTCAGGGATGTAGACCGGATCGGCGACTATGATTGGGGGTCCTTCACCTTTGCCTACTTCCTCCACGGTCTTCGTCTTCATTCGGAGGGACAGACGGACGCTTGGCTTGGGTTCTATCCCTTCCTGCTAGTAAGCCTTCTTTTCTTACTGCACCTCCTATCATTTTATTTCTTTTTTTTTCTGCATTTGCCGGTCACTCAGGCCGTTTCCTGTTTCTGTTCACAGTTCTGGGCTTACGAGCGACTCCCATGCCTGAGGCCTGTCACGACTCTCGGCTTGGATACCTATCCCCGGGGTCGGCGGTGGCATCATAGCACTTTGGAGGAGGTCCCGGTATCTGGCAGCTTCGCACACTGCCGCATTCAGCTGGAGCTGATCACTGCCGCTGAGGTCGTCTGGGTTCCCTACCTTTCCGAGCATCTGACCGTGGGATTTACAGATGGATACCCCTCCGGCCCAGAGTTCGCACTTTCCACTCGTCGCCTCACCTTGCAGAGTGTTGGAGGATGGGTGATGTATCTGGGAGAGCGCGCATTCAGATGCGTTACTGGAGAGATCCGCATTCCGCACTCCCTTCCCCTCACTACATCCTGGCCGTTGGACTCTCAGCCTTCAAAGATTATGCTCGCGGGGGAGGATGGCCGGACACTTTCCTCAGGTCCCAGCACGAGCGAGGCTTTTCGTACCTGGTGGGTGCCCCGCACTATCGGTCCTCAGACTCGGGCCACATTCTTCCTTGGAGATATGGTCCTTGGCTCGGTGATGATGACTGATTGGGCCGCCTACGTTCGGAGTCCCACCCATGCTGAGCAGATTGCCACTTTGACCTGCCAGGTGGACCAGCTATCCTTGTACCTTCGGGTGTTGGGCAGGACCCCAGAGGATACCTATGCATATGATCCTGACAGTGCGGGTTTCGACACAGGCCCGAGCTCATCTGATGCCCCCGTGCAGCCATATATCCCTGATATGAACTTTGGGGCTTCAACTTCGACGACTCCAGGGGATCAGTTCGAGGATCCCGATTTCATAGATGACATTGCCTTTGATTAGATCACGATATGATAGGGCTTTTTGTATTTGAACATGTTCAGCTTTTTTTCATTTCATCCACCATGTATTGAACTCATTTATTTATTTATGCACAGTTTTATCATTATGACAGTTTAATTGCTTTATTATTAACTGTATGATGCATGCTTTTTCATGGATAGAGAATGACCCCTGCACAGTCTTTTTGATACTATTTTTCACAGATGTCGTCACCAGACACCGTGGTACGTCTGGATCTCATTCCTCCCACAGGGTTGGTTGGCAGTCTTCTCCGTTGGTTGGACAGTTTGTCGCCGGCCGATAGGGTTATCACAGATGGTCTTCTGGGACATTCCTGGTCCTTATTATCCTTTCAGGTGCCGGGGGGCTTTGTGGAGGGTATTCTGAGCTATTGGGCCCCTGCCCGTCAGGTGTTCAGATTAGGGACAGTGGAGCTGACCCCCACTCTCGAGGAGTATGCTCGCTTTACCGGCTTGTCTTTGGATGGTCCTTGTGCCAGGGTCACAGCTGGTCCCATGCGCCGCCAGTTCCTGACTCTTACTGGATTGCGGAGGACAGTTTTGTTGTCGGTGATCACATCAGACCATCTAGTTCCCCTTCATTTCCTGATTGACCGATTCGGCTCTCCCGACAGTTTTCACCTATTCTCTGGTATTTTTTTGTGTCCGAGGAGCGCTGGGGTGCTTTGAGAGTAGCCGTTTTGATGGCCTGTGTCATCTCAGTTTTGTATTTGCCAGCTGGACCCGATCTGTTGGATATGCGAGTTGTCGCGGCCGTTAGAGCCCTTCAGGAGGATCACACCATTATTCCCATGATACTAGCAGATACCTACATGTCAGCCTCATATTGTCAGTCTTTCCGAGGCAGAGTGTTCAGAGGGAGCTCTGTTTTGTTGTATGTATGGTTTATGAGCCATCTTAGCCCCATCGGTCATTTCCGTCGCCATGGGTTTTGCTTCGGCCACGACATAGCCACGCAGTTTTCGTTTTGTCCCGTGAGCTGTACTGATGCGGCTTCCTGGATAGAATTCTTGTCGGTTATTGAGGATCCTTTTCATCTCCTGATCTATTCGGGTTATTGCTCCTTTATGAGCTTCTTGACTCACGTGCCCAACCTGGATTTCATCCCTATCGCTGGCTTAAGGGGCGTGACGACTTATCATCCCTTGGCGGTTACGGGGCAGTTTGATCAGACACAGGATTTTCACCCTTTCACGGGCGTCGCCGCCTATCGATTCTTTATATCATCCCAGACAGAGAGAGATCTACCGCGGGTATGTGATCTTTGGTCTCGCGGGATCTTTGCCGAGTATAGTGACAGCTGCCCCATCCAGACATTTGCTTATGTGCAATGGTTGCGCGGAGATTCGGATATGGTTGGTTTGAGTCAGACTGGGGCTTTTGATGACTCTCGAGTGATTTTCACAGATGACACTGCCCCAGAGGTATTTATTCCCCCCGAGTCCATAGAGATGAGCTCCAGATATGATTCCATCTCAGCTGATTCTGCCCCTAGTCGGGTCACTAAAGATAACCGGCTCCGACTGGCCTTGATTACTATTGAAGCTGATAGGGATGCTGCCCTTGCTGAGAGAGATGCCGCTATTCTGGCCAGAGATGCTGCCCTCGCTGACAGAGATGCCACTGTATTGCAGACTAGGGTAGTCATAGATGCTCACTCCGAGACTGTCAGCCGAGCCACTGCTTTATTGGATTGCATTGACATGATGGGGCAGCAGATCGCAGGGGATGCCGATGCTTCAGATCTATCCACCACCTTATCCATCCTGCTTCAGTTAGTTTCAGACTCGTAGATCATTTTATTTCCTGTATAGACTATGTCAGTTTCATCGGTTATCGAAAGAAAAATCTTGTAACAAAATGACTTATATATGTAGACATGCATTTTAATTTAGTCATTTTCCCTTTTTGTCGTATCGTTGCCTTTCATTGGATCCTCATTTTATCCAGCTGACCATGATTTTGACATTTCGCCATCTTTCTCTTCTCAAGTCTTGATGGAGATTTGACAGATACCGCCGCACCCCTGTTGATTTCATTGGACTAAGTCTTAGATTTTGGCTAACTGTTTGGTTGGGTTAGGGTTATGTCATTGAGATGAAGCTGATTAGGCGGCTGGTTTCGGGAAGGGTTCGAGGATATAGGAAGGTTTTTTCTGGCTGTTGGGAATCGGTTTTGGTTAGAGAAAATATTATTTTGTAAAGAATTGGACCGTGCCATGATGGCTGCCTACGTATTCCCACAGGTTGGGAAATCAGGCCCTACGTAGTTCGTTCTTCAAAGAAAAAGGAGAAAATGATGATTCAAGCGTAGAACCGCTTCACCGAGTCGGAATTGATGGGCTGTGGAAATACCTCACCATCCATCTCTTGCAATATGAGGGCTCCTCCGGACAGCACTTTCTTAATCACAAAAGGTCCTTCCCAGTTCGGGGCAAACTTCCCTTTGGCTTCGTCTTGACAAGGCATGACTCTTTTTAGCACTAGGTCATTTTCCTTGAACTTCCGAGGTCTTATCTTTTTGTCGTACGATCGAGAGATTCTTTGCTGATATAACTGACCGTGCAAAACAGCAGCCACCCTCCTTTCATCGATTAGGGCCAATTGGTCGTACCGACTTTGCATCCAATCCTCCTCGTTTATCTGAGCATCAATCAAGATTCGGAGGGACGCCATCTCGACCTCAACTGGTAGAACAACCTCCATTCCGTATACTAAAGCGTAAGGGGTTGCCCCTGTAGAAGTACGCACCGACGTTCTGTACGCCAGCAGGGTGAGAGGTAGCAGATCTGGCCATCCTCGATGATTAGCAGACATTCTCGCCATGATTCTTGATATTCTTATTTGCAGCCTCCACTGCCCCATTCATCTTAGGACGGTAAATGACAGAATTGAGGTGTTTGATCTTAAACTGGTCACATAATTCCCTCATGAGGGCATTGTTCAAATTCTTGGCATTGTCGGAGACTAAGACCTCAGGTTGCCCGTATCGGCAAATGACATTATTCCTGATGAAACCAACGATGATCTCCTGAGTTACTTTAGGGAAAGAACCTGCTTCTACCCATTTAGTGAAGTAATCGATCATGACGAAGATAAATCGGTGTCCGTTGCTTGCTTTGGGTTCCACTGGTCTGATTACATCCATACCCCACATTGAGAATGGCCAAGGGGAGGTCATACAATGCAGTTCATTGGGAGGCGTATGGATTACGTTGCCGAGCGCCTGGCACTGATAACATCTTTTGACATAATCATCGCAATCGACTTTCAGTGTTAACCAGTAATGCCACGTTCTCAAGATCTTTTTAGCCAGCATCGGTCCACTCATGTGTGGCCCACACACTCCCCCATGTATTTCGTCCATAATCTTTGGGGCCTGCGTTTCACTTACACATCGCAACAATCCCAAACCGGCATCCCTCTTGTACAGTGAATCCCCGCTCAGATAAAACTTCATTGCCATCTTTTGGATTCTCAACCTCTCAGCTCGGCTTGCTTGGTCAGGAATGGACCTATCCCTCAGATACTCCCTTATGTCGTGATACCAAAGCTGCTTTGGCATAACCATCTCCTCTGATAATACTGCCACATGTTCCTCGTATGCCGGGGCATTCTGCACTGCTATTTCAATCTGTGGAACGTCCCTGCTTTTGATTATGTGGATTAAGGAAGCCAGAGTTGCCAATGCATCGGCAAAATCATTCCTTCCTCGGGGGATATGTCGGAAAGCGATATCTTCAAATTCTCGCATCAATTGGATAACACATCGGTGGTATGGAAGCAACCGGAGCTCCTTCGTGCTATACTCCCCGGTCGCCTGTTTGA
The DNA here is from genome assembly GCA_034770075.1 of Aralia elata. Classification (NCBI taxonomy): domain Eukaryota; kingdom Viridiplantae; phylum Streptophyta; class Magnoliopsida; order Apiales; family Araliaceae; genus Aralia; species Aralia elata. Next base: position 50,916,433 of record CM068382.1, read on the forward strand.
TTACCAGTTCTAAATCCCCGAACACCGCTAGTCTCCTCACTCCCATATCATGGGCAAAACGGAGTCCCAATATACATCCCTCATACTCAGCTGTGTTATTCGAGTTATTGAACTGCAATTTAGTGGCCACGGGGTATTGCTCTCCAGTGATAGATACCAGGACTGCTCCGGCTCCTGCCCCTTCGGCATTCATGGCACCATCAAAATACAACTTCCAGAACTGCCCTTCGTCATCACATCTCGTGTGTGAGACCCAGAATACATCCTCGCCCGGCAAAGGAGTTTCTAAAGGCTCCATCCCTCCTGCTGGCATTTCTGACAACTGATCTGCAATTCCCTGCCCTTTCATGGCTTTCTGAGTCACGTATACGATGTCGAACTGCTGTAAGATTAACTGCCACCTTGACAATCGACAGTTCAGCATGGGCCTTTCAAAGATATACTTCAGGGAATCCATTCTCGATATCAGGTACGTAGTATGCCCATGAAGATAGTGTTGTAATCTCATTGCAGCCCACGCCAAAGCACAACAGGTCCTTTCGATGGGGGTGTAATTCTGTTCACATCGGCTAAATCTCTTGCTGAGGTAATAGATGGCCTGCTCTTTGCCTGATTCGTTCTTCTGTCCCAGCATACATCCCATCGTAATGGCATTGACCGATATATACATAAACAGAGGGATCCCATCCTTTGGGGGTACCAGCACTGGTGCCTCTGTCAGCAGCTTTTTAATGGTCTGAAAGGCTTTCTGGCATTGCTCATTCCACTCTTGGGAGGCATCTTTCCTTAATAGTTTGAAAATCGGCTCGCATGTAGTCGTCAAGTGGGATATGAAGCGGCTGATGAAGTTTATTCTTCCAAGGAATCCTCTTATCTCCTTTTCTGTGTGAGGTGCCGGCATATCCACAATGGCCTTAATCTTCGCCGGATCCAACTCAATGCCCCGATCACTAACCAGGAATCCCAAGAGCTTGCCCGATTGCACTCCGAAAGCACACTTTGCCGGATTGAGCTTTAAATTATATTTTCTGAGCCGATCGAATAGCTTTTTGAGATGGGTTACATGATTAGATTCTACCCTCGATTTCACGATAATGTCATCCACGTAGACCTCTATCTCCTTGTGCATCATGTCATGGAACAGGGCCATCATGGCTCTCTGATAAGTAGCCCCCGCATTTGTGAGACCGAAAGCCAATCGTCTATAGCAGAAGGTGCCCCAAGGGGTGATGAAAGTGGTCTTTTTCCGATCTTCCTCCGCCACCATTATCTGATGATACCCCGCGAAGCAATCAACAAAAGAGTACATCTCGTATTGGGCTGTGTTATCCACCAAGATGTGTATAAAAGGCACTGGGAAGTTGTCCTTGAGACTAGCCTTGTTCAGATCTCTATAGTTGACACATACCCTCACCTTCCCTCCAGGCTTAGCCACTGGGTCTACATTGGACAACCATTCTGGGTAAGTGGACACCATAATGATTCCAGCCCTGAACTGTTTGATGATCTCTTCCTTCACCTTCAAGCTCCACTCCGGTTTCAACTTTCTTAGTTTTTGCTTGACAGGCCTGAAACCCTCCTTGATGGGCAACCGGTGTACCACAATGTCGGTGGACAATCCGATCATGTCCTCATGAGACCAGGCAAAAACATCCTCATACTGGCTTAGCAACTCAGTTATTTCTGTTTTCTGGCTAGGGGTAAGGTCTGTCCCTATCTTAAGCTCTTTGGGTTTGTCACGGGTTCCGATATTTATGGTGATGGTTTGGTCTAAGTTGGGTTTGGGTTTGTCTTCGACCCATCCTTTGATCTCTTCAGGCACGTCGTCATTATCTGTCTCATCTTGCTCAATGCCCATTAAATCGAAATCCAGCTCAATATCAAAATTATAGTCATCGTTCAAATTTGAAAAATTGTTTGTTAGGCAAGGAATACTCAAATTGGTACACCTGACATGAAACAAAAATATTTGTCATATATATAAGTCATTTTTTCACAGCGATCGTCCCTAAAATAACATGACAAACTAACATAATTAATGCAAAATATAAAATAAGGAACCAAAACTGATAGATATTCATCCCCCACCCTCCGGGGTCTACCACCCCGACGCCGTATTTTACCCTCGTTTGGATATTACTGGCTCCATCGTCCAGTTGTCGGTGGTCAGATCGGCCGAAATGCGACAGATGACAGGTGGCTGCGCAGCAGAAACTTCCTTGATGACTACCGCCACATCGTATTGGTCCTTCCTCATAGCCTCCTGATGAGTGTGTTTTATACACACAATTTGGATACTTTTGGCCTTGATAATTTGTAAGTCTTTGGGTATTTTAGGTGATTTTATTGTATTTTTATCTTATTTTTAGATATTGTTGTTTTAGATTTCTTTTACGTGTTTCTATTGATTTTGTGTATTTTTATTGTGTTTTGTAGGAATTGAAATAAAAATCGTCAGATCTTTGTTTTGTAATGACATAAGGCTCGTGTTTGTTTATCCGTGGTTGGTATGTTTTATTTTGGAAATTAGTGTTTGGCGACGCTCGGTATAGAAGTAGATGACATTTGCGCTTTGGGTGTGCACGGCGTCGACCAAGTCACAAGAGTGCTGACATTGGCACCAGCTACAGCAGACCAGCGGGGCCTCGCCACAAACCAGCGAGGCCTTGCCAAGGCATACAGTGAGTTGCACCAGACCAGCGGGGCCTCGCCACAAACCAGCGAGGCCTTGCCAGAGCATACAGGGAGTTGTAATAGGCCAGCGGGGCCTCGCCACAAACCAGCGGGGCCTCGCCAATCTGCTGAGTGCGATTCCAGCTGGCTTGTTAGTGCGATTTGAGCGGATTTTTGACCAAATATCTGATGCTTGGCTAGGGTTTTGGTAGAGGCACTATATAAGATCTCATTGGGGCTTCATATATGCTAACTAGGGATTGGGAGGCTACACTAAAACACCAATTTGAGAGCAAAAGTGCTGCAATACAAGGAAAAAAACTCAGCACAAGCCAAAGAACCAAGAAGGAAGGGATTGTCAAGGCATATCTAGACCTTGGGAGGCTGCACATACATCATCAAGAAGAGCTTGGGGGCTGCAATTCAAGGAAATTTCCATCAACAAGCTATGGAGCAAAAAGAGAAAAGAATGCCAAAGGAAGAGGAAAAGCTAGAGATTGTCATCAACCAAGCAAACAACATATGAATATCTTCTAAATGGGTTTTATCATCTCTTTCTTTTCCTTTGAATTTGTAATTCTAATTTATGATGAACACCATGTGTTTGATGTTTTGCTTAGCTACCATGAACTAGGACTTTAATTTCTAAGATTTCAATGGAACCCAACACATAGTTTGAATTGATTTCTCTCTCTTTGTTATTAATTACTCATTTGTGAATTGTATGTCATAATTTATGCTTCATATATTAATTGCCTAGCTAGTAATTACCGTGGGAACCTATATGAACTTGACGAACGGATTATAGTGTTTAGACCTTGTTATGATATCATGCGAAAGTTAAAGATTGTTGTGGGTTATTAATTGAGATTTAGTGACATGTGTCTTGTTGATTATCCTCAATGATAGGTAACTTGATAGTATTTAGGATAGATATATACCTAGATACCGTGTGCAACCAATGGAGAATCTATTCCTAATGACTTCCTATGTGAAAGTTGGTAATTGAAAGGACGTTTAATGAGATTTAGTGACACGTGTCTTGTTATTGTTCTTGAAATTAGTCTCTTGATAGTGTGTATGATAGACATATACCTACATGCCGCATTAGGAAGATTCGAATTTGACCATCGACAGAGGCTTATAAGTAGCTTTGATTTCTCGGTTGACATTTCTATGTTGTTAATTAGTTCAAATGAGAGAGTTAGGATATTCAAATGAAGTGTTGGGGGAAATTGCAATCTTAGACTTGTTAATATTAGAGTTTAATTATTTTAATGCTTTTCATATCTCTTAATTATTATCAAACAACAAAAACATCAAATCATCAATTGTCTAAATAAAATCGAGACGATATATAGTTGATACTTGGGATACACTAGAACAATTCCCTGTGGGTTCGACAACTCTCTTATCACTTTATTACTTGTTGACCGCGTATACTTGCGCGTATTTATCGGTTGCGAAATCGATCAACACCTCCTCAGGGATAACCAGCCCCGCCCAATCGATGATAGGCACACTCTGTTGGGCTCCTGATGGCGTGGCAACATCCCTCCCCTCTCCAATGCTTACTGACTGTCCACAGATATAACACTTGGTTTCAACTTGTTGCATGACCTCCCACAAAAAACCCTTCTTTTTGACAGACTCATCATTCGTGGGGGTCAATTTTTTACCTCCTGTCTCAGACACGGGCTCGCCAGTACCTTGCTCAATGTTGACGTTCGGCATTAGAATTCCGGCCGATCGAAATGGGGTCTCCCCTTGAGAGTGTTTTTGTTCTATGCCTCCATAATTCCCTAACCCTGCCTTGCCTATCTGGTTGGGCAGTTGAATAGGCTCAGCAATTCCTTGACTGTTCTTTCCCAACCCTTGCCCAGGTCGGAACTTTATCTTCATCATTTCTCTAGAAACAAAGGTAAGTTCAGGAGAGACCTTAGGTTTTACGGCTGGAGTCCCTAGACATCTGTAGTGGGGAGTATTAATTTCCAGCGCCTGAAAACTGGCAGGTACCGCCGATTCGTCCAAATTAATCACTGGCAGGCCGTCCCGGGAAGGAAGAGGGCCATTATGCTCTGCAGAGATCGTCACCAGATTCCCATCGATGATAAACTTAATTTGCTGGTGTAGCGTAGAGGGAACTGCCCCGACCATGTGTATCCACGACCTTCCCAATAACATGTTATAACTTGCCGCGATATCCAGGACTTGGAATTAAATATCGAAAGTACAAGGCCCTATTTCCACAAGCAATTCTATCTCCCCCATCGTATCCTTCCGGGACCCGTCAAAGGCTCGTACCACCACATAACTGGCCCGCAAGCTCTTAGGATTGACGTTCATTTTTTCCAACGTACTGAATGGACAGATATTCAATGCTAATCCCCCATCAATTAGCACCCCATTCATGACATATCCTGATGAGATTACCGCAATGTGCAACGGTTTCCGATGCCCCCTTCCTTCTTTGGGGATATCATCATCTGTGAACGATATTACGTTATTTTCTAACAGATGGTCCACTAGATGGCCGAAACCCTCTTTGCTGATCACCTTGGGAATGTGTGCCTCTTCCAGGACTTTGGCCAGAACTCTGCGGTGATCGTCAGATGACAATACCAAATCCAGGATCGATGTCAGAGTCGATTCCTCGTTCAATACTTTGATCCCCCTCACTTCTGGATGATTCATCTTCCTTAAGAATTCCACAGCTTTCTCCTCGGATATCTTTTCGTTCCTCTTCTCTTTGCTCTCAAGGACTCGTCCTGGAAGATATAAAGGATTCCCCTTTGATGTTACCGAAGCACAACTGGCTGCCTCCTCTGATACTCCCCCGTAATTCCACGGTACTGTTTTCAGGCTACTAATGGTGAAAGGTTTCGGAGCCGTTAACCTGATAAGCGCCTCTGTGATACCTCTGCTCAGACCTGCCAACCTGATCGGTGTCCCTCGTATACTCTCCTGACCACTTGTCATGCCAATCATCTCGTCAATTCTCTTTACATAATTCAACCTTGGTGGTCCTCCGGCTTCGCTGGCTTCCACCACATTGACCCCTTCCCCATCATGCTTAGGCAGGGGATTGATTTTAACATTTGGCGACTCTGGCTGTTCCACCACGATCTCCCCGCTATCGATCAGGTTCTGAATCTTGTGCTTCAGCGTCCAGCATTCCTGAGTATCATGACCAGGGGAACCCGAATGGTACGCACACTTTTTACTTGGGTCAAATCTTCTTCCCTTCGGGTCACTTGGGGGTGCCAAATCGACTATTTTCCTCTATGCTATTAATACTGCCAAAATCTGCTTAAGAGGATCCCCAAGCGGGGTGAATACTCGATTTTTTGTTGTCTCAAATATTCTTCTTCGTCCGTCCGTCCTTTGATTATCGAAATTAGGTTGACGTGGTGGCACAAATCTCTATATTTGCACCGGAGGGCTATTCTCCACCTTCCTAGATGATCCCTGCAGGATGAGAGAAACATCTTCCTCCCTTTTCTTTTGGGTCCTGCGGGAAGTACTACCATAGTTTCCACTCTGGATTTGCTCCGCAACTGCCTCTAGAGCTGTGAAGTCCCGGATCTTGCCAGACTTTAACCCCATGTCAACCATTTCTCCATGCTTTATCATTTCGGCGAAAGGTCTTCCAATCCCCGCTATCACTTGCTCATAATAAGGCGCCTCCTGAATATCCACAAAGGTCATTACCATTTCTGCCTCGCTCATTGGGGGATTTACCTGTGCAGCCATACCCCTCCATCGCTGTGCATAGTCTCTAAAAGATTCTTTTGGTTGCTTCTTGATCTTTGTCATCTGATATCTGTCAGGGGCCATGTGACGCCCCCAAAATAGGTCCACACAACCCATTTTGAGTCACCAATAACATTCCACAAAATACAAATACAAATACGAATTTTCCCATTTACAACTAATAAGTGTCATGCAAAATACGACAACACAATATAAATACATCTTAAATTCTCAATACACTTATTGCCACACTAATAGTAAGGTATTGAGACACTTCTATTGCCTCGGACCATCACTCTATTCCCCGGCTAGTCCCCGCTACACTCTATTTTCCTGAAGAGAACAAAGGAAAAGGGTGAGCACAAATAGCCCAGTAGGAAATATCATGACTAAGATAATGAAGAATAAAATTATCTTTAGCCTTCAACCAAAATAAATCAGAGGTTTAAAGATGTTATTCAATAACAACAACTGCAGCGGAACGGACAATCCATTAGAAGAGTCAAGTAGATTATAATATCTACCATCTTCTATAAGTTAAAGGATCACCACTAATATTATATCCCTGTAACACCAATCAATAATTCATGTTCAACAACCTCTCTTTGTACTACATGCCAAAGATATTTATTTGTAACACCAATCAACAATTTCAACAGCCTCTCTTTGCACTACGTGCCAAAGATATTTATTTGTAGCACCAATCAACAGTTTCAACAGCCTCTATTTGCACTACGTGCCAAAGATATTTATTTGTAACACAACCGGTCCTGATCACGCCAAACGCCAGTTCATCTTTGCACTACGGGCCAAAGAGAACTTTCATCATACGCCTTTGTTTGTAACACCAAAAATCATGATAATACCAATACACAGTTTGGTCAGAATCATGTCACGCCAGTTCATCTTTGCACTACGGGCCAAAGAGAACTATCACCACAATTTAAGGATGAGGATGATGACAATGATATAGAATGAATACAGTGAGATCAAGAATAAGAATACATGTTTTATTTATCCAGTGTCGAAGGTTAACTAAATTGCCAACATGATGACCAAATTGTGGAGTCAAATTCAAGAATGATATTCAAAAATAAAATTCACGATTCAACTATATCGTATCAAACGAAATAGAAAGATTCAGGTGAAAAGATATTAGATGAAGCACAAACTATTAAGGATATTCAACAAATTTTCAAAGATTTTCACCATTTAAAATAAGGTTTTGGAAACAAACAGAAATTTCTTATCATAAATGGAGAAATATGAAAGAAAAGATATTCCTTAAAGAGTACAAAAGAAATGATACGTTATACGAGTATAGCAGAATATATGAAGCTGCAAATGGGTTTTCACCCGTCATGCGGTAATCCGCGTAGACAGATTATTTCCACAAAAGATTAATAAGTAATGAATACGAAGGGTTTTCACCCGTTATGTTGTAATCCGCGTAGACAGATTATTTCCACAAAAGATTAATAAGTAATGAATACGAAAGGTTATTCACCAGGCATGCGTCAATCCGCACGGACAGGTTATCCCCACAAATTAATACAGAATGAATAACAACCTTTCTGAGTATAATATCACTTACGAATAAGGAAGCAAATGATATTACATAAGAGTATGAAAGAAATGATATCCCCTACCTTCGTTAATAAGTGATTGGATGTTGTTTTCTATGAAGTTTACTAACTTGGACAATTCTAGTATTCTCACAAATACTCACAATAGCCTAGCACACTAAGAGAACTCAAGAAATTTAGAGAGAGAGGAAGTATATACAAGGAATGTGTGAAGATTTCTTAAGATAACCCCTCCTATTTATAGGAAAACCAAGTTTCATTAATTGCACAATAAGGGCTCGACTTATTACACTTTAGTACCTCCATCTTTGCCTCTACTTTTTAATATAATCCCTCAAGTATTATCAATCTTGCATAACATCCCCTAATAGTTCTCACATGTGAACTAATAGTTTACAGCATGTGAATTTTAAATTTTCAATTAGGTACCCCTAAGTTAGACTCCACTTTTAATCCGTCAATAATGCTAAAATATCATAACAATAATATGAGTTACAGTGCCATGATAAATAATAAAAAGTACCATGCGAATGCTATTGTAATTATTGAATCAAAATACTGTGTAATTGCTACTTTATCAATTATTGAATCAATAACTTAAAATACTGTGCAATACCGTGTGCCTGTGAAATACCGCGTACTACTGTGGAATAACGCGTTTTACTGTTCTTTTTATTACCGGGTATTTCAACAGTTACCGGTGATAATACTGTTAACAAAATACTGTCGCTTTCAGTATCCGACAATGGGGCCCACTATCGTTGACAATATTGTCATTGTGGGGCCCACTAATATTTTGTTATTTCGGCGCCGTCGTACTTTACCGAATATAATATTCTCCGACAGAACGAATATTATCCGACAGAACGAATATTCCCCGACATACAGGTTTGACTTTTTGTATAAATGAATAGTATATTCGTATGAATAGTACTTTCGTATTTATACCGTATAATTTCGTATCCAGCTCATATAAATATTAAGATGTAATTCGAATGTCGAAGAAAGTATAAAAGCGTTTTAGCGTGAATAGTACCCCGTGAATAGTGATCGCATGAATAGTGATTTAGCGTTATTACTAGACATCTCAATCGTCACATTTCACTAGTAACTTTATCATTATCGATTTAACACCTTTCTGTTTAAAATAATAATAAGAATAAAATTAAATTCTATTTATTAAAATTTTCGGGGTCTTACAGGCCATCTGTGCCTGGAAACTGTATTGTGTCAAGAAATTATGGGCCAACTCCTCCCAGTTGTGGATCCGCGCATTGTCAAGGCGGGCATACCAAGTCCTTGCTTCTCCCGTTAGGCTCTTTTGGAATAACTGCATCCTTAGTCCTTCGTCCTCTGCATAAGACCCAAGTTCCCCAATGTATATATTCAAGTGTGTATAAGGGTCTCCCTTCCCATTATATTTTTCAAATTCAGGGATTTTAAACTTCTCTGGATATTTGGTTCCTGGAAAGACACACAGGTCTGAATATGCTTAGGGAACCTATGCCTTTCAGAGACTGGATAGTTTTCTCCATCTGCTTCATTTTCCTTCGAAGATCATCAGTGTCTCCTTCCTCTGGAATAGTGATTACTGCCCGGTTAGGTGTAGGAATGGCTTTGGGGATGATCGGCTCGCCCTTAGGCTGGGGTGGATCATCCTTAGGCGGATCTTGTCTCAATAACAACTGCTCTTTCATCATCGTGGCCATTTCTAACATCTACTTTTTAAAATCATCAAATTCTTCCCGAGATATGGAACCAGGATTAGGAGGTGGAATATCAGCCATTTCAGATGTAGAATCTCGGGCCCTTTTAGATTGCAAACGCGTTTGAGGAGCAATCCTACAAAAAAGAACGGTTTGGAGTTTAATCTTTGGGAAATGAAAGACGTGGATGCATGCTAAAGCTGTAACTTTTTTGTTTTTGGATTTTTTAATCTTTTCCTGCAAAATAAAAAGTTAGCAGTCCCTTATTGCAATAATAATTGATAGACACGAATTATTATGCTTTCCCATCTATTCCCTGCAAAACATAGAGGTCAGTACTTTCTTTTGACATCAGGGATGGTATATGTAAAAATATTGAATGGGATTATGACACTTATACGCGTAAACGTAAAAGGGCATGAAAAGACTTTCCTTGCGTTGGGTTAATCTGAGGCTGACCTATCCTAAGGTTACTCTCGCGGCTTTTTGGAATGAAGGTCCCCAAATCTTCGCAATCTACTCGTTTGAGTCCTTTCAATTGGAGCGAATCTGGGTGGTGCGTTTCCTGAGCCATCTCCGGGGAGCAGCCCCTTCGAGTCCAGTAATAAGCAACCGACAGGTGTGTCTCAGGAGGAGGTACACTCTCAACATACATTCACATTCATCGTCCTCACCGTATGCAGATGATTACTTTAAAGTAAAGCAATTCCATTCAATCATTCATTCACTTGGAAAGAAACACAGATTCACACAACAACAAGTAAAACATGCCAAAATGTCGTACATACACACACATTTATAAATTTTAAAGGATAGGATAGCATCAAGATTTGAACGCGGCTTAAGCCCTCTAATGTCCCCAGCAGAGTAGCCAGCTGTCGACGCCGGGAGGGATCGCTCCTTTGGTGATTGTTACCCTTTCCAATTTTAGCCTTTTTATTAGATGATTTTTGGAAAAGGTCAGCATGAGTGTCGACGGGGTTTTGAGAGATCGTTTTTTAATGATGAGCCAATTAACCAGAGTCGCCAGTTGGTATATTTGAAATGGATGTACCAACTCATCCAAGTTTCGTTTTTTGTCGTAAATCGCTGGCTCATATGTGTGACTCCGAATTAATTGGTCTGCAAACCGAGATTCGTAGAGTTCGGGGGCTTGCTTAAGCGAGGGGAAGGTGTTAGGCACCCCCCGACTTCCGTGAAACACGATTACCGCAATCTTGATGCTTTTCCTATCCTTTAATTCTTAAAATGTGTGTGTGCGTGTGTGTAAGTGTGTTTATATGAATGTTGTGGTGAGTTTGCGTGAGGAAATCATTTGGTTTTTTATGAAGAGTCGTGTTTTATTTGGAGAGTACTTTAGAATGTCTTTCGGTTTATACGAGAAAGAAAGGTTTGATTTTAATTATCAAAAGCTGTGAGATTTTCATTAGGTGTCGTTTTGGCAAAACAAGAGTTTTTTAGACCTTCGTCAAAATAGGAATCGAGACCTATACGTTGCTTCCGTAAATGAAATAACGGGCAATTCTAAGATCTCTTTAACCCTATGCACAAAGGTTTAATAAAACGTCATTTATTTTCATGAAAACCATTTTTTTGATGTTCGAATCACGATCTTTCTTTAGCCTTCTCGTTTAAATAGGAATCGACATTCATTAGCACTTCCCATTTTAAGCCTCGTGATGCTAATACCCTAATTTGATTGATTTTATGGAAATCTTCATCATTTTAGCTTTGAAATCCGTTTTTTATGTCGCAAATCAAATCAAGCATTAAAATGCATTGGGGCTATTCATGGGCATGTAAGCCATCAAAATATCCCCGAACGCTCAACCACATATTTCACTATTACGGGGCCTTAAACCCGATTTTCGACTTGATATCGTTTTAAGGCCCGACGATTACATATTTAAAATGAAGGGTGAATCGGCCCTATTACATACACCCAAAAATGTCCATCATCGGATTTGGACCACGGGGTCGCGTTCCTAGGCTCAATCCACAATTTATACACACCCACAAAATGGATATTACAAAAATTAAACAAGCTAAAAATCACCAAATGGATATCATCGGGCCATTTAGGAAGAATTTTGTTCCGTTGGAACCCTCACTAATAATCCCTAATCCATGTATTCTCAATAATATCCAAGAAAAAACTACGTTTAATATAATCCAAATGACAAAACTTAACAAAATGATATAACAAAGCTGCTATAAAAAGGGTTCTTTTTCACCTTGCAAATGACACCACGATATGTATAAACTTTTGTATTGAATAAACTAGGAAATATATGTGCTACAATCTCCCAAAAGGGGTAAAAATCCTCACTATTTTCTCTCTTTTCTCTCCCTAACTCGCTGCTGCAGTTGCTATTTTCTTCCTCTTTTTCAATTCCTTCCACTGCTGTCTTATCCCCCTGTATGCAAATGAAGAAATGAACTGATAAAGGCTGGCCAAGGCTAGCCGCAGATTGATCTACGGCTGGCCGCAGATCAATCTGCGGCTAGCCTTGGTTTCTCCGCGCCCATCGCCCACTTCAGCCTGCCGTGCACTTCAGTTAGTTTAATCCTTCTCGGTTTTTGCACCGCACCTCGATTCTCGCATCGTGCTGTTGGTTTTTGCCGAGAAGCTTGCATTTTGCAGTCCGGGAACCGCCGGGAAACGTGCCACGTCATTCCGCTTTGATCGTTGTCGTGTCGGCTTTGATCGCACGTCGTTGCGGTGGCTCCGAGTGTTTGTACTTATGTCCATCTTTCATTCTCGTAGACTGGGTTAACTGACGATTTTGCCCTCCTGTCAGGGTTAGTATACGAAGTGCAAAATTTGGGTGTCTACAAAGTGTGTGTGTGTGTGTGTGTGTGTGCGTGTGTGCACGCACGCGCCTATATGATTCATGTCACTAGAGAAAGCTAAGGATATCGTCTCCTAAAATTAAGTCGAATCGTAAATAACTTAGGGGTCGTCTCCTAAGGTCGAGTCATGGGAGGTGCGTTATTTTGAAAGCAACTTTGAATCTCTTTGAACCTATGCGTGAAGGATTTGATTTGAATGAAAAGTTTCGTTTTAGCTTTCGTTTGATAAAACTTTTTGGGTGACATTTTTAAAAAATATGGTTTTCAAACCCTTCGTCAAATACGAATCGAGGTTCTCTATTACTTTTAATTTTTTGCCTAGAATTAATCTAACAACCTAGGTTGATTCAATTTTACAAGATCTTTGTCATTTCGTTTAAAAATCATTTTGTGTGTCAACAGATAAAACTAAGCATCAAAATGAGGTTGGAGCTACCCGTGAGCATGTAAGCCATCTAAATAGCCCCAAACACCTCGCAATAATAAGATCCACTATTACGAAGCTTTAAATCTGATTTTCATGGGATAGAACCATCGATATCGTTTTAAGGCCCAAATTTACATTTACAAATGATCGATCGAATCGCCAACATTACAACCGCCAATTATGTCCATTGTGGGAATTGCGTCAGTACCCATTAAACAAGATATTTAAAGGCCTTGTGTAACGATCGAGAATGTAGAATATCTTTGTAATTAGGGCTACTAAATATTTGTGGAATAAAATGAATATTTGAAGGAAATGATTGTGTGTTATGTATTTAAGGTTGATTATTGACCCAATGTATGTGATATGTGATTATGTATATGTGTTGTGGTTTCATAGACGAAATAAAAATTGTCTGAGAAAAATGCTAAAACACTATTCATAAAACACAAAAAATGTTCTTTTCGTTCTTCGATATTTCGAATTACGTCATAATGTTTATTCAGGAAAGGGATACGTAATTTCCAATAAAAATATTTTATCAGGAAAAGACGTAAAAACACTATTCACGTCAAAAAATGTCTTTTCGTGTTTTTGAATTTTTGAATTACGACATAACGTTTGTTCGGAAAATGGAGATGGAAAGCGTAATCGAAATTACGAAACTAGAAAGTCAATATTTTGACTAAACGTAAAAGTTAGAAAACCTAACTAGAAAGGAAATGAGTAACCGACTAAGTTCGGATGTAATCGAACCAAGTTAAGCCTAGGGTTTAAAAGGGGCTTGGCTAGGGTTTGAGATGGCTCGGCTAGGATTGAGCCTAAGGTTTGAAGAGCTTAGCTAGGGTTAAACCCTAGATACTTGGAGCCAAAGCACGAGGGGACAAAATGCAAGTGAAATGAACATGAAATGGAAGAGAAATGAAATAAGGGGACAAGGAATCCGGCCAAGGGATGTGAGAGATCAAGTGGGGTCTCTTAATTTCCCACATGTAAGAAATGAAAGCCTTAGCAAAGCAAAGCAAGCTTAAGTCTTGGAAAGTAATGATTTTGTCCACCTTAGGTTAAGTTAATTATGGTTTGTTATCTTAACTTTAGGGAATGGTTAGGTTAGGAGAATGGTGGAAGGTCTATAAATGAGCTAGGACAATTATACTTCCAATCCTTTGACATTGTGACGCCCCCAAATTCGGGTCTCCAACTACCCGAATTCGGTCATCACGTTCCAATACAAACATTCACCTCCAACAACATACATTGACTAAAATGCGGAATATAATAAACATATGTTGTTCATTAAAAAGGTGTTACTAGTCCCAAGATACAATAACCTTAATTACATAACACAAAACATACCCTAAATAGTAATCAGGGTTTAAGTTACAGTAATAGCAATTAAGCTAAACATAAACTAAAGTCAGCTACGAGAAGCCTATCACTTCATCTTTTCTTTACCCTTGCCCTTTCCTGATGTCTCGGGTTTAGCTGCAATGAAAGTCATGATATAGCAAGGGTGAACAACTAGTCTGCTCAACAAGTTTAAAATACAGCCATAACGGATATATCATGATGAATGGAATGTAGAAAAAGAATTCAACAATATGAATTTCGGAAGCAAGAACAATAATTGCTTTTAAGAAATCTGATAGTCAAGTAGACTTTGAACAATAACTTCCAAAGGAGTCAATAGCTAGTTGACCATCTGGTTACTGGCTACAGAATAAGTACTTGAGGGGATCAGCCTCGCGTACGCTATGTGTATGCATAACATTTAACTCTGCTGTTGGTACCTTATATACGATATCTAGGGTACTCCCCTATAATAAAAAAGGTGTTCATTCCGTCTAAGAATCCTTACCATTGATTGATTCGGATAGCTTTTATAAGTTCTCACATACTTGCTTGACCGAACAAGGGTACAGGCTCATTCTTACATAGTTCGTGAATTACCGAACTTTAATAAATGTACGAATACAAGACTGTACGAATTCAAATGCACCGAGTGCAAATGCCAACAACATCGATGTGGATTAATTGTAAATTAATTTAAACCACTTAAGCATTTCTGGAAATAAAATTTCATGCTACGATACAATAGTAGCCTGCTCGAATATAAATTGAGTAGGGTTTAAAGAAAACTTGCAACAATTAAAGTTTCGGAATAGAGAACTTGCCTGTCTGCTCAGCTACAATTTATTTTAGCTTTAACTATTTGGTCTTGAAGGACCTAACATTGATAAAGTTGACTTATCAGTTAATATGGCATAGTTGTATATTGGTACACCTTCTTATGCTATTTATTCAGCAGATAAACAATTCACATAGCATATAAGTCAATGGACCATCCTCAACTCTATAAGATACTTAATTAATCTGTGGACTGAAGAATTAATTACTAATAACGTTTTTCTTAAGTGATAAACACTTATTAGCAGTTACTTATAACTGTTTAATTCATAACATAACTTCATTAACTCTATTAACATTCAATTTCTATTTGACAGTAGCTAAATAGAATTTAATTAATGACCTCTAGCTATTATTTAAAATAAATAATAGTCAATCATGGTTACTTATCATTTGAATACTCAAATTATTACCCTTAATTGTCTCTAAGTATGGGTTAATAATCCTTATTTATTATTTATAAAATAAATAATAAATTTATTATGGTTTAATAGCAACTAAATAATAATTGATCACTTATTTAGTTTTACTTGCGCTTAATTACTATTCACCTTTAAGGATAATTAAGTAATTATGACCCCTTAGTCCTTATTTAACATTAATTAAATAATTAATGTATTAACTCTACTCATACTTAATTATTATTTAATAATAATTAAGTAACTATTAAGGTCCAATAATAAATAATTAATTTATTAATCTTGCTCATTATTATTTGATAATAATGCAATAATAATTAAGTAATTATCATCCTTATTCATTATTTAATGGTAAATAATAAATAGTCAATTTATTTACCTCACTTCTACTTAATTATAATAATTAAATATTTATCTCCTTTATTGATAATAAATACTTATTTTATTAAATTTATTCATACCTAATTATTATTAATTAAATAATAATTAAATATTTATTACCTTTATTTATTAATGATTATTTCATTAACATTATTCATACTTAATTACTATTTAATAATTACATATTTATAATAAATAATTATTTTATTAACTTTATTCATACTTAATTATTATTTAATATTAATTAAATAATAATTAAATATTTATTATCTTTATTCATGCTTAATTATTAATAATAATTAAATATTTATTATCTCTATTTATTATTTATTGATAAATAATAAATAATTATTTACTAACTTTATTCATACTTAATTATTATTTAATATTAATTAAATAATAATTAAATATTTATTATCTTAATTTATAAATAATTAATTTACTCATACTTAATTATTATTTAATGTTAATTAAATAGTAATTAAATATTTATTATCTTTATTTATTATTTATTGGTAAATAATAAACAATCAATTTATTTACTTTACTCATACTTAATTATTATTAATTAAATAATAATTAAATATTTATCTTCTTTATAAATAATTATTTATTAGTGTGTAATAATTAATAATTAATGGTAATAATCGTATTTCATGCCACAACCACCATTATGCAGAGATACATTTCCACCCTGTTCAAGGTTTGCTAAAAAACACTTTTACCTTAATCAATACTCACAGTCGGCTCACAACACAGGCTAAATTTAACAACAGTATGCATACAACACTGATTCAAGGTCTGTAACCAGCCAAGCCTTATCATATATAAAGAAACCAGAGTTTGATTTTATAATTTATATTGCGGCAGAACAATCAATACCAAAATGGAACACAAATCTTGGTCAGACATTACTACAAACACCTGTTGTGCATCCTAAATCATAACATTGGTCTCATCTCAGTGCAAAATCAGGCTACCAGAACCTTAATGTTCTTTAATATACAGAGTTTTAAGCCAATAATCACACCCAATACAGTCGAGCAACACAATCCAAATATAGAAAGAAAGAAAAAGAACACAAATCAAATAAACCACAGCAGCTCACTGTTATACCTTGAGCTCGACCGAATCGCCGTCCTTCGTCTCCTCCCAAATTAAGAAATCCAGTCGGCAAACATCCACCGTAGCTTTCCCCTGTTCCCTCTTTTTCTCAGTGATTTCTCTCTCAAATCTGAACTCACAAGTATCGGCAGCCCTTGCTAGGGTTTGGGACCTTCAATTTATAGCAAAATAATTACCCTTCTCGCCGGTTAATACCCTACTGACCAACCAATGACCAACGGGTAGGAGGGAGTGGCTATCTATCGGTTGTCTATGTCAAGCCCCATCCAAGCCAACTGTGAAATTGCCGGCAAGCCCTCGAGCTGCGTACCCCCCACCGGTCAAATCGCCGATCGCTTTGAACCCTTGGTCCATTCGATGGTTGCTCGGTCGCCCATCTTGAACCCTTGATTAGCCGCCGGTCGACGAGTTTCCCCTTTAGTTCAAACGGCCGACCATTGCCGATGCCGGCACTTGACAGCCCTTGCTCTCCCTCTCCCGTTCCATCTGTCTGAAGGTTTAGGTTAATAGGTCCCTATTACTCTCAAACCCACCCCCTGAACCAAATTGGTTCTTAAGTTCTGATGCATTCCAATTTGGTTTACCGGTTTTTCCCAAATGGATTCAACCCGATTGCAATTAGTCCAACCCGGCCGAAAAAAGGAATGGGCTCAGCCCAATTGATTTAATTCATAAGGACTTGCCCAGCCCACTTGGTTCGGCCCAATAGGAAATGGAAAGGAATTTGGGTCCAAGAAAGAAATGGGCCAATTCATTTATTAGAATTAATAACACTATACTTTTAATATTTAAATTCAATAACCAACTTAATTAATTAATTGCTTAAAATATTTATTTAATTTTTCCTAATTTTCTTGCCACCCAATTCTTAAGGTTAAATCACTGATTTATTCAAACTAGTAGTGACTCCCTTTAATGCAAGAAAATTATTAGATCACATAATTCAATAATTATACCTTCATAGATCTAATTAAGCCCGTAAAATTAAATAAAAATGAATTTCATATATTAACTCAATCGATAACAAGGTTTAAAATTCTTGGACATTACATCCTCTCCCCCTTATAAAAATTCCGTCCTCGGAATTTCAATCTAAGGTTACTCAAATAACTGCGGATAATTTGCCCTCATCTTCTCTTCGAGTTCCCACGTAGCTTCTTCTACCGCGTGATTCCTCCAGAGAACTTTAACAGAATGAATGATTTTATTCCTCAGCTTCTGCTCCTTCCTATCAAGTATTTGGACAGGAATCTCCTCGTACGATAAGTCCTTTTCGACTTGAATTGGCTAATAAGAAATGACATGCTTGTAGTCTGGCTTATATGGACGTAGCACTGATACATGGAACACGTTGTGAATGTGCTCAAGTTCAGGAGGTAATGCTACCTCGTATGCCACTTCGCCGATCCACCTCAAAATCTCGAACGGTCCTATGAACCTAGGGCTCAATTTTTCCTTCTTCCCAAAACGGATCTTCCCTTTCCAGGGAGATACCTTAAAAAATACCGAGCTGCCAACTTCAAAGTCTTGCTTCTGACGATGTAAGTCGACATACTTCTTCTGACGATCCTGAGCTGCTACTAAACGCTATCTTATCACCTTAATGATTTCCACGGTTTGTTGTACCAATTCTGGTCCCAACAATCTCCGTTCACCGACTTCATCCCAACATAACGGCGTTCGACACTTCCTTCCGTACAACGCTTCATACGGTGGCATGCCAATGCTAGCATGAAACTGTTGTTGTAAGCGAACTCTACCAGTTGCAAGTGATCGTCCCAGCTGCCCCCTAAGTCCATCACGATTGCTCGGAGCATATCTTCCAGGGTCTGAATCGTTCGCTCGCTCTGACCATCAGTCTGAGGATGATACGCCGTACTCATTCTCAACTGTGTCCCCATTCTTTCTTGTAGGCTTCTCCAAAAATTTGACGTGAAGCGCGGATCTCTATCAGATACAATAGATATCGGCACTCCATGTCGCGATACTATCTCCTTTACGTAAAGTTTCGCTAACTGCTCCAATTTGTACCTGATCTTGATCGGTAGAAAATGGGCAGACTTGGTCAAACGATCTACGATCACCCAGATGGCGTCTAAACCTTTCTGTGTCATTGGAAGTCCTACCACAAAATCCATTGTGATGTGCTCCCACTTCCACTCCGGAATCTCCAAAGGTTGCAACAATCTACTCGGCCGTTGGTGCTCTGCCTTGACCCTCTAACAAGTTAAACACCGGCTGACGTATTCTGTAACTTCTCCTTTCAAATGCGGCCACCAATAATACTGACGAAGATCTTGATACATCTTGGTGCTACCCGGATGTACCGAAAATCTCGTATTATGGGCCTCATGCAATATTTTTTCCCTCAAGTCTGGTACGTATGGTATCCAGATCCTTCCCTCGAACCTCAGCAATCTTGTGCTGTCAATCTTGTACTTCAACGTTTTTCCCCCCGATAGTTGCTTCTTAATGACAATGCACTCTTCATCAAATTCTTGAGCCTCCTTTATCTTATCCAGTAGAGTCGGACCTGCTGTCACGGTAAATAATTTTTCGTCCGTCTCCATCGAATACTTAACCCCCAATTCCAGACGCTCAAAATCCTTTATCAATTCCTCCTGAGTTGTCAGCTGCATCAATTTCACCTTGCTTTTCCTACTTAAGACATCAGCCACCACATTTGCTTTGCCCGGATGGTACAGAATCTCACAGTCGTAATCCTTGATCAATTCTAACCATCGGCGCTGCCTCATGTTCAGCTCCTTCTGAGTGAAGATATATTTTAGACTCTTGTGATCTGTATATATCTCGCACTTCTCCCCGTATAGGTAGTGCCTCCAAATTTCAAGGCAAAAATTACCGCGACTAACTTCAGGTCATGAGTCGGGTAACCCTTCTCATAATCCTTCAGCTGACGTGATGCGTACGCAACAACCTTGCCGTGCTACATCAGCACACAACCAAGACCTTTGTGTGATGCATCGCTATACACTACGAAACCCCCAGTGTTGTCGGGTAAGGTCAACACCGGTGCTTGGCTATGCCTCTTCTTCAGCTCCATAAAACTCTCCTCACATTTCTCCGACCAAACGAACTTAACTGTTTTTCTGGTGAGATTGGTCAACAACGATGCTATCTTTGAAAAGTCCTATATGAATCTTTAATAGTATCCTGCTAATCCCAAGAAACTTCGGATCTCTGTTGGCGTCTTCGGCTGCTCCCAATTGATAACTGCTTCTACCTTTGCTGGGTCCACCGAAACACTATTTTTGTCGATGACGTGACCCAGAAATTGCACTCTCTGCAACTAAAACTCATACTTAGAAAACTTTGCATACAGCTGCTCCTTTCTAAGAGCTTCCAATACAATCTTTAAATGTTCAGCATGCTCCTCCTCTGACTCTGAATACACCAGAATGTCATGGATGAATACGACTACGAACTTGTCCAAGTACTGCTTGAACACTCTGTTCATCATATCCATAAATGCCGCTGGCGCATTCGTTAATCCAAATGACATTACCAGAAACTCGAAGTGCCTGTAACGAGTCCTGAATGTGGTCTTCGGGATATCTTCCTGCCTCACCTTCAGCTGATGATAACCTGTTCTTAGGTCGATTTTTGAAAAGTACTTCGCTCCCTTAAGTTGATCGAATAGATCGTCAATCCTAGGAACCGGATACCTATTCTTAATCGTAACTTTGTTCAACTCCCGATAGTCGATACAAAGCCTCATAGAACCATCCTTCTTCTTTACAAACAGAACTGGCGCTCCCCACAGGGACACGCTCGGTCTGATATAACCCTTGTCTAACAGTTCCTGCAGTTGAACCATCAATTCTTTCATTTCTACAGGTGCCATTCGATACGGCGACTTCGATATTGGTGCGGTTCCCGGTACCAAATCGATAACGAACTCGATTTCCCTGTCCGGCGGTAGTCCCGGAAGCTCATCTGGGAAGACATCGACGAAATCCCTCACGATTGGTATTTGACTCATCTTATCCCCGACCTGACGAGTATCAACCACATGGGCCAAATAACATACGCAACCTTTCTTAAGCAATTTCTTGGTTTGCATCATAGTAAGACAACAAGATTGTCTTGGTGATTTATTACCATAGAATACCACCTTCAACTTGTTAGGAGTCTTCAGGTGTACACATTTCTTCTTACAGTCAATAACTGCTCCGTGAATTGATAGTCAATCCATTCCCAGGATTACATCAAACTCTCCCAGCTGAATTGGTATCAGATCCACATTGAGCTTAACTCCTCGCAATTCAGCACAACAGTTCCTATGAATGCATTCTACGGGGATAATTTCCTTGTTTGCTACTTCTACGTTCATAGGGTGTTCTAACTTTTCACGAGGTAAATTTAACTGACTAGCAAATTCTTCGGAAACAAAAGAGCAGGTAGCACCCGAATCAAATAACACATATGCATTTATATCATTGATTGGGATGACACCTGACACCACATCCCAGGATTCCATTGCATCCTGAACGGTCATGTTGAATGTGCGTGCTGTAGGTCTGTTGGCTTGACTGGCTGGTGCCCCGTAGCTCAGCCGGTTGTTAGTCCCGCTGTTGTTGTTGCTCCTGTTGCCACTCCCGACGTCGCCCTTCCTCTTCGGACAGTCCTTAATCTGGTGGTCGGGTGATCCACAAGAGAAACATCCTCCTTTCTGCTTGTTCGGACACTGAGGAGCCATGTGCCCCGGTTGTCCACATCGGTAACAAACACTTTTCCCCTTCATGCACTCCCCCGAGTGATTCTTCCCGCAGTTGTTGCACTTCCCACTTTTCTTAGCCTCTCCTCCGGATTTATTGCTCCCGAATGATTGGCTTTCATTCCATTTGCGCTTATTGGGGTTGCTGCCTCCGCTGCTCCCTGCTTTGGCAACCTCCTGACTCTTCTTTCTATCTTGGTTGGACCGTGCCACCGCTTCATTGCCCCCTTCCGTAATGATAGCTCTCTCCAGTAGTTCCGAGAAATTCTTAATTTTCAGTATCGCTATTGACTTCTGAACCCATGGTTTCAGTCCCAACTCAAACCTTCTTGCCTTCCTGGCCTCGGTGTCCACCTCATGTGGGGCAAATCAGGCCAACTCATTGAACTTTGCCGCGTACTCGGCGACAGTCATATTCCCCTATTTCAGTTCCAGGAACTTCACTTCCATGTCCTGCTGTGTATTCTCCGGAAAGTAATTTTCAAAAAATAGCTCTTTGAATCTGTCCCACGAGATGACTCCCTCACCTACTCGTCCCTTATTGGCCTTCCACCAATAGTTAGCCTTGCCCTTCAGCATGAACGTGGAAAATCCTGTTTTCTATTCCTCGGCCACCCGTGCGACCTCGAAGACCTTCTCTATTTCTTCGATCCAAGTCTGTGCTTCGATTGGGTTGAGAGTTCCCTTGAACTAGGGTAGTCCAACTAGTTTGAAGTCCTTAAAACTGGCCAAATGATGCACTGGCTCGGGTGCTGGTTGGGTCCCTACTGGTGGCGGTCTCGCTTGTATGGCTTCTGCCAGCATTTCAGCGAACATTCTCATTAGATTGGGTTGATCCCCAACCTCGCTTTCTGACTCTTCGACCCGCTGGTTACGTGGTCTTCCTCTCGGCGGCATGATCTGGTAAAAGAAAACCGCCGACTTTTTCTTATAGTTTTAGGTTTCACATCATATATCATGGAATTCAGTAATTAAAGGTAAAAGTATCTATCAAACACATTTGATTTAAATAAACAAATGCATTTATATTCATATACCACTGTTTCGTTACAATCGGACTAAACCTGTGGCATACTTCTATAAATGCGCTACCGCATGCCCTATCAATCACCAACCATCCCCTAAGACAAAAAGTGGGGAATAATAACTTTCCACCCCTCATAACAAACAAAAGTTGGGGTTTAACTGCTACCCCAAGTATGCTACAAAATATAGGGGTTTACAACACACATATGTCCCTACTATAACAAAAGGTGGGACCTACTGTACCTATAAACATGACAAGACAAGATAAGACATCCATCCTAACACGTCACTACATGTCGTGACGAATCCGCGCCTGCTGACCTGAAGAAAATTCTCCACCCATGACTCGGCGACGAACCGAGCGACTAGACTCTCCCATCTCAGTACGAGGCCTCCTATAGGCTGCGTCCAGAGCTAACCCCAAGGTCTCTATCCTCACAGCTCCTGCCTCTAACCTGTCCTCCAGCTGATCAACTCTCCTTGCTGCTCTGACCCAGGTATCTCTAACCCGAATATTTTCAGCAACCTCATGCTTGGCCTTCAGATGGGCGATCTCCATATCCTTTTGTTCCAACTTCTCTCTCAGCTCAGCATTCCTGGCCACCATCTGATGTAGTAGTGGTCTAATCTGCTGTGCTGAGGCCTCATAACCTTGCAGTTATACCTTCAACAATCCCAACTCACTCTCCAGCTAATAGGCTAACTCCCTATACTGATCCTCCATAGACTGATGGGTCTGGTTCTGTTCCTCCAGATGGGCTACCCTATTCTCGAGCTCCTCGTTCTTACTTGACAGTCCTTCAATGATATCATCTGCAGTAGAGCCCATGCCATCTATGTATGCAGGTGGCTCATCATCCTCAGTCTCTGGGTCCTCCTCACCATCATCCGGGTCCTGACTGCCGGACCTCATTACTCTACCTATGACAGGCTCTACTAGATCCTCCAAATAGTCCTCCCCTGGGTCAGGCCCACTCAGTGGTCCTCCTGGGGCAACAGGTGCATAGCCCACTAACTGCTCGGTAACAACAGGTATATCGGTGAATACCTCTTCCTCCTCCTCCCAGACTCCACTGGTCCCTCCTATGACAGCCATCCTACAAACACAGACAGAGACATCAAATAATCAGGTGTCAGTATCATAATAAAATATGTTCATTGATAAAATGAAATGATATTTTATCATGTACAACTCGGCTTGGCAGATTCCCACAATCCACCCGCAGACAAAACCACCATCCGAATCTCCTCGATTCACATCCTAGCGTACTCAATACGAGTTTAAAACTAAGGTCATAACTTAGGTTTCACGATCCTAAAGTTTATAACCTACAACTTTGATACCAACCTGTGACGGCCCCAAATTCGGGTCTCCAACTACCTGGATTCAGTCATCACGTTCCAATACAAACATTGTAAGACCCCGATAATTTTAACAAAAAGATTTTTTTTTCTTCTCATTATTATTTTAAACAGAAAGGTGTTAAATCGATAATGATAAAGTTACTACTGAAATATGAAAAATTGAGAAGTCTAGTAATAACGCTAAATCACTATTCACGCGATCACTATTCACGTGATCACTATTCACGGGCGACTATTCACGCTAAAAACGCTTTTACACTTTCTTCGATCTTTGAATTTCGTCATAACGTTTATATGAGCTGGATTCGAAATTATACGGTATAAATACGAAAGTACTATTCATTCGAATATACTATTCATTTATACAAAAAAAAGTCAAACCTGTATGTCGGGGAATATTCCTTCTATCGGATAATATTCGTTCTGTTGGAGAATATTATATTCGGTACCATACGACGGCGCCGAAATATCAAAATATTAGTGGGCCCACAAATGACAAAATTGTCAACGATAGTGGGCCCCGTTGTCGGATACTGAAAGCGAAAGTATTTTATCAACAGTATTATCACCGGCAATTGTTGAAACACGCGGTAATAAAAATAACAGTAAAACGCGTTATTCCACAGTAGTACGCGGTATTTCATAGGCACACGGTATTGCACAGTATTTTAAATTATTGATTCAATAATTGATAAAGTAGCAATTACACAGTATTTTGATTCAATAATTACAATAACATCTGCATGGTACTTTTTATTATTTATCATGGCACTATAACTCATATTATTTGTTATGATATTTTAGCATTATTGACGGATTAAAAGTGGAGTCTAACTTAGGGGTACCTAATTGAAATTATGAAATTCACATGTTGTGAACTATTGGTTCACATGATGGAACTATTGGTTCACATGTGGGAAATATTAGGGGATGTTATGCAAGATTGATAATACTTGAGGGATTATATTAAAAATAGAGGCAAAGATGGAGGTACTAAAGTGTAATAAGTCGAGCCCTTTTTGTGCAATTAATGAAACTTGGTTTTCTTATAAATAGGAGGGATTATCTTAAGAAATCTTCACACCTTCCTTGCATATACTTCCTCTCTCTCTCTAAATTTCTTGAGTTCTCTAAGTGTGCTAGGCTATTGTGAGTATTTGTGAGAATACTAGTATTGTCCAAGTTAGTAAGCTCCATAGAAAGTAACATCCAGTCACTTGTTAACTAAGGTAGGGGATACCATTTCTTTCGTACTCTTATGTAATATCATTTGCTTCCTTGTTCGTAAGTGATATTATACTCAGAAAGGTTGTTATTCATTTCGTATTAATTCGTGGGAATAACCTGTCCGTGCGGATTGACGCATGTCTGGTGAATACCATTCTGTATTCATTCCTTATTACTCTGTGGGAATAACCTGTATGTACGGAGTGTCGTACCTGGTGAATACCCTTCTGTATTCATTCATTATTATTCTGTGGGAATAACCTGTATGTACGGAGTGTCGTACCTGGTGAATATCCCTTTACATTTGTTCTTTATTAATCTGTGGGTATAACATGTCTGTGCGGATTGACGCATGCCTGGTGAATAACCCTTCGTATTCACTACTTATTAATCTTTTGTAAAAATAATCTGTCTACGCGGATTACCGCATGACGGGTGAAAATCCATTCGCAGTTTCATATATTCTTTTATACTCGTATAACGTATCATTTCTTTTGTACTCTTTAAGGGATATCTTTTTTTCTTTCACATTTCTCCATTTATGATAAGAAATCTCTGTTTGTTTCCAAAACCTTATTTTAAATGGTGAAAATCCCTGAAAATTTGTTGAATATCCTTAATAGTTTGTTCTTCATCTAATATCTTTTCACCTGAATCTTTCTATTTCGTTTGATACGCTATAGTTGAATCGTGAATTTTATTCTTGAATATCATTCTTGAATTTGACTCCACAATTTGGTCATCATGTTGGCAATTTGGTCAACCTTCGACACTGAATAAATTAAATATTTATTCTTATTCTTGATCTCACTGTATTCATTCTATATCATTGTCATCATCCTCATCCTTAAATTGTGGTGATAGTTTTCTTTGGCCCGTAGTGCAAAGATGAACTGGCGTGACATGATTTTGACCAAACTGTGTATTGGTATTATCATGACTTTTGGTGTTACAAATAAAGGCGTATGGTGAAAGTTCTCTTTGGCCCGTAGTGCAAAGATGAATTGGCGTTTGGCATGATCATGACCGGTGATGTTATAAATAAATATCTTTGTCACATAGTGCAAAGAGAGGCTGTTGAATATAAATTGTTGATTTGGATGTTCATAAACAGGAACTTTTGATTGGTGTTACAGGGATAAAATATTGGTGGTGATCCTTTAACTTATAGAAGATGGTAGATATTATAATCTATTTGACTCTTCTAATAGATTATTCGTTCCGCTGCAGTTGTTGTTATTGAACAATTATAATATCTTTAAATCTCTGATTTATTTTGGTAGAAGGCTAAAGATAATTTTATTCTTCATTATCTTAGTCATGATATTTTCTACTGGGTTATTTGCACTCACCCTTTTCCTTTTTGTTCCATTGTTCTCCTCAGAAAAAGAGAGTGTAGCGGGAACTAGCCGGGGAATGGAGTGATGGTCCGAGACAATAGAAATATCTCAATACATTATTATTAGTGTGTCAATAAGTGTATTGAGAATTTAAGATGTTTTTGTATTGTGCTGTCGTATTTTGCACAACACTTATTAGTTGTAAATGGAAAAATTCGTATTTGTATTTGTATTTTGTGGAATGTTATTGGCGACTTAAAATGGGTTGTATGGACCTATTTTGGGGGCGTCACAGTTGGTATCAGAGCTTAGGGATATGATCTCTGGTAGAGATCTGGGATTAGAACTAGGAGGGGAGAGACGAGTAAAATCCTTCGCTAGTGTGTCCTACCTAAGTTATTTTTGTTATTTAAGTAATTTATTTGGTTATAGGGACAAGATGTTGCATGTCTATTTCTTTAACTAATCTTTATTTTGTGATCACATTTCAGAATGACATCTAAAAACCAAGAGATTCACTATGAGACCATTGTGGCTGAAAATCAGGAAGACACAAATAATATGGGTGCAAACTCAGAACATCATGATGTTAATCATGATGCTAATAACAGGATGAATGATGATTTTTTTTAAACTTCATGCAATTCATGCAGAACCAGGCGAGAAGAGCTCCTGTCTACAATACTGGCAGAAACACAGATAAGGTACGAATGGTCACTGCCAAGCAGTTCAAAGAGTTGGGACCACCTGAATTTTTTGGCAAGTCAGATCCACTCAAGGCAGAGGCGTGGCTCAAACAATTAACAAATATATTTGATGTATTGCATTGCGCTAACGAACAAAAGGTTCTTTTCGCTACCTTTATGCTACGAGGAGAAGCGGATCATTGGTGAGAATCTGTGAAACGTACCCGTCACTAGGCACTTGAGATGTCTTGGGTCGAGTTCCAAGAATTATTTAACGAGAAGTTTTTCTGGAGAGTATTCGCCATATAAAGGAGGTAGAATTCATCAAACTGGAACAGAACAACATGACGGTGTCGCAGTACGAAGCCAAGTTTTCCGAGTTGTCTCAATTTGCGTCCCATTTGGTGGACACTGAGGAACGAATGGCACGAATGTTTTTACGAGGTTTGAAACCAGAAATTCGTAAGTATTTCGTTTTTCATAAAATTTGTCTATATTCGGACGTCGTGCATAGGGCTCAATTAGTGGAGCAGGAGAAAGTAAGACTACAACTAGATGACGTCATAACCGGTGAGCTAATCATAAACTCTTGCGAGTCTATACCTTATTAGATACTGGTTCCACCCACTCTTTTATTTCATATACTTATGCTCAACGTTTAAACTTGACCCCTGAGAAATTAAATTGGACTTATTTATTGAAACACCATTGGGACAAACATTCGTTACATCTACAGTCTATAAATCTTGCTTTGTTCAAATCGGCACCCTCACATTACCTGTTGATCTTATCTCCTTGAACATGCATGAATTTGATTGGTTAACTACTCATCATGCTAAAATTGATTGCTTTCGTAAGGTCATTAGTTTTCATATTCCTAATCAACCTATTATGCGAATTCAAGCAACCAAACCATTGAAATCAATAACTGTCATTTCTATCCATAAAGTCATTCGTTTATTGAAAAACGGATGTCAAGCTTTCTTAGCCCATGTAACTGATTTAAACAAAAATACGTCAAATTTGAATGATATTTCTGTTGTTAATAAGTTTCATGACGTATTTCTCGAAGAACTTCCTGGCCTACCCCTAGACCGTCAAATCAAAATTTGTATCGACCTTGAACCCAATACAAAATCCATTTCTAAGACCCCATATGTATGGCTCCTATTGAATTTTCTAGAGTTAAAAACCCAACTATAGGAGTTGGTAGATACCAACTTCATACGTTCGAATACATCGCATTGGGGTGCTCCTATTTTATTCGTAAAGAAGAAAGATGAGAGTAAATAGAAATCTATGCAAATCATAAAAGCCTCAAATATTTCTTCACCTAGAAGGAACTCAACATGTGACAATGACGTGGCTCGAGCTATTGAAGGATTATGACCATACCATTCAATACCATCGTGGAAAAGGCAAATGTAATAGCTAACGCATTGCGTAGAAAAACGTATGCAAGTACGAGTACGATGCTGACAACGTAAAGGCCCATTTTGGATGACTTACAAAGGATGAATATAGAGTTAAAGACTCCACGAACCCACGAGAAGATGGCAACGTATATAAGCAGCACAAGATCGAGAAAAGAGTTATGATGATCTTCATTGAAGGGACGATGAATTCAAAATCGGAGACCATGTATTCTTACGTGTTACTCCATGGAAAGGAGATACAAGATTCGAAAAGAGAGGATAGCTCAACCCTCGATTTATCGGTCCATTTGAAATCCTCGATCGAGTAGGAATTGTGGCCTACAGACTCGCCTTACCGCTAAGCATGTCTCGTATTTATAATGCTACGTAAATATGTGAAAGATTCAAACCACGTTATTGAATTAGAACCAGACGAGATAGTAGAAGATTTGACGTACGAAGAGATACCTGTCAAGGTCTTGGATAAGAAGGAATAAATTCTACGATCAAAGGTTATACCTCGAGTCAAAGTTTTATGGAGAAACCATGATATAAAGGAAATGACTTGGGAGTTAGAATCTAAAATGAGAGCAAGGTATCCTCACCTCTTCGATATGCCAGGTACCTACGTAAATTTCGGGGACGAAATTTCATAAGGAGGGGAGATTGTAAGACCCCGATAATTTTAACAAAAAGAATTTATTTTTTTCTTCTCATTATTATTTTAAATAGAAAAGTGTTAAATTGATACTGATAAAGTTACTAGTGAAATATGAAAAATTGAGAAGTCTAGTAATAACGCTAAATCACTATTCACGTGATCACTATTCACGGGTGACTATTCACGCTAAAAACGCTTTTACACTTTCTTCGATCTTTGAATTTCGTCATAACGTTTATATGAGCTGGATTCAAAATTATACGGTATAAATACGAAAATACTATTCATTCGAATATACTATTCATTTATACAAAAAAAAGTCAAACCTGTATGTCGGGGAATATTCCTTCTGTCGGATAATATTCGTTCTGTCGGAGAATATTATATTCGGTACCATACGACGGCGCCGAAATATCAAAATATTAGTGGGCCCCACAAATGACAAAATTGTCAACGATAGTGGGCCCCATTGTCGGATACTGAAAGCGACAGTATTTTATCAACAGTATTATCACCGACAATTGTTGAAACACCCGGTAATAAAAAGAACAGTAAAACGCGTTATTCCACAGTAGTACGCGGTATTTCACAAGCACACGGTATTGTACAGTATTTTAAATTATTGATTCAATAATTGATAAAGTAGCAATTACACAGTATTTTGATTCAATAATTACAATAACATCTGCATGGTACTTTTTATTATTTATCATGGCACTATAACTCTTATTATTTGTTATGATATTTTAGCATTATTGACGGATTAAAAGTGGAGTCTAACTTAGGGGTACCTAATTGAAATTATGAAATTCACATGCTGTGAACTATTGGTTCACATGATGGAACTATTGGTTCACATGTGGGAACTATTAGGGGATGTTATGCAAGATTGATAATACATGAGGGATTATATTAAAAATAGAGGCAAAGATGGAGGTACTAAAGTGTAATAAGTCGAGCCCTTTTTGTGCAATTAATGAAACTTGGTTTTCTTATAAATAGGAGGGATTATCTTAAGAAATCTTCACACCTTCCTTGCATATACTTCCTCTCTCTCTCTAAATTTCTTGAGTTCTCTAAGTGTGCTAGGCTATTGTGAGTATTTGTGAGAATACTAGTATTGTCCAAGTTAGTAAGCTCCATAGAAAGTAACATCCAGTCACTTGTTAACTAAGGTAGGGGATATCATTTCTTTCGTACTCTTATGTAATATCATTTGCTTCCTTGTTCGTAAGTGATATTATACTCAGAAAGGTTGTTATTCATTCCGTATTAATTCGTGGGAATAACCTGTCCGTGCGGATTGACGCATGTCTGGTGAATACCATTCTGTATTCATTCCTTATTACTCTGTGGGAATAACCTGTATGTACGGAGTGTCGTACCTGGTGAATACCCTTCTGTATTCATTCATTATTATTCTGTGGGAATAACCTGTATGTACGGAGTGTCGTACCTGGTGAATATCCCTTTACATTTGTTCTTTATTAATCTGTGGGTATAACCTGTCCGTGCGGATTGACGCATGCCTGGTGAATAACCCTTCGTATTCACTACTTATTAATCTTTTGTGAAAATAATCTGTCTACGCGGATTACCGCATGACGGGTGAAAATCCATTCGCAGTTTCATATATTCTTTTATACTCGTATAACGTATCATTTCTTTTGTACTCTTTAAGGGATATCTTTTTTTCTTTCACATTTCTCCATTTATGATAAGAAATCTCTGTTTGTTTCCAAAACCTTATTTTAAATGGTGAAAATCCCTGAAAATTTGTTGAATATCCTTAATAGTTTGTTCTTCATCTAATATCTTTTCACCTGAATCTTTCTATTTCGTTTGATACGATATAGTTGAATCGTGAATTATATTCTTGAATATCATTCTTGAATTTGACTCCACAATTTGGTCATCATGTTGGCAATTTGGTCAACCTTCGACACTGGATAAATTAAATATTTATTCTTATTCTTGATCTCACTGTATTCATTCTATATCATTGTCATCATCCTCATCCTTAAATTGTGGTGATAGTTTTCTTTGGCCCGTAGTGCAAAGATGAATTGGCGTGACATGATTTTGACCAAACTGTGTACTGGTATTATCATGACTTTTGGTGTTACTAACAAAGGCGTATGGTGAAAGTTCTCTTTGGCCCGTAGTGCAAAGATGAACTAACGTTTGGCATGATCATGACTGGTGATGTTATAAATAAATATCTTTGTCACATAGTGCAAAGAGAGGCTGTTGAATATAAATTGTTGATTTGGATATTCATAAACAGGAACTTTTGATTGGTATTACAGGGATAAAATATTGGTGGTGATCCTTTAACTTATAGAAGATGATAGATATTATAATCTATTTGACTCTTCTAGTGGATTATTCGTTCCGCTGCAGTTGTTGTTATTGAAGAATTATAATATCTTTAAATCTCTGATTTATTTTGGTTGAAGGCTAAAGATAATTTTATTCTTCATTATCTTAGTCATGATATTTTCTACTGGGCTATTTGTGCTCACCCTTTCCCTTTTTATTCCATTGTTCTCCTCAGGAAAAGAGAGTGTAGCGGGGACTAGCCGGGGAATGGATTGATGGTCTGAGACAATAGAAATATTTCAATACATTATTATTAGTGTGACAATAAGTGTATTGAGAATTTAAGATGTTTTTGTATTGTGTTGTCGTATTTTGCACAACACTTATTAGTTGTAAATGGAAAAATTCGTATTTGTATTTGTATTTTGTGGAATGTTATTGGCGACTTAAAATGGGTTGTATGGACCTATTTTGGGGGCGTCACAAACATTCACCTCCAACAACATACATTGACTAAAATGCGGAATATAACAAACATATGTTGTTCATTAGAAAGGTGTTACTAGTCCCAAGATACAATAACCTTAATTACATAACACAAAACATACCCTAAATAGTAATCAGGGTTTAAGTTACAGTAATAGCAATTAAGCTAAACATAAACTAAAGTCAGCTACGAGAAACCTATCACTTCATCTTTTTTTTACCCTTACCCTTTCCTGATGTCTCGGGTTTAGCTGCAATGAAAGTCATGATATAGCAAGGGTGAGCAACTAGTCTGCTCAACAAGTTTAAAATACAGCCATAACGGATATATCATGATGAATGGAATGTAGAAAGAGAATTCAACAATATGAATTTCGGAAGCAAGAACAATAATTGCTTTTAAGAAATCTGATAGTCAAGTAGACTTTGAACAATAACTTCTAAAGGAGTCAATAGCTAGTTGACCATCTGGTTACTGGCTACAGAATAAGTACTTGAGGAGATCAGCCTCGCGTACGCTATGTTTATGCATAACATTTAACTCTGCTGTTGGTACCTTATATACGGTACCTGGGGTACTCCCCTATAATAAAAGGGGTGTTCATTCCGTCTAAGAATACTTACCATTGATTGGTTCGGATAGCTTTTATAAGTTCTCACATACTTGCCTGACCGAACAAGGGTACAGGCTCATTATTAAATAGTTCGTGAATTACCGAACTTTAATGAATGTACGAATACAAGACTGTACGAATTCAAATGCACCGAGTGCGAATGCCAACAACATCGATGTGGATTAATTGTAAATTAATTTAAACCACTTAAGCATTTCTGGAAATAAAATTTCATGCTACGATACAATAGTAGCCTGCTCGAATATAAATTGAGTAGGGTTTAAAGAAAACTTGCAACAATTAAAGTTTCGGAATAGAGAACTTGCCTGTCTGCTCAGCTACAATTTATTTTAGCTTTAACTATTTGGTCTTGAAGGACCTAACATTGATAAAGTTGACTTATCAGTTAATATGGCATAGTTGTATATTGGTACACCTTCTTATGCTATTTATTCAGCAGATAAACAATTCACATAGCATATAAGTCAATGGACCATCCTCAACTCTATAAGATACTTAATTAATCTGTGGACTGAAGAATTAATTACTAATAACGTTTTTCTTAAGTGATAAACACTTATTAGCAGTTACTTATAACTGTTTAATTCATAACATAACTTCATTAACTCTATTAACATTCAATTTCTATTTGACAGTAGCTAAATAGAATTTAATTAATGACCTCTAGCTATTATTTAAAATAAATAATAGTCAATCATGGTTACTTATCATTTAAATACTCAAATTATTACCCTTAATTGTCTCTGAGTATGGGTTAATAATCCTTATTTATTATTTATAAAATAAATAATAAATTTATTATGGTTTAATAGCAACTAAATAATAATTGATCACTTATTTAGTTTTACTTGCGCTTAATTACTATTCACCTTTAAGGATAATTAAGTAATTATGACCCCTTAGTCCTTATTTAACATTAATTAAATAATTAATGTATTAACTCTTCTCATACTTAATTATTATTTAATAATAATTAAGTAACTATTAAGGTCCAATAATAAATAATTAATTTATTAATCTTGCTCATTATTATTTGATAATAATGCAATAATAATTAAGAAATTATCATTCTTATTCATTATTTAATGGTAAATAATAAATAGTCAATTTATTTACCTCACTTCTACTTAATTATAATAATTAAATATTTATCTCCTTTATTGATAATAAATACTTATTTTATTAAATTTATTCATACCTAATTATTATTAATTAAATAATAATTAAATATTTATTACCTTTATTTATTAATGATTATTTCATTAACTTTATTCATACTTAATTACTATTTAATAATTACATATTTATAATAAATAATTATTTTATTAACTTTATTCATACTTAATTATTATTTAATATTAATTAAATAATAATTAAATATTTATTATCTTTATTCATACTTAATTAATAATAATAATTAAATAATAATTAAATATTTATTATCTCTATTTATTATTTATTGATAAATAATAAATAATTATTTACTAACTTTATTCATACTTAATTATTATTTAATATAAATTAAATAATAATTAAATATTTATTATCTTAATTTATAAATAAATAATTTACTCATACTTAATTATTATTTAATGTTAATTAAATAGTAATTAAATATTTATTATCTTTATTTATTATTTATTGGTAAATAATAAACAATCAATTTATTTACTTTACTCATACTTAATTATTATTAATTAAATAATAATTAAATATTTATCTTCTTTATAAACAATTATTTATTAGTGTGTAATAATTAATAATTAATGGTAATAATCATATTTCATGCCACAACCACCATTATGCAGAGATACATTTCCACCCCTGTTCAAGGTTTGCTAAAAAACACTATTACCTTATTCAATACTCACAGTCAGCTCACAACACAGGCTAAATTTAACAACAGTATGCATACAACACTGATTCAAGGTCTGTAGCCAGCCAAGCCTTATCATATATAAAGAAACCAGAGTTTGATTTTATAATTTATATTGTGGCAGAACAATCAATACTAAAATGGAACACAAATCTTGGTCAGACATTACTACAAACACCTGCTGTGCATCCTAAATCATAACATTGGTCTCATCTCAGTGCAAAATCAGGTTACCAGAACCTTAAGGTTCTTCAATATACAGAGTTTTAAGCCAATAATCACACCCAATACAGTCGAGCAACACAATCCAAATACAGGAAGAAAGAAAAAGAACACAAATCAAATAAACCACAACAACTCACTGTTATACCTTGAGCTCGACTGAATCGCCGTCCTTCGTCTCCTCCCAAATTAAGAAATCCAGCCGGCAAACATCCACCGTAGCTTTCCCCTGTTCCCTCTTTTTCTCAGTGATTTCTCTCTCAAATCTGAACTCACAAGTATCGGCATCCCTTGCTAGGGTTTGGGACCTTCAATTTATAGCAAAATAATTACCCTTCTCGCCGGTTAATACCCTACTGACCAACCAATGACCAACGGGTAGGAGGGAGTGGCTATCTATCGGTTGTCTATGTCAAGCCCCATCCAAGCCAACTGTGAAATTGTCGGCAAGCCCTCGAGTCGCGTACCCCCTACCGGTCAAATCGCCAATCGCTTTGAACCCTTGGTCCATTCGATGGTTACTCGGTCGCCCACCTTGAACCCTTGATTAGCCGCCGGTCGACGAGTTTCCCCTTTAGTTCAAACGGCCGGCCATTGCCGACGCCGACACTTGACAGCCCTTGCTCTCCCTCTCCCGTTCCATCTGTCTGAAGGTTTAGGTTAATAGGTCCTTATTACTCTCAAACCCACCCCTTGAACCAAATTGGTTCTTAAGTTCTGATGCATTCCAATTTGGTTTACCGGTTTTTCCCAAATGGATTCGACCCGATAGCAATTAGTCCAACCCGGCCGGAAAAAGGAATGGGCTCAGCCCAATTGATTTAATTCATAAGGACTTGCCCAGCCCACTTGGTTCGGCCCAACAGGAAATGGAAAGGAATTTGGGTCCAAGAAAGAAATGGGCCAATTCATTTATTAGAATTAATAACACTATACTTTTAATATTTAAATTCAATAACCAACTTAACTAATTAATTGCTTAAAATATTTATTTAATTTTTCCTAATTTTTTTGCCACCCAATTCTTAAGGTTAAATCACTGATTTATTCAAACTAGTAGTGACTCCCTTTAATGCAAGAAAATTATTAGATCACATAATTCAATAATTATACCTTCATAGATCTAATTAAGCCCGTAAAATTAAATAAAAATGAAATTCATATATTAAATCAATCGATAACAAGATTTAAAATTCTTGGATATTACAGACATTCCATTATTTTCATTAAGGAAGAGAAGAGAGAGATAAGAAAGCAAGATAAAAGAGAAGTAAGAGTTTGAGAGCATATAGAAAGAAAGAGAATCTGGGCTCGGTAAGGAGCTAGGAGGGTATGATCTTGATCATTAAGCTAAGCTAACTTAGAACAAGAAGAAAGAACAACAAAAGGTAACATTAAAACCCCTAGTTTCTTCATCTTTTCTTTTAAGTTTTATAGTTATAAGCATGCCTTGTTGGTGGTTATTGTTTATAATGGAAGATCATGAAGGATCTTGGAGTAATAAGGTGGTGTGTAGTTTAAATGTCTGAAACTACTTGTTAATAAGTATGAAAAGCAAAAACGAAAGTTAAAAATGTAGGCATTTGTGTAAGGATGAACTTTATTTGTTAGAGGACTGTAAAAAGGACTTTGGTAGATGATGAATGGGTAATATACCTATGAATTCAGTATTTTAAGCCTGATATATTATTTTTTTTTTGAGTATTTTAGGACATTTTAACTTGTTTAATTGTTATTTTGTAAGTTAGGGAAAAACAGGAGCAAAATAGGGCTTTTGGCTTCATTAAGGGCATAATTATAATTTTTGGTCAATCTACAACACCGGGGCGCTATTCCTTAGTATAAACCCAGCGTCGGGGCGCTAGGGGTCAGAGAGAATTGATCGAGGCTTTGTATAGCAGGGGATTCTAAGGCTAATTTCTATGGAGAATAGGATTCTAATTGAAACTAACTTAGAGGAGGGTTTCTATATAAAAAAGGAAGGAGGCTTTTGATAAAAAATACACACAGAGATTGAAGGAGAATTTGGAGATTGGAGATTTAAAGAGCGCACAAGGAGGTTGTAACAACCCGAGAAATCAGATAGTCATGTAATTAGGCTTTTGATGTAAAAGTAACAATCAAGAATCGTACTTAACCTTGTAACTAGGTTTTCAGAATATTATTGAATAAAATGAAGTTTTTATGAATATTATTCCATTTTATGTGTTAAAAGTTGAATTTTTGTGGAGGATCGTGTTTCTGTGATAGAATTTATGAGTTTTAGGATCGCATAAGAAAATAAAAAAAATTTGAGAAAAAGACAAAAAATCACTATTCATTCGAAAACGCAAAAGCGTTTTTTTTCGATTTTTCGAAGAATGCGTAAATGTTAGTATAATGAGGAAAGACGGAATATCCGATAAAATTTGAAAACGAAAAACACGAATTTTTAGCTTGTGGCTTGAATTGAGAAAGTCAACGAAAGTCAATTAGGAGTAATACGAATTATTATACGAGTAGAATACGAGAATGATACGAGTATAATACGAAAATTATACAGTAGGAATATGAAAGTCAAAGTCAAATATTGCGGCTAAGTATTGGTTAGATTAATCAAATTAAGTAAGAATGATTAGGTTAGGCTAACTAACCCTAATTAATCATTTACCTTTCCCACCAACTAACTATACTAGTTATCATTTAACCATGGTCAGTTAGATGTTGTTAGGTTAAGGAACTTAAGTGACCTTGTGACCTTGTGTATTTGTAACTGCTAAGGAGGCTTTTGGTTTTTGCAACTGGCTAAGCTAATTAGAATATACGTTAAAACCTATCAGTTTATTTGCTAAAGTCTAGAGAAAAGAAAAACACATAACAGAGAAGAGAGATATAGAGGGTTTGTGAAGCTATGTGAGTTTTGGAAGAAGAATTCTGAGAATTCAAATGAGGAAGAAGGTTCAATCAAAGCTTCTCTAATCATCTAGATAATCTAAAGGAGCCAAAGGTAAGCAATCTAATTCTAAAGTTCTAGTTTGTATTTTCTTTCAAAGTTCTTCATTAAAAAATAGATTTTTGGTAGATGATTTGTTGAGTTATGGTTTGTATATGTTTATGGATATGTGTAGTTTGTTTGATATCATCTATAAATGATTTTTGAGTAATCAAATTCATGAAAACATATGTTAGAAGAGGAAGTTTGAGTTTTGTTGTAATATGTATGTTTTAGTCTATTTTGAGACTAAAATTGGCTAGGAATTCATGTTATAATCTGTAAATTGATGATGGATGTTGTTATACTCTGAAATACGAAAACAACGAAAGTTAAATGGATCAATTTGGTTAAATAACGAATTCGCAGTGGTTGATTAAGCTAAACATGTTGAAATATGAAGATAAAACATGAACTTTGGTTTTAATTCTTTTAAATTGGTTGTTTAAGTAGGTTGTGATGTTAGAATCATTCTATACATGCTTGGTTTTGATTCTATGAAATTTGTAGCATCTGGATTTAGTTAAATTGTTGTTTAGGTGAAGAAATTGGGAGTTTTTGGGTTATTCTGTGTTGTGTCGCGAATTGCAGAATCAAAGTTTGCATTACAGCGCCCCGGCGCTGCTGTGTAGGCTTATCGGAGCGCCCCGACGCTAGTAAACAGGTTGGCCCAGAAATGAGCATTTAAGTGTATGATTCTAGGAATGTTTATATAACTTTAATGAATGATTGTGATGAAATGTAAAACATGTTATCAGACTTAATAACATGTCGCAATCACACAAATGATGATTTAAAAGTTATGTTTAAGTAAATTGTAAAAGACTTAAACTCGATGTTCATGAAGTTTAGTAACATCGTTTAAGTACTAAGCCTTATGTTATATGCTAGTGAGGATTTCAGATTCGTGGTATGTGGTTAGTATAGTTGTGAAGCCCCGAAAATCCACCTGCTAGCTTTTTTTAGCCAGGTCGGACTTCGTGCTCATGTGTACAATATTTACATACTACTATAGAAATCTTGACTTCTAATAATCAGAGTATAATGCAGAAAAGTGATAATATTTACAATATCATTCTTTCGTGTTACATCATTCCCAGGTTACTTGTTCTTATTACAAATAAGTCCTAAAAGACTTAAAAATAAATCTCTATTTATCTATCCGAGACTTGCAGTATTAGCAACCAGGCAGTTCCCTGGAAAGAGGGGGCTTTCCGTTATAACAGTGTGCAATTAGATAACCTAACCCCTTTCTTCATCAGAACTTTCTACACATTGCCAATAATGTTAATCTAACATAGTTTAAATGACTTTTACATCTTTAACTTTCTTTGTACCACCAGAATCGTCTGGTAATTCTTCCTTAGCTGTAATTTGTTTTAAGATAATTGCAAGAATGAGCATAAGAATGCCCAACAAGTCTAACAGATATATATATATGAGAAGAGAATCACCTTGTCAAGATATATATAAAGAATAAGCGGATACAAGATTTCAACAATTATCAATATAGTGAACTGAGTGGTTCCCCACCCATGAACTAATGAATTAGTTCCCCGTCTCATCACCACTGCTACAATTGTATCAA
This sequence comes from Aralia elata, assembly GCA_034770075.1. Lineage (NCBI taxonomy): Eukaryota > Viridiplantae > Streptophyta > Magnoliopsida > Apiales > Araliaceae > Aralia > Aralia elata. The sequence continues at coordinate 50,956,101 of CM068382.1, forward strand.
CAGTGTATATCACTTCTATGATATCTCTACACTGCGACAAATATTACCTTAGTGAGTTAGATCGGTTTCCTAACACATCTTAAACTCTTGCCCATACAAGAGAGTTGTTCAACTCAGATACTAACATGGTTTTCAATTGAAATTTAACAATCACTATCACGTTGCACATAAAAGATAACAAGCATGTTAATGCACGGGGTGCAAAAGAAACAATACTTGCATAACAATAAACCTCATAAATAAGACACGTTATTGCACGGAGTGCATTTCAACAATTAAGTAGACTTGCCTGAATATGGATAATATGGTAGCGCTAATTTTTCATTCCTCGCTCAATCTCCTCAAGTGTAAGCTCTAGAATTTTTATCCTCCAAGCTTTTCCTTTCCTTTGATTATGCTAGGCTAATTAAGCATTTTAACGATTAAATCTTTTAAATTTTATTTCGGGTATTATAACCGCTTATAAATAAGACTTCTTCTACTATACATGAAATAATTTCAGCATTATAACTGCTTATAGAATAAATATTTTTCAACTATATTTAAAATAAATTGAGCATTATAACTGCTTGCAAAATGAATATTCGTTTACTATGTTTGAAATAAATCGAGCATTATAACTACTTATAAAATGAATATTCGGCTATTATATTTGAGATAATTTCAGCATTATAACTGCTTATAAAATGAATATTCTTACTAAATACTTGAAGAAAATCGGACATAGTAACTGCTTATAAAAGTATATTTTCTAATATATAAGAGAAATAAATCAGACATTATAACTGCTTGTAAATAAGACTTTTGTACTATATACATAAAATAATTTGGGCATTATAACTGCTTATAAAAGTATATTTTTACTAAATATATAGAAAAAAAATGAAAATAATAACCACTAGAGTAATACCTCTTGTAGTTGCTAGCTTTACTTCCAATCGTGTAGCGCTTCGATGCTCAGAAAGTCATTTTTATCTCACAATCTCTCAGAATATAAATATAGAGTATTTTTACTCTTGAACTGTTCTTGAAAATAGTAAGGAATGAATGAACTTAGCTTGCTATTTATAGGAAAACATAGTTTCACTAATTGCACGTTAGGGGCTCGGCTTATTATACTTTGGTACCTAGGTTAATTACACTTTAGTACCTAGCAAATTCTTAGAATATTCTTCTAAGCTCCTCAATTAAAATATCTTCCAAGCTCGACAATGCAGCATGCAATTGAACCTATCTTCTAAGCTCCTCAATAAAAATATCTTCCAAGCTCGACAATGTTGTTTGCAATCTAAGCTCTTCAATGAAAATATCTTCTAAGCTCGACAATGCAGCTTGCAATTGAACCTATCTTCTAAGCTCCTCAATAAAAATATCTTTCAAGCTCGACAATGCAGCTTGCAATCTAAGCTCCTCAATGAAAATATCTTCCAAGCTCGACAATGCAGCTTATTATCGTAAGCACGACAAATCACTTTGTCATTCTTAAGCATGACACAACAACTTGTCAAAAATAATTTGCCAAGATACTTCTTAGTGAAATCGTGGAAAGCACGACAAATCATTTTGTCAATGTAAGCACAACTAAGCAGCTTAACCAAAAAATTTTATTTGACCTAATTCATCGTTTACACTATATAATCACAAAACACTTGCTTCGAAATATCATTTCGATCTTTATTAAGCTCAAAATTCGAATCTCATTAGGGCTTAAGGTTTTAAACTTCTCGATACCTAATTTTAGGCTACTAAATTAACCTCTAACCATATATGATCGTATTGATAAGCCTCATAAATATTCAGGGTATTACATTCACCCCTACTTCAAAGAATTTCGTCCTCGAAATTAACTTTATAGCTAACTTTAGTCATTCAATATCATATTTATAAGTTCTATAAATATTCAGGATATTACATTCTCTCCTCTTTATAAGAATTTCGTCCTCGAAATTCCAATATACGCATTTGTAACTCTCTTTTTGCGAGTTTTTTTTTCTATCTCCAAAATTTTACGCAGGTTATATCCTAAGGTACTCTTACCCTAGAGCTATAACTTAATGCTCTGATACCATAATGTGAAGCCCCGAAAATCCACCTGCTAGCTTCTTTTATCCAGGTCGGACTTCGTGCTCACGTGTGCAACCTTTACATACTACTATAGAAATCTTGATTTCTAATAATCAGAGTATAGTGCGGAAAAGTGATAATATTTACAATATCATTCTTTCGTGTTACATCATTCCCAGGTTACTTGTTCTTATTACAAATAAGTCCTAAAAGACTTAAAAATAAATCTCTATTTATCTATCCGAGACTTACAGTATTAGCAACCAGGCAGTTCCTAGGAAAGAGGGGGCTTTCCGTTAAAACGGCGCGCAATTAGATGACCGAACCCCTTTCCTTGTCAGAACTTTCTACACATTGCCAATAATGTTAATCTAACATAGTTTAAATGACTTCTACATCTTCAACTTTCTTTGTACCGCCAGAATCGTGTGGTAATTCTTCCTTAGCTGTAATTTGTTTTAAGATAATTGCAAGAATGAGCATAAGAATGCCCAACAAGTCTAACAAATATATATATATATATATATATATATGAGAAGAGAATCACCTTTTCAAGATATATATACAGAATAAGTTGATACAAGATTTCAACGATTATCAATATAGTGAACTGAATGGTTCTTCACCCACGAACTAATGAATTAGTTCTCCATCTCATCACCACTGCTACAATTGTATCAACAGTGTATATCGCTTCTACGATACCTCTACACTGCGACAAATGTTACCTCAGTGAGTTAGATCGGTTTCCTAACACATCTTAAACTCTTGCCCATACAAGAGAGTTGTTCAACTCAAATACTAACATGGTTTTCAATTGAAATTTAACAATCACTATCACGTTGCACATAAAAGATAACAAGCATGTTAATGCACATGGTGCACAAGAAACAATACTTGCATAACAATAAACCTCATAAATAAGACACTTTATTGCACGGAGTGCATTCAACAATTAAGTAGACTTGCCTGAATATGGATAATATGGTAACGCTAATTTTTCATTCCTCGCTCAATCTCCTGAAGTGTAAGCTCTAGAATTTTTATCCTCTAAGCTTTTCCTTTCCTTTGATTATGCTAGGCTAATTAAGCATTTTAACGATTAAATCTTTTAAGTTTTATTTCGGGTATTATAACCGCTTATAAATAAGACTTCTTCTACTATACATGAAATAATTTCAGCATTATAACTGCTTATAGAATGAATATTTTTCAACTATATTTAAAATAAATTGAGCATTATAACTGCTTGCAAAATAAATATTCGTTTATTATGTTTGAAATAAATCGGGCATTATAACTACTTATAAAATGAATATTCAGCTATTATATTTGAGATAATTTCAGCATTATAATTGCTTATAAAATGAATATTTTTACTAAATACTTGAAGAAAATCGGACATAGTAACTGCTTATAAAAGTATATTTTCTAATATATAAGAGAAATAAATCGGACATTATAACTGCTTGTAAATAAGACTTTTGTACTATATACATAAAATAATTTAAGCATTATAACTGCTTATAAATGTATATTTTTACTAAATATATAGAAAAAATGAAAATAATAACTACTAGAGTAATACCTCTTGTAGTTGCTAGCTTTACTTCCAATTGCGTAGCGCTTCGATGCTCAGAAAGTAATTCTTATCTCACAATCTCTCAGAATATAAATATAGAGTATTTTTGCTCTTGAACTGTTCTTGAAAATAGTAAGGAATTAATGAACTTAGCTTGCTATTTATAGGAAAACATAGTTTCACTAATTGCACGTTAGGGGCTCGACTTATTACACTGTGGTACCTAGGTTAATTACACTTTAGTACCTAGCAAATTCTTAGAATATTCTTCTAAGCTCCTCAATGAAAATATCTTCCAAGCTCGACAATGCAGCTTGTAATTGAACCTATCTTCTAAGCTCCTCAATGAAAATATCTTCCAAGCTCGACAATGCAGCTTGCAATCTAAGCTCCTTAATGAAAATATATTCTAAGCTCGACAATGCAGCTTGTAATTGAACCTATCTTCTAAGCTCCTCAATGAAAATATCTTCCAAGCTCGACAATGCAGCTTGCAATCTAAGCTACTCAATGAAAATATCTTCCAAGCTCCACAATGCAGCTTTTTACCGTAAGCACGACAAATCACTTTGTCATTCTTAAGCACGACACAGCAACCTGTCAAAAATAATTTGTCAAGATATTTCTTGGTGAAATCGTGGAAAGTACGACAAATCATTTTGTCAATGTAAGCACGACTAAGCAGCTTGACCAAATTTTTTTATTTGACCTAATTCATCGTTTACACTATATAATCACAAAACACCTGCTTCGAAATATCATTTCGATCTTTATTAATCACAAAATTCGAATCTCATTAGGGCTTAAGGTTTTAAACTTCTCGATACCTAATTTTAGGTTACTAAATTAACCTCTAACCATATATGATCGTATTTATAAGCCTCATAAATATTCAGGGTATTACAATAGTCAACTAAAGTTAAAGACTATAAACTTAGCTAGGATAACTAAGTTAAGTGAAATGGAAGTTAAACCTATAAACATAGTTGTAATGTAACTAATTAGTATTGTGATCCTTATGGTATATGTAGGATATTGGAGAACGTGAGTTGTAATTGTTTAGCTAACGCATGAGGCAAATTTCTAAACTCTACTTTTTCATTGAGCAAGTTCTCTAACGTTGACTATTATTATTCAAGCAAGGTTTTTTATAATGTTCAATGCTTATATATTGATTGAGCTTTCTAGACTTTCAAATGCGTTACTTCAATGTATTCATTTTTTTTTGCTACTTTGACACACACACACACACCCTGTAACGCCCCCGAAACTTGGGTCTTACCTTGATCCCGGGTCCGGTACGTCACGGTACTACCCATACAACATAGGCTTACTAAAAATATGTAATTACAATAATATAACAACATATCCTCATCTAATCCCAGGCACGAAGACCTTAAATAAAATACTTATGACCAAGGTTGAATAAATACCATGATCATTTACAAAATCTCCTATGTGAACGCAAGGTTCAGATTCTGACTTTATTCAATCCCTGAATATACGCAAAGTTATTCAACAACTATACATTCGTTATAAAAAAAATGTCCTTTGTACATCATTGTCATCCTTCTAGTTTACTATAACAAGTAACTAACATAATCACATCATAAATACTATAATGGATAACCTTCATTTCTAACTCAAGGTTTACATAGACAAATTTTAGTACATCATATACCGTCATCATAGCTAAATAATTACAATAGAGGAACATTTAACAACCTTCTTGTATCCATGCGCCTCTAATCCTTATCATCACGATGTTAAGATAATTGCATTGCATCGTAAAATCTGCAAAAGTTTTATTTTGCAAGAATGAGCACGACGGCTCAGCAAGAACTGACAGTTTTCACATTTCATGCTTCACGTAACACATAAGTTTGCATTTTATCCATGCATCATGATTCTCATACTATGCATCTTACTCATGCATTATAAATCTTATGCAATTCATCCATATATATGCATCATGTATCTCATAGCATACTTCATGCATCTCACATTGTATATTTACAATAATTCAAGTTCCACATAGAACAATATAGTCACATAATTGCACATTATGCACACTTTAATCATGCTCTCATATAATCCACATAATAGTGAAAGATTTAGTAATCAAGTCATGTACATCAATACATTTAAACAAGTTAACAAGTTACTGAAAGAACTTGCCTTTAAGCGTTCCTTGCCAAATTATGATGGCTCGTCCTTCAAATATCCTACACAATTTATTTAACAATAAAATACCAATTAGCCACTAAAAGTCTTCATATAATGGTTTATATTATAAACCCACTTCATATCTTATAATGTTCGTTTTGTTTAAAACGAAACACTATTTAAGTTCTTTAACACTTTACGCGGCGTTTCGACGTTTACACGTCACACACCTAATTCGCCTCCTTTGCATGTGCTTAGCATGCTCATACATTGGTTTATAACACACTGTCATGTTTCATTATTATTAGAAACAAAATATTAAACAAGGTTATACACACTTATTACGGCGTTACGACGTTTGCACGTCCATACGCCACACTTGTCTATTCGAACGCCCAAGTCACACGCGATTGCGTACGCTTAGCACACTCATTCGAATTGTCTAATACCCAATGGTTAATGTTAAGTATCACTATAAATCATAATAACCGTGTTTTAGAACTTAGAACATCATTTTACAGGGTCGGGGGCATTATGTGTGCTTACGCGCATGCCCGACACCCTCCGATTGCCCCCAATTACTCATTAGTCCTAAAAATGGCCAATTTAGGTCATGATACAGGCCTCAAATCGAAAAACTTAAAGAACGAAAGTTGTAGGGCTACTCGTTCTATTTCCGAATCATCTTGAATCACCTAATTTCGAGTTCGTATGCAAAAGTTATGGACATTTTACTACAGGAGGTCAAAGCAGTCCACTCGGGCACGTCTGCGCCTGACACGTGTACGGCGCAGCTGCGCCCCTTTTGGCCTTATGAACAGCGCAGCTGCGCCATTCATACAGGCCGCAATCTCCAGAAATCTCCAGACGCGAATTTCCGACCTCTTTCCACTCCGATCTTCATAACTCCTTCCATACATGTTCAAATTAGTTCATTTCGGACTCTATGGACTCCTAACTCATGGGGCTACAACATATCAAAAATTTAGAAGTACCCATAAACATTAACATGGCCAAATCTTAGGCCAAAGTACAAAGTTGTTACACTATTTTCGTGTTCTTGGTGTTCTTCACCAAAATCAACACCAAATCTTCGTTTTAACATCTTTTTACTCCATTCCAATTGGGTTAGCTTCGTAACCCATGGGACTACAATACCATAGCAACAAATAAAATTAACACACACAAAATCATAACTCTACAGTCCTCTAAAATGGTCCGAACGTCCAAAGGCCATGTTTTGTCCATTGTTCTTGCTCCTTTAAGCCAAGGTACAGATTTGTTCCATTTTTGTTCCACTTTGATGTTATTAATGTCTTACATAACCTTTTAACAACATTTACAAACATCTAGAACAAACAAAAACATCCAGAGTCGCTAGAAAATCAATCCACAAGCTCAAGAGCTCAAAAACTAAGAAAATCTTGAAAACTTAACAAGAAATCGAATGGAATGGATTTAATGAGATGTTACCTCTGTAAATCTCTTATAGATGATAGAGAAGCTAGCTAGGGTTTATTAGAGTTGCTTGAAGCTCTTCCTCTTCTTCTTCTTCTCTTCCACCCGCGCTCTCTTCTTCTTCTTTCTTCCTTTTTCCGGCGACTTTCTTCCTTTTCCGGCGACTTTTCCGGCGACCTTCTCCTTCTTTCTTCTTCATCTTGGCTGCAGATTTTCCATCTCTCTCTCTCTCTCTATATTTGCTGAACTTAGCCAAGGAAGGGAATATGAGGAAATGAATTATTTGGGAGAAGTGGAGGAATTTAGGGAGAAGTGGGAGAAATGGGTGTAAGGCTCAAGGTGGCCAATATTTCAAAGGCTTTGCCGGAAAGTGCTCTCCCCACTCTCTCATTCCTAGCAATTTGATTGGTGGAAAATGGTTTTGTGGTTCCCACTTGGAGCAATAAGCCAAATCAAATACCAGAAAATACCAAAATTATATCCGAAAACTCCCACTTTTGTACCGAAACTGGTAAATAACTCTACCCAAAATTAAAATGGGTATTACCATAAATATTGGGATGGGTAAAAATAATTATTATGGGATTTGTCCAAATATTCGGAACACCCATTTAATACATTTCGGATACGGAAAAAATTACGTATCAGCTCAAATAAAATTTCCGCCACTTGGAAAAATTATTCGTACGCATACACGTATTTATGAAATTTATTAAAGTCGAAAAAGACACGAAAAATATAATGGCGTGAATAGTGCATCGGGAAACGTGCCCGGTGAATAGTGATTTTGCGATCTTTTGCAAAAATCAATTATTCATTCCTACGGTTCAACAACGCATAAAAATTCATACATTGACCTCATCCAGGTTATAAAATAACCTTAAAACACGTCGCATAAAATAATATTTAATCCATTAATAATATTAATAAACCCAAATTACAAGGGTATTCACGATTCGCGATCGCTACTCTTCCCGATTAACTCCCCATAATCATATACATCAACGTACATATATCTCACCCATATTTTGAGTTAGCGTCTTTACAATAAATAACTCGTCCAATAATATTATCCTTCAACTATTTATTTAATCCAATAAATAGTACTCTAGCGATATTTCTCGAATCCGCCAAATTAGCTAATACGAAAACTTTCATACTTACTAATCATCGTCTACACATAATCTAGGTTATAATATAACCTTTAAACACTTACCACATAATATTATCAATAAAAGTCTATTTGATTCAATAATATTCATAAGCTCGAATTATCAAGCTACCCATGACTCGCGATCGTTACAATAATTAACTATTAACTCATTCATTCCGAATCTATGTATATATTTCACATTTATATATATACATATTAAGCTCACCAAAAATCACATAGATATATATAACACATATATATTCAAACTCGAATCATAATAAGAATTATTCTATATTAAATTCTTATTATAATTATTGTCGAAAATCCGGGTTGTCACACACCCTCATTGCTACCACCAAAGATTGAACCCCCAACCTCATGTTTAGCATGAGTTGGGTCGTACCACTGGGCCAAAGGCCACTCGATAATGTATTCGTTTGCGATTATTGTATTCTAATATCATTGAAATTCCACTTTACAAAGTTTATATTGTTGTTGATATCAGACTGTTACTTGGCTAGAGAACCCTTTTGATTCAACTAGTCCATAGTTGATGGGCGTTCTAAAATCTAGAATTTCTATTGAAGCTAATCCAAACCAAACTTCCTTTGATGCGTATTCTAATGTCAAAGCTGAGATGAACAACCCTAATATAGATGATTATACAATGCAATAACGTTAAAATATTTGTGCATAATACATTGTACGAAGGGTTGATCCCCTAGAGTACGAGATGGATGGTCCATATAGTCTATAAGACTGTTAAAGGTTACGGTAGAGATACTTGCTAACCTAGGACATAGTTCGTGGTCTTGTGACCCTCAGATGTACTTTTGATCTTGCTTTCTAATCTTGGTTCAAAAGCCGAGTTTTCTATTGAGCTATCAGTTCTTGATTATCGTTAACTGATTTCAGGAAAGATTATATTATTCAGTTGAAATCTATTCATTGATTATTTCTATGTTATTATTGTTATTGTTACCCTGGTGGGAAATTGTTTTGCTCACTCTTGCATAAAAACATTGCAGTTAAGGTTGAAAAGCCCGATGAGCCATCGACGAGCAAGGGTAAGGGTAAGGGTAAGGGTAAGGGTAAGATGAATAAATAGTAGATGATTAGTGCACTTTTATTTGTTAAAGCTTATGTAACGAGACTTAATTATAAATATGTTTTGTTTTCCGCTGTTGATATAATAATTAAAGGTTAGATGACCTAGGATTTCGTATTAATTATGTAACCCTTTAATGGGAGTATTGTTTATTAAGTTTATTATTGTTATTATCCTTTATTGTAGGTAGTTAGTTATGAATGTGATGGATAGTGAGCACCAAATCTGTGGGATTGAAGTACCCGAATTTTGGTGTGTCACATCGTCTCTCTACCAATATTAACATACATTAACTGTCCTTATAAGAACAAGATATTTTGATCAAATCAACATTTAGTTCTTCTCGTCCGTTCCTCAAAATCACATCTCAATTTTTCAGATCGATGGCTCGCATCTCAGATATGAATGAATAGTAAATGATGATGATGTTGCAACGATGTAAATAAGGTAATTATTATTCATATTTTGGTTCTATTTTTTATTTAGTTGAAGTACTGATATTTGGAGTTATGCATTTATTCGAACAAAATATATAGTTATTAATTGTGCCAACATAAGGGAACAATTTTGTCATTATCCCATGATGGTAGAGGGAGAGGGAATCGTTTAGTACAGTCTGCCTATAATAGTACTATTAGGTATTTATTTTTAGACAAGTTTAAGTAATATCATTTAATTTCATATATCAATCAAACCCTAGGTTACTTGCAATAGCCCATTATCTTGAAATCAAGATAAGACAAGGATAAATAAAACTGTCAAACTACAAAATAGACAAATTTTTGTAACGCACAAAAAATTTAACACCAGCAGAAGGAAGTGGCCAATAGAGAATATTTGAAATTGTTCAAAGACCTGTTCGGAAACGACTTATTTTAAATGACTTATAAATCAAAATATAAGTTGACATATAAGTTATTTTAAGTTAAAACTTATAAGTAAAAGTATTCGACATCAATTTGACTTATAAATTAAAACAAGTTATGAAAGTATTCGGCTCATAATGACTTATAAATTAAAATAATGTAAAGATTACTAAGAAGGACATTAATAAAAAGAGGGACAAACTAGACATTACATTTGGTCAAATTAACTTATTTTAAAATGACTTATAAGTAATTTTAAAATAAATCACAAATAATTACTTATTTTTTTTGACTTAAAAACCAACTTATAAGTTAAAAAATAAGTAGCTACCGAACACTCAAATAACGACAAATGACTTGTAAATTAATTTGACCAACCAACTTATAAATCACTGCCGAACACTTCCCCAAACCCCCCATAATTGTTATTTTCTAGTCTTTGTGACTTCGATTTCAACTTATCTATGGAACCCGTGAAAGCACGAAATGATCCAACCATGGATGTCAAAATTTTGGAACAAAAACAAACTCTACCTTGCAACCATAAAAATATGACAATTATTAGAAATACGACTGAAATATAGCTTCATCTGAAATCTGTAAACAAATACAGCCAAAACCTACACAAATACATCTTTCTAAAGATCAATCATAAATGAGAGCTCAGCGTCTTGAACTTAGAAGAGCATAACCAGATGCAACCCCCACTGCCAGCCACTAGGTTTGCTAATAAACAAATAGAACAATGAATAGCGAGAAAAGATTTAGTCACAGGTGTTACTGTTTGGTGCCCTATAATTGATGTTCCCTGCCACCATGAAGAACTAACGGATTTTACTCCTCTATAAAACCCTGCTGACGCATGACAAATTCCAAGTGTATTATTCATCGAACTTCCCTCTATCAGTAGTAGCTCCAAAGAACATATTTGAGTCGCATACAGTGCCATAGCTGCTGGAAAGTTAAAGATCCGCTCGAAAAATTCCTCCACTAAACTGTCCCATTGACAATCTACATAACATTCCAAATTGAAGGCCATGATTTTAAATGGAACCTTTACAAAATTTGAATACTTGCTAGTTTTTCTTCTTTTCAAATAAATTTAGGGAACTTTCATTACACAAGGTTAATCACTCGTGATGAAGGACCTTGTGGAACTAGGATATTTTTGCTCTTGAAAATAGTAGCTCCCAAAATTAATATCGCCTTGAAATGAAATTTTTTAGGGTTCAACACTACTACAATGATTGGAATCCTGCAAAATGGCTCCACGTAGAACAACATGCTACTTTAATCTATAAATGGGGCCTCCAATCTTTAAAGGATAATTTGACCAGGTCTACTAAGCAGCAGCAAAGTTGCTGATACTAGATTTAGCAAACGTAATGTGACAATAAAAAATTGACAGGTTTTACTAAATAACCTTTCAATTAAAACATCTTGGCATTCCTTCTATATGATTTCTTGAACCAAGTCCAGCTACATGCTTCATAAGGCATGAAATCTTTCATAAGAGCACCCAAATAAAACGTGTTTACTGACCAACACTCTTTTGCGCAGAACCACCAGAATCAGATAGTATCTTCATATGCCAAGCTGCTCCCTGGTACCTTTTTAGAGAAAAAAATATAAACACCAAAGCATCGCAATCCTAGCATCAATGTTTTTTACTCAGGTTTATTCGATAAGCATCTCAAGTACTATCAGGTAAAGGAAAATAATCAAAAAGATAAGACAGAAGAAACTACGTCCATACGAGGTTTCAAGATTAAAAGAAACAAAAAATCTCCATTTAACCATGCAAATAGCAGCCAAGAATCAATTTCTAAAGTCATTAGAGTAGAATACATGAAACAAAAATCTCTTTGAAATCCCAAGTCAATAAAAAAACCAGCTGAAATTGTGAGCAGGTATTTCAAGGGAAAAAACAACAGAAAAACATTCTGGGAGCTGCCAACTTAAAATATTTACCAACTGCAGTCTATCATCTTGTCAATTTATAGAGGAAGAAAATAAAGCTCAATTCAGTATGAAGTTGCTAAACAACAGAGTTTATGAAATGTTAGCAAGTGGGTTTACCTGCAACAGCAAGTGCTATAAGAATTATTCGAATAAGCTGTCAGATTAGCATATGAAGTGCAACAGATCGAAAGGCAAAGTAAGTTCTTATGACTTTGATTGTGATACAAATGTAGGTAAAAGCAACAAAAAGCTATAATTCAAGCAACTACAGGGACATTATAAAAAATCATAAAATTAAATAAAAATTATTTTTTGACAAGTCATTATAAGAATTCATAAATATTGGGTTTGAGCACTAGATTATTCTAAAAATGCATTATCCCACGTTAGATTACCAGGAGCATGCAGCTATATGAGACCAAAGAAACCATTGAATAAGTAGATAAGTCAATAACAAGAAACATCACTGATTAAGGACTTAAAATTCTGAAGAGTCATGGTGTTCTCTGTAGGAAAAACCTACATGCTCCCAAAGATTTTTTAGAAACAAGATACTGGAACCAAAATACAAAGTTTTGAAAATATTCGAAGGATCTAAGAAGTACTTGATAAAAATGAAATACAGTTTAAAGATTCTCGTCTTTAGGCAAACACTGACTTTTTGCTACGCATATAAAGACGTCATTTGCATGATGCGCGGAACTTCAGATGGTTCACCAGAGTCCAAAAGAAAAAAGACTGATGCATCTATGAAGGAATCTGCACAATGAATACGTAAAACATAAAAACTTCATTTCAATCAAAATGGCTTCATGTAGGAACCAAATTCAAAGGTGAAGCAGATAACTCATAACTTGAATTAGTTCAAATAACAAGAATAGAAGTACAACTGCTCATATCATACTAAAATGCAAGCACAAAGACTTCAAGAATGAACCATTATTATAATGTAAAAGTTTAGAAGGGAGTGGGAGCAAAATGAAGAAACCTAGGAAGCATGCATATATATTCTAAACCAAAATCTCAAGAGATATAGGATAATACATTCTTTATCCTTGGGAAAATGATAAATGGAAACGTGTATCGTATTCATAACACATAACTAACTAGCATTATTTTAAATGATTTTTTATTCCAATTATAACATAAATTTTTGTACTTCTAAAATCAATAATACACACCTAGTATAGGAAGATAAAAGACGGTGAAACCCCTTTGTTTTCTTTTTGTTTGTAGCTTGGACTTGAGATGGTAAACATAGTCTACTCATCATAAGTAAGACGTAAAAGCGTTTAAAGTTTATTATAAGCAACAACTTAAACAAAATATACATGATACATATTCATGTGGGAAAGTTATACCTAAACATTTTGGGGGTCAAAAACTATATGGCTACAGTAAGGAAGCTATACATGATACATATTCATGATGGAATGCTATATCAATTTAACAGAAGTTATCATATGCATAACCAAAGAGAAACTTTATGTTCGTTCGCGTATCAAAATTAACCAACTGTTAACAAGATTTTCTAAACAAAGGGTACATAAACTAATCACAAAATGGTTTTATGTTTTCAAGTAAAGGCTAAATTGAAGGCCCACACAAGGCCCGACCAACCTGGGCAAGTATGGCATTGCCCTTCCCTTAATGTAGTCCATGCCTTTATATACTCAAGGAAAAATTAAGGTAGTTGACTTTACCTTAAATATTTCTTTCCTCTTTCCTTCCTCTCTTCCGGTATTTTTTTTTCTTTATTTTACTTATAACGGATGGCTAGAGAGATTTTTTGTTAAGAAAAAACAGAGGGTGAGATTTTCGGGCTTCCTCTTCACTAAGGCGAGTGCCACGCGCATTCCGCCTCTGAGGCATGCACTTCAGTGAACTCGTTGTGCCTCAGGCGAAACGAGGCCCAAAACTCGCACCTCGTTGAGCATCACATCTAGGCGCCTTTAATAACACTGGCCTCAACAAGGCTAAGGCAGGTATGACAAATAGTGCCCTAACTCAACTAAGGCAGGTATGACAGAAGGTAAAGGCCCTACATAGCAAACAAATATAGTCTACGAAAAAGGTCTAACATGGGTGGATTAATTGCATGTATCTACGGAGCTAACTTTCCCTCCAAAAAGAGTTGGGATACTAACTAGGAAAATGGTAAATCAATAATCTAAATATCTAGCTCTAAGACTTAAATTGCAGAGGTAAATTGGCTTACGTTGGATTGACCCATCTGTGGGAATACACATGCAGGAAGAAAAGGGAACCAACAACTGAAAAAGAAAGAAAGGGAACCAAAAACTGAAACAGAAAGAAAAGGGAACCAGCAACTAAAACAGAAAGGAAAGAGAACCAACAACTGAAACAAAAAGAAAAGGGAACCAACGACTGAAACAGAAAGAAAAGGGATGAGACAGAAAGAAAAAGGAACCATCAACTGAACCAGAAAGAAACAACCCCAGAAAACAGTGTTGAGATAGTGGAGACCGCCAAGGAACACAACAGTGGCAAACCTTTTCAGACTTGATCACTAGTAAAGGATCTTGAAGATAGTAACAAAGACAGAATTGAGAATACAGGAGTACATGAAAATAAAGGATGATTCTCTAGAAGCAACTGAATTGTTAGAGCTTCTACAATATGTGTTCTCATCTCCAAAAATAAATCAAATAATTGTTAAGGCAATATCATACTTTAAAGTCAGTATTACTTTATGGAATCATCACCACAATACATAAAACAAATAAGAATACAATAAGAACTGCTGCTACTGCTTTGGCAAGCGTTTCGAAGCAAAACCTCCAGAGATCAACCCTACATAAAATGGCATTAAGCTCATAAAAATACTTGTTTTTTACTTATTTTAAAAGTAAACTTTAATAACAATTTCAAGGCAACAAATTCTGAAGCAGCACTGACAGCTCATCTGCATAACAGCAATAATACTCTACCGCAATCTTAAATAAATGACTTGATTAATCAACCTTTTTACCACCTATACACAAACAAAAGGCCATATACACAAATAACATTACACAATCTTTTCTTTATCTATTCATAAGTAAAGCCCATCCAAGCATTATGATGTTAACTTAATTATATACTCTCTGTCATCTAAAAATAGTTCTTCCTGTTATAAGAGGAGGTTATCATTATATAACTAATAACCAAAAGACAAACATTTCTTAGAAGAAAATGTGAATAGCAAGTATACAGCCGCTAGTCAAACTAGTGCACTTTTAAACTATAAACTTTAAACTATGTACTAATTTATTGCCTCACAATACCATCTAAGCAAGTACTCCAAGCAAATCAATAGTAAGAAAAATAAAAAAATAGAAGTAGTTAGAAATTACCAAGCATATAAAATATGTGCATCAGCTGTATTATTGCCTCACAATATCATCTAAGCAAGTACTCCAAGCAAATTAATAGTAAGAAAAATAAAAAAATAGAAGTAGTTAGAAATTACCAAGCATATAAAATATGTGCATCAGCTGTACCTTAGACTCATTCTAGTGACCGCGTCCCATGTAGGACCCACCACCTTGCTGTGGTCTACTGCTTCCCTGACCCATCTGTGGGTTCAGGTACCCACCCTGCATTCCTGGCTGATTCCCGTACCCGCCGCTACCATTGCCACCTTGATTCCCATAACCAGCATGGTTCATTACAGGTGGGATCCCCTGGTTCACTGGTGCGCCAAGCCCTCCAAGCAGATTATTAATCCCCAACCCAGCTCCCTGAGTTGCAAGCAACGCAGTCAAAGCCTGCCCCAGAGCAGGTGTCAATGCTCCTGTTGGGGGCACAGCCGGATTGAATGCCACAGTAGGTCCTGATGGCGCCATCAAGTGTCCACCCCCAGAACCACCCGAAGAATACTTGCTCTTTTTTGCAGCGTGGTGGTGATACCCCTGATGTTGATGATGCTGTTGATAATAGGGTGCTTTATTGGGTTTTGGACCATCAACTGCCCTCTGACAATGCAATGTGTGCCCTTCAAAATTCTTATGTGGCTCTTCTAATGCCCTTTTTGCACTCTCAATCGTCTTGTAAACAAAAAGTGCAAACCCTTTTGGCTTTCCAGTTTGCTTATCTAACCCCAAAGGCCCATCCTCAATTTCTCCAAACTTGGAGAAAAACTCAACCAATTTCCCCGGTTCAATATCGGCAGAAACATTGCTTACAAAGATCTTCCTCTGGGTGTACTCTGACACAGGCGGGGCAGCAGGTGGTGGTGCTGGAACTGGCCCCGCAGATGCCAGTTGGCATGAAGTCATCCTACTCCCAATCTTCTTCTGGGGTTCCTTAAGAGCATTTTGTGCCCCATTCCGATGCTTGAAGAGGATGAATCCGTATCCCTTTGATTTCCCTGATACTTTATCAGCGACGGCCTTGCAATCCTCGACCTCACCGTACTTGGAGAACTCGGAGGTTAGGGTTTCTGCGTTGGTGTCCCAGCCGAGGCCGTGCACAAAGATCTTGCGGTGGGCGGGGTCCGCATCGGCCAGCTTCTGCACGCTTTCAATGAATTCTGGATACTTTGAAACGGCCTCTTTGAGAAGGACAACTAGTTGTTCTTTCGAGAAAGGCTCTATAAGTTTCTCCACAGGTTCTTGTTCTTCTTCCACTAGCTTTTCGATTTCAGAAGATGATTGTTGATCGCCACCGTTCGAGGCAACAACTATTTGGGCTTCTTCTTGAAGGTCTTCCTTTTTTTCTTCGATTTCTTTCTTGTCCTCATCCATACTCTCTGGCTGTTCAGTTACGTCTTGCTCTTGTTCAATAGAATCAAAATCTTCTTCGTTAGTTTCTTCTTCTTCTTCGTCGGTTTCTTCTTGTTCTTCTTCTTCGATCTGTTGTACTTGTTCTTCTTTTGGTTCAATTTGTTCATCCGGTACTTGTTCTTCATGTGGTTCAATTTGTTCTTCCGGAACTTGTTCTTGTACAAGCTCTTGTGGAGGTCGTTGAGCTTCGGGGGTTGAGCTAACCTTCCGTTTCTTAGCCATGGCTGGGAAAGAAAGGGAGAATAGGGTTTCCTTCTGTTTGGTTGTTGGGAGGCTAGGGTTTTCTGGTGGGTGATTTATTTTCAATCTTTATCTGTTATCGTATAAGTCGGTATAATAAAACACAATCTATTTTTAATTTTTTTTTATTATAAACACAAAGACAATTCAGATCTCATCTTAATTTTTTTAATTTAATCTAAAAATTCACATTTCATCTCATACAAAAAAAATTTCGCCCAAATTTCTCTCTCTTCCTTTTCTTTCCCTCTCCTTTACTCTTCTTTTTCTCTTTCCTCTCTCCTCTCTCCTATTTTCTCCCCATTCTCTCTTTCTCTCTCCTTTTATTCTTACTCCTCCTCTTCTTTCTCTCTCCCCTCTCCTCTTCTTAAGTCTCTCCTCCACTCTTTTTCATTTACTTAATTAATTATTATTTTAATATTTTATTTTAAATTCTAATAATATTTTGGAGTGTGTATATATATCCATACATTTAAAATATATAATACAAAAAAACTTTAATGGTAAGAAGATAAAATTAAAAAAAGATCATAACTTACTTATAAAAAAAAGCAATTACAAAATAAATTCTTTTTTCTTTTTTCTAGATAAGGAACAAATAAAAAAGATTGTCAACTGGTATCACTTTTATTCCTATTCGTTTCTCTCTGTTTTTACAATGGATCCCGCCCAAATTATATTGGGCTAATGATAAAAATGTCCCCCAAGTTTGGACGAAAATCAATTTGATACTCAAAGTTTGGAATATTCAATCAATACCTCTAATTATTTTAAAGCAACAAATGTGTCCCTTTTGGTCAGACCAACCAATTTTTCGCTGAAAATTGCTACGTGTCAAGGAGGGAGAAGAGAAAAAAGGAGCATGAATAAAAAAATATATTATTTTTTCTTTTTTCTTCTTTATCAAATTTCTCTCTGTTCCTTCTCTTTCTCTCTTCCCCTCTTCCTTCATTTACTTAATTAATTATTATTTTAATATTTTATTTTTAATTGTAATAATTTTTTGGAATGTATATATATGTATACATTTAAAATGTATAATATATAAAAAAAACATCAATGGTAAGGAGACAAATTAAAAACAAGATCATAACTTACTTATAAAAAAACAATTATAAAATAACTACAAAATCAAAAAATTAAATAGATTCTTTTTCTTTTTTTTAGACAAGGAACAAATAAAAAAGATTGCCAACTAGTATCACTTTTAATCCTATTCTTTTCTCTCTGTTTTAACAATGAATTTGGATGTTATTAATTTTATAAAATTTTAAGTTTCGTTTTATGTATAACGTTTGATTTGTCAACATGTTTTTTATTTGTCTAATTTAATATTACTTATTTTTTATAGTGTGATTCCGCGTATACAATTGAATTACTGAGAAACTATGATTTTTTATTTTTTTTACCAGTTTTGTAGTTGAGAGTTTTAGTTTGTTAATCTTAATGTTGCTTTGTAGCCTTTAAGCTTTTGTTCTGACATATAATTTGAATCTTTTGTTGGGTCTCATTTTTTAAACTCTAAATTTGTTTGAACATTCCATAATATGAAGCATCGATCAATATTGAATTCTCAACCTTTTCCAGTAGTTTGAAGCATATTTTGATTTTTTTTTATAGTATACATTTCAAGTTGTTAAATTCAATATGCTATTGATCGAGCATATTATTATAGAACAATGTGTTGGATGCAACTGTTGGTATGGTATTTTATTTTTGCATCAAACAAAAACTTTATTATAATTATAATGTTGATAAATGGTTGGGTAGATAGTTCTGTTAATGCAACATTTTATTGCCATGTTACCTCACGTTGCTATATATTCAAAGTGGAAAACGATACGATATACGTTAAATCAACAAAATAATCAATTCTTTATGAGTTTGTAAAGTTAACTACTTATACATGATTATGATGATTTTGGATATGGAATGATGGTTGTTTTGATGGTTTGGATATGTATTGATGATTATAAGTTTTGTAGACAGTTTTTACATTTTTCTGGATATCTATTGTTGAAGGAAATTCTGCCGAATTTTTTTGAAATTAGTAGCGGCTAGCTTGATGTTTTAGTGGTTGGATATGTGTTGATAATTGAGTATGTATTATTTATTGTGGTTGTATGGTGAATTATGATAATTATTATGTCTGATTGTAAGTTATTTTAGATTGCAAAGAGTCTTTAGGTAATGTAGTATATTTCGAATTTTAATCTAATTTTTCGTTACTCCGTGCCTGAAGGCACGGACAATTACTAGTAATAAATAAATTTGGTCTAAATACGCACAGATATTCATCCTCAAGTCTGTCAATCCTAAAGCCCCAAGTCTGATACTTTGATCCATTTAAAGCTCATTCGAATTTTATACGAGAATATATCGAGATGAATTTGGACAAAAAATTAAGTTCAAAATAAAATTTTGACCGAATTTAATCAATACATCGTTCACTTCATTATAAATCCAACCGAATTATAATGTTAAAAATGTATTTTATATATATATATATATATATATATATATTAACTAATTATTACATATTTACTCTCTCAATTTATATTTATATATAGTATTCTCAACGAAAAATTAAGTGCTATATTTTTTGTAAAGTGGTCACTTATATCATTTTTACAATAAAATAGAGTAAAATACAGTGACATTCTCTCTAGATAACCATAATAACACTTATTTCCTCTCTAATTTTTTAAGTAACAGTTAGTACCCCTACAAATTTTTAGAGTTGATTAAATAGATAAAGTTACATATTTATATGTTATCAAATTTTAATTCCTGAATAATATATATAAGTCTAATTATCCTTTTTAATACAATACATTTTAATTATTATTTGTAATTAAGACTATCTCATTCAAATTGTTAGTAACTTATAAAAAAAACTAATTTAGTTAAATTAACACATATTTTTAGATAAGTGATACAAATATTAAGAATTTTAAATTAAATTATTAATAGAGTTGTTTTAATTAGAGTGATTGAGTATGTTGATAGTTTAATTTTTGGTGTTTAATAACAAAAATTATTATTCGAATTCTTAGTTTCATATTATGATTTTTATATGTTAATTTTTTTTGAATATATGTCAAAATTTAGGATGTTTATGATTTTGATTACATTTTTTAGTATACAGTTGGTGTTGTTTTTATGCAATGTTAAATAAAAGAAAATATAATAATATGTATTACTACTTTTATCTTGTAAAAAGATTTTTTGTTTAATATTTATTTTTTTGAGTAACAACATTTGTCATTTTTATTGTAAATAATTATACCTACTTATGTTTAGTTTAATATTTCAAAAAAATAATTAATATAATTTTTAATACTTTTTTATATAAATAATAAGATTTGTTCTGTAATAATAAGTTTGTTTTACGTAAATTTTAATATTTGACAAAAATAATTATAATTTTTTTGGGTTAATTTGTATTTTTTATGGGTATTAAAATTTTATTTTTTAATTACAAAAAAATATATTTGAATGTATATTACGTAAATTTTAATCTTTGAGAAATTTTATTAACAAAAAGTGTATGACTTTATTTTCCCGATAAAATGAATATTTATTATTTTTTGACATGTATGTTATTTATTACACAAGTTCATAATTTAATTAATTAGTTCAAGTTAAGTAAAAATTATAATATACAAATTTATATTTAGTGGATATATTAAATGTTATTTCCCAAAGGCACTTAAAGATTTAGAAGGGGAGTTGAATAGATCATTCTTGAAATTTTGACTTGTTAAGAAAATTACCAAATATTTGTTAATCAGATTGATTGAGCACAATGACATTTTGTATATTTACAATGAGTAATAGGGATGAAGAGACTTCCCGTAACGTTGGGTTTTTCTGTGGCTAACCTACTCTAGGGTTACTCTCGCGGGTTTTTCGGCATGACGGTTCCTAGATCTTCGCAACTTACTCGATGGGAGTGAATCCGATCTTTCGATTGGAGCGAATCTGAGTGGTGCATTTCCTAAGCCTCGCGGGGGAACGCCCCCTTGAGTCCAGTAATCAACAACCGACGGGTTCGCCTCCTAGAGGAGGAATCACACAACATACATTCATCGTGCCTTACCGCATGCATATGATGACATTTGGAGTATTTAGAAGAATTCAAAAATATAAAGCATTCATCACACATACATTCACATCACACAAATAAGAAAGGAAAACAACAAGATTGAACGTAGCTTAAGCCCTCTAATGATCCCCAGCAGAGTCGTTAACAGTTAACGCCGTGAGTTTTTTCCTAATTTTTTGTCGTTTCTACCATTTGTTTGCCTAAATCTATACTAACAGAAATACGTAAGTATACGCAATCCACAAGTAATAAAGAGTAAGTAGAGTATCGTTCCCACGAGGAAAGTATGCAATTTATAATAATAATAATCAATTCTATACTAACTCAATTAAAGTAAACAAGAGATCAATTGTGTGTTGGTGTGAAAACTTTAAGTAAATAAATTTCGAAAACAAATATTATTGGAAACTTAAGATTACAATTTCACTTATTGCATCATTTAAATCCATATACTTCCTGTTAAATTATGATAGATACTTCAGATTGTTAATCAGGAACTCATCAATATCTAAAACCACTTGTCAGTGTATCCTAAACAAATCAACTCAAATCTACAAAAGTTAGAATTAAGTTGAACACCCTAAATAACTAATTCACTATAACTCTATGTGAATTACAATTAAAAAGGATTTGAAGCTCAGGTTCCTTATCAGATTACATGTGGTGTGTAAGTATATCTCTATCCTAAACACTAATTATGAATCCCAAACGTAAGTAGAAAACATAATCACATGCTATTATGATCAGATCTAAATCTATAATCCATCTCTCAATTTCATATAGATTATCACGATTATTACTGGCCAGGTAATTAAGCAATTAAAAACAAATCATAATAGACAATCTGAAAATACATATCAATAGTTAACCAGGAAGCATATTAGATTAAAACTACACAATAAGATCCATTGCAATCTTAAAAGAAAATTAGTTCATAGCTAAATTGAAATCCATATTCCACAAATTAAATAGCATTCAAAAATTACAAACTAAGAGATAGAGAAGAGAAATAAAACTCTGATTGCAGCCTCCAATCTCTCCTTAGCTCCTACAATGATTTTTATGTGCTATCCAAATTGCTTCAAGTCTCCAACTAATTACAAATTAAGATTGAGTCTCTTAATTCATAGATATCTTAAAACTACTGAAAACTAGCTATTAATAATGCCTACTACACGTCCAAAACCAAATAGAAGAGATAAGTTTGATTACAAATCAAATTCTAATCCAAAACTTAAAAAGTCAAACTTCTGCTTCTGGTCAACTCCTGACCTAGCGCGGCCGCGCTAGGTCCTGGTACTAATCCGGCGCGCCCACACAATGCCTTAGCAAAACTCAACTCTGGCGCCCAGCGCGCGCGCGCTGTTTTCCTTCACAGTATCGGCGCGGCTGCGCCTGTCTTAAGCACTTCTGACTTTGGCTTCTTCAATACTCAATTTCCATCAACTTTAGTTCCAAATGTAAAATACCTACATAAACACAGAAAACACATGAAAAGTAACTAAAACTCACGGATTTAAATAATAATGCAATCAATTGATATCCAATTCGTAGGTATAAAACCTACTCATCACCATTTTTTAAGATTTTGATTTATTATTTCGCTTAAAGGGTGATTGTTTAGGAAAAGGCCGACATAAATGTCGATGGGATTTTGAAAGGTTAATTTTAATGATGTGCCATTAGACAGAGTCGCCAGTTAGTAAAGATTTAAATGGATGTACCAACTTATCCGGATTTTGAGATTTTCGCAATATGGCCCAATATGTGACTCCGTAAAATTGGTCTCGAAACCGAGATTCATAGAGTTCGGGGGCTTGCTTAAGCGAGGGAAAGGTGTTAGCCACCCCCAACTTCCGTGAAAACACAGTTACCGCATCTTATTGTTTTCCTATGTGTGAAGTGTGTGTGTATGTGTGTGTGTGATTTTGAAGAAAATCTACCTAGCTTTGAATCGAAATCATGGAAAGTGTGTGACACCCCCAAATTCCAGTACCAATACCTCGAATTTGGTGCTCACGATAAGCAATATCCAAACACCTTCAATCAACACATGATAACTAATTGCGGAATAAACAATCATATATTGATCATTCAAAAGATTTACAATCGTGTCCCAAGGACTATAACCTTAACTAGACATCATGAAACAACAAAAACAACTACTATCATTCGTGTTACATAATCCGAAGTCTAAGAAAATACATTAAAACAGATGACGCGCCCATCCGAAGCCTAGAACTTCATCTTCTCCTTACCCTTCTCTCTGCTCGAGTACTCGGGCTTAACTGTAATGTTTTCATGATATAACAAATGTAAGCAACGAGTTTGCTTAGTAAGTTAAACGAACAAGGGGTATATCATGAACGAAGATAAAGAATTTCAATTGATTCCATAGTAAGAATAATTGTAACGAATTCAACCAAGTGAATAACTGGAACGAGATAATCAATGATCAGTAAATGAATGAAGATTGATTATTAACTACAAACATTCAAATAGACTATGAACATACACGTGAGGCATCAGTCACCTTGACCGACCCCCCTTAGGTTGCCAACTATAGAGTGTGTATGCAAGGGGATCAGCCTTTTATACCCTATGAATATGCATACCATTTAACTCCATCTCGTGTACCGTCTTTCAGATACTTAGGTTACTCCCCCATCATGGGGTTGTTCATCTCAATCCAAGAATCTACACCCAACTATGAGTTTGGGATAACTTTTAAATTTATTAAACATGTATGTGTCTAACCGAACAATGGCTTAGACTCCTCTTGAATAGTTATTGAATATCAGAATTGAAATATGAACTCTGTTTACTAATACAATGGCAGCAAACGCACTGAGTGCGAAAAACAGTGATATTGATGTGGAATAATCTTAAAGCAATTAAACCATTAGCATATGCTTGAGAAATAGGACTCGGGATTACTTCGAGAATTTGGCAACATGTAATAGGAACTTATACAAGATATGATACCAGACTTGTTCAATATAAAGATAGTTAGGAACTTGCAATAGTTATAATCTCGAGGTCGAGAAAACTTGCAATAAGTAACGTGAGATTAGAAAACTTGCAATACGTGCGAAGTATAGGATTAAGAACTTGCATAACATATACCTGTCTGCACAAAATAAAAGTAGTGCTTAAAGTTTAGATACTTGCCTAATTTGTTACTTATACAAATTTACTCAACGATTCTGTTCTGCGAGTATCCTACAGTGATCATAATTATGCACTCTGATCAGTCATAGCTATGCATTATCAACAAATAGGATAAACTCACTTAAAGGGTGCTTATGAACTCCGTTGGACTCCTCTTATCTACCTGAGGTCTGACAAGCCACTCCTACGAATCCGTAGGACCTTGATACTATCGGTAGAGTTACTTCGGATTAGTGGAGGAACTCTACGACCACCCACTATGTTCCACGACTTACTTCCGAAGTCCCATGATTGGCTAGGGATATACCTTTGGGTTTGACCAACCCTTTGCCGACAAGATGTTGGTTTCGGCTCCCCTTCAGGAACTTCTCGTGGTTTGGGGACCGCCCGTACGTTGGGGTCCTCTTTGGTATTAGATGTATCTGGCATTTGGCTTCGGGAAGTCAAACGTTTGGGCCTCAACGTCATTCTAAGATTTTGGCTTTAGAGTTACGACTTTAAAAGTCAGGTCTGAGCCTTACTAGTGAATAGAGATTCTGCTTCGGGTTCAACACTAAGCCGAACCTTTAGCAGCTATCCGCACCTTCGGGTTCGACTACGGATTCCCCCCTAGAAACCTCTCGTAGTTCGGGATCTCTCTTGGTTCGGAAACCACTTCGGGATCGGGTGAACTAATGCTCGACTCACTTAGTGACTTCGGAGAAATAGTTAAGGTTCGGGTTCGGGGTCGGATAACCCGTCACCTCCAGTGATTTGACTTCGGGTTCTCCTTAGGGAAACCTTTCGGCTTTAGGGTCGAATGGTAGACTAAAGTCCCTCTTTGGGGATTGAGAGTTTGGGTTCGGGAAACCACCTATTGGTTCGTCTATATCATAATCGCTTTCAGACTGCACCAAGCCCTCTCAGCGAAACGGCTAGGGACTTCGGTTTCCAATATTGAACTAAAACCCATCGGAATCAAAGGCTAATGCTTTCAGGTTTGACAGTAGATCCCGCTATAGGAACTATTCTACCATTTGGGGTCGGGTAACCCCCAGTACCTAATCCAGTTGCTTAGGTCCAAGAGCTCAGGGTGAGGCGACGAACCTCATCGGGCAACTTCGGTCCTTCCGATATTGCTAAGTGATAAGGATATGGTCATCAATACGACTCGGGCTTGAGTCACTATCCCGTCCTATATCCATGTAGTGCTTGCATTGCACTCTACGACTCAGGGATTAACGTTAATCCCCCATTACAACTTATCATACTCGACTCGACACCTACTGAATCAATCAGAAGGGAATTTAACTAGACAAGGTAAAATAAATGCTTGAAATAGAAAGGAAGTCTCACCTCTTCGGAGCTTCGATATCTAATTCCCTAGCTTTCGGATTCTACTCGCCTCTCTAAATGGCAAGAATTTCTCCCAAGGTTACTCTTACCTCTCAGCTCACAGTATCTCTCTTGTATTAGTATTGCATAAACTCGGTAAACTTCCCCAAGAGAACAAGGTCTCTATTTATAGAGAAACCTTTACCCAGTCGCTGGTTATTACCCAGTGGGTAGGACCTGAAATTAGTATGCACACAAGCCAATCATATTTGATATGTTGTAGCATATACTTTGTAATCTTATTCATTTATTAATAAAAGAATTAATTTTCTTAAAAGGCATTTTACATTATCTACATAGTGTTGTTATATTAAATGTGATAAACTCATAGTTTTGAGCAATGCTTTTAGAATCATGATGGTGATCATGCTAATGAGATCTAAATTTTAGATAGCTCACAAACTAAAATCGTTCCTAGTCGTTGGATTACTAAAAAGGGGATTAGTGAATTCTGATAGATTAGTACGTACGTTGCTTGCTCTTAGAAAGAGGATGATTGATCTCATAATCATTTGTGTGGAGGCACTAAAGCAAATATGTAGGTGCTTATTAGAGAATAAGTACACTGAACGTGGCTCGCTAAGGAATACCTAATGGAGTTTTACTCGCCTGTCAATAGGAATTCCTCTAGTGATAGTAGTACAAGTGATCCTTGGACTTGCGATTATCATAGTATCTTGTGTATGATGAGTTATACTTTGACATGTCCCTTAATACCTTTAGGGTATATCAAAGGGTATGATTTGGTATAATAAGTTGTACATGGAGATAGGTGAATGATCAACAAAGAATCTACCACGCCTAGTAAAAGATGTGAATGTCCTATGTGATTCGATAAATGACAACGCAGTAGTTCTTGGCTAAGGCAGAATGAAATTAGAAAGGAGTTTCTAATTTACATTATTTAGAGTTGTGCATTTGGGAATCGAAATACATATAATTAAATAAAGTAAGACTTGACAGTAGTTCCATGTCTTATATTTAATTGGGACATTGTATGGTAGAAGGATTGAATTGTACGGTAACTATTTACTCAAAGGTTCTTTTATGATTAATGTTGAAATCTATATTATCTGGAAAGTCGTTGATCGCTAAGGGGGCTTACCCTTATTGTAGAATAAATATTATTTATTTAAATGAATTAAATAGTTTAATTTATTTATTTAAATATAATTAGAAATGTTCTAATTGATTTATTCACAACCGGTTTAATATGGAGAACCTAAAGAGTCACATCGCAAAAGGAAAATATTTATTTAAGAAGTAAATGACATAATTGTAATAATAAGTTAAGTGTATTTAATTTAGTCTATGGAGATCGAATAAATTAAATAGCTTAATATTTATTATTTAATATTTTGGAAATATTAAATATAAATTAATAAGAGGAGTCTTATTATTATTATTACTATTACTATTATTTAATTCCTAATAGGAATTGAGAATTAATTAATAGAAGTACTCTCACATGAATTCCTAATTGGATTAGGAGCATAATTAATTAAAGGAGTTTAATTATAAAAGAAACCCTAATCCTAAATAGTTTAGGGAAGGGTTATTCCTACATCTATAAATAAGAGGAGTCTTATCATAGATTAGGGTTACACACTCTTGCATTAGATTGCGGAGAGTACTTGTAATTTCTATAGAGATAGAAACTAGGGTTTTGCCAACAACCAACTTCTTGAATACCTATTCTTCCTTGGTGGATCACCTCTAGAGGGCAAACACTTGGGTGACTAACGTTGATCAAAGGAAGGAATCTAATCGGTGGAATTCGAGGAGAACACGAAGGACTAGGAGTTGAACTTGTACCTGAGGAAGCTTTGATCTACGAGGGTATAATTCTTATTCTCTTTCTCTTTCGTTTAATTGATAATTGAACACAAGGATAGATCATGGTGATGATTTGTATTAAAATTTTAAAATCTGTTTTTATCACGCTTTTGCTATATTTGTGTAATTTGATTGCATGCTTGCGCTATATACAAATCTAACAGTGGTATCAGAGCCTAATCCTTATGTTAATTATTGATTTTAATGATTCCATGTATGAATTGATATGCGATACGATCGAATTTTTGGGCAGAAATTTTTTTCCTGAATCTGCATCGCGGCGCGACCGTGCCGCTTCCAGTTCATTTTGGAGCGCGACCGCGCTTGAACCCTGAAAACGTTTCTGGGGTGCAGTGCGGCCGTGCCGCTCCTAGTTCAATTTGAGCGCGGCCGCGCCGGTCTACAGGTTTTAAAAAATTGTTTTTTTCCCTTAAATTAAAATAAATGATTTATTTAATTGATAAAAGTTTAAAATAAAGATGTTTATTTTATCTGGAATAGGATTTCAGATTGCTAAAATTAAAGGAGTTTAATTTGGATTTGGTTTTTGATTAAAATAAAAGAGTTTATTTTGTTTCAAAACTAAATATTAGCAAAACTTTTACCCATTAATTGATATCAATGCATATATGGAATGATTTTATTATTCATGAGATGAATATTATTTATTGATGCATATAGAGATATGTATGATAATAAATAGGGATTGATTATGGACTATTGACCAATGTGTGATTGGAATTATTTAGAGGATGTTTGAATGTATGTGTTTTTATAAATGGGGCCTGCGTACCTCGTCTTCTCTAATTTTTTTCTTAATGTAAATTCTATCTCCCTCCTATGTAGTTCCCCTTGACTGCTGATCAAGGTTTCTATTTATTGTAAATAGTATATGTAATAGGATTAGTTAGAATTATTTTGAAGAATTGGAGACAAAGGAGCAAGGAGCGCTTGAAGACCCATTTGTAATGGAGCCCGAGATTTAAATATAATAGTTATATTTAAATTTAATTCTTGCACCCTAGGTTTGACCTTTTGGTTCACTTGGTGGCTTTAATGAACCAAACTAGAATAAAAGTCCATAATCAATCCGGGTAGAATATAGTATTCTATATGTACATGCTTATTATATATATATATATATATATATATATATTATCCAACATGCTTAATATGTCAAATAATATGACGCGTATTTTATATATATGTGCATGCGCGCTAAACAAGATGAGACTAATAATAATAAACCCCTCAAAGAAATCATATTAAGTCCTAAGCGTTCAAAGATATTAAGCATATCGAACGTCGCCTTCTAGCATAGTAAAACAATAGAGTATTAAATATTTAATATGAGTTTGTTGTGCACACACAAGGCGAGTATTAAATATTTAAGATGTTATTTTATCACATTTGATGCTTATTAAGGAATTGAACATTACTGCTTTGTTGTGCACACACAAGGGCGGTTTTTTTCTCTTCACATATATGGAAGTGCTAGGTTGGACTTAACTTAGATTATTTTAGTTCGGATGTACACACACTTGACCATTATAATCTAAGAGACAAAATATAAGGAGTTACATAGTGATGTAATTAACAATAGTTGTCTACCTATTTATTTATATATAGTTTGTTGTGCACACATAAGGTTATATATATTTGAAATGGTATCCTTATTCTCACTAGCAAATCTTTAATTAGATTTGCCAACTATATAATGAGGGTAATATAGTTTGATGAAAAAGTGAGAGACACCAATTTAAATAAAAACCTAATTTATTTTGATGATTAATAAAATGAATGTATGCTAAAATGTTGTCTATTTCACATGCAGAATTTAAAAATGTCAAACTCACTATCACTGCATAGCATACTTGATGCTAACAAACTGACCGGACCGAATTACACGGACTGGTTAAGGACTCTGAGAATTGTTCTCACTGTTGAAAAGATTTCTTACGTTCTAAATTCGCCAGTCCCTGTAAATGTTGCAGAAACAGCCTCTGAGGAAGAGATTGCTACTTTCAGAAAGTGGCAAGATGATGCAATCTTGGCTCAATGCATCATGCCCGCATCCATGAGTAACGAGCTTCAACGTTAGCATGAAACTATGGATGCTCCTACTATATTGCTGCACCTCAAAGAGTTGTATGGTGAGCAAAGTAGGACTGCTAGATATCAGATATCTAAGGAGCTTTTCTGATCTCGTATGACCGAGGGCACTGCCATTGAGACTCATGTCCTCAAGATGATCAATTTGATTGAGCAACTTGGACAGCTTGGGTTCGTGATGGATGGGGAGTTAAGTCAAGATTTGATCTTGCAGTCACTCCCAAACACCTTCTCACAATTTGTTGTGAATTTTCACATGAATAAGTTGGACATTATCTTGCTTGAGTTACTTAACATGTTGAAAACTGCAGAAGGTCACTTCTCATCCAACAAGAACCAAGTCTTACTAGTGGATGATTCTTCCAAGAAAAGGAAGAGGCCCAAGGTATCTTCTGAAAAGAAGAAAAACGAGAAGGCTAAGGGCAAGGTGAAGAGAAAGGATAAAAAGAAACCTAATCCAGATAGCAAAGGAATTTGTTACCATTGCAATAAGCCGGGACACTGGAAGAGGAACTGCAAGGAGTATCTTGCGGACCAAAAGAAGCTTGGAAAAGCTTCGACTTCCGATCTAAGTTTGTTCATGATTGAAATTAATTTTTCTGAAAGTTAAAATTCTACTTGGGTATTGAATACCGGTTGTAGTTCTCACATATGTAATAATATGCAGGGACTAAGCAGAAGTAGAAAGCTGAACAAGGATGAAGTCGTCCTACGAGTGGAAAATAGAGCAAAAGTTGCTACATTAGCTGTAGGAACTTATTATTTAGCACTACCTACGGGCAAGTCCATTAGTTTAAATAATTATTATTATGTTCCAACACTTATTAGAAACATTATTTCAATTTCTGTATTGGATATGGATGGTTTTGATATTATAATAAAGAACAACAGTTGTTCTATTTATAATAAAAATGTTTTATATGGTGTTAGCAATTTACTGAATGGACTTTACATACTTGACTTGCATGAAAATATACTTCAAATTGAACAAACTAAGAAAAGAAAAAGAGATGATGTTAATTATACCTTTATATGGCATTGTAGACTCGGTCATATCAATGAAACAAGATTAACCAAGTTGCATAAAGATGGGCTTTTAAAGCTATCTGATTATGAATCATATCCAACTTGTGAATCTTGTCTCATGGGTAAGATGACTAAATCCCCTTTTAGTGGAAAAGGAGAAAGAGTTACAGAGTTGTTAGCGTTGGTACACACAGACGTATGTTGACCTATGACAACGAATGCACGAGGAGGGTATTCTTATTTTTTTACTTTCACTGATGATCATTCTAGATTTGGATATGTATATTTAATGAAATACAAATCTGAATTGTTTGAAAAGTTCAAAGAATTCAGAAGTGAAGTAGAGAAACAAATTGGTAAGAGTATTAAAATTCTTCGATCGAATCGATGAGGTGAATACTTGACCAATGATTTTCTAAGTTGTCTCAAAGAAAATAGTATAATCTCACAATGGACTCCACCAGGGATGCCACAGTTAAATGGTGTATCAGAAAGGAGAAATCGAACATTGTTGGACATGGTTCGTTCCATGATGAGTTATACTGACCTTCCAGTATCCTTTTGGGGTTATGTCCTAGAAACGGCTGCATACGTACTTAACAAAGTACCTACCAAATCCGTCCCAAAGACCCCATATGAATTATGGACAGGGAGAAAACCTAGTCTTAAGCATGTTAAGACTTGGTTTTGTCCAGCTTATGTCAAAAGGTTTGAGCATGATAAGCTGAAGACTAGATCTGATAAGTGTAGATTTGTGGGATATCCTAAAGAAAGTTTAGGATATTATTTCTATCATCTTAATGATCAAAAGGTGTTTGTTGCGAAATACGCTGCCTTCTTGGAAAAGGAGTTTATCCTTGAAGGGGTCAGTGGGAGTAAGATATATCTTGAAGAAGTTCAAGAACCACAAAATACTACGGATCAAAGTCAGGTACCTGACCAAGTAGAAGAACCTACTGTACCACTACCTATTCGTAAATCTGGAAGAGTACCGAAGATACCTGATAGGTATGAATTCATCATAGAGGATGATGATGAGGTACACATCATAGATGATAATGATCCATTGACTTACGAAGAGGCTATGAGTAGAAAAGACTCAGATAAATGGCTAGAAGCCATGAAATCCGAGATGGACTCCATGTATGAAAACCAAGTATGGACTTTGGTTTCACCACCTGAGGGCATTAAGCCGATTGGGTGTAAATGGGTCTTTAAGAGAAAGACAGGAGCGGATGGCAAGGTAGAGACCTATAAAGCCCGACTGGTTGGAAAAGGTTTCAAATAAAGACAAGGAGTTGACTATGATGAAACCTTCTCACCAGTAGTTATGCTCAAGTTCATTCGGATTTTGCTTGCAATTGCAGCTTATTATGACTACGAGATCTGGCAAATGGACGTGAAAACGACCTTCCTCAATAGAGAGCTTGAGTAGAATGTATATATGATACAACCAGAGGGTTTTGTTTTAACGGTTGGAACAAACCAAGTCTGTAAACTACAACGATCCATTTATGGATTGAAGCAAGCTTCTCGAAGATGGAACATCCGTTTTGATGAGATAATCAAAAAGTTTAATTTTATCAAAAATGAGGATGAACCTTGTGTGTACAAGAAGGTTAGTGGGAGCGCTGTTTCATTCTTTGTATTATATGTTGATGATATATTACTGATAGGGAATGATGTTCCTATGCTACAGTCGGTCAAAGTTTGGTTATCTAAACACTTCTCCATGAAGGACTTGGGTGAGGCATCCTATATTTTGGGGATAAAGATCTATAGAGATAAATCTAAAAGGATACTTGGCTTGACCCAAGGAAAGTACATTGACTCGATGCTAAAGAAGTTTAGCATAGAAGATTCCAAGAGAGGTCGCATGCCGATGAGACATGGAATACATCTCTCCAAGAAACAGGCCCCAAAGACACCGGAGGAGAGAGACCGTATGAGTAAGATTTCTTATGCTTCAGCAATAGGATCTATCATGTACGGTATGATATGTACTAGACCAGATGTCACTCATGCACTTAGTATAACAAGCAGATATTAGTTGAATCTAGGAGAAGAGCACTGGAAGGAAGTGAAAAACATCCTAAAGTACTTGAGAAGAACTAAGGATGTATTTCTTGTCTACGGTGGGTCTGAATTGAAACTAGAGGGTTATACAGACTCAAGTTTTCAAATGGACCAAGATGATAGTAAATCCATTTCAGGGTATGTGTTTACCTTAAACAGTGGCGCAGTGAGTTGAAAAAGTTCCAAGCAGCAAACAGTTGTTGATTCAGTGACAGAGGCAGAGTACATAGCTGCAAGTGAAGCTGCAAAGGAAGCTATTTGGATGAAGAAGTTCATAACTAAACTTGGAGTAGTTTCTAGCATTAGAGTAGCTGTACCTTTATTTTGTGACAACACCGGAGCTGTTGCACAGGCTAAGGAACCAAGGTCTCATCAGAAATCCAAACACGTGTTGCGGTGGTTTCATTTGATTAGAGAGATCATTGAAAGAGGAGATGTCACCCTGGAGCGTGTGGACTCTCAAAACAACATTGCAGATCCATTTACTAAAGCTTTAACACAACAACAATTTGATCGTCACTTAGAGAAGATGGGTATTAGATACCATGGCGATTAGCTTTAGTGCAAGTGGGAGATTGAAAGTAGTATGTACACAAGCCAATCATATTTGATATGATGTAACATATACTTTGTAATCTTATTCATTTATTAATAAAAGAATTGATTTTCTTAAAAGGCATTTTACATTATCTACATAATGCTGTTATATTAAATGTGATAAACCGATAATTTTGAACAATGCTTTTAGAATAATGATGGTGATCATGCTAATGAGATCTAAATTCTAGATAGCTCATAAACTAAAATCGTTCATAATCGTTGGATTACTAAAAAGGGGATTAGTGAATCCGGATAGATTAGTACATACGTTGTTTGCTCTTAGAAAGAGGATGATTGATCTCATAATCATTTGTGTGGAGACACTAAAACAAGTATGTAGGTGCTTATTAGAGAATAAGTACACTGAACGTGGCTCGCTAAGGAATACCTAATGGAGTTTTACTCGTCTGTCAATAGGAATTCCTCTAGTGATAGTAGTACAAGTGATCTTTGGACTTGCGATCATCATAGTATCTTGTGTATGATGAGTTATACTTTGACATGTCCCTTAATACCTTTAGGGTATATCAAAGGGTATGATTGGGTATAATAAGTTGTACATGGAGATAGGTGAATGATCAACAAAGAATCTACCACGCCTAGTAAAAGATGTGAATGTCCTATGTGATTCGATAAATGACAACGCAGTAATTCTTGGCTAAGGCAGAATGAAATTAGAAAGGAGTTTCTAATTTGCATTATTTAGAGTTGTGCATTTGGGAATCGAAATACATATAATTAAATAAAGTAAGACTTGACAGTAGTTCCATGTCTTATATTTAATTGGGACATTGTATGGTAGAAGGATTGAATTGTACGGCAACTATGCACTGAAAGGTTCTTTTGTGATTAATGTTGAAATCTATATTATCTGGAAAGTCGTTGATCGTTAAGGGAGCTTACCCTTATTGTAGAATAAATATTATTTATTTAAATGAATTAAATAGTTTAATTTATTTATTTAAATATAATTAGAATTGTTCTAATTGATTTATTCACAACCGGTTTAATATGGAGAACCTAAAGAGTCACACCGCAAAAGAAAAATATTTATTTAAGAAGTAAATGACATAATTGTAATAATAAGTTAAGTGTATTTAATTTAGTCTATGGAGATAGAATAAATTAAATAGCTTAATATTTATTATTTAATATTTTAGAAATATTAAATATAAATTAATAAGAGGAATCTTATTATTATTATTATTACTATTACTATTATTTAATTCCTAATAGGAATTGAGAATTAATTAATAGAAGTACTCTCACATGAATTCCTAATTGGATTAGGAGCATAATTAATTAAAGGAGTTTAAATATAAAAGAAACCCTAATCCTAAATAGTTTAGGGAAGGGTTATTCTTACATCTATAAATAAGAGGAGTCTTATCATAGATTAAGGTTATACACTTTTGCATTAGATTGTGGAGAGTACTTGCATTTTCTATAGAGATAGAAACTAGGGTTTTGCCAACAGCCAACTTCTTGAATACCTATTCTTCCTTAGTGGATCACCTCTAGAGGCCAAACACTTGGGTGGCTAACGTTGATCAAAGGAAGGAATCTCATCGGTAGAATTCGAGGAGAACACGAAGGACTAGGAGTTGAACTTGTACCTGAGGAAGCTTTGATCTACGAGGGTATAATTCTTATTCTCTTTCTCTTTCGTTTAATTGATAATTGAACACAAGGATAGATCATGGTGATGGTTTATATTAAAATTTTAAAATCCGTTTTATCACGCTTCCGCTATATTTGTGTAATTTGATTGCATGCTTGCGTTATATACAAACCTAACAGGACCAATATACGCCGGTAATACCTGCTTGTTAAGCGTGCTTAAGTGAAAAGCTTCACCAACTCTCTGTTACATCAATTGGCAGGTTGTCATTCGCATGCCTGGGTTTTCGTATCACACGGAATAGGCCATTGGCCTAGCGCAGCTGGTTGTACTATCAGGCTGGGATTTAAAATAATAACCCACTACCTCACATTGGCAATACAGCCTTCGGCTGTTATAACATATTTCACATTGGGCTTCCCGAGTACTCCTATATAGGTATATAAGGAACTTATAATGCTGTTACCCAGCCTTCAAGTCCACTTACCCAGCCATCGAGATTGGGCCTGATTAAATCCTTAGGGCCATTCCACTATAACCTCTTAGGGAGACTCTAAATTAAGACTGCCCTGGTGTAACACCTCTTCGTTAACCATCTACAAGTCCAACGCACA
This sequence comes from Aralia elata, assembly GCA_034770075.1. Classification (NCBI taxonomy): domain Eukaryota; kingdom Viridiplantae; phylum Streptophyta; class Magnoliopsida; order Apiales; family Araliaceae; genus Aralia; species Aralia elata. The sequence goes on from CM068382.1 coordinate 50,992,025, forward strand.
ATTTTGCTTGGGCTTGTTTACTAGGCTAGTCCATTAATATCACAAGTACACTCATGGACTATTAAATCAATTAACACCTAGTCACAAACAATCATCCAAATCATTTAAGGACTTAAATTAATAACAATAAACAAAAGAATTTAATAACAAAAAATTAAATTATTGACCTTAATAATAATGTTAGGAAAATCGTGGTCATTACAAAGTGCGTTATTTTGAAAGCAACTTAAAAACCTCTTTGGAAGTATGCACGAAGGATTTGATTCGAAGGAAAGGTTCGTTTAGGTTATGATTTTGATAAAAATCATTTTTTAGGGTGACGTTTTAGAAAGCACGATTTTCAAACCCTTTGCCAAATAGGAATCGAGATTCATTGTTACTTTCAATTTTAAGTTAAAGTGGTCTTACTAACCCGAGCGATTTGAGTTTTATTTTTAGAAAATCTTTGTCGTTTTGTTTAGAAATCATTTTTTGGTGATAAACGGGAAATTAAGCATTAAAATAGGGTCAGGGTGATCCGTGGGTATGAAAGCTATCTCAATAACCCCGTGTTAGTTCCCAAAGACACAATAGAGATCTAGAAGGTGGGGTTGAATAGATCCTTTAAAAAACTTTTTCCTTTTATTACGAAAGTATAACAGTTATGATTAATAGAATCATTCATGCACAGCGGAATATACTTTAAACATCCCTTCTAAGACATAAACATAATCTCAGTTCTATAAATAAATCCAAGATATGATTAATAGCAGATATGGCAGTTATTGTGTATAAAGTATTTATTTGTAGTGACCGCAGGCTCCAAAGTCCCTAGTTGAGGTGCAGAATGCTGCCAAATTGTATAAAAGACATAAAGTAAATGACACAAGAGGTTTTAAGTGGTTCAAAAACTGAACAACTCCTACTTCACTCTTCTACTTCAATAAGTAGGAAATCCACTAAGAATTTAGTCACTAAGACAAGGATGTTCCACCCTCCTCAAGTCTAGCAGACATGAGTTGTTTTTAGCTACTAAGGAAAGGATCCTCTGACCCTCCTCAAGCCCAGCAGACTTGGAACTATAGACTAAGACCCGCATCCTTAGAATCACCCAGTACACTTAGTACTCTTCAAGACCGGCAGCCTTGGAAACTGTAGACTAAGCCCAACGGCTTAGAATCGCTTGTACCCTCTAGTACTCAACAAGTCCAGCAGACTTGACTTTGGTTTAGTCACTAAGACAAGGACCCAAAGACCCTCCTTGGTGTGTTGATGGTTGTTGGGTTGTGCTGCCATGATGAACTTTGATCTCCTTCATCTTCAGGTACCTAGCAGCTTCTTGTGAACAATCTCTGGATGCCGCTGACGTTGTTCATTGAAGCTCTTAGTCTTTGGTATTCAGCCGATGTAGATAATCACTCTTGATGTACTGCTAAGTCTTTCAAGTAGGCTTTGTACTTAGCAGTACCTTTGAATAATTGGTTGATCGGTATACAGAACCTTGTTCTGCTCTTCATCTTTTCAGCTCAGAGTGTTCTTGTTTGATCATAGAGTTGCTATTCTAGATTTTCCTTCAGCTCTGGTTGCTCTTGACCTTGGCTTTTTGGTCATTCGACTCTTAACTCATATGCCAGCCCTTTGGCATAGTTAGGTGAAGCTCTAGTAGATGTGTTTAATTTGTGTTCTTGCCCTCGTTCACCACCCAGTGATCTTGATGCATTTTGTCATATATAGATTCCGTAATATTTTCGTTTGGAATCCTGTCGTTGATAGCTTCCCGTTGTAAATCTTCCCATTGGAGATTTTCTTTCTGCAGACTTCTTTATTGTACCAATACATATTTTACTCTTTGAAGTCTGCTAGTGATGACTGAGTCAGCTTCCATTAACTAGTACCAAGGTAGTGGAGTCATATGTGCTGACTTTTGCTGTAGTAAACATGACTGATTGAACCCCACTGAGATTGGTTCCCTATTTTGCTCATTTAAGTACTCAGCCGCTCATCTTGGGATAATTAACCTAAGTGCTCTGATATCTTCAGTCCTTGCTGGCACTTACTTACTCTACAATCAACTGGGTTGTAGCCTGTTGCTTCTGATCGTAGAGTTAGATGCTTGCTTCATATTGTGGCCTTGTGATTATGCATGATGTACACTGCCTTGGAGCTCGTAGAGTGACTGACAGCACTTGCTCTACGCTTTAATGTGTTTCTTACCATTTTGCAGTGTGGCTATTTATGTGCACTGTGATCTCCATTGAGCTTTACGTTCTCAGAGCATAGATTCATAATCGCTGAGCTTTTTGCTGTAGCTTGCTTCTCATAGAGGACTACTCTACCATCTTCAGACATTGTCTCTGCTGTTATGTCATAGAGGACCGCTCTATGATCTTTTGATGCTATAACACTTTCATTGTAGAGGTCTGCTCTACTATCTTTAGACATTGTCTCAGCTGTTATGTCATAGAGGACTGCTCTATGATCTTATAATACTTTAGCACATTCGTTGTAGAGGACTGCTCTACTATCTTCAGACATTATCTCTGCTGAGCTTCGTTTAGGCTGCTAGAGTATCTTTGTTATCTTTAGCCCAACTCTACGATTACTTGATCAGGCTGGAGCTTTCCCACTCTACGATCTTATCTAAGATGCAAGCCGTAGAGGATCGTAAAGTGTATATTTAAGCTACCCTGTGATCTCTATTTAGGACTTAATGCTTCGGATGCACTCTGAGATCTTCGTTTGTCTGATAACTCATGAATAACTTACTTAGTAGTCTTTATGAAGATTGTTATTTTGACTATGAGTGCTCAGACAGAGGTTATTCTACGTTGTTGCTTGATTGTAGATTGTTCATGGGAGTCGTAGAGTGACTAACTGTATTGACTCTACGAACCCAAGAACAGGAGGTCTACGATGCCGAATGAGCTCTGCGACAGGCCGAGCCTTACTCTACGTTTGCCTTGCAAACTATGCGATGACATACTCAACTCTACATCTGTTCTTTGATCAGCCAGAGCTGATCTACGATGCCGAGATGAAAATCTGTGACTGACCAAACCTCACATTACGTCTGTGACTGGTCAAGCCTCACTCTACGTTAGCCTGACAAACTCTGCGCTTGTTTGGCAGACTCTACGACTCCGAGAGTGCCTGCTGAGCCTTTACTCTACGATCCTCTGCTGACTGTTCTGCGAACTATCTGACTACTCTACGATCATGATAGCTTTAGCAGTTCTACTATGCTCTACGATCAGTCTACATTTGCTTATTACATATATCATTTCTACTCATAAGATCAACCTAACAAGTTTGATCTTTTTCTATTCTAAGTCATTTGTACATCAACTTTATTAAAGGACTTTACAACACTCAATGTTACAAATATGCTTTGATCAGATAGATGTTAATTCAGCTTAGATCAACCTAATATATTTGATCTTTTCATTCTAAGTCATTGTACATATAGATTTCATTAAGGACTTTACAAGGCTTTATTTGTATGAATGTTCTTCTTATTATTTTGTCATCAATCAAATCACATATAATGAATAATGGTAATCTCATGCAGATCTTTTAACAATCTTCCCCTATGAGAATGGACTTAAACGTCTCATGCAGATTCCCAACAATCTCCCCCTATTTGATGATGACAAAAACACTTATAGCATAACATTCAATTCAAGCAATACATGCAGATGTAAGTATGAATGTGACTTAAGATACAGTAAGTCACTATATTGCTAGATATATGAATAAAATGATATGTATTCAGAATAATTATTCATATGATTTATATGTCAGCCAACACAGGTATATCAAAGTTTAACAAGGAGATCCTAGATTTGTCATAGATCTTGCATATAGCAGTTGATTCCTCCTTGCTTGGTAGAAATGTATGTTCTCTCCATCGATTCATGCTTAGATACCTTGTGTTAGCTTTCTGTTGCTGCTTCCTTCTAGATCTTCTGCATTCTCCTCTGGCTCTTGCTCCCCCTCAGATCTTGCTACTTTTTCTTCAGCTTCTTCTTCTTCTAGCTCCCCCTCAGTTGTAGGCAAATCTTTGGTCTTCAGTTTCAGCATCTTGTCCTTCCTTTTTGTGACATCTTTCCTGCTCCTCTTTTTATGCTTCATCTTCCCCCCCTTTTTTTGATGATATGGAGTTTCCGGGTCGCAACCTGACTAATCTCCCCAGCCCAGTGCCAATGGTTTTTTGCTTCTCAGGTTGTGCTTAAGGGGGACCATGGCCAGTGTTACCTTTGCAGGCTTAACAATTATTATAGGTGGGACTCGAACCCAGGATATCCGGGTTTATGGTTCATCCTAGGGCTAAGCTTAAACCACTGCACTAACTGCCGCTAGTTTTTTCTCCCCCTTTTTGTCATCAATCATTTGGGAAAGATACTGAACTTGGTTAATGAGTTATTCGACTAGGTAGGAGGTATTTCCAACATCCATTTTCACCTCCTGCTGGCTGAGTTCCAGTTGTTGAGAGAGGGACTGGTTGAGATTGTCAATTTTCTCTGAGAGAGACTGAATGGATCTCTCATTTTGCTTCTGAAGTTTCAGGGCTTCTATCTTCTGTTTCTCAATGGACTTAAGATATATCTGATCTCTTTGATGAAGTTTGATAGACATATCTGTGAATGATGCTTGCAGCTTCTTATAGAACTCATTTTCTTCACCTCCAGATATCCTTTGTTGCAGCAGTAACTGAGGAAATATTTCCAAGCAACTCTTTTGAGCTTTTCAATAACTCTTGATCAATCAAGGGATCTTTAAGGATTGGTGTAGTTGGCTTGGGTTTCTCGCTCTTGTAGATGTTTTCAAGAGCAGTGACTATATCAAAGAAATTTTTGTTGGATGAAGAAAGAATATCAGAGGGTATTTCAGTGGAGATATTTGACCTTTGAGGGAGTTTGACATTTGGCTGAGACTGGAAAGCTGCAGTCATAGAGTTAGGGGGCTCTACAACCATTGACTCTACAGTGTTGGTTTTTTATTTGCCTTTATCAAGGTTTTCCAACATATAGTATGGAATGTATATACCTCTAGCATGCCGGTAGACTTTGAAGTGTTGGAAATTCTTGATCAGCATCTTTGGAAAGGATTAAACTCTTGGGAAGTTCTGAGAGATCATCTTTAGATTTGGAAATTGTGAGTAACACCAGCTGATGAAGCTCTTATCTCCATGTGAAATAGCCTTCAACCAGGGCATCCATGGGTAGAACCATGTCAGTTGTTGACTATCAGGATCATATAGTACTGTAGTTCGATCCAGTTCAATATATTAAAAATTGTTAAGTAGATCCTCTATGGTTATTGATATTACTTTGATTTGTCCATTGCCATGATCTATCCATCTTGTTGGCAACACAGCTCTTGGCTTATCACAAGCTTCCAACACTATCCTTCTTTGAATTCTTGTAGCTGCTGGGAGTGGATCATAGTTGCTTTCTGACTCATCATTTTCAGAGCTAGAATCCTCTAGTCCTTCATTTTCTTCCATTGCTTCCTTTCCTTTTCCAACGTCAGTTTCTCTGGCATTCTTTTCCTTTGAACTTGCTTCCTCCATAGTCACTTTTTTTGACACTTTTGTTGGCTCCCCAATAAAGTGTTCTTCATAGCTTGTTTCCATATCAACATCATCTCCTGTTGATCCATTAAGAGTCTCTTTAGTAGGCACAACTTCATCCTCACTTTCAGATTTTGACTCATTCGTGGTCATGTCCTTTTCAGCATACCCATCATTTGACGCCATAGGCATAATGACTCTTGCAGCTTCTTCATTATCAGCTTCATTATCATCACCAAGATCAATGATCTTAGGTGGAATACCTTCTTTATTCTTATGACCTGGGGATTTCATCATTTGTTGAAGGCGTGCACTTTGTCTTCTCTTTGCAATCTTAACAACTGGAATTTCAGATGTTTCTTCCTCTTCTTCAGATTCACTTCTAGGTATTGAGGAGCTCTTCAAGGATGTTGTTAGAGAGTCTTTCTCAACTTTCAACTTCTTCTTTATTGATTTTGATGGTATGGACACAAGGGATAGAGAATCATCAGATTGTGAAGATTCATTCTTCATTGTGCTTACTTTCCTTTTCCCTTTGTCTGCTTTGGAGACCTCCTTCCTGCTGCTACCAGACATCCTTAATCTCTTATTCTTCATAGGGTTCTTTTTCCAGTTGTCAAACAATTTAGGAGACATGATCTTGTGGACATTGAAAGTTTCTCCCTCATTATCCCCAATCTTGTTTTTCAGCTTCTTCTTCATAATGATGCTTAAGAACCTACCATGGTAAACTTTTGAGATAGGTTTATCTGAAGTCTTCTTTTTCTTAATCTCTTTGGCTAACCACTCAAATAGCACAGAACCAAAGTTTATCTTCTGCTTCAAGACAATGGCGGACATGATTCTTAGTTGTAGATCACTCACAGTATCATGAGCGGTATCTTTGCATAAGATATATTTACCCACAATCTCTGCTAAGAACTCAAATTCCTTTGGAAATTCCTTTTTCTTCATCCCCTTCAGATGATGATTCTTCACATACCCCATTATTCTCATGCCTTCATCAATGTCGATTTCTTTTAGAGATGGTAGACCTTGATTGGCAAACCCTAGGCATATATTAATTTCTACAGCACCTATCTTTATGTTGGTTCCTTGAACTTTTGTAGATAGAACATCATCTCTGATCATTGCATTCTGGTAGAACTCTTTAACCAATCCAGAGTAGATTTTGGTGTTAGATTCTAAACATTATGAGAATCTAGCTTCCCTTACGATTCTGACAATATCCTTGAACTTCTCTTCTGATTCCCCAAACTTATCGAAACCAAGTTGTATTCCTGATATAACTTGACAGTTTTCCATAACAAGGGTTTATAAATGAAGCATACTTGACTGTAGATGGATATTTGAAACAATATGGGTTTTGAGAGATTAGCACGGTTTTGTAAGAGGAAAGATTTTAATAACTGATAGGAAAGAACAACCATCAATATTTGAATTTTGACCTGTGTCAGTTCCCTCTTTTTGTAGAGGACACGTGTAGGAAAGCCATTTGCTGATCGTGGTCATAACTATTATAACTTCCACAACTGTTGCACATCAGTTACCCTGGTGCCTTTTTGTCAAGAGAACGTGGTCATCTCCTTCCTATTTGACCATTGACTTTGCCCGTTCGTAGAGTGTCTTTATGTCCTGGCTCTTCACTCTACGATCTTCTCTCAAGAGCAGACTTTGGTCACTGCTGCTTGATCTTGTCTTGAGATTTTCATTGAAGCTTCTTCTTTTTGCATGAACTATGATTGGCACATATCTTGGTGGACGTAGTCTTTGATGGAGGAGGAATTCCATTTGTAGTTTGAAGTAGCTTCCTCCTTGAATGTGCATCTCAAATGCTCAGAAGAAGCCTTGCTCTCTCTTGACATCTGTGATGATGGTCTTCATAACTTGTATCTGCACCAGTAGGTGAGTTGGATTGTTTGCTTGATGAAGACAACTTCTTTTTCTTCTTAAGAATTCCATGATCGAATCTCCCTCATGAGATTTGCTTTTCTCCTTTGTATTGTTAACATCTTAAGCTCTGGAGAGATTCTAGTGATGCATTCTATTCAGTCCTTTTTCAGGGTTAAGGAAGCTCAGAAAGGGCAGGCCTCTAAGTTTGGAGCTTAGGGCTTGGTTTGTCTCTGAGGTGCTTATCTGAGGAAAAACTGCTTTGATGAAGTGGAGAGAATGTCATCACTATATTCCTTGGGTCTGGTATTTATCAGTGAGATAGAGAAGTGTTTTGTAGGTTGTAATCGTAGGGTCAATATACTCTATGATCAGGATGTCGATCGTAGTGACTCTATGATTTGGGGCAGTATGGCTGACTTGGTTATCAGTCGTAGAGTTTTGTGACTCTACGACCAGAGATGAAGTTTTAACTGGTTCATCAGCCACAGAGTTTTGGGACTCTATTCCTGGAAAAGGGTTGTTTGTTTTGGATATAATGGAGTATCAACCCAAGGATCATTGGAGCTTTTCATAATACTTGAATAATGATGCAGTTGAATAGATGAAGTATTATTGCATGGAGTACCTTTCTGTTTTGAGATCTGAAGGTAGTTGGTGATCAGCTTCTGAGCATACTGGAGAATTCTTGGGCCAAATTGTTCTCATTTTGATATACTTTGTTGGTTCATAAGAACTTGATAGACGTGAATTGGTGTTCTGTGAAATGATCATCAGAGATAGAAAGGACATATGTGCTTTTCTATGTTCTTATCTCTGAATTTAGCAATGAATTCCACTTCTTCTCCTTCATCTTTTTCATGTACCTTCATATCTTCAGTTACTCTGACTTCTCCTCAAACTGAGCATTGCTAGATTTTAGCAGACTGTTGCTCCCCCATAGTTGATACTTTCATTCTAGAAGTAGATAGTCTTCTAATGATTGGATCTTCATCATTGGATCGTAGAGTATTTTCTTTAGCACTGGCTACTCTACGATTTCTTTTTTTGGTACTGCAATCGTAGGGTTCCTGTTCTACGATTTAAGCTTCTTTGTTGTTGACTGGTAGACATGGATATGACCTCCCATTTGCTGCTTGATGGACAAGAGGAATCTTGAGACTCCAGCTTCTTTCTTAGCTGTTTACTGCGATCGTAGAGTTGGTCTGAATTTTGACGTAGACCTTGCTTTAAATACTTCTTTGATTCAATGGAGGATCATGATTCTTCAACTGGTCAGATGTTTGTTGACAAAGATCATAAGCTTCAAGCATCCTCTTGAATGGGCTTTTGTAAGAGTTAATCAACCATGGTACCTGCAGTTTAAGAAATTTTCTAACTTGGTACCCATTTTAATCTGGGTCCTGCAAGATTAGTTCTTTTGAATGCCTAAGTCCTTTCGACTGTAGATTCATAATATGTACTGCAGCTCATACATAGAGATAGTTAGTTATGCTGTAAGAGAAGACAAACTTGTGTGGAACTAGTGTGGAATCCTCAAACCTTTTCTTTAGATAGATCCCTTCTTACTTATATCATGGTCTAAGTTTTCGAACCTTAGTAGAGTAGTAGTCAGTTCTGTAAGTTGTACCCAGATGTTCGTAGAGTTGATCAGTCTCTTCAACCCTTCAAAGTACAACAACAGACATGACTACACTCTACGACTTGTCATAAACTTAGATCATGGAGTAATGGGCCAATCAACAGACAAGGTGCGAAAACCAAGATAGGATGTATATAAATAATTAAGCATAGCCACCTCTTAAACAACAAGGTTAATAGCAGGAGGTGATTTCACTAAGGACAATTCTTATTGAGTTTTTCACATCCAAGGATAAACTCTCAACATCAGGACTAATAAATACAAGTCTTTAGTAAGTGATGAGCCAGCACACACAAAAGCAATTTGCATATCAATTGAACACTACTAACTCTTCTAGCAATAAGATAAGATAAGACTCTATTTGGATAAACCCCATATATCTTTCTCAAGAGATTTATTTTCAGCCTCAAATGTGGATAGAGAGTAAAGTGATTTTTAGGCCATTATTCTCACTTTCTCTCTTTCTCCTTTTGAGGTGGAAAATGATTCCTTGATATACTACTGAAGTAAATAGAGATGCAGTTTAGTCATGCAATTATTTAATACATTTCATCAGTCAATAATATTAGCATTAGAGGTGACAGAGTTAAATACCTCACTGATGTCAATCTCTTGACAGTCAGTGGTATTGCTTGTGATGGTGCACATTGTCGTTGGTTGATGATTTGTAATCCTTCAAGTTACTACCAGCATCATCACTTATTCCTTCGTAGTGCTGCATTGACTCAGGGTTCATATTTTGTAAGGTAGGGTCATGACATATGCAGTTGAGAAGCACATAGAATTATCGTTGAAACGTATTGATGATGGAGTATTATCATTTAGATATATCCTAGATCATCATTTGTAGGACTTCTCAGACTCCTTATGTGGAGATGCAGATTCCTTTTTGAATGGAGAATTTCTCAGTTCTTGCTGCATCTGTACTTCTACCTTCGAGTGAGTTGTTTGATCTGCTCGTTGACATTAGCATGCTTGATGATGAAGACATTTCCATATAAGCACATGGTTCAGTCTGGATAGCTTTAGATAGTTATTCATTAGAGTACCTGCACATACAATTTTCAACTTGTGAGCTCATATTCATTTTGTCTTAAAAACCAATACCGAGATTTAGAACTAATCTAAATTTATGTCATGGATCAACTCAAAGCGTGAGCTTTAACATATTTATGAGAACCTGCTCTGATACCAGTTGTTAGTTCCCAGAGACACAATAGAGATCTAGAAGGGGGGTTGAATAGATCCTTTAAAAAACTTTTTTCCTTTTATTACGAAAGTACAACAGTTATGATTCATAGAATCATTCATGCACAACGAAATATACTTTAAACATCCCTTCTAAGATATAAACATAATCTCAGTTCTATAAATAAATCCACGATATGGTTGATAGCAGATATGGCAGTTATTGTGCATAAAGTAAAAGACATAAAGTAAATGACACAAGAGGTTTTAAGTGGTTCAGAGACTGAACAACTCCTACTCCACTCTTCTACTTCAACAAGTAGGAAATCCACTAAGAATTTAGTCACTAAGACAAGGATGCTCCGCCCTCCTCAAGTCCAGCAGACATGAGTTATTTTTAGCCACTAAGGCAAGGATCCTCTGACCCTCCTCAAGCCCAGCAGACTTGGAACTGTAGACTAAGACCCGCAGCCTTAGAATCACCCAGTACACTTAGTACTCTTCAAGATTGGCAGCCTTGAAAACTGTAAACTAAGCCCAGGAGGCTTAGAATCTCTTATACCCTCTGGTACTCAGCAAGTGCAACAGACTTGACTTTGGTTTAATCATTAAGACAAGGACCCAAAGACCCTCCTTGGTGTGTTAATGGTTGTTGGGTTGTACTGCCAAGATGAACTTTGAGCTCCTTCATCTTCAGGTACTTAGCAGCTGCTTGTGATCAATCTCTAGATGCCGCTGACGTTGTTCGTTGAAGCTCTTAGTCTTTTGGTATTCAACAGATGCGGATAATCACTCTTGATGTATTGCTAAGTCTTTCAAGTAGGCTTTGTACTTAGCAGTACCTTCGAATAATTGGTTGATCGGTATACAGAACCTTGTTCTGCTCTTCATCTTTTCAGCTCAGAGTGTTCTTATTTGATCATATAGTTGCTATTCTAGATTTTCCTTCAGCTTTGGTTGCTCTTGATCTTAGCTTCTTGGTCATTCGACTCTTAGCTCATATGCCAGCCCTTTGGCATAGTTAGGTGAAGCTCCAGCAGATGTGTTTAATCTGTGTTCTTGCCCTCGTTCTGTTAGGTTTGTATATTACGTAAGCATGCAATCAAATTACATAAATAGAGTGGAAGCGTGATAAAACGGATTTTAAAATTTTATACAAACCATCACCATGATCGATCAATGTGCTCAATTAACGATATAAACGAAAGAGAAAGAGAATAAGAATTATACCCTCGTAGAACAAAGCTTCCTCGGGTACAAGTTCAACTCCTAGTCCTTCGTGTTCTCCTCGAATGCTACGGTGTGATTCCTTCCTTTGATCAACGTTAGCCACCCAAGTGTTTGGCCTCTAGAGGTGATCCACCAAGGAAGAACAAGTATTCAAGAAGTTGGGTGTTTGGCAAAAACCCTAGATTCTATCTCTATAGAAATTGCAAGTACTCTCCACAATCTAATGCAAGAGTGTGTAACCCTAATCTATGATAAGACTCTTTTTATTTATAGATGTAGGAATAACCCTTCCCTAAACTATTTAGGATTAGGGTTTATATTCTAATTAAACTCCTTTAATTAATTATGCTCCTAATCCAATTAGGAATTCGTGAGAGAGTACTTCTATTAATTAATTCCCAATCCCTATTAGGAAATAAATAATAGTTCTATTAATTAATTCCCAATCCCTATTAGGAATTAAATAATAGTAATAGTAATAATAATAATAAGACTCCTCTTATTAATTTATATTTAATATTTCTAAAATATTAAATAATAAATATTAAGCTATTTAATTTATTCTATCTCCATAGACTAAATTAAATACACATAACTTATTATTACAATTATGCCATTTACTTCTTAAATAAATAATTTTCTTTTTGCGGTGTGACCCTTTAGGTTCTCCATATTAAACCGGTTGTGAATAAATCAATTAGAACAATTCTAATCTTATTTAAATAAATAAATTAAACTATTTAATTCATTTAAATAAATAATATTTATTCTACAATAAGGGTAAGCCCCTTAGCGATCAACGACTTTCCAGATAATATAGATTTCAACATTAATCATAAAAGAACCTTTGAGTAAATAGTTACCGTACAATTCAATCCTTCTACCATACAATGTCCCAATTAAATATAAGACATGGATTTACTGTCAAGTCTTATTTTATTTAATTATATGTATTTCGATTCCCAAATGCACAACTCTAAATAATGCAAATTAGAAACTCCTTTGTAATTTCATTCTGCCTTGGCCAAGGACTACTGAGTTGTCATTTATCGAATCACATATGACATTCACATCTTTTACTAGACGTGGTAGATTCTTTGTTGATCATTCATCTATCTCCATGTACAACTTATTATACCCACTCATACCCTTTGATATACCTCAAAGGTCTTAAGGGACATGTCAAAGTATAACTCATCATACACAAGATACTATGATGATCTCAAGTCCAAGGATCACTTGTACTACTATCACTTGAGGAATTCCTATTGACAGGCGAGTAAAACTCCATTAGGTATTCCTTAGCGAGGCACGTTCAGTGAATTTATTCTCTAATAAGCACATACATACTTGCTTTAGTATCTCCACACAAATGATTATGAGATCAATCATCCTCTTCCTAAGAGCAAGCAACGTATGTACTAATCTATCCGGATTCACTAATCCCCAATTTAGTAATCCAACGATTAGGAACAATTTTAGTTTGTGAGCTATCTTGAATTTAGATCTCATTAGCATGATCACCATCATGATTCTAAAAGCATTGCTCAAAACTATGGGTTTATCACATTTAATATAACAACACCATGTAGATAATATAAAATGCCTTTAATAACCGAATAAGATTACAAAGTATATGCTACATCATATCAAATATGATTGGCTTATGTGCATACTACTTTCAATCTCCCACTTGCACTAAAGCCAATCGTCATGGTATCTAATATCCTTCTTCTCTAAGTGACGATCATCCTGCCGTTTGGATAAAGCTTCAGTAAATGAATATGCAATGTTGTTCTTGAGAGTCCACTATCTCTATAGTGACTTTTCTTCTTTCAATGATTCCTCTAATCAAATGAAAGTGCCGTAACATATGTTTGAATCCAAGATGAGACTTAGGAACTATTCCTAGTTCTGTGATGAACTTTTCATCCAAACAATCAACTTGCAGCTTCACTTACAGCTATATACTTTGTCTTTGTCACTAAATCAACAACTCTTTGCTATTTTGGAACCTTTCCAATTCACTGCACCACCATTCAAGGTAACAATTTACCCTAAAGTGGATTTGTTATCGTCTTGGTCAGTCTGAAAAACTTGAGTTTGTTTAGCCCTCTAGTTTTAATTCAGACCTACCATGAATCATGATCACATCTTCAACACCGGTTAAGTACTTAAGATGTTTATCACTGTCTTATAGTGATCTTCTCCAGAATATGACTGATCAACATCAGGCCTTGTATATTCATTGCATACATGATAGTAACTCATGCGATCTCTCTTTAAATTGGAGACAATTTTATAGAGATTCACTCCATGGCTCATCATCATGAGACCTCTCTTGGAGTTTGCCATGCTAAACGCCTTTAGCATCGAATGAATATACGTTCATTAGGTTAAGCCGAACATCCTTTTAAATCTATCTATATAGATTTATATTCCCAATTTATAGGATGCTCCTCCCAAGTTATTCATGGAGGAATGTTTAGAAAATTTTATCTTTACTGATTGTAGCATTGGTGTGTCATTCCTTATCAGTAATATATCAACATATAATACTAGGAATGTCACAATGCTCCCACTGACCCTTTTGTACACACTAGGTTCATTCTCGTTTTTGATAAAATCAAACTCTTTTGATTGTCTCATCAAAACGAATGTTCCATCTTTGAGAAGCTTGCTTCAATCCATAAATGGATCATCGTACCTTAAAACATGATTTGCTTCAACCTTTGAAACAAATTCCTCTGGCTGTATCATACATACATTCTCCTCAAGTCTTCATTGAGGAAGGATGTCTCCACATCCATTTTACCAGATTTCGTAATAAGCTGCAATCACAAGCAAAATCCAAATGGACCTGAGCATTACCTGATAATAAGGTTTTATCACAGTCAACTCCTTGACTTTATTTGAAACCTTTTAAACAGGTCTGGTCTCATAGGTCTCTACCTTGCCAATTGCCCTAGTCTTTCTCTTAAAGACCCATTTACACCCTCTAGGCACTATGCCTTTCGGTGGAGTAACCAGAGTTTATACTTGGTTCTCATACATGGAGTCCATTTCGGATTTTATGGCCATCTGCCATTTCTCTAGGTGTCTTCTACTTATAGCCTCATCGTATATAACTGGATCATCATCTTCTATGATGCGTACCTCATCATCATCCTCTATGATGAATCCATACCTCCTAGGTATCTTCGGTGCTCTTCCAGATTTACGATTCGGTTGTGGTACAATAGGTTCTTCTACTTGGTTAGGTACCTGACTTTGATCCGGAGTATTTTGTGGTTCTTGAACTTCTTCAAGATATATCTTACTCCCACTACCCCTTCAAGGATAAACTCCTTTTCCAAAAAGGCAGCGTGTTTCGCTACAAACACCTTTTGATCAGTAGTATGATAGAAATAATACCCTACAGTTTCTTTAGGGTAACCAACAAATCTACACTTGTTGGATCTAGTCTTTAGCTTATTTTGCTAAAACCTTTTGACATAAGCTGGACAACCCCAAGTCTTAACATACTTAAGATTTGGTTTCCTCCCTGTCCATATCTCATATGGAGTCTTTGGGACGGATTTGGTAGGTACCTTGTTAAGTAGATATGCAGCCGTTTCTAGGGCATGACCCCAGAAGGATACTGGAAGGTCGGTAAAACTCATCATGGAACGAACCATGTCCAACAATGTTCGATTTCTCCTTTCAGATACACCATTCAACTGTGGCGTTCCTGGCGGAGTCCATTGTGAGATTATACTATTTTCTTTGAGACAATTTAGAAACTCATTGGTCAAGTATTCCCCTCCTCGATCCGATCAAAGAATCTTAATACTCTTACCAGTTTGCTTCTCTATTTCACTTCTGAATTCTTTGAACCTTTCAAACGACTCAGATTTGTATTTCATTAAATACACATATCCAAATCTAGAATGATCATCAGTGAAAGTAATAAAGTAAGAATACCCTCCTCGTGCATTCGTTGTCATAGGTCTACATACGTTTGTGTGTACCAACGCTAACAACTCTATAACTCTTTCTCCTTTTCCAGTAAAAGGAGATTTAGTCATTTTACCCATGAGACAAGATTCACAAGTTAGATATGATTCGTAATTAGATAGCTCTAAAAGCCCATCTTTATGCAACTTGGATAATCTTGTTTCATTGATATGACCAAGTCTACAGTGCCACATAAAGGTATAATTAACATCATCTCTTTTTCTTTTCTTAGTTTGTTCAATTTGAAGTATATTTTCATGCAAGTCAAGTATGTACAGTCCATTCAGTAAGTTCCCAACACCATATAAAACATTTTTATTATAAATAGAACAACTGTTGTTCTTTATTATAATATCAAAACCATCCATATCCAATACAGAAATTGAAATAATATTTCTAATGAGTGTCGGAACATAATAACAATTATTTAAACTAATGAACTTGCCCGAAGGCAGTGCTAAACGATAAGTCCCTACAGCTAATGCAGCAACCTTTGCTCCATTTCCCACTCGTAGGACGACTTCATCCTTGTCCAACTTTCTACTTCTGCTTAGTCCCTGCACATTATTACATATGTGAGAACTACAGCCGGTATCCAATACCCAAGTAGAATTTTGACTTTCAGAAAAATTAATTTCAATCATGAACAAACCTAGATCGGAAGTCGAAGCTTCTCCAAGCTTCTTTTGGTCCGCAAGATACTCCTTGCAGTTCCTCTTCCAATGTCCCGGCTTATTGCAATGGTAGCAAATTCCTTTGCTATCTGGATCAGGTTTCTTTTTATCCTTTCTCTTCGCCTTGCCCTTAGCCTTCTTGTTTTTCTTCTTTTCAGAAGATACCTTTGGCCTCTTCCTTTTCTTGGAAGAATCATCCACTAGTAAGACTTGGTTCTTGTTGGATGAGAAGTGACCTTCAGCAGTTTTCAGCATGTTAAGTAACTCAGGCAAGCTGACGTCCAACTTATTCATGTGAAAATTCACAACAAATTGTGAGAAGGTGTCCGAGAGTGACTGCAAGATCAAATCTTGGCTTAACTCCCCATCCATCACAAACCCAAGCTGTCCAAGTTGTTCAATCAGATTGATCATCTTAAGGACATGAGTCTCAACAGCAGTGCCCTCGGTCATACGAGATCGGAAGAGCTCCTTAGATATCTGATATCTAGCAGTCCTACTTTACTCACCATACAACTCTTTGAGGTGCAGCAATATAGTAAGAGCATCCATAGTTTCATGCTGACGCTGAAGCTCGTTACTCATGGTTGCGAGCATGATGCATTGAGCCAAGATTGCATCATCTTGTCGCTTTCTGAAAGTAGCAATCTCTTCCTCAGAGGCTGTTTCTGCAACATTTGCAGGGACTGGCGAATTTAGGACATAAGAAATCTTTTCAGCAGTGAGAACAATTCTCAGATTCCTTAACCAGTCCGTGTAATTCGGTCCGGTCAGTTTGTTAGCATCAAGTATACTACGCAGTGATAGTAAGTTTGACATTTTTAAATTTTGCATGTGAAATAGACAACATTTTAGCATACATTCATTTAATTAATTAGCAAAATAAATTAGGTCTTTATTTTAAATTGGTATCTCCCACTATTTTCATCAAACTATATTACCTTCATTATATAGTTCGACAAATCTAATTAAAGATTTGCTAGTGAGAATAAGGATCCCATTTCAAATGTATATAGCTTTGTGTGACACAACAAACTATATATAATTAAATAGGTAGACAACTATTGTCAATTACATCGCTATGTAACTCCTTGTATTTTGCCTTTTAGATTATTTTGATCAAGTGTGACACATCCGAATCAAAATTATCCAAGTTAAGTCCAACCTAGCACTTCCATATATTCGAAAGAAAAACACTGTCCTTGTGTGACACAAAACAACATCGTTCAGTCTATGTATAAGCATCAAATGTGATAAAGCAACATCTTAAATATTTAATACTTGCCTTGTGTGACACAACAAACTCATATTAAATATTTAATACTCTATCGCTTTACCATGCTAGAAGGCGACGTTCGATATTCCAAATATCTTTGAACGCTTAGGACTTAATATATTACGTTGAGGGGTTTGTTATTATTAGTCTCATCTTGTTTAGCGCGCATGTACATATATATATAAAATACGCGTCATATTATTTTACATGCGAAGCATGTTGGATAATATATAATATATATATAGTAAGCATGCACATATAGAATACTATATTCTACGTGGATTGATTTTGGACTTTTATTCTAGTTTGGTTCACTAGAGCCACCAAGTGAACCAAAAGGTCAAACCTAGGGTGCAAGAATTAAATTTAAATATAACTATTACATTTAAACCCGGGCTCCAATACAAACGGGTCTTCAAGCGCTCCTTGCTCCTTTGTCTCCAGTTTTTCAAAATTAATTCTAACTAGTCCTATTACAGAAACTATTTTACAATAAATAGAAACCTTGATCAGCAGTCAAGGGGAAGTACATATGAGGGAGATAGAATTTACATTAAGAAAAATTAGAGAAGACGAGGTACGCAGACCCCATTTATAAAAAACTCATTCATTCAAGCATCCACTAAAATAAATCCAATCACACATTGGTCAATAGTCCATAATCAATCCCTATTTATTATCATACATATCTCTATATGTATCAATAAATAACATTCATCCCATTAATAATAAATCCATTCCATATATGCATTGATATCAATTAATGGGCAAAAGTTTTGCTAATATTTAGTTTTGAAACAAAATAAACTCTTTTATTTTAATCAAAAACCAAATCCAAATTAAACTCCTTTAATTTTTAGCAATCTGAAATTCCATTCCAGATAAAATAAACTCTTTTATTTTAAACTTTTATCAATTTAATAAACCATTTATATTAATTGAGAAAACAAATTTTTTTTTTCAAAGTCTGCACACTGGCGCGACCGCGCTCCAATTTGAACTATGAGTGGTGCGGCCGTGCTGCACCCCAGAAATGTTTTCTGGGTTAGGGTGCGGCCGCGCTCCAGAATAAACTGGAAGCGGCGCGGCCGCGCCGCAGATTCAGAAAAATTTTCCCAGCCCAAAAATTCGAACGTTTCGCATATCAATTCATACATGGAATCATCAAGATCGATAATTAGCATATGATTAGGCTCTGATACCACTGTTAAGTTTGTATATTACGCAAGCATGCAATCAAATTACATAAATAGAGTGGAAGCGTGATAAAACGGATTTTAAAATTTTATACAAACTATCACCATGATCGATCAATGTGCTCAATTAACGATATAAACGAAAGAGAAAGAGAATAAGAATTATACCCTCGTAGAACAAAGCTTCCTCGGGTACAAGTTCAACTCCTAGTCCTTTGTGTTCTCCTCGAATGCTACAGTGTGATTCCTTCCTTTGATCAACGTTGGCCACCTAAGTGTTTGGCCTCTAGAGGTGATCCACCAAGGAAGAACAAGTATTCAAGAAGTTGGGTGTTTGGCAAAAACCCTAGATTCTATCTCTATAGAAATTGCAAGTACTCTCCACAATCTAATGCAAGAGTGTGTAACCCTAATCTATGATAAGACTCTTCTTATTTATAGATGTAGGAATAACCATTCCCTAAACTATTTAGGATTAGGGTTTATATTCTAATTAAACTCCTTTAATTAATTATGCTCCTAATCTAATTAGGAATTCGTGAGAGAGTACTTCTATTAATTAATTCACAATCCCTATTTGGAAATAAATAATAGTTCTATTAATTAATTCCCAATCCCTATTAGGAATTAAATAATAGTAATAGTAATAATAATAATAAGACTCCTCTTATTAATTTAGATTTAATATTTTCAAAATATTAAATAATAAATATTAAGCTATTTAATTTATTCTATCTCCATAGACTAAATTAAATACACAACTTATTATTACAATTATGCCATTTACTTCTTAAATAAATATTTTCCTTTTTGCGGTGTGACCCTTTAGGTTCTCCATATTAAACCGGTTGTGAATAAATCAATTAGAACAATTCTAATCTTATTTAAATAAATAAATTAAACTATTTAATTCATTTAAATAAATAATATTTATTCTACTATAAGGGTAAGCCCCCTTAGCGATCAACGACTTTCCAGATAATATAGATTTTAACATTAATCATAAAAGAACCTTTGAGTAAATAGTTACCGTACAATTCAATCCTTCTACCATACAATGTCCCAATTAAATATAAGACATGGATTTACTGTCAAGTCTTATTTTATTTAATTATATGTATTTCGATTCCCAAATGCACAACTCTAAATAATGCAAATTAGAAACTCCTTTGTAATTTCATTCTGCCTTGGCCAAGGACTACTGAGTTGTCATTTATCGAATCACATATGACATTCACATCTTTTACTAGACGTGGTAGATTCTTTGTTGATCATTCATCTATCTCCATGTACAACTTATTATACCCAATCATACCCTTTGATATACCCCAAAGGTCTTAAGGGACATGTCAAAGTATAACTCATCATACACAAGATACTATGATGATCTCAAGTCCAAGGATCACTTGTACTACTATCACTTGAGGAATTCCTATTGACAGGCGAGTAAAACTCCATTAGGTATTCCTTAGCGAGTCACGTTCAGTGAACTTATTCTCTAATAGGCACATACATACTTGCTTTAGTGTCTCCGCACAAATGATTATGAGATCAATCATCCTCTTCCTAAGAGCAAGCAACGTATGTACTAATCTATCCGGATTCACTAATCCCCAATTTAGTAATCCAACGATTAGGAACAATTTTAGTTTGTGAGCTATCTTGAATTTAGATCTCATTAGCATGATCACCATCATGATTCTAAAAGCATTGCTCAAAACTATGGGTTTATCACATTTAATATAACAACACCATGTAGATAATATAAAATGCCTTTAATAACCGAATAAGATTACAAAGTATATGCTACATCATATCAAATATGATTGGCTTGTGTGCATACTACTTTCACGTTCACCACCTAGTGATATTGATGCATTTTGTCATATATAGATTCCGTAATATTTCCGTTTGGAATCTTGCCGTTGATAGCTTCCCGTTGTAAATCTTCCCGTTGGAGATTTTCTTTCTGCAGACTTCTTTATTGTACCAATGAATATTTTACTCCTTAAAGTCTACTAGTGATGACTGAGTCAGCTTCCATTTACTACTATCAAGGAAGTAGAGTTATATGTGCTAACTTGTGCTGCAATAAACATGGCTGATTGAACCCTACTGAGATTGGTTCCCTATTTTGCTCATTTAAGTACTCAGTCGCTCATCTTGGGATAATTAACCTAAGTGCTCTGATATCTTCAATCCTTACTGGCACTTAGTTACTCTACGATCAACTAGGTTTTAGCCTGTTGCTTCTAATCGTAGAGTTAGCTGCTTGCTTCATATTGTGGCCTTGTGATTATGCATGATGTACACTGCCTTGGAGCTCGTAGAGTGACTGACAGCACTTGCTTTATGCTTTAATGTGTTTCTTACCATTCTGCAGTGTGGCCATTTATGTGCTCTGTGATCTCCATTGAGCTTTACGTTCTCAGAGCATAGATTCATAATCTTGTTGAGCTTTTTGCTGCAGCTTGCTTCTCATAGAGGACTGCTCTACCATCTTCAGATATTGTCTCTGCTGTTATGTCATAGAGAATTGCTTTATGATCTTCTGATGCTATAACACTTTCATCGTAGAGGCCTGCTCTACTATTTTCCGACATTGTCTCAGCTATTATGTCATAGAGGACTGCTCTATGATCTTCTAATGCTATAACACTTTCATTGTAGAGGACTGCTCTACTATCTTCAGACATTGTCTCAGCAGTTATGTCATAGAGGACTGCTCTGTGATCTTCTAATGCTTTAGCACTTTTGTTGTAGAGGACTGCTCTACTATCTTCAGACATTATCTCTACTGAGCTTCGTTTAGGCTGCCAGAGTGTCTTTGTTATCTTTGGCCCAGCTCTACGATTACTTGATCAGGCTGGAGCTTTTCCACTCTACGATCTTGTCTAAGATGCAAGCCGTAGGGGATCGTAGAGTGTATATTTGAGCTGTCTTGTGTTCTTTGTTTAGGACTTAATGCTTCGGATGCACTCTGAGATCTTCGTTTATCTGATAGCTCATGAACAACTTACTTAGTAGTCTTTATGAAGATTGCTATTTTAAATATGAGTGATCAGGCAGAGGTTATTCTACGTTGTTGCTTGATTGTAGATTGTTCATGGGATTCGTAGAGTGACTAACTGTATTGACTCTACGAACCCAAGAACAGGAGCTCTACGATGCCGAATGAGCTCTGCGACAGGCCGAGCCTTACTCTATGATGAGGACATCCTTAGCTCCGAAGCCTATGGCAAAACCTAAGAAGACCCATTGCACTTGCCACTTGGACCCATTACAAGAGCCCGAGCTAGACGCTTTAAAGAAGGACTTAACAGGATGATTCACAAACTTTGGAACGAGGTTGGTTCAAGTATAGAGGTTACGGAGATGGAGTATAAGTATATGATCATGTTGCAAACGGAAGTGGCGAGCCAAAACACAAAAGAAACTAGTTTAATGACAACAAGCTTTCCCGCCCCGACGCCAGAAAATAAGGCAATTTCCGTGCCCCGACATTGAGCTCGCCCCGACGAGAAACTCCAAGCTAAAATTACTGTCCCGACGCTGAGCTCGCCCCGACGCGAAAACTCAGTTCATTTCTGCCGCCCCGGCGAGAACCCCATGTATCTAGTTGCAGTTTTTGACTTTTGGCTTACTACGGGATTCCTTCTGTGACGCCCCCAAATTCGGGTCTCCAACTACCCAGATTCGGTCATCACGATCCAATACAACATTCACCTCCAACAACATACATTGACTAAAATGCGGAATATAACAAACATATGTTGTTCATTAGAAAGGTGTTACTAGTCCTAAGATACAATAACCTTAATTACATAACACAAAACATACCCTAAATAGTAATCAGGGTTTAAGTTACATTAATAGCAATTTCACTAAACATAATCTAAAACCAGCTACGTGAAGCCTATCACTTCATCTTTTCTTTACCCTTGCCCTTTCCTGATGTCTCGGGTTTAGCTGCAATGAAAGTCATGATATAGCAAGGATGAGCAACTAGTTTGCTCAGCAAGTTTAAATACAATAATAAAGGATATATCATGATGAAGGGAATATGAAAAGAGAATTCAACAATACAAATATCAGAAGCAAGAATAATGATTGCTTTTAGAATAATTAACAGTCAAGTAGACTCTGAACAATAACTTCCAAAGGAGTCAATAGCTAGTTGATCCTCTGGTTACTGACTACAGAATAAGTACTTGAGGGGATCAGCCTCGCGTACACTATGTGTATGCATAACATTTAACTCTGCTGTTTGTACCTTATATATGGTACCTGGGGTACTCCCCTATAATAAAAGGGGTGTTTATTCAGTCTAAGAATCCTTACCATCGATTGGTTCAGACAGCTTTTATAAATTCTCACATACTTGCCTGACCGAACAAGGGTTCAGACTTAATCATGAATAGTTCGTGAATTTCGGAACTTTAATAAATGTATGAATTCAAATGCACCGAATGCGAGTGTCAATAATTTTGATGTGGAATAACTGTAATTAATTAAACCACTTAAGCATTCTTGGAATAACATTTCAAGCTATAATGCAATAGTAGCCTGCTCCAATGAAAAAAAAATATTGCAACAATTAAAGTTTTGGAATAGAGAACTTGCTCAATGTAAAAGTTGAGTAAGATGGACTTGCATTCAATATACTGAAAGAATGAAGTTAGGGAACTTGCCTGTTTGCTCAGCTACAATAAATTTTAGTTTTAACTAATTGACCTTGGATGACCTATCATTTGGTAGAATCGATTTATCCATTAGCATTGCATAGCAGTATATCAATGCACTCACTTATGCTATTTATTTAGCAAATAAACAATTCCTATAGCATATAAGTTAATAGATCAGTCTCCATTTCATAAGATGCTTAATTGATCTGTAGACTGAGAAATTATTTACTAACAATGTTTCTCTTAAGTGATTACACATTTACTAACACTTAATATTACTCTACTAATTCAACTTCTATTTAACAGCGGCTAGATAGAAATCATGTTTATTCATTTCTTGGCCATTCATTTTGGTAACCTTAATTTATTTGGTTAATAATCCTATTTATTATTTATAAAGATAATAAATTTATTAATGCATTACTATCTAATAGTGACTACTTAATAATTAATAAGTCATTAAATTTTATTTACACTTAGCTACTATTCGCTTTTAAGGGTAATTAAGTAATTATGACCCCTTAGTCATTAATTAAATAATTAATGTATTAACTCTACCCATACTTAATTATTTTATTAACTTTATTCATACTTAATTATTATTAATATTAATTAAATAATAATTAAATATTTATTATCTTTATTTATTATTTAATATTAAATAATAAATAATTATTATTAACTATATTCATACTTAATTATTATTTAATATTAATTAAATAATAATTAAATATTTATTATCTTTATTTATTATTTAATATTAAATAATAAATAATTATTATTAACTATATTCATACTTAATTATTATTTAATATTGATTAAATAATAATTAAATATTTATCATCTTTATTTATTATTTAATATTAAATAATAAATAATTATTATTAACTATATTCATACTTAATTATTATTTAATATTAATTAAATATTTATTATCTTTATTTATTATTTAATATTAAATAATTAATAATTATTATTAACTATATTCATACTTAATTATTATTTAATATTAATTAAATAATAATTAAATATTTATTATCTTTATTTATTATTTAATATTAAATAATAAATAATTATTATTAACTATATTCATACTTAATTATTATTTAATATTAATAATAATTAAATATTTATTATTTTTATTTATTATTTACTGATAAATAATAAATAATTAATTGATTAACTTTATTCATACTTAATTATTATGTAATAATAATAATTAAATATTTATTATCTTTATTTATTATTTATTGATAAATAATAAATAATTAATTTGTTAATTTTATTTATTAGTTATAATAACTAATTAATTTACAAGTGCATTATTAGCTCAAATTAATAACCAATAGTTAAACCAATGATAGTACATTTGATTAATAGTTAAACTCCATTGAATTACACAACCCATTCGAACAAAAACAGTTCATTTGCTGTATAATACTACTCAGTTAATAGTTTTATGCTGCCAAGATCAACGGTCACAATTATATCCAACTCCGTGCAAATTTCATTCCAACTAACCAAAAATTATTACCCAACACAATAGGCAACAAATTCTAAACAGATTCATGACTCAGCTTGGTTAACTAGATTGTTATGTATACCTAACACCTACTTTCAGTTACTGATAATGGCCAAGACACCATTATAACCCAAGTTTGATTTTCGTATAAGCAGTCTATTGTATAACCCAAATGAAACACAGTTTTATTCAAGCATTTCAACAAACATGTGTTGAGCATTTCCAAACCATCAACACTGGCCTGGTGACATTATCAATTCAAACTACCAGAACCTTAGGGTTCTTTAATATACAGAGGTTTAAACCAAATAATCACACCCAATATCAAGGAACAATACAATTTTCCAAGTACAGATAGAAGAAAAGAAAGAAAATTTACACAAAAACCTAAACAGAAAACCATCACAGTAGCTCAATAAACCCATTGCTATACCTTGGGTTCGTCCGAACTGTTGCCTTCCTCCTTCTCCCACAATACTAAATCCAGCCGGACATTCACAGTAGCTCCCCTCTGCGATTTCTCTCTCTATTTGTGACTCACCCTCTAGTTTGGAACCCCAAAATTTTGTGAGGGTTTTTCAATTTATAGAGGAAGTTTTACCCAATTGGCTTGGGCAATACCCTAATTAACTGAGTCAATGACTGTCGGTAGGAAGGAGGGGCTGTCGATAGGTTGTCTATGTCAAGCCCCGTCCATCGACTATGAATCGCCGGTTGGCCTTTGAGCCGTGTGCCCTCACCGGTCAAATCGCCGGTCGTTTGGGATCCTTTGGTCCGAACGTCGAACGCTTGGTCGTTCACTTAAACCCTTGAATCGTCCGCTGGTCGCCGCTCCGGTGACCCCTTCTTCCCGTCTCTCTCCCTGTCCGGTCTGATTGATTGAGGGTTTGGGTCGCTAGGTTCGGCTAAGCCTACTCCTTCCTCTCGATTGATCTGATTGAGGGTCTAGGGCGCTGGATTCCCCTTTTGCTCGGTTATATCTGAGGTGAGAGTTGTGAATTCGTTGGCTCGGCTGAAATCCCCTAAATTGGTATGCCGATTGGGTTTTCCCCAATTCTTAGCAACCGACCCAACCCGACTGGAACTAAAATGGTTTAACCGGCAGGAAAAGGAAATGGGCTCAGTCCAATTGATTTAGTTAATAAGGACTTGCCCACTCGGTTGGCCCAACAGGGAAATAAAATGGGAATTGGGTCAGCTAAAATAAAAAGAAAAGTAGCCCAACTTGTTTATTAAAACTAATAACACTATGCCTCTAATATTTAAATTAAATAACTAATTAAATTAATTAATTATTTATAATATTTGTTTCCACAATAATTCCTCATGCGAATTATTTAAATCCGATAATAGTAAAAGGAAATTATTTATTAATTTTTCCCAATTTTCTTGCCAATCAATTCTTAGGGTTAACTCACTAATTTATTCGAACTATCAGTGAGCTCCTTTAATGCAAGGAAAATTATTGAACCATATATCTATATAATTTAACAATAATACCTCCATGGATCCAATTAAGTCCGTAAAATAAAATAAAATAAATTTCATATATCAAAATAAATTGAGAGCAAGGTTTAAAATTCTTGGGCATTACACCTTCCTCAAAACAAGGTTCCATGTTCTAAGTAATGGTATTTTTCATCAATTATTTTCTTCCCCAAAACATGGTTCCATGCATTAGGAAATGGTGTTTTCCACCAATTAATTCCTTCCCCAAAACAAGATTCCTTATTTTATGTAATGGTATTTTTCAACACTTTCTAGGGTTTGTGTGATTCTAGATTATTCTCTAGACTAGTATAAATAGGTTTCATTTGTAAGATAACAAAAACCTGAATTTTTGAATTATTAATATTATTGTGATTTTGTTTCTCTACTTGTGGTTCTTTAAAGAATTCCTAAGTGTTCCTTAGTTCTTCTTTGAGATTTATAATCGACTTATCATACAACCATTCATAATTATGTGTGCCGTCTTCTACCGTATCAATCTTCGATTGTACCAAGATTACCGTTTCAATATAAGCGAGGGGACGAGGTGTCGTTGGTGTTCATCCTATGCAGAATTCATAAGCAATCAATTGTACCAAGATTATTGTCTACATATAGGCGAGGGGTTAAGATATTGCAAGCTATCCATCCTATCAACTTGTTAGAAACAGTCCGGGCGACGACCATCTCACGCAAGCGTGCCATGGAGTCCATCACTCTACGTTTGCCTTGCAAGCTCTACGATGACATACTTAACTCTACGTCTGTTCTTTGATTAGCCAGAGTTACTCTATGATGTCGAGATGAAAATTTATGACTGACCAAGCCTCACTCTACGTCTGCGACTGGCCAAGCCTCACTCTACATTTGCCTGGCAAACTCTGCGCTTGTCTAGCAGACTCTACGACTCTGAGAGTGCCTACCGAGCCTTTACTATACGATTCTTTGCTGACTATTCTGCGAACTGTCTGACTGCTCTACGATCATGATAGATTTAGCAGTTCTACTATGCTCTACAATCAATCTACCTTTGCTTATTACATATATCATTTCTGCTCATAAGATTAACCTAACAAGTTCGATCTTTTTCTATTCTAAGTTTTTTATACATCAACTTTATTAAAGGACTTTACTGAAAGTAGTATGCACACAAGCCAATTATATTTGATATGATGTAGCATATACTTTGCAATCTTATTCATTTATTAATAAAAAAATTGATTTTCTTAAAAGGCATTTTACATTATCTACATGGTGCTGTTATATTAAATGTGATAAACCCATAGTTTTGAGCAATGTTTTTAGAATCATGATGATGATCATGCTAATGAGATCTAAATTCTAGATAGCTCACAAACTAAAATCATTCCTAATCGTTGGATTACTAAAAATGGGATTAGTGAATCTGAACAGATTAGTACATACGTTGCTTGCTCTTAGGAAGAGGATGATTGATCTCATAATCATTTGTGTAGAGACACTAAAGCATGTAGGTGCTTATTGGAGAATAAGTTCACTGAACGTGGCTCGCTAAGGAATACCTAATGGAGTTTTACTCGGCTGTCAATAGGAATTCCTCTAGTGATAGTAATACAAGTGATCCTTGGACTTGATATCATCATAGTATCTTGTGTATGATGAGTTATACTTTGACATGTCCCTTAAGACTGTGAAGTCCCAGGAGGGATCGCTCCTTTGGTGATTATTTCCCTTTCCAATTTTAGCCTTTTTATTCGATGATTTTTGGAAAAGGTCGGCATGAGTGTCGACGGGGTTTTGAGAGATCGTTTTTTAATGATGAGCCAATTAACCAGAGTCCCCAGTTGGTATATTTGAAATGGATGTACCAACTCATCCAAGTTTCGTTTTTTGTCGTAAATCGCTGGCTCATATATGTGACTCCGAATCAATTGGTCTGCAAACCGAGATTCATAGAGTTCGGGGGCTTGCTTAAGCGAGGGGAAGGTGTTAGGCACCCCCCGACTTCCGTGAAACACGGTTACCGCAATCTTGATGCTTTTCCTATCCTTTAATTCTTAAAATGTGTGTGTGCATGTGTGTAAGTGTGTTTATATGAATGTTGTGGTGAGTTTGCGTGAGGAAATCATTTGGTTTTTTATGAAGAGTTGTGTTTTATTTGGAGAGTACTTTAGAATGTCTTTCGGTTTATACGAGAAAGAAAGGTTTGATTTTAATTATCAAAAGCTGTGAGATTTTCATTAGGTATCGTTTTGGCAAAACAAGAGTTTTTTAGACCTTCGTCAAAATAGAAATCGAGACCTACACGTTGCTTCCGTAAATGAAATAACGGGTAACTTCTAAGATCTCTTTAACCTTATGCACAAATGTTTAATAAAACGTCATTTATTTTCATGAAAACCATTTTTTTGATGTTCGAATCACGATCTTTCTTTAGCCTTCTCGTTTAAATAGAATCGACATTCATTAGCACTTCCCATTTTAAGCCTCGTGATGCTAATACCCTAATTTGATTGATTTTATGGAAATCTTCATCATTTTAGCTTTGAAATTCGTTTTTTATGTCGCAAATTAAATCAAGCATTAAAATGCGTTGGGGCTATTCATGGGCATGTAAGCCATCAAAATAACCTCGAACGCTCAACCACATATTTCACTATTACGGGGCCTTAAACCCGATTTTTGACTTGATATCGTTTTAAGGCCCGACGATTACATATTTACAATGAAGGGTGCATCGGCCCTATTACATACACCCAAAAATGTCCATCATCGGATTTGGACCACGGGGTCGCGTTCCTAGGCTCACATCCATAATTTATACACACCCACAAAATGGATATTATAAAAATTAAACAAGTTAAAAATCACCAAATGGATATCATCGGGCCATTTAGGAAGAATTTTGTTCCGTTGGAACCCTCACTAATAATCCCTAATCCATGTATTCTCAATAATATCCAAAAAAAAACTACGTTTAATATAATCCAAATGACAAAACTTAACAAAATGATATAACAAAACTGCTATAAAAGGGTTCTTTTTCACCTTGCAAATGACACCACGATATGTATAAACTTGTGTATTGAATAGAGTAGGAAATATATGTGCTACAATCTCCCAAAAGGGGTAAAAATCCTTACTATTTTCTCTCTTTTCTCTCCCTAACTCGCTGCTGCAGTTGCTATTTTCTTCCTGTTTTTCAATTCCTTCCGCTGCTGTCTCATCCCCCTGTATGCAAATGAAGAAATGAACTGATAAAGGCTGGCCAAGGCTAGTCGCAGATTGATCTGCGGCTGGCCGCAGATCAATCTGCGGCTAGCCTTGGTTTCTCCGCGCCCATCACCCACTTCAGCCCGCCGTGCACTTCAGTTATTTTAATCCTTCTCGGTTTTCGCACTGCACCTCGATTCTCGTGTCGTGCTGTTGGTTTTTGCCGAGAAGCTTGCATTTTGTAGTCCGGGAACCGCCGGGAAACGTGCCACGTCATTCCGCTTTGATCGTTGTCGTGTCGGCTTTGATCGCACGTCGTTGCGGTGGCTCCGAGTGTTTGTACTTTTGTCCATCTTTCGTTCTCGTAGACTGGGTTAACTGACGATTTTGCCCTCCTGTCAGGGTTAGTATACGAAGTGCAAAATTTGGGTGTCTACAGCTGCCCCTCTTTATCATGTTTATGAAATGTTAAATGAAATGAACATGATAAAGAATTAGACACCTGATGCATGAATGGCAGTGCATACATGATGCAACACATATATCTTATGATGCAGCACAAGATGCAAGGCATGCAAAACATTCGTAAAGGTGTCAATGCATTAGGCAATCGTAAATTCATTGTGAGTATCGATCCCAACAGGACTCAATTGCCAATCGCATCGTTGTTGTCAGGTTTCGTCTCTGACAACTCGCTGCGATAATCGTTATCGCAGGTTTCGTGCTCCGTCTCGTAATCGTCGTCGTCATGGAATCGTTATCGTCTCATAACCGTCGGGTCTCGTATCCGATCGATCGTCTCGTAGATGTGGGGTCTGGTCTCCGATGGGTCGTCTCATCTGTATCGGTTCTCGTCTCCGATTGATTGATTTGACTGTATCGGTTCTCGTCTCGTAATCACTGGGTCTCATATCCGGTTGATCGTCTTGTCTGCGCCGGGTCTCGTATCCGGTCGCTCGTCTCGTAATCACCGGGTCTCGTATCCGGTTGATCGTCTTGTCTACGCCGGGTCTCGTATCCGGTCGCTCGTCTCGTAATCACCGGGTCTCGTATCCGGTTGATCGTCTTGTCTGCACCAGGTCTCGTATCTGGTCGCTCATCTTGTAATCACCGGGTCTCGCATCCGGTTGATCGTCTTGTCTGCGCTGGGTCTCGTATCCGGTCGCTCGTCTCGTAATCACCGGGTCTCGTATTCGGTTGATCGTCTTGTCTGCGCTGGGTCTCGTATCCGGTCGCTCGTCTCGTAATCACCGGGTCTCGTATCCGGTTGATCGTCTTGTCTGCGACGGGTCTCGTATCCGGTCGCTCGTCTCGTAATCACCGGGTCTCCTATCCGGTTGATTGTCTTGTCTGCGCCGGGTCTCGTATGCGGTCGCTCGTCTCGTAATCACCGGGTCTCGTATCTGGTTGATCGTCTTGTCTGCGCCGGGTCTCGTATTCGGTCGCTTGTCTTGTAATCACCGGGTCTCGTATCCGGTTGATCGTCTTGTCTGCGCCGGGTCTCGTATCCGGTCGCTCGTCTCGTAATCACCAGGTCTCGTATCCGGTTGATCGTCTCGTCGGCACCGGATCTCGTCTCCGGTTGATTTATTTGTCATGTTCCATACCTGATTGGTTGAAACCTCGTATTTTTTTAAGTCAAATGGATTGAAATTGATCAATTTTGCAAAGGAGGGTAAAGGAGGGAAACAGGGCCCAGCCGCAGATGGATCTGCGGCCAGCCGCAGATTGATCTGCGGCCAAGATCGGGATTCTTAGGCGCCTTGCCCCTTCCCAGATCTGTCACTTTCAACTCGTACCCCACATTGGTTCTCGCGATTTTGCGCCGTTGCACGTCCTTTTTGCCGCTTTTTCCAACCTTCCCGCAAAAACTGCTCCGGTTAGATTGATCTATACGTTACAGGTAACATTTTGACCGATTGTTTTCTCATTTCGTCCATGTTTCGCTATACATTCGGCTATTTTGCATGTTTAGAGATAGGAATGTATGCTTTGAAATGTTATGCCATGTATCATTGCATGTATATGTTATGTCTCAAACGTTCGAGTCATATTCTATGCTCATGATGTGGGTCATACACACTTGTTGTTTTTTGAATGAAAACATGTATTATGGTCATTTAAATGTTGTAATTAACCGTAAAAATGCAATTTTGATCTGTCGTGGCTTGGGTTAATTGAAAAACATGCTTGGCTGTTCATGGGATGCTCACTTTATAGACGAAACTCTGCCATTTTTTTTTGGAGTCCCACTAAGATCTAATTCATGCATATATAGTAAACACGCATCATGCTGCATTATTTCTATGATGAAGATAGGTAGATAAAATATTTCGTGACACGAGTAGAAATATAATGTACCTCCCTCTTTGACCGTGTCGTTCCAACTATGGATCCTGATGTTCCCAGCAGCTCCACTCCATCTCGTGCTTCGGGTGTTTGCCGCCGTAGGGCTGCACCTGCCCCAGTTTTTCCTCGGACTCGCCAGGCTCGTCGACTGGCAGAGGCTGTCGTCCGGCCTGATCAGCCTGAGGTTGACGAGGCCGTTCTTCCAGATATTGAGGCAGAGGGGCCTTCCTCCAGCACACCAGCTCCCTCCTCTTGCCGCGTTTTGCCCGGTGCTCATGTTCAGGTGCCCGATCTGTTGGGCCGAAATCTCAGTCGTCACCCCTCAGCATCTCTTGTCGCTAATGAGGTATACTCATTACTTTTCTGAATTCATTCTCAATCTCTATTCGTATCCGGACTGATCCTTTAGTGATTGCCACAGGTGCCCGAGTTCACCTAGCCGAGGGGCAACTGGTTCAACATCTATTCCCTCTACACAGCACTGCACGCTGATTATCGCACGGTGGTGGATTCCTGGGGTTTCCGCTCCTTCTTCACCATCATTCCCCGCCAGTGCCCATGGGGTTACATGAGGGCCTTGTCTGAGCGATGGTTCCACCAGACCCAGTCCCTTCATCTCTTGGACTGCGAGGTTGTGCTGACTCCCTAGGACTGGAGGTACATCACCGACATTGAGTTCATCGGGGTCCGTGTTCCCCTAGATCTTAACATTACTCTAGCAGAGGTCCGATCTTTATTGGGTTTCGCTGCCGAGGACCGGGTCTTTAAGGCCCGCATCATTCGGTCCGGAGCTTTGGCTGTTGACGCTGTTGGAGGCATATATGCGACGCCCTTCCCTGCAGATCGAGCCACTCGTGATATTCTGCTCCGACGTCTGTTCCTGACCATTATGAAGGGTTGTTTCCTGGGGAACAACTCCTCTACCATTCATTTCAGCGTCGTCGGAGCTATCAGGGATGTAGACCGGATCGACGACTATGATTGGGGGTCCTTCACCTTTGCCTACTTCCTCCACGATCTTCGTCTTCGTTCGGAGGGACAGACGGACGCTTGGCTTGGGTTCTATCCCTTCCTGCTAGTAAGCCTTCTTTTCTTACTGCACCTCCTATCATTTTATTTCTTTTTTTTTTTCTACATTTGCCGGTCACTCAGGCCGTTTCCTATTTCTGTTCACAGTTCTGGGCTTACGAGCGACTCCCATGCCTGAGGCCTGTCACGACTTCGGCTTGGATACATATCCCCAGGGTCGGCGGTGGCATCATAGCACTTTGGAGGAGGTCCCGGTATCTGGCAGCTTCGCACACTGCCGCATTCAGCTGGAGCTGATCACTACCGCTGAGGTCGTCTGGGTTCCCTACCTTTCCGAGCATCTGACCGTGGGATTTACAGATGGATACCCCTCCGGCCCAGAGTTCGCACTTTCCACTCGTCGCCTCACCTTGCATAGTGTTAGAGGATGGGTGATGTATCTGGGAGAGCGCGCATTCAGATGCGTTACTGGAGAGATCCGCATTCCGCACTCCCTTCCCCTCACTACATCCTGGCCGTTGGACTCTCAGCCTTCAGAGATTAAGCTCGCGGGGGAGGATGGCCGGACACTTTCCTCAGGTCCCAACACGAGCGAGGCTTTTCGTACCTGGTGGGTGCCCCACACTATCGGTCCTTAGACTCAGGCTACATTCTTCCTTGGAGATATGGTCCCCGGCTCGGTGATGATGACTGATTGGGCCACCTGCGTTCGGAGTCCCACCCATGCTGAGCAGATTGCCACTTTGACCCGCCAGGTGGACCAGCTATCCTTATACCTTCGGGTGTTGGGCAGGACCCCAGAGGATGCCTATGCATATGATCCTGACAGTGCGGGTTTCGACACAGGCCCGAGCTCATCTGATGCCCCCGTGCAACCATATATCCCTGATATGAACTTTGGGGCTTCGACTTCGACGACTCCAGGGGATCAGTTCGAGGATCCCGATTTCATATATGACATTGCCTTTGATTAGATCACGATAGGATAGGGCTTTTTGTATTTGAACATGTTCAGCTTTTTTTCATTTCATGCACCATGTATTGAACTCATTTATTTATTTATGCACAGTTTTATCATTATGACAGTTTAATTACTTTATTATTAACTGTATGATACATGCTTTTTCATGGATAGAGAATGACCCCTGTACAGTCTTTTTGATACTATTTTTCACAGATGTCGTCACCAGACACCGTGGTACGTCTGGATCTCATTCCTCCCACAGGGTTGGTTGGCAGTCTTCTTCGTTGGTTGGACAGTTTGTCGCCGGCCGATAGGGTTATCGCAGATGGTCTTCTGGGATATTCCTGGTCCTTATTATCCTTTCAGGTGCCGGCGGGCTTTGTGGAGGGTATTCTGAGCTATTGGGCCCCTGCCCGTCAGGTGTTCAGATTAGGGACAGTGGAGCTGAACCCCACTCTCGAGGAGTATGCTCGCTTTACCGGCTTGTCTTTGGATGGTCCTTGTGCCAGGGTCACAGCTGGTCCCATGCGCCACCAGTTCCTGACTCTTACTGGATTGCGGAGGACAGTTTTGTTGTCGGTGATCACATCAGACCATCTAGTTCCCCTTCATTTCCTGATTGACCGATTCGGCTCTCCTGATAGTTTTCACCTATTCTCTGGTGATTTTTCCGTGTTCGAGGAGCGCTGGGGCGCTTTGAGAGTAGCCGTTTTGATGGCCTGTGACATCTCAGTTTTGTATTTGCCAGCCAGACCCGATCTGTTGGATATGCGAGTTGTCGCGGCCGTTAGAGCCCTTCAGGAGGATCACACCATTATTCCCATGATACTAGCAGATACCTACATGTCAGCCTCATATTGTCAGTCTTTCCGAGGCAGAGTGTTCAGAGGGAGCTCTGTTTTATTGTATGTATGGTTTATGAGCCATCTTAGCCCTATCGGTCATTTCCGTCGCCATGGGTTTTGCTTCGGCCACGACATAGCCACGCAGTTTTCGTTTCGTCCCATGAGCTGTACTGATGCGGCTTCCTGGATAGAATTCTTGTCGGTTATTGAGGATCCTTTTCATCTCCTGATCTATTCGGGTTATTGCTCCTTTATGAGCTTCTTGACTCACGTGCCCAACCTGGATTTCATCCCTATCACTGGCTTGAGGGGCGTGACGACTTATCATCCCTTGGCGGTTACGGGGCAGTTTGATCAGATACAGGATTTTCACCCTTTCACGGGCGCCGCCGCCTACCGATTCCTTATATCATCCCAAACAGAGAGAGATCTACTGCGGGTATGTGATCTTTGGTCTCGCAGGATCTTTGTCGAGTATAGTGACAGCTGCCCCATCCAGACATTTGCTTATGTGCAATGGTTGCACGGAGATTCGGATATGGTGACTCTCGAGTGATTTTCAGACTGGGGCTTTTGATGACTCTCGAGTGATTTTCACAGATGACACCGCCCCAGAGGTATTTATTCCCCCCGAGTCCATAGAGATGAGCTCTAGATATGATTCCATCTCAGCTGATTCTGCCCCTAGTCGGGTCACTGAAGATAACCAGCTCCGACTAGCCTTGATTACTACTGAAGCTGATAGGGATGCTGCCCTTGCTGAGTGAGATGCCGCTATTCTGGCCAGAGATGCTGCCCTCGCTGACAGAGATGCCATTGTATTGCAGACTAGGGCAGTCATAGATGCTCACTCCGAGACTGTCAGCCGAGCCACTGCTTTATTGGATTACATCGACATGATGGGGCAGCAGATCGCAGGGGATGCCGATGCTTCAGATCTATCCACCACCTTATCCATCCTGTTTCAGTTAGTTTCAGACTCGTAGATCATTTTATTTCCTGCATAGACTATGTCAGTTTCATCGGTTATCGAAAGAGAAATCTTGTAACAAAATGACTTATATATGTAGATATGCATTTAAATTTAGTCATTTTCCCTTTTTGTCGTATCGTTGCCTTTCATTGGATCCTCATTTTATCCAGCTGACCATGATTTTGACATTTCGCCTTCTTTCTCTTCTCAAGTCTTGATGGAGATTTGACAAATACCACCGCACCCCTGTTGATTTTATTGGACTAAGTCTTAGATTTTGGGTA
This sequence comes from Aralia elata, assembly GCA_034770075.1. Classification (NCBI taxonomy): domain Eukaryota; kingdom Viridiplantae; phylum Streptophyta; class Magnoliopsida; order Apiales; family Araliaceae; genus Aralia; species Aralia elata. Next base: position 51,027,999 of record CM068382.1, read on the forward strand.
ACTGTTTGGTTGGGTTAGGGTTATGTCATTGAGATGAAGCTGATTAGGCGGCTAGTTTCGGGAAGGGTTCGAGTATATAGGAAGGTTTTTTCTGGCTGTTGGGAATCGGTTTTGGTTAGAGAAAATATCATTTTGTAAAGAATTGGACCGTGCCATGATGGCTGCCTACGTATTCCCACAGGATGGGAAATCAGGTCCTACGTAGTTCGTTTTTCAAAGAAAAAGGAGAAAATGATGATTCAAGCGTAGAACTGCTTCACCGAGTCGGAATTGATGGGCTGTGGAAATACCTCACCATCCATCTCTTGCAATATGAGGGCTCCTCCGGACAACACTTTCTTAATCACAAAAGGTCCTTCCCAGTTCGGGGCAAACTTCCCTTTGGCTTCGTCTTGACAAGGCATGACTCTTTTTAGCACTAGGTCATTTTCCTTGAACTTCCGAGGTCTTATCTTTTTGTCGTACGATCGAGAGATTCTTTGCTGATATAACTGACCGTGCAAAATAGCAGCCACCCTCCTTTCATCAATTAGGGCCAATTGGTCGTACCGACTTTGCATCCAATCCTCCTCGTTTATCTGAGCATCAATCAAGATTCGGAGGGACGCCATCTCGACCTCAACTGGTAGAACAACCTCTATTCTGTATACCAAAGCGTAAGGGGTTGCCCCTGTAGAAGTACGCACCGACGTTCTGTACGCCAGCAGGGTGAGAGGTAGTAGATCTGGCCATCCTCGATGATTAGCAGACATTCTCGCCATGATCTTCTTGATATTCTTATTTGCAGCCTCCACTGCCCTATTCATCTTAGGACGGTAAATTACAGAATTGAGGTGTTTGATCTTAAACTGGTCACATAATTCCCTCATGAGGGGATTGTTCAAATTCTTGGCATTGTCAGAGACTAAGACCTCAGGTTGCCCGTATCGGCAAATGACATTATTCCTGATGAAACCAACAATGATCTCCTGAGTTACTTTAGGGAAAGAACCTGCTTCTACCCATTTAGTGAAGTAATCGATCATGACGAAGATAAATCGGTGTCCGTTGCTTGCTTTGGGTTCCACTGGTCCGATTACATCCATACCCCACATTGAGAATGGCCAAGGGGAGGTCATACAATGCAGTTCATTGGGAGGCACTTGGATTACGTTGCCGTGCGCCTGGCACTGATAACATCTTTTGACATGATCATCGCAATCGGCTTTCAGTGTTAACCAGTAATGCCCCATTCTCAAGATCTTTTTGGCCAGCATCGGTCCACTCATGTGTGGCCCACACACTCCCCCATGTATTTCGTCCATAATCTTTGGGGCCTGCGTTTCACTTACACATCGCAACAATCCCAAACCGGCATCCCTCTTGTACAGTGAATCCCCGCTCAGATAAAACTTCATTGCCATCTTTTGGATTCTCAACCTCTTAGCTCGGCTTGCTTGGTCAGGAATGGACCTATCCCTCAGATACTCCCTTATGTCGTGATACCAAGGCTGCTTTGGCAGAACCATCTCCTCTGATAATACTGCCACATGTTCCTCGTATGACGGGGCATTCTGCACTGCTATTTCAATCTGTGTAACGTCCCTGCTTTTGATTATGTGGATTAAGGAAGCCATAGTTGCCAATGCATTGGCAAAATCATTCCTTCCTCGGGGGATATGTCGGAAAGCGATATCTTCAAATTCTCGCATCAATTGGATAACACATCGATGGTATGGAAGCAACCGGAGCTCCTTCGTGCTATCCTCCCCGGTCGCCTGTTTGATTACCAGTTCTGAATCCCCGAACACCGCTAGTCTCCTCACTCCCATATCGTGGGCAAAACGGATTCCCAATATACATCCCTCATACTCAGCTGTGTTATTCGAGTTACTGAACTACAATTTAGTGGCCACGGGGTATTGCTCTCCAGTGATAGATACCAGGACTGCTCCGGCTCCTGCCCCTTTGGCATTCATGGCACCATCAAAATACAACTTCCAGAACTGCCCCTCGTCATCGCATCTCGTGTGTAAGATCCAGAATACATCCTCGCCCGGCAATGGAGTTTCTAAAGTCTCCATCCCTCCTGCTGGCATTTCTGACAACTGATCTGCAATTCCCTGCCCCTTCATGGCTTTATGAGTCACGTATACGATGTCGAACTGCTGTAAGATTAACTGTCACCTTGATAGTCGACAGTTCAGCATGGGCCTTTCAAAGATATACTTCAGGGGATCCATTATCGATATCAGGTACGTAGTATGCCCATGGAGATAGTGCTGTAATCTCATTGCAGCCCATGCCAAAGCACAACAGATCCTTTCGATGGGGGTGTAATTCTGTTCACATCGGCTAAATCTCTTGCTGAGGTAATAGATGGCCTGCTCTTTGCCTAATTCGTTCTTCTGTCCCCGCATACATCCCATCGCAATGGCATTGACCGATATATACATAAACAGAGGGATCCCATCCTTCGGAGGTACCAACACTGGTGCCTCTATCAGCTGCTTTTTAATGGTCTGAAAGGCTTTCTGGCATTGCTCATTCCACTCTTGGGAGGTATCTTTCCTTAATAGTTTGAAAATCGGCTTGCATGTAGTTGTCAAGTGGGATATGAAGCGGCTGATGAAGTTTATTCTTCCAAGGAATCCTCTTATCTCCTTTTCTGTGTGAGGTGCCGGCATATCCACAATGGCCTTAATCTTCGCCGGATCCAACTCAATGCCCCGATCACTAACCAGCAATCCCAAGAGCTTGCCCGATCGCACTCCGAAAGCACACTTTGCCGGATTGAGCTTTAAATTATATTTTCTGAGCCGATCGAATAGCTTTTTGAGATGGGTTACATGATCAGAACCCTCAATTTCACAATAATGTCATCCACGTAGACCTCTATCTCCTTGTGCATCATGTCGTGGAACAGGGCCATCATGACTCTCTGATAAGTAGCCCCCGCATTTGTGAGACTGAAAGCCAATCGTCTATAGCAGAAGGTGCCCCAAGGGGTGATGAAAGCAGCCTTTTCCCGATCTTCCTCCGCCACCATTATCTGATGATACCCCACAAAGCAATCAACAAAAGAGTACATCTCGTATTGGGCTGTGTTATCCACCAAGATGTGTATAAAAGGCATTGGGAAGTTGTCCTTGAGACTGGCCTTGTTCAGATCTCTATAGTCGACATATACCCTCACCTTCCCTCCAGGCTTAGCCACTGGGACTACATTGGACAGCCATTCTGGGTAAGTGGACACCATAATGATTCCAGCCCTGAACTGTTTGATGATCTCTTCCTTCACCTTCAAGCTCCACTCCGGTTTCAACTTTCTTAGTTTTTGCTTGACAGGCCTGAAACCCTCCTTGATGGGCAACCGGTGTACCACAATATCGGTGGACAATCCGATCATGTCCTCATGAGACCAGGAAAAAACATCCTCATACTGGCTTAGCAACTCAGTTATTTCTATTTTCTGGCTAGGGGTAAGGTCTGTCCCTATCTTGAGCTCTTTGGGTTTGTCAGGGGTTCCGATATTTATGGTGATGGTTTGGTCTAAGTTGGGTTTGGGTTTGTCTTCGACCCATCCTTTGATCTCTTCAGGCGCGTCGTCATTATCTGTCTCATCTTGCTCAATGCCCATTAAATCGAAATCCAGCTCAATATCAAAATCATAGTCATCGTTCAAATTTGAAAAATCGTTTGTTAGGCAAGGAATACTCAAATTGGTACACCTGACATGAAACAAAAATGTTTGTCATATATATAAGTCATTTTTTCATAGCGATCGTCCCTAAAATAACATGACAAACTAACATAATTAATACAAAATATAAAATAAGGAACCAAAACTGATAGATATTCATCCCCCACCCTCCGGGGTCTACCACCCCGACGCCGTATTTTACCCTCGTTTGGATATTACTGGCTCCATCGTCCAGTTGTCGGTGGTCAGATTGGCCGAAATGCGACAGATGACAGGTGGCTGCGCAGCAGAAACTTCCTTGATGACTACCGACACATCGTATTGGTCCTTCCTCATAGCCTCCTCAGGGATAACCAGCCCTGCCCAATCGATGATAGGCACACTCTGTTGGGCTCCTGACGGCGTGGCGACATCCTTCCCTTCTCCAATACTTACTGACTGTCCAGGGATATAACACTTGGTTTCAAATTGTTGCATGACCTCCCGCAGGAAACCCTTCTTTTTGACCAACTTATCATTCGTGGGGGTCAATTTTTTACCTCCTGTCTCAGACACGGGCTCGCCAGTACCTTGCTTAATGTTGACGTTCGGCATTAGAATTCCGGCCGATCGAAATAGGGTCTCCCCTTGAGAGTGTTTCTGTTCTATGCCTCCATAATACCCCAACCCTGCCTTGCCTATCTGGTTGGGCAGTTGAATAGGCTCAGCAATTCCTTGACTGTTATTTCCTAACCCTTGCTCAGGTCGGAACTTCATCTTCATCATTTCTCTAGCAACAAAGGTAAGTTCAGGAGAGACCTTAGGTTTTACGGCTGGAGTCCCTAGACATCTGTAGTGGGGAGTATTGATTTCCAGCGCCTGAAAACTGGCGGGTACCGCCGATTCGTCCAAATTAATCACTGGCAGGCCGTCCCGGGAAGGAAGAGGGCCATTATGCTCTGCAGAGATCGTCACCAGATTCCCATCGATGATAAACTTAATTTGCTGGTGTAGCGTAGAGGGAACTGCCCCGACCATGTGTATCCACGGCCATTCCCAATAACATGTTATAACTTGCCGTGATATCCAGGATTTGGAATGAAATATCGAAAGTACAAGGCCCTATTTCCACAGGCAATTCTATCTCCCCCATCGTATCCTTCCGGGATCTGTCAAAGGCTCGTACCACCACATGACTGGCCCGCAGGCGCTTAGGATTGACGTTCATTTTTTCCAACGTACTGAATGGACATATATTCAATGCTGATCCCCCATCAATTAGCACCCCATTCATGACATATCCTGATGAGATTACCGCAATGTGCAACGGTTTCCGATGCCCCCTTCCTTCTTTGGGGATATCATCATCTGTGAACGATATTACGTTATTTTCTAACAGATGGTCCACTAGATGGCCGAAACCCTCTTTGCTGATCACCTTGGGAATGTGTGCCTCTTCTAGGACTTTGGCCAGAACTCTGCGGTGATCGTCGGATGACAATACCAAATCCAGGATCGATGTCAGAGTCGATTCCTCGTTCAATACTTTGATCCCCCTCACTTCTGGATGATTCATCTTCCTTAAGAATTCCACAGCTTTCTCCTCGGATATCTTTTCGTTCCTCTTCTCTTTGCTCTCAAGGACTCGTCCTGGAAGATATAAATGATTCCCCTTTGATGTTACCGAAGCACAACTGGCCGCCTCCTCTGATACTCCCCCGTAATTCCACGGTACTGTTTTCAAGCTACTAATGGGGATTTGTGGTCTCGCTGTAATGGTGAAAGGTTTCAGAGCCGTTAACCTGATAGGTGCCTCTGTGATACCCCTGCTCAGACCTGCCAACCTGATCGGTGTCCCTCGTATACTCTCCTGACCACTTGTCATGCCAATCATCTCGTCAATTCTCTTTACATAATTCAACCTTGGTGGTCCTCCGGCTTCGCTGACTTCCACCACATTGACCTCTTCCCCATCATGCTTAGGCATGGGATTGATTTTAACATTTGGCGACTCTGGCTGTTCCACCACGATCTCCCCGCTATCGATCAGGTTCTGAATCTTGTGTTTCAGCGTCCAGCATTCCTGAGTATCATGATCAGGGGAACCCGAATGGTATGCACACTTTTTACTTGGGTCAAATCTTCTTCCCTTCGGGTCACTTGGGGGTGCCAAATCGACTATTTTCCTCTGTGCTATTAATACTGCCAAAATCTGCTCAAGAGGATCCCCAAGCGGGGTGAATACTCAATTTTTTGTTGTCTCAAATCCTCTTCGTCCGTCCGTCCTTTGATTATCGAAATTAGGTTGACGTGGTGGCACAAATCTCTATATTTGCACCGGAGGGCTATTCTCCACCTTCCTAGATGATCCCTGCAGGATGAGAGAAACATCTTCCTCCTTTTTCTTTTGGGTCCTGCGGGAAGTACTACCATAGTTTCCACTCTAGATTTGCTCCGCAACTGCTTCTAGAGCTGTGAAGTCCCGGATCTTGCCAGACTTTAACCCCATGTCAACCATTTCTCCATGCTTTATCATTTCGGCGAAAGGTCTTCCAATCCCCGCTATCACTTGCTCATAATAAGGCGCCTCATGAATATCCACAAAGGTCATTACCATTTCTGCCTCGCTCATTGGGGGATTTACCTGTGCCGCCATACCCCTCCATCGCTGTGCATAGTCTCTAAAAGATTCTTTTGGTTGCTTCTTGATCTTTGTCATCTGATATCTGTCAGGGGCCATCTGTGCCTGGAAACTATATTGTGTCAAGAAATTATGGGCCAACTCCTCCCAGTTGTGGATCCGAGCATTGTCAAGGCGGGCATACCAAGTCCTTGCTTCTCCCGTTAGGCTCTTTTGGAATAACTGCATCCTCAGTCCTTCGTCCTCTGCATAAGACCCAAGTTCCCCAATGTATATCTTCAAGTGTGTATAAGGGTCTCCCTTCCCATTATATTTTTTAAATTCAGGGATTTTGAACTTCTCTGGATATTTGGTTCCTGAAAAGACACACAGGTCTGAATAATTTACCTTGCCTAGGGAACCTATGCCTTTCAGAGACTGGATAGTTTCCTCCATCTGCTTCACTTTCCTTCGAAGATCATCAGTGTCTCCTTCCTCTGGAATAGTGATTACTGCCCGGTTAGGTGTAGGAATGGCTTTGGGGATGACCGGCTCGCCCTTGGGCTGGGGTGGATCATCCTTAGGCAGATCTTGTCTCAATAACAACTGCTCTTTCATCATCGTGGCCATTTCTAACATCTGCTTTTTAAAATCATCAAATTCTTCCCGAGATATAGAACTAGGATTAGGAGGTGGAATATCAGCCATTTCAGATGTAGAATCTCGGGCCCTTTTAGATTGCAAACGTGTTTGAAGAGCAATCCTACAGAAAAGAATGGTTTGGAGTTTAATCTTTGGGAAATGAAAGATGTGGATGTATGCTAAAGTTGTAACTTTTGTATTTTTGGGTTTTTTAATCTTTCCCTGCAAAACAAAATGTTAGCAGTCCCTTATTGCAATAATAATTGATAGATACGAATTATTATGCTTTCCCAGCTATTCCCTGCAAACATAGAGGTCAGTACTTTCTTTTGACATCAGGGAAGGTATATGTAAAAATATTGAATGGGACTATGACATTTATACGTGTAAACGTAAAAGGGCATGAAGAGACTTTCCTTGCGTTGGGTTAATCTGAGGCTGACCTATCCTAAGGTTACTCTCGCGGCTTTTCGGCATGAAGGTCCCCAAATCTTCGTAATCTACTCGTCTGAGTCCTTTCGATTGGAGCGGATCTGGGTGGTGCGTTTCCTGAGCCATCTCCGAGGAGCAGCCCCTTCGAGTCCAGTAATAAGCAACCGACAGGTTTGCCTCAGGAGGAGGTACACTCTCAACATACATTCACATTCATCGTCCTCACCGTATGCAAATGATTACTTTAATGCATTCACTTGGAAAGAAACACAGATTCACACAACAACAAGTAAAACATGCCAAAATGTCGTACGTACACACACATTTATAAATTTTAAAGGATAGGATAGCATCAAGATTTGGACGCGGCTTAAGCTCTCTAATATCCCCAGCAGAGTCGCTAGCTGTGAAGTCCCGGGAGGGATCGCTCCTTTGGTGATTATTTCCCTTTCCAATTTTAGCCTTTTTATTAGATGATTTTTGGAAAAGGTAGGCATGAGTGTCGACGGGGTTTTAAGAGATCGTTTTTTAATGATGAGCCAATTAACCAGAGTCGCCAGTTGGTATATTTGAAATGGATGTACCAACTCATCCAAGTTTCGTTTTTTGTCGTAAATCGCTGGCTCATATGTGTGACTCCAAATTAATTGGTCTGCAAACCGAGATTCATAGAGTTCGGGGGCTTGCTTAAGCGAGGGGAAGGTGTTAGGCACCCCCCGACTTCCGTGAAACACGGTTACCGCAATCTTGATGCTTTTCCTATCATTTAATTCTTAAAATGTGTGTGTGCGTGTGTGTAAGTGTGTTTATATGAATGTTGTGGTGAGTTTGCGTGAGGAAATCATTTGGTTTTTTATGAAGAGTCGTGTTTTATTTGGAGAGTACTTTAGAATGTCTTTCGATTTATAGGAGAAAGAAAGGTTTGATTTTAATTATCAAAAGCTGTGAGATTTTCATTAGGTGTCGTTTTGGCAAAACAAGAGTTTTTTAGACCTTCGTCAAAATAGGAATCGAGACCTACACATTGCTTCCGTAAATGAAATAACGGGCAACTTCTAAGATCTCTTTAACCCTATGCACAAAGGTTTAATAAAACGTCATTTATTTTCATGAAAACCATTTTTTTGATGTTCGAATTACGATCTTTCTTTAGCCTTCTCGTTTAAATAGGAATCGACATTCATTAGCACTTCCCATTTTAAGTCTCGTGATGCTAATACCCTAATTTGATTGATTTTATGGAAATCTTCATCATTTTAGCTTTGAAATCCGTTTTTTATATCGCAAATCAAATCAAGCATTAAAATGCGTTGGGGCTATTCATGGGCATGTAAGCCATCAAAATAACCCCGAACGCTCAACCACATATTTCACTATTACGGGGCCTTAAACCCGATTTTCGACTTGATATCGTTTTAAGGCCCGACGATTACATATTTAAAATGAAGGGTGCATCGGCCCTATTATATACACCCAAAAATGTCCATCATCGGATTTGGACCACGGGGTCGCGTTCCTAGGCTCACATCCACAATTTATACACACCCACAAAATAGATATTACAAAAATTAAACAAGCTAAAAATCACCAAATGGATATCATCGGGCCATTTAGGAAGAATTTTGTTCCGTTGGAACCCTCACTAATAATCCCTAATCCATGTATTCTCAATAATATCCAAGAAAAAACTACGTTTAATATAATCCAAATGACAAAACTTAACAAAATGATATAACAAAACTGCTATAAAAAGGGTTCTTTTTCACCTTTCAAATGACACCACGATATGTATAAACTTGTGTATTGAATAGAGTAGGAAATATATGTGCTACAATCTCTCAAAAGGGGTAAAAATCATCACTATTTTCTCTCTTTTCTCTCCCTAACTCGCTACTGCAGTTGCTATTTTCTTCCTCTTTTTCAATTCCTTCCGCTGCTGTCTCATCCCCCTGTATGCAAATGAAGAAATGAACTGATAAAGGCTGGCCAAGGCTAGCCGCAGATTGATCTGCGGCTGGCCGCAGATCAATCGGCGGCTAGCCTTGGTTTCTCCGCGCCCATCGCCCACTTCAGCCCGTCGTGCACTTCAGTTATTTTAATCCTTCTCGGTTTTCGCACCGCACCTCGATTCTCGCATTGTGCTGTTGGTTTTTGCCGAGAAGCTTGCATTTTACAGTTCGGGAACTGCCGGGAAATGTGCCACGTCATTCCGCTTTGATCGTTGTCGTGTCGGCTTTGATCGCACGTCGTTGCGGTGGCTCCGAGTGTTTGTACTTATGTCCATCTTTCGTTCTCGTAGACTGGGTTAACTGACGATTTTGCCCTCCTGTCAGGGTTAGTATACGAAGTGCAAAATTTGGGTGTCTACAAAGACCTTTAGGGTATAACAAAGTGTATGATTGGGTATAATAAGTTGTACATGGAGATAGGTGAATGATCAACAAGGAATCTATCACGTCTAGTAAAAGATGTTAATGTCCTATGTGATTCGATAAATGACAACTCAGTAGTCCTTGGCCAAGGCAGAATGAAATTAGAAAGGAGTTTCTAATTTGCATTATTTAGAGTTATACATTTGGAAATCGAAATACATATAATTAAATAAAATAAGACTTAACAGTAAATCTATGTCTTATATTTAATTGGGACATTGTATGGTAGAAGGATTGAATTGTACGATAACTATGCACTGAAAGGTTCTTTTGTGATTAATATTGAAATCTATATTATCTGGAAAGTCATTGATCGCTAAGGGGGCTTACCCTTATTGTTGAATAAATATTATTTATTTAAATAAATTAAATAGTTTAATTTATTTATTTAAATATAATTAGAATTGTTCTAATTGATTTATTCACAACCGGTTTAATATGGAGAACCTAAAGGGTCACACCACAAAAGAAAAATATTTATTTAAGAAGTAAATGACATAATTGTAATAATAAGTTAAGTGTATTTAATTTAGTCTATGGAGATAGAATAAATTAAATAGCTTAATATTTATTATTTAATATTTTGCAAATATTAAATATAAATTAATAAGAGGAGTCTTATTATTATTATTACTATTAATATTATTTAATTGCTAATAGGGATTGAGAATTAATTAATAGAAGTACTCTCACATTAATTCCTAATTGGATTAAGAGCATAATTAATTAAAGGAGTTTAATTATAATAGAATACCTAATCCTAAATAGTTTAGGGTAGGGTTATTCCTATATCTATAAATAAGAGGAGTCTTATCATAGATTAGGGTTATACACTCTTGCATTTGATTGTGGAGAGTACTTGCAATTTCTATATAGATAGAAACTAGGGTTTTTCCAACACCCATCTTCTTGAATTGATATTATTCCTTGGTGGATCACCTCTAGAGGCCAAACACTTGGGTGGCTAACGTTGATCAAAGGAAGGAATTTAATCGGTGGAATTCAAGGAGAATGCGAAGGAATTGGAGGTGAACTTGTACCCGAGGAAGTTTTGATCTACTAGGGTATAATTCTTATTCTCTTTCTCTTTCGTTTAATTGATAATTGAACACAAGGATAGATCATGGTGATGGTTTGTATTAAAATTTTAAAATCCGTTTTATCACGCTTTCGCTCTATTTATGTAATTTGATTGCATGCTTGCGTTATATACAAATCTAACAGTGGTATCAGAGCCTAATCCTTGTGTTAATTATTGATTGTGATGATTCCATGTATGAATGGGTATGCGATTGGATCGATTTTCTGGGCAAAGAAAAATAATTTCGAACTCTGCTACACGGCACGGCCGCGCTGCTTCCAGTTCATTCTGGAGCGCGGCCGCGCCCGAACCCAGAAACTGTTTCTAGGGTGCAGCGCAGCCGCACCGCTCCTAGTTCAATTTGGAGCGCGGCCGCGCCAGTCTGCAGAATTTGAATTTTTTTTTATTTTGATTTTATTTATTTTCAATTAAGATAAAAGGTTTATTTTAAATTGGAATATGATTAAAATTAAAAGTTTTATTTTAACTTGGAATTTGATTTCATGTTAACTAGAATAAAATAGTTTATTCTATTTTGGAATAGGATTCCATGTTTCCTAGAATAAAGGAGTTTATTCACATATGGAATAAGATTCCATGTTTTCTTAAAAATAAAGATATTTATTTTGATAAGGAATAAGATTCAACATATTTTATTTTTTAGTAATTTTAAGTTAAAATAAAGGAGTTTATTTTGAACTTAAAATTGAATTCCATGCTAATTAAAATAAAGGAGTTTATTTTGATTTGAAATTTAATTAAAAATAAAGGAGTTTATTTTTATTCAAAATTGGATAAAATAAAATAATGAAGTTTATTATGATTTAAATTTTGATTAAAATAAAGGAGTTTATTTTTCTTTCAAAATTAGATTTCTAGTAAACTTTTAATTGCCCATTAAATGATATCAATGCATATATGGAATGGTTTATTATTATTCATAAGATGAATGTTATTTATTGATGCATATGGAGATATGTATGATAATAAATAGGGATTGATTATGGACTATTGACCAATGTGTGATTGAAATTATTTTAGAGGATGCTTGAATGAATGAGTTTTTATAAATGGGGTCTGCGTACCTCGTCTTCTCTAATTTTTCTTAATGTAAATTCTATCTCTCTCCTATGTACTTCCCCTTGACTGCTGATCAAGGTTTCTATTTATTTTAAGTAGTTTATGTAATAGGACTAGTTAGAATTATTTTGAAGAATTGGAGACAAAGGAGCAAGGAGCGCTTGAAGACCCGTTTGTAATGGAGCCCGGGTTTAAATGTAATAGTTATATTTAAATTTAATTCGTGCACCCTAGGTTTAACCTTTTGGTTCACTTGGTGGCTCTAGTGAACCAAACTAGAATAAAAGTCTATAATCAATCCGGGTAGAATATAGTATTCTATATGTGCATGATTACTATATATATATATATATTATATTATCTAACATGCTTCGCATGTTAAATAATATGACGCGTATTTTATATATATATGTGTATGCGCGCTAAACAAGATGAGACAAATAATAACAAACCCCTAAAAGAAATTATATTAAGTCCTAAACGTTCAAAGAAATTAGGAATATCGAACGTTGCCTTCTAGCATGGTAAAACAATAGAGTATTAAATATTTAATATGAGTTTGTTGTGCACACACAAGGCGAGTATTAAATATTTAAGATGTTGTTTTATCACATTTGATGCTTATTCAGGAATTGAACATTACTGCTTTGTTGTGCATACACAAGGGCGGTCTTTTTCTCTTCACATATATGGAAGTGCTAGGTTGGACTTAACTTAGATTATTTTAGTTCGAATGTGCACACACTTGACAATTATAATCTAAGAGAGAAAATACAAGGAGTTACATAGTGATGTAATTGACAATAGTTGTCTACCTATTTATTTATATATAGTTTGTTGTGCACACACAATGCTATATACATTTACAATGAGATCCTTATTCTCGCTAGCAAATCTTTAATTAGATTTGTCGAACTATATATTGAGGGTAATATAGTTTGATGAAAAATGAGAGATACCACTTTAAAATAAAAACCTAATTTATTTTGGTAATTAATTAAGAAATGAATGTATGCTAAAATGTTGTTAAATTACAAATTCATTTACAGAATTTTACAATGTCTAATTTACTATCACTGCGGAGCATATTAGATGCTAATTAACTGGAGCAAATTAAAAGGATTGGTTAAAGAATTTGACAATAGTTCTCAAGGCTGAAAAACTATCTTATGTCCTTAATATGCCTATCCCTGTAATGGTTGCAGACAATGCCTCAGAGGAAGAGATTGTTACTTTTAGAAAGTGACAAGATGATGCACAGTTGGCTCAATGCATCATGCTCGCATCCATGAGTAACGAGCTTCAGCGTCAGCATGAAACTATGGATGCTCCTACTGTACTCCTGCACCTTCAAGGAGTTGAATGGTAAGGAAAGTAGGACTGCTAGATATTAGATATCTAAGGAGCTCTTCCAATCTAGAATAACCGATGACACTACAGTATAGACAAATATCCTCAAAAATGATCAATCTGATTGAACAATTGGGATAACTGGGTTTAGTAATGGATGGAGAGATGATCCAAGATTTGATCTTACAATCACTTCCGGACTCTTTCTCACAATTTGTTGTGAATTTCCACGTGAACAATCTATATGTCAGCCTGCCTGAGTTGCTTAAACATGTTGAAAAACTGTAAAGAGTCACTTTCCAACCAAGAAAGACCAAGTCTTACTAGTAGATGATTCTTCCAAAAAGCAGAAGATGGCCAAAGGATCTTCTTAAAAGAAAAACAATTCAAAGAAGGTATAAGGAAAGGCAATAACTAAGGATACTAAGAACAAAACTGATGCAGATAATAAAGGAGTTTGCTTCTGTGACACCCCCAAATTCTCTACACTTCCTTGTAGCAGATCTGGTGCTCACGTGAAACTATACAACTATAAATATTCAATAAAACATGACTTTTATCTATCCAAGCTTCACAGTATCCCATAACAGATGATAATTCTTACCAGAACGTGATTTGTGTTTGGATACCCTCACTTGGATATATAGATTCATATCTCATGAATACTTCTTTCATATCGATATTCCCTATCTATGTGACATTCACAGTATTAACGATAAGATTGTCCATAGAACTGAGGGGCGCATTCCGGTAAAGAGAGCACCTTACCGGCGCTCATTAAGTGTAACCTCAGAGCTTATAGGACTTTCAATATCATTTAAATACCCTCATTCAGATGTATAGTTCGTATAGATACTGTATTTAACTTAGTACAACTATGCTAAATAAAGTAAAGATCAGAGTATAACGCATTCGATGTAATAAAGGATGATAATATATTACATATCATTACGTTCGGTTACATCGTTCTCAGTACTAAGTTATTACAACAAAGCCTTATAAAAGACTTGAATTATTCAAAAATAGTAAATAAAACTAGTAAACATGTACTTTTCCTTTGTCTGTCTCAGAAGTGCCGGGATTATCATTTAAAACTGCAAAGAAGATATACGCAAGAATGAGCTACAAATGCTCAACAAGTTCATTTGAAAAATGTAACACAATGTGTTTGATTTGAAAGATATCAATGATGTATAACTGAGGGTTCTATACATGAACTATATATTTTAATTAGTTCTATCAGACTTTAATGACTTAGAACCGCTTGATTTTGGATATCTGGTAGGGGATCAGCCTAACCAATATCCTAGGAGTATGCATATTATCCTACAATTTATGTCGATATATGTGACACCCCCAAATCCGGGTTTCCTAACCTCGAATTTGGTGTTCACGATACTCAACAACAAACATACTTTCTAACTAATGCGGAATAATAAACATACAATGTCTATCGAAATAGTAATAAAGTCTTACAATCATGGTCCCAAGGTTCTTTAACCTTAACTTAAAACATACCCTTAATACAATAAGAGTTCACATAACCAAATAACATTTAAGATAAACTAGTACATAAGCCATATCAGGCAACTACTCTTGCACCTTCCCTTTTCCTTTGTCCCCTTTAGACGTTTCTGCCTTAGCTGAAATAAAGATCATGATATAGCAAGGGTAAGCAACTAATTTGCTTAGCAAGTTTATACACAAGGGAGATATATCATGAATAGAAGGAAGTTTCGCTTTCAATGTTCAACAACAGTATAAAATTGTGAAGAAACATGAATTAATAGTCGACAATTGAATATTCGAATACTTGAATGACAGTTACTGAGTGGTTGAAAATAACCATAGACATTTGCCAAGGTTCTCAGCATTTAAACTGGACCTCTTAATATGTTTTGGTAATCAAGGGGATCAGCCTTTCATACCCCGTGATTTATGCATAAACACTTAATAAACCAGCATTGATATCATGCCTTAATCAAATTTATCCTTTTCTCAGCCAAGAGTTCTTACTATAGCAAATTAATAAGAACAACTTTTAAAATACATTTGATTTCACAAATTTAGACATGCTTGATCTAGCTGATACAAATTGATAGACTCTACGGCACGCTTGCGTGAGGTGGTCGTCGCCCGGATCGTTTCTAACAAGTTGATAGGATGGATAGCTTGCAACACCTTAACCCCTCGCCTATATGTAGACGGTAATCTTGGTACAATTGCTTGCTTAGGAAATTTGCGGAGGATGAACACCAACGACACTTCGACCCCTCGCTTATATTGAAGCGGTAATCTCGGTACTATCGACGATTGATGCGGTAGAAGACGCCACACACAACTATGAATGGTTGTATGATAAGTCAATTATGAATCTAAAAAGAAGAACTAAGGAACACTTAGGAATTCTTCAAAGAACCACAAGTAGAGAAACAAACTCACAATAGTATTGATAATCTGAAAATTGATATGAATGAATGATTTTACATCCTAGCATCACTTGGTATTTATAGGAACTCATGGTGTGCTAAACCATCATCATAAGTCAAGATCTAACAACTAATCACATCACATGTATCAGCCACCCAAAGAATTTAACAATCCAAAACATGTGATGTGTTAAAAGTCCAAATCAGACAACTATAAACTGATCAGCACATTGCAAGCTATTTTCACACCTGATAAATTTCGAATTTGGACTTGGGCCAAGAATGCAAATTGTAGCCCTGGAGTTTCTAATGAATTTAGGCTTTTGAATCACCTCATTTGGAGTTTGGAAACTCAAGTTATGGCCAAAATACGAACTGATGTCAAACTAGTCCAAAAGTGCGGAAATGCTGATTCTTTTGTGTCGGTTCGGGTATGCTTGCTTCCAATGTGTTTATGAACTTCGCGTGCTTGTAACCCATCTCTATAACCTCTATGCTCGATCCAACCTCGGTCCATAATTTATGAATCATCCCGTTAAGTCCTTCTTTGAAGCGTTTAGCTCGTGTCCTCGTAATGGGTCCAAGTGGCATATGCAATGGATCCACTTGTGTTTTGTCAAGAGCTTGTGAACTAAGGATGTCCTCATCATACCTCTCCTCTTGAAAAGGATTTGTCCTCAAATCTTCACCTACGTCAAACGGGCTTAGATCAGAAACATTGAAAGTTGCATTAACATTATACTCACCGGGTAAGTCCAATTTGTAAGCATTGTTGTTAATGCGTTCAAGCACTTGAAATGGTCCATCTCCTCTTGGAAGTAATTTCGAACGCCTTTGAGCAGGAAATCTTTCCTTACGCATGTGTAGCCATACCCAATCCCCGGGTTTGAAGATTACTTGACGCCGACCCTTGTTGGCCTGTTTGGCATATTGATCCGTCCTCTTCTCAATGTTGAGTCTTGTCTTCTCATGTATCTGCTTAACAAAAATCAGCTTTGTTTTTGCCATCCATGTTAGTATACTCGGAAACAGGTAATGGTGACAAATCCAAGGGTGTTAAAGGATTAAAGCCATACACAATTTCAAAAGGTGAGAATTTAGTAGCAGAGTGAACAAACCTATTATAAGCAAACTCAACATGTGGTAGACACTCTTCCCAAAGCTTAATATTCTTTTTAATGATAGCCCTCAATAAAGCAGATAGAGTTCTATTAACTACTTCCGTTTGGCCGTCAGTTTGTGGATGACAAGTAGTTGAAAACAACAGTTTAGTTCCTAGTTTACACCACAAAGTTTTCCAAAAATAGCTTAAGAACTTAGCATCTCTATCTGAAACAATTGTTCGGGGCATGCCATGCAAACGTACAATGTCTCTAAAGAATAAATCAGCAACATGGGATGCATCATCAGCTTTGTGGCATGGGATAAAATGTGCCATTTTTGAAAATCTATCCACGACCACAAATATTGACCATGCTTAGATCTAGGTAAACCCAATACAAAGTCCATAGACAAATCAATCCAAGGTTCACTCGAAATAGGCAATGGTGTGTATAACCCATGGGGTTGAACACGAGATTTAGCTTGACGACATGTAATGCATCTATCATAAATTCTTTCTACATCTCGTTTCATATGGGGCCAATAGAAATGTTCTTTTATCACAGATAAGGTCTTATCAACGCCAAAATGTCCCATCAAACCACCCCCATGTGACTCTCGAACCAATAACTCACGCAAAGAACATGCAGGTATACATAATCGATTCTCACGAAACAAGAATCCATCCATCTTGAAGTATTTACCTACAACATTCTTTTCACAATTTTTAAACTCTTCACAAAAATCATGGTCATTATCATATAATTCTTTGATTTGTTCAAAACCAAGTAATTTTGTGTCAAGAGTATTTAACAACACATACCTTCGCGAAAGAGCATCGGCCACAACATTTTCCTTACCTTGCTTATAGCGAATGACGTATGGAAATGTCTCGATGAACTCCATCCATCGTGCATGTCTCTTGTTCAACTTGTGTTGGCCTTTCAAATATTTCAATGATTCATGATCCGTGTGAATCACAAATTCCTTAGGCCACAGGTAATGTTGCCAAGTTTCCAATGATCGAACCAAAGCATATAACTCCTTGTCATAGGTAGGATAGTTCAAAGCTGATCCACTCAATTTTTCACTGAAATATGCCACTGGCTTTCCTTCTTGCATTAACACAGCTCCAATGCCTAATCCTGAAGCATCACATTCAATTTCAAAGGTCTTAGTGAAATTAGGCAATACAAGTAAAGGAGCGTTAGTTAATTTTTCTTTAATCAAATTAAACGCTTTTTCCTGTGCAGCACCCCACTTGAATCCTACACTCTTTTTGATTACTTCGGTGAGTGGTGCTGTGACTTCGCTGAAGTTCCTTACAAACCATCTATAGAAACTTGCGAGCCCATGGAAGCTACGAACTTGATTGACATTCGTAGGAGTTGGCCATTCTTGGATTGCACGTACCTTTTCTTCATCAACCTGTACTCCCTGTGCACTAACAACAAAGCCAAGGAACACAACTCGATCCGTACAAAATGTGCATTTGTCCATATTAACATACAATTTTTCTTTCCGAAGCACTTCTAGGACAGATTTTATATGCAATGCATGCTCTCCTAAATCTTTACTGTAGATCAAGATATCATCAAAGTAGACAACTACAAATTTTCCAATGAAGGATCGCAAAACATGGTTCATTAATCTCATGAATGTGCTAGGAGCATTAGTTAAACCAAAGGGTAAGACTAACCACTCGTATAATCCATATTTTGTTTTAAAAGCAGTTTTCCATTCGTCTCCCTCATGCATTCTAATTTGATGATAACCACTCTTTAAATCTATTTTAGAAAACACACAAGATCCATGCAATTCATCTAACATATCATCTAACCTAGGAATGGGATGCCGATACTTTACCGTGATGTTATTTACCGCTCGACAATCAATGCACATGCGCCACTTCCCATCTTTCTTAGGTACTAAAATAACTGGAACCGCACATGGACTCATGCTTTCTCTCACGAACCCCTTGTCCATTAGCTCGTCAACTTGCCTTTGCAATTCCTTCGTTTCCTCGGGATTGCTTCGGTATGCCGGGCGATTTGGAATGGTCGCGCCGGGAACAAAGTCAATTTGATGTTCAATTCCCCGAATTGGTGGTAATCCTTGGGGAAGCTCCTCGGGAAATACATCCTGATAATCCTGCAAAAGAGTAGAAATAACACTAGGCAATGAAGTTTTATTAGCGTTAGTATTCAAAAGTGCCTCCCTACACCGAAGTACAATCATTGGCTTTTTAGAATCCAAAGCTCGCCTTACATCACTCCTTTTTGCAAAAATATTTGTTTTTCTCTCTTCTCCTTTCTTTTTTTCTCTCTCTTTTATTTTCTTTTCATGATCTCTCTGTAAGTGTATTTGATCCTCATGCACCTGTTTTGGTGACATAGGACACAAGGTAACTTTTCTTTGATTGTGAACAAAAGAGTACTCATTAGTAAAACCGTCGTGTTTTACTCGCCGATCGAACTGCCAAGGTCTCCCAAGTAGTAAATGACCTGCCTGCATAGGAACTACATCACAAAGGATCTCATCAACATACTTCCCAATTGTAAACGGTACTGATACTTGCTTGGTAACTTTGATGTCGCCGCTGTCATTGAGCCACTGCAATCGGTATGGGTGAGGATGTTTGGATGTTGTAAGTCCCAATTTCTCCACCATTGTGATGCTTGCCACATTTGTACAGCTCCCACCATCAATTACAAACACAACAGATCTTACCATTTACCATGCATCTAGTATGAAATAGATTCTCTCTTTGCTCGCTGCTTTCTTCCTTTACCTGTGTACTAAGCATTCTCCGTGTAACTAACACTTCGCCATGCATAGCAACCTCTCTATCTTCCTCCAACGGTGGCATAGAGTCATTGTCACTATCTTCTTCCTCGGTCTCCAAATCCCCATTATCAAGCAATAACATAGTTCTTTGATTTGGGCATTGATTTGCAATATGTCCCCTACCTTGACATTTAAAGCATACAATATCTCGATTACGACTAGTAGAAGGTGTATTAGTTTTACCTTGCACCACTTGATTAGCCGCTCCCTGCTTGATTTCTGGCTTTGGTTTGAAAACAGTTGGCTTTTCCTCACGCTTCAGATTATTGGATTTCCATGATGAACCTGTGGTAGTGTTTATTCGCTGGCCACCTCTCCTCTTAAGTTGCTTCTCTATTTTGATAGCCATGTGCACCATGTCTTCCAATACCACATAATGTTGGCGCTCCACCAAATCTGCAATATCCCAATTTAAACCTGCTGAAAATCGGGCCATGGTTGCTTCATTATCCTCGTCGATGTCAGCTCTAGACATTAGCATTTCCATTTCTTTGAAGTAGTCCTCCACACTCTTGTTTCCCTGTCTCAAATTTTGTAAGTTTCGAAACAGATCTCGATAGTAGTGGCTTGGGACAAACCTCTTTTTCATTACAGCTTTCATTTTTGCCCAAGTCTCTATTGGACGTTCTCTGCACCTCCTTCGGCTGGTCATCAATTGATCCCACCAAGTAACTGCATACTCTGAAAATTCGGTAGCTGCAATCCTAACTTTCTTGAGTTCCGAGTAGTTGTGACAGTCAAAGATCCACTCCATTTTCTTCTCCCACTCTAAATATGCCTCGGGGTCACTCCTGCCTTGGAATGTGGGAATTTTCATTTTGATGCTATCGAGATTGTTGTCCTCTCGATTTCGGCCACCTCTATCCTTTGCAAAATGTCTCCTAGGGATAAGGTCAATTTCCCGATCCTCTTCCTCGCTAAACCTTTCATCATAGTAATTTGTCTCCGCTAGCCTTGCTTCATTTTGTTGGGTCTTTCCTTTTGGGCGCCCACCCGGAGGGATTTGAGTTTGTTCCCCTCGAGTGACACTCAATTGATCGATGCGATCATGCACTTGTTCAATAGCCATCCCCAATTGTCTAGAAAATTCTTTCATCATAGCCTCCATCATGAGTTTTGGGTCAAAATTCGATGTAGAAGGTTCATTTTCAATTGTCTTCTCTCTTGTGTTAGACATATTTCCTGCAAAACAAAGATTAGTAGAAAGCAAATTCCTCACCACTTCCTTGCGTGTTTCACTCAAACAATATATCACACAAATATGAAACGCTTGTGTATCACACAAATGGCTTTTACCCTCTAGTAATCTCACTACTCTTGCCTTTTTCCGCTCGTAGTTCTCTCTAATAGGTTCTTTTGGAATTCACACAAATGTTACCTCAATTTTCCAATTTCAATCCAATAAGAACTTATCAAGAATACAATATAGAAGGTATGACTCTCGGAATACCAACAAGACTTCACAATCGTCAAATATGATTCTTTGTAAATGAAATCCCAATAATAACAATCAACAATAATAATTTTCTGCAATATATTTTCTGCAGTTTTTTTTTGGACTAAAATCCAACAATAAAAGTAAAGATAAGTAACTTGATAGGAACTTAGCTCTGATACCAAATGATAGACTCCACGGCACGCTTGCGTGAGGTGGTCGTCGCCCGGATCGTTTCTAACAAGTTGATAGGATGGATAGCTTGCAACACCTTAACCCCTCGCCTATATGTAGACGGTAATCTTGGTACAATTGCTTGCTTAGGAAATTTGCGGAGGATGAACACCAACGACACTTTGACCCCTCGCTTATATTGAAGCGGTAATCTCGGTACTATCGACGATTGATGCGGTAGAAGACGCCACACACAACTATGAATGGTTGTATGACTATGCTAATCTCACTCTCTTTTTCTCTCTAAGCTATTACTCTATGTTCTTGCTTGGTGAATAATAAATGAACCAACCCCTACTATCATTGGTGAGGGGTCCTATTTATAGGAAAGTAGAGACTATGGGCAAAATAGTCATTAATCATGACTAGGCAAGGGCAATTTGATCAATTCATCAATAATAGGAAGCTTCCTAGCAACTTCCTCAAGGGTATTTTAATCATTACCCAACTTCTTTTAAGGTTAAAATAGTCTTTTCGCAAAATCTTAATTATCTATTAGTTATTAACCATTCTTCATTGGTTATTAGACATTGGTTATTATCTTGCCATAATTACATTGTTTAAACACAATGGTTATTATCCCGCCATAATTACATTGGTTATTAACCACTTGGATATACAATGGTTATTGCCCCTTCATAATTACCTTGGTTATTAACCACTCTTGGCCATTTTAGCCATTACACACCAATTCCTACACTTGACTCACATATGGTTATTTCTTAACCATAGTTATATCATACCTGCCAACATAAGTATAGACACATCTTATACATCTTCCACCAATTAACCCAAGTTGGTTTAAATAGAACACAACGTTAACTCATTAAATTAAATTAGATTTAATTAATAAGGACGTTCAAAATTCACGGGCATTACAATATATAATCAACGGTCACCACCTTATCTTAAGGTTTTCCAGTTCACCTTACATCAAGGTGTTCCATTTCTCAGTATAAGATGTCGTACCAAAACAATCTGGTTTGACACAACAATTTACGCTCGAATAAACAATATATGAATAACGATTCATTTCTTAAGTTATGCTGAACAAGCAGCAATAACTTTGTATCAATTGATAGCAAGATGTATAATACTTGCATAATGTAACAAGGTTAGAAGACTTGCCTCGTATATCTTTTACAGTTAATATAACGGTCTAAACGTTCGTCGTAAATCCTACATGATTATAAGTTTATGTAGACAAATAAGCGTTTAACGATTAAATCTTTTAAATTTTATTTCGGGTATCGTAACCGCATATAAATTAGACTTCTTCTACAATATATGAAATAATTTTAGCATTATAACTGCTTACAGAATGAATATTTTTCAACTATATTTAAAATAAATTGAGCATTATAACTGCTTGCAAAATGAATATTCGACTATTATATTTGAGAAAATTTCAGCAATATAACTGCTTATAAAATGAATATTCGGCTATTATATTTGAGAAAATTTCAGCATTATAACTGCTTATAAAATGAATATTCGGCTATTATATTTGAGAAAATTTCAGCATTATAACTGCTTATAAAATGAATATTTTTACTAAATAGTTGAAGAAATTCGGACATAGTAACTGCTTATAAAAGTATATTTTCTAATATATAAAAGAAATAAATTGGACATTATAACTGCTTGTAAATAGGACTTTTGTACTATATACTTAAAATAATTTGGGTATTATAACTGCTTATAAAAGTATATTTTTAAAAGAAGAATGAAAATAATAACTACTAGAGTAATACCTCTTGTAGTTGCTAGTTTTACTTCCAATCACGCAGCGCTTCGATGCTTAGAAAGTAATTTTTATCTCACAATTTCTCTCAGAATATAAATATAGAGTATTTTTGGTCTTGAATTGCTCTTGAAAAATAGTAAGAAATGAATGAACTGAGCTTGCTATTTATAGAAAAACCAAGTTTCACTAATTGCACGTTAGAGGCTCGGCTTATTACACTTTGTACCCTAGCATATTCTTAGAATATTCTTCTAAGCTCCTCAATGAAAATATCTTCCAAGCTCGACAATGCAGCTTGGAATTGAACCTATCTTCTAAGCTCCTCAATGAAAATATCTTCTAAGCTCGACAATGCAACTTGCAATCTAAGCTCCTCAATGAAAGCTCGACAATGCAGCTTGCAATTGAACCTATTTTCTAAGCTCCTCAATGAAAATATCTTCCAAGCTCGACAATGCAGCTTGCAATCTAAGCTCCTTAATGAAAATATCTTCTAAACTCGACAATGCAGCTTGCAATTGAACCTATCTTCTAAGCTCCTCAATGAAAATATCTTACAAGCTCAACAATGCAGCTTGTTATCGTAAGCCCGACAAAGCACTATATCAGTTTAAGCAAGACAAAGCAGCTTACTAAAAATAATTTGTCGGGATACTTCTTGGTGAAATCATGGAAAGCACAACAAATCATTTTGTCAATGTAAGCACGACTAAGCAGCTTGACAAAAAAATTTTTATTTGACCAAATTTATCGTTTACACTATAAAATTATAAAATACCTGGTTCGAAATATCATTTCGATCTTTATTAAGCACAAAATTCGAATTTTATTAGGGCTTAAGGTTTTAGGTTATATGCTCTAATTCTAAACGTATACGATAGCGTTTTCGAATCGTATTAGGTTTTCAATAATTCCCTGAACAGTCATTCATTAGAGTATATCATCACATAACACAGAGTCGGAACAAGAAGTTTCATTTATTAAACATATATTTTACATATACAAATCTTATTAGGGTTCGGAATATTACAGCTTCCACTACAATAAGCTTGAACACTGGAAAGGAAACTGTAAGCAGGATCTTACAGAGGCTAACTAGAAGAAGCATAGTGAAGTTTCGGTTACAGATATAGGTTTGTTTATGATTGAAATAAATTTTTCTGTAAGTCAAGGTTCTACTTGGGCATTAGATACCAGCTATAGTTCTCACATATGCAATCCAATGTAGAGACTAAGCAGAAGTAGAAAGCTAAACAAAGAGTAAGTAATCTTACATGTGGAGAATGGAGCAATGGTTGCTACATTAGCCGTAGGAACTTATAGTTTAGCGTTATCTACGGGCAAGTCTATTAAGTTAATAAGTTATTATTATGTTCCAGTTCTCTTTAGAAATATTATTACTTCCGTTGTTGGACAAGGAAGGTTCTGATATTATATTTAAGAACAATTGTTGTTCTATTTATAATGATAATGTTTTATTTGAAACTGGAAGATCACTTGATAGACTTTGTAAATTTGACTTACATAAAAAAAATAATTTTGCAAATTGACCAAACTAGTAAAAGAAACGGAGATGATCATTCAAAGAGTTGAATATGTGTATTTGATGAAATACAAGTCTGAATCATTTGAAAAGTTCAAAGAATTCAAAAGTAAAATAAATTGACAAAGTATTAAGATTCTTTGATCAGATTGAAGAAGCAGTACTTGTACAAAGAGTTTCTAGATCATCTCAAAATGGTATTTTCTCATAATGAACGCTTAATGGTACACAATAATTGATTGGTGTATCTAAAAAGAGAAATTGTACCTTGTTGGACATGGTGCGGTCCATAATGATTTTTACTGACATTCAGTACCCATCTGAGGTTATACCCTAGAAACGACTGCATATCTATAAAATAAGGTAACCTCAAAATTCGACCCCAAGACTCCATAAAAGTTATGGATAGGGAGGATTCCTAATCTTAAGTATGTTAAGATAAGGGGTTGTCCAACTTATGTGAAAAGGTTTCAAAAGATAAGTTTGGGACAAAATCTAACAAGTGCAGAGTTGTGGGATATCTTAAAGAAAGTTTAGGGTATTATTACTATAATCCTACATGCTGCCTTCTTGGATAAAGGTGTTTATCATTGAAGGAGCTAGTGGGAGGGTAATAGATCTTGAAGGAGTTCAAGAACCACAAAGTACTACAAGTTAAACCGAGGAACCTGTAGATAGACCTATTGTACCACAACCGAATCATAAATCTGGAAGAGTACCGAAGATACCTGGGACGTATGGATTCATCATAAAGGATGATGATGAGGTACGCATCATAGAGGATGATGATCCAGTTATATACGATAAGGCTATGAGTAGTAGACACTCAAAGAAATGACAGATGACCATGAAATCCAAAATGGACTCCATGTATAAGAACCAAGTATAGACTCTGGTTTCTCCACCAAAAGGCATAGTGCCTAAAGGGTGTATATGGGTCTTTAAGAGAAAGACTAGGACAAATGGCAAGGTAGAGACCTATAAGACCAGACCTGTTTAAAAGGTTTCCAATAAAGTGAAGGAGTTAACTGTGATAAAACCTTATTACCGGGTAATGCTCAAGTCCAATTGGATTTTTCCTGTGATTGCAGCTTATTACGAAATCTGGCAAAATGGATGTGGAGACGTCCTTCCTCAATGAAGACTTGAGGAGAATGTATGTATGATACAGCCAGAGGAATTTGTTTCAAAGATTGAAGAAAATCGTGTATGTAAGCTATAATGATCCATTTATGGATTGAAGCAAGCTTCTCAAAGATAGAACATTCATTTTGATGAGACAATCAAAAGAGTTTGATTTTATCAAAAATGAGAATGAACCTAGTATGTACAAAAAGGGTCAGTGGGAGCACTGTGACATTCCTAGTATTATATGTTGATATACTACTGATAAGGAATAACACACCAATGCTACAATTAGTAAAGATAAAATTGTCTAAACATTCCTCTATGAATAACTTGGGAGGAGCATCCTATAAATTGTGGATATAAATCTATATAGATAGATTTAAAAGGATGTTCGACTTGACCCAATGGACGTATATTCATGCCATGCTAAAGGTGTTTAGCATGACAAACTCCAAGAGAGGTCTCATGATGATGAGCAATGGAGTGTATCTCTTTAAATTGTCCTCAATAACTAAAAAGAGATCGCATGAGTTACTATCATGAATGTAATGAATATACAAGGTCTGATGTTGATTAGTCAGATTCTAGAGAAGATCACTGTAAGACAGTGATAAACATCTTAAAGTACTTAACCAGTATTGAAGATGTGATCATGATTCATGGTGGGTCTGAATTAAAACTAGAGGATTAAACAGACTCAAGTTTTTCAGACTGACCAAGACGATAACTGTGACGCCCCCAAATTCTCTACACTTCCCTGTAGCAGATCTGGTGCTCACGTGAAACTATACAACTATAAATATTCAACAAAATATGACTTCTATCTATCCAAGGTTCACAGTATCCCATAACAGATGATAATTCCTGCCAGAACGTTATCTGTGTTTGGATACCCTCACTTGGATGTATAGATTCATATCTCATGAATACTTCTTTCATATCGATATTCCCTATCTATCTAACATTCACAGTATTAATGATAAGATTGTTCTTGGAACTGAGGGGCGCATTCCGGTAAAGGTGGCACCTTACCGACGCTCATTAAGTGTAACCTCAGCGCTTACAGAACTCCTAGTATCATTTAAATACCCTCATTCAGATGTATAGTTCGTATAGATACTGTATTTACTTAGTACAACTATGCTAAAGAAAGTAAAGATCTGAGTATAACGCATTCGATGTAATAAAGGATGATAATATATTACATATCATTAAGTTCGGTTACATCGTTCTCAGTACTAAGTTATTATAACAAAGCCTTATAAAAGACTTGAATTATTCAAAAACAGTAAATAAAACTAGTAAACATTTCCTTTTCCTTTGTCTGTCCCAGAAGTGCCGTGATTATCATTTAAGACTGCAAAAGAAAATATATGCAAGAATGAGCTACAAATGCTCAGCAAGTTCATTTGAAAATGAAAACACAATGTGTTTGATTTGAAAGATGTCAATGATGTATAACTGAGGGTTCTGTACATGAACCATATATTTCAATTAGTTCTATCAGTCTTCAATGACTTAGAACCATTTGATTTTGGATATCTAGTAGGGGATCAACCTAACCAATGTCCTAGGAGTATGCATATCATCCTACAATTTTGTGTCGATATATAATCAACATTTATCGGCACCTTATATCAAGGTGTTTCAGTTCACCTTACATCAAGATGTTCCATTTCTCAGTATAAGATGTCGTACCAAAATAATTTGGTTTGACACAACAATTTACGCTCGAATAAACAATATATGAATAATGATTCATTTCTTAAGTTATGCTGAATAAGAAGCAATAACTTCACAATAATTGATAGCAAGATGTAATAGACTTGCATAAATGTAACAAGGTTTGAAGACTTGCCTCGTATATCTCTTACAGTTAATATAACGGTCTAAACGTTCGTCGTAAATCCTATACGATTATAAGTTTATATAGACAAATAAGCATTTAACGATTAAATCTTTTTAGTTTTATTTTGGGTATCATAACCGCATATAAATAAGACTGCTTTTACAATATATGAAATAATTTTAGCATTATAACTGCTTACAAAATGAATATTTTTTAATTATATTTAAAATAAATTGAGCATTATAACTGCTTATAAAATGAATATTCAGCTATTAGATTTGAGAAAATTTCAGCATTATAACTGCTTATAAAATGAATATTCGGCTATTAGATTTGAGAAAATTTTAGCTTTATAACTGCTTATAAAATGAATATTTTTACTAAATAGTTGAAGAAATTCGGACATAGTAACTGCTTATAAAAGTATATTTTCTAATATATAAGAGAAATAAATCGGACATTATAACTGCTTGTAAATAGGACCTTTGTACTATATACTTAAAATAATTTGGGCAGTATAACTGCTTGTAAATAGGACTTTTGTACTATATACTTAAAAATAATTTGGGCATTATAACTGCTTATAAAAGTATATTTTTACTAAATATATATAAAGAAAAATGAAAATAATAACCACTAGAGTAATACCTCTTGTAGTTGCTAGTTTTACTTCCAATCGCGCAGCGCTTCGATGCTTAGAAAGTAATTTTTATCTCACAATATCTCTCAGAATATAAATATAGAGTGTTTTTGCTCTTGAACTGCTCTTAAAAAATAGTAAGGAATGAATGAACTGAGCTTGCTATTTATAGAAAAACCAAGTTTCACTAATTGTACGTTAGGGGCTCGGCTTATTACACTTTGGTACCTAGGTTAATTACACTTTAGTACCTAGCAAATTCTTAGAATATTCTTTCAAGCTCCTCAATGAAAATATCTTCCAAGCTCGACAATGCAGCTTGCAGTTGAACCTATCTTCTAAGCTCCTCAATCAAAATATCTTTAAGCTCGACAATACAGCTTGCAATCTAAGCTCCTCAATGAAAATATCTTCCAAGCTCGACAATGCAGCTTGCAATTGAACCTATCTTCTAAGCTCCTCAATGAAAATATCTTTAAGCTCGACAATGCAGCTTGTTACTTTAAGCACGACAAATCACTTTGTCATTCTTAAGCACGACACAACAACTTGTCAAAAATAATTTGTCGGAATGCTTCTTGGTGAAATCGTGGAAAGCACGACAAATCATTTTGTCAATGTAAGCATGACTAGCATCTTGACCAAAAAATTTTATTTGACCTAATTCATCGTTTACACTATATAATCACAAAACACCTGCTTCGAAATATCATTTCAATCTTTATTAAGCACATATGTTACAAACTTTAAATCTCATTAGGGCTTAATGTTTTAAACTTCTCGATACCTAATTTTACGTTACACGTTCTAATTCTAAACGTATACGATAATGTTTTCGAATCGTATTAGGTTTTCAAAGATTACCTGAACAGCCGTTCATCAGAATATATCATCACATAACACAGAGTCGGAATAAGAAATTTCATTTAATAAACACATAATTTACATATATAAATCTTATTAGGGTTCAGAATATTACATTCACCTTTACTAATAAGAATTTCGTCCTCGAAATTACAGTACAGATTATAAAAACAAGTGTGGGTAATTATCTCGCAATTTACTCTCGAGCTCTCACGTAGCTTCCTCTATGTTTTGATTCCTTCAAATAACTTTGACTGAAGGTATCACTTTATTGCGTAGATGTTGTTCTTTCTTGTCTATGATTTCAATAGGAACTTCTTCATATGATAAATCTTTTTTGATCTGAATAGGCTCGTAATCTATAATGTGTCTATAATCGGGTTTGTATGGTCGTAATACGGACACATGAAACACGTTATGAATATGTTCTAAGTCAGGAGGTAAGGCTACCTCATAAGCTACTTCACCTATCCTTCTCAATATCTGAAATGGTCCAATGAATCTCGAACTCAATTTTCCCTTCTTGCCGAAACGTATTTTGCCTTTCCACGGAGAAACTTTTAAAAACACGTGACCACCGACATCGAAATCTTGTAGCTTCCTGTGTTGATTCGCATATTTCTTCTGTCGATCTTGAGACGCTTGTAATCTTCCTCGTATAATTCGAACTACCTCAGCGGTTTGGTGAACTATTTTGGGTCCTAGCATTTGTCGCTCACCGACCTCGTCCCAACATAAAGGTGTCCTACATTTCCTTCCATACAAAGCTTTAAATGGTGGCATTCCTATGCTGGCATGGTAACTATTGTTGTAGGCAAACTCTACCAAAGGTAACTGATCTTCCCAACTTCCCTTGAAATCCATGATGCAAGTGCGCAACATGTCCTCCAATGTTTGAATTATTCTCTCACTCTGACCGTCGATTTGTGGGTGATAAGCTGTGCTTAATCTCAACTGGGTTCCTAAATGTTTCTGGAGACTTGTCCAAAAATGTGAAGTAAATCGGGGATCTCGGTCTGATATTATAGAAACAGGGACTCCATGTCTAGAAATAACTTCATTGATGTAAAGTTTGGCTAACTAGTCAAGACTGAAGTTAACTTTTATAGGTAGAAAATGAGATGATTTGGTAAGACGATCTATAATTACCCAAATGACATTGTGACCTTTCTGTGTATTTGGGAGACCAACTACGAAATCCATGGTAATATGTTTCCATTTTCACTCGGGAATTTCTAAGGGTTGTAATAGTCCACTCGGCTTTTGGTGTTCAGCTTTAACCCTTTGACACGTTAAACATTTACTTACCCACTCTGCTATTTCTCTTTTCATGTTAGACCACCAAAAGTGTCAGCTTAAATCTTTGTACATTTTTGTACTACCTGGATGTATAACGAACTTAGAACTATGGGCTTCATTCAATATTTTATCTTTCAATTCTTGTACTGAGGGTACCCAAATTCTATCTTCGTACCTCAGTACTCTATCCTTATCCATTATGAATTTGTTATTCTTCTTATGGGTTATTTCAGTCTTACACTTCTGACACTCTGCATCCGTCTCCTGTAGTCTCTTGACTCTCTCCAACAAAGTTGAACCATTTTTCACAACAAATAACTTTTGGGTAGAATTCATTGGAACTCTTACCTCGATCTCAAGTTTGTCAAACTCTTTTATCAATACTTCGTTATTTGTTATCATGTTCAACTTTTCTTGATTCTTCCTACTTAACGCGTCTGCTACGACGTTGGCTTTCCCTGGATGATATAAGATTTCACAGTCGAAATCCTTTATCAATTCTAGCCATCTCCTCTGCCGCATGTTTAACTCTTTCTGTGTGAAAATATAGTTCAGAATTTTATGATCTGTGTATATCTCACACTTCTCCTCATACAAGTAATGCTGCCATATTTTCAAGGCAAATACTACCGCAACTAACTCAAGATCATGCGTAGGATACCTCTTCTCATAATCTTTGAGTTGTCGTAAGGCATACGCAATCACCTTCCCATGTTGCATTAACACACAACCCAATCCCTTATGTGATGCATCACTATAAACGACAAGATCTCCTGTATCATCTGGTAAAGATAACACTGGTGCCATGCTCAATCGTTTCTTCAACTCTCGGAAGCTTTCTTCACATTTATCTATCCAGACGTATTTTACCGTCTTTTGAGTTAAATTGGTTAGCGGGGTTGCTATTTTTGAAAAATCTTGTATAAAATGCCTATAGTACCCTGCTAAACTGAGAAAACTTCGTACTTCTGTTGGAGTTGTTGGTTGTTCCCAATTCACAACCGCCTCTATCTTTGCTGGATCCACCGCTATTCCATTCTTGTCAATTACATGACCCAAGAACTGGACTCGTTCCAACCAAAACTCACACTTGGAAAACTTTGCATAAAGTTGTTCCTTGCGTAATATCTCCAATACGCTCCTTAAGTGTTCAGCATGCTCCTCCTTTGTTCTCGAGTATACTAAAATATCATCGATGAACACTACGGCAAATTTGTCTAAGCATGGTTTAAACACTCGGTTCATCAAGTCCATGAATGCTGCCGGCGCATTTGTTAATCCAAAAGACATCACAAGGAACTCATAATGTCCGTAGCGTGTCCTAAACGCTGTCTTCGGCGCATCTTCTTTTCTTACCTTTAACTGATGATAACCTGATCGTAGGTCGATCTTCGAAAAGTGTTCGGCCCCTTTCAACTGGTCAAATAAATCATCAATTCGTGGTAAAGGATATTTGTTCTTTATGGTTAACTTATTCAATTCTCTATAGTCAACGCATAACCTTAAAGTTCCATCCTTCTTCTTGACAAATAACACCGGTGCTCCCCAAGGTGAAACACTAGGTTGTATGTATTTCTTGTCTAAGAGTTCTTGTAACTATACAAATAACTCCTTCAACTCTACTGGTGCCATCCTGTACGGTGCCTTCGAAACTGGTGCCGTACCAGGTGCAAGATCGATAACAAACTCGATCTCCCTATCTGGAGGTAAACCTGGTAAATCATTTGGAAACACATCCAGAAATTCTCTAACTATAGGTATTTGATCTAGCTTTGCTCCTTCCTTTCGAGTATCTACTATATATGCCAAATAACCTATGCAACCTTTCCTAAGCAATCTTTCTGCTTGCATTACTGTCAGACATCGAGATCGTTTAGGTGAACAACCACCGTTGAACACTACCTTTGAATTCGACTCAGTCAACAGGTTTACACGTTTCTGATGGCAGGCAATCATTACATTATGATTAACCAACCAATCCATGCCTAAGATTATATCGAATTCCCCTAGTTGTATAGGAAGGAGATCCACAAGAAACTTGTGTCCCTTAATCTCTACATTACAATCTTTATATACAGTTTTAACGGGAATTATCTCTCGATTTGCAATCTCTACATTAAAAGGTATGTCTAAGTCTTCGCATGGCATATTCAAGTTGGTAGCAAAGCTATTAGACATAAATGAATAAGTAGCACTAGAGTCGAACAACACATATGCATTTAAAGTGTCGATAGGGATGATACCTATCACCACGTCCTGTGAAGCAACAGCATCCCTCATCGTCATATTAAATGTTCTGGCGGTTGGACGACTCTGGCAACCAGCTCCTGCTACTGTTGGTTTGAGGGTGTTGTTTGTGGTTTGATTTCCTCCCCTGGTTTGGTTCCTATTCTTTGGACAATTTCTAGATATGTGACCTGTTGCACCATAATTATAACACTTATAATTTTGATTGCCCTGATTAGTACTCTTCTTGGGACAATCATTAGAATAATGTCCCTCCTGACCACAGCTGTAACAGGTAACCACCTTCCTACGACATACTCCCAGATGGTTCTTTCCACATGTGGCACAACGTTCCATCTTGTTATTCTGGTTTCTGTTGGTAGGGTTGTTTTTATTGTTGTAATTATTCCCCTTCTCCCCAAAGTTAGTAGAAAAAGTGGTATCCCACTTCCTCTTGTTGTTATTATTACCCCCTGTACTAACTTCTCCTTTGAATTTTCCCCCTTCATTCTGACTCCTCTTCTCCTTATGGAATTTAAGAAGATTTTCATTCTCGATCTCAACTATGACAACTTTCTCAAGAATCTCTGAAAATGTCTTTATTGGAAGATTGATATTTTACTCCATATCTGAGGTTTCAACCCTTCCTCAAATCTCCTAGTTTTTCTCGTCTAAGAGTTTACTTGATGTGGGGCAAAACGAGACAATTCGTTAAACTTAGCTGTATACTGAGATACAATCATTTCCCCTTGTTTTAACTCTAGAAATTTTACCTCCATTCGGTCTTGCATTGTTTGTGGAAAGTAATTTTCAAAGAATAATTCTTTGAATCTTACCCAAGGAACTACTCCTTCACCAGCCCTGGTTTTTGTGGTTTCCCACCAAAAGTTTGCCTCACCTTTTAGGAAAAAGGTCGCAAATATTGTCTTTTGTTCCTCACTTACGTTGGTTACAGTGAAAAACTTTTCCATTTCAGTTACCCAAGTTTGGGCTTCAACTGGATCCGCAGTTCCCTTGAACTCAGGTGGTCCAACGGTTTTAAAGTCTTTAAATGCTGACTTATGTGGATTATTTGGGTTGGGCTGGTGTGGTGGATGACCTTGTAAAGCTCCTAATAGTAGGTCTACTAGTTGTTGAGTGGGGTTTATTTCACTGGTCTCATTTCTGGTCTGGGTTCTTCGTCCTGATGCCATGATTCTAAAATAAAGAAAAGACAAGTATAAATACAAGTATATACTACACATAGAACTAACAATTTGATTGTACAAACACAACTTGTATATCACATGCAGAACGGTTATATATTCGACTAGTAGTTTATACTACCACTAGTTAGTACAGAAGATTCCCTATTTTACAACCCAAAATCCTTATAAAACAAACTATAACAAATAAACTTAAGCACTAAATTAAACTGAACGATCACGTGCCTCCTTATAGGCATCCTGAATTATATGACAGATCGCTGACCGGTTTATCATATAATCCACCCTGTTCTCCTCCACTGGGCACCTAAGCACCCAATGCTCTAAGTTGTCGAACGTATCATGGCATCCCTTGTCCGCTCGGTATAAATACATTTAGGCCTCTTGCCTTTCTTTCTGAGCACTCTGGAGAAGTGTCCTAAGATGGCGAGTGTTATCCCTCTCACTCTCCAATAACCCTTCAACTACATATGCTTGAAAATTAGCAGCCTCTAGATCTGCGGATGACTGCTGGACTAACCCCGTCACTATCTCCTCGTGTCTATCGACACGCATCATCTGACTCGCTCCAATCTCCTCATTAGGATCAGGATCTACTAGCTGTCCATCTATGGGATGTTCAGCCTCCTCAGCATCTAATATCTCCGGGTCGTGCAGAAGTTCTTCCTCCTCTAGTTCCTCCTCCGGGTCTGACTCGGGAGTGGCCGGCTCATAATCTGGAACCTCTTCTGGCTCACTCTCTATCAGCCACCCTACCATGGGTTGGTCTATCACTAGGAGGTCATTCCAATTTGTCTCTGATATCCTACAAAAGAATTTTAGTTGTTTAGTATTAAAGCGAAACAAATTTACACATAATATAAAGCTTTTAAGATTATTTTATGTATGATTAAGTATTTTACGGACTCAATGACTATATCCTAAGGTAATACCTAACTACCTTAGAGCTATAATCTACAGCTCTGATACCAACCTGTGACGCCCCCAAATTCTCTACACTTCCCTGTAGCAGATCTGGTGCTCATATGAAACTATACAACTATAAATATTCAACAAAATATGACTTCTATCTATCCAAGGTTCACAATATCCCATAACAGATGATAATTCCTGCCAGAACGTTATCTGTGTTTGGATACCCTCACTTGGATGTATAGATTCATATCTCATGAATACTTCTTTCATATCGATATTCCCTATCTATCTGACATTCACAGTATTAATGATAAGATTGTTCTTGGAACTGCATTCCGGTAAAGGTGGCACCTTACCGGCGCTCATTAAGTGTAACCTTAGCGCTTACAGAACTCCCAGTATCATTTAAATACCCTCATTCAGATGTATAGTTCATATAGATACTGTATTTACTTTGTACAACTATGCTAAAGAAAGTAAAGATCAGAGTATAACGCATTCGATGTAATAAAGGATGATAATATATTACATATCATTAAGTTCGGTTACATCGTTCTCAGTACTAAGTTATTACAACAAAGCCTTATAAAAGACTTGAATTATTCAAAAACAGTAAATAAAACTAGTAAACATTTCCTTTTCCTTTGTCTGTCCCAGAAGTGTCGTGATTATCATTTAAGACTGCAAAAGAAAATATATGCAAGAATGAGCTACAAATGCTCAGCAAGTTCATTTGAAAATATAAGCACAATGTGTTTGATTTGAAAGATGTCAATGATGTATAACTGAGGGTTCTGTACATGAACCATATATTTCAATTAGTTCTATCAGTCTTCAATGACTTAGAACCATTTGATTTCGGATATCTAGTAGGGGATCAACCTAACCAATATCCTAGGAGTATGTATATCATCCTACAATTTTGTGTCGATATATAATCAACATTTACCGGCACCTTATATCAAGGTGTTTCAGTTCACCTTACATTAAGATGTTCCATTTCTCAGTATAAGATGTCATACCAAAACAATTTGGTTTGACACAACAATTTACGCTCGAATAAACAATATATGAATAATGATTCATTTCTTAAGTTATGCTGAACAAGAAGCAATAACTTCACAATAATTGATAGCAAGATGTAATAGACTTGCATAAATGTAACAAGGTTTGGAGACTTGCCTCGTATATCTTTTACAGTTAATATAACGGTCTAAATGTTCGCCGTAAATCCTATACGATTATAAGTTTATGTAGACAAATAAGCGTTTAAGGATTAAATCTTTTAAGTTTTATTTCGGGTATCATAACCGCATATAAATAAGACTTCTTTTACAATATATGAAATAATTTTAGCATTATAATTGCTTACAGAATGAATATTTTTCAATTATATTTAAAATAAATTGAGCATTATAACTGCTTATAAAATGAATATTCGGCTATTAGATTTGAGAAAATTTCAGCATTATAACTGCTTATAAAATGAGTATTTTACTAAATAGTTGAAGAAATTCGGACATAGTAACTACTTATAAAAGTATATTTTCTAATATATAAGAGAAATAAATCGGACATTATAACTGCTTGAAATAGGACTTTTGTACTATATACTTAAAATAATTTGGGTATTATAACTGCTTGTAAATAGGACTTTTGTACTATATACTTAAAATCATTTGGGCATTATAACTGCTTATAAAAGTATATTTTTACTAAATATATATAAAGAAAAATGAAAATAATAACCACTAGAGTAATACCTCTTGTAGTTGCTAGCTTTACTTCCAATCGTGCAGCGCTTTGATGCTTAGAAAGTAATTTTTATCTCATAATATCTCTCAGAATATAAATATAGAATGTTTTTGCTCTTGAACTGCTCTTGAAAAATAGTAAGGAATGAATGAATTGAGCTTGCTATTTATAGAAAAACCAAGTTTCACTAATTGCACGTTAGGGGCTCGGCTTATTACACTTTGGTACCTAAGTTAATTACACTTTAGTACTTAGCAAATTCTTAGAATATTCTTCTAAGCTCCTCAATGAAAATATCTTCCAAGCTTGACAATGCAGCTTGCAGTTGAACCTATCTTCTAAGCTCCTCAATGAAAATATCATTAAGCTCGACAATGTAGCTTGCAATCTAAGCTCCTCAATGAAAATATCTTCCAAGCTCGACAATGCAGCTTGCAATTGAACCTATCTTCTAAGCTCCTCAATGAAAATATCTTTAAGCTCGACAATGCAGCTTGTTACTATAAGCACGACAAATCACTTTGTCATTCTTAAGCACGACACAACAACTTGTCAAAAATAATTTGCCGGAATGCTTCTTGGCGAAATCGTGGAAAGCACGACAAATCATTTTGTCAATGTAAGCACGACTACGCAGCTTGACCAAAAAAATTTATTTGACCTAATTCATCATTTACACTATATAATCACAAAACACCTGCTTCGAAATATCATTTCAATCTTTATTAAGTACATATGTTACAAACTTCAAATATCATTAGGGCTTAAGGTTTTAAACTTCTCGATACCTAATTTTACGTTACACGTTCTAATTCTAAACGTATACGGTAATGTTTTCAAATTGTATTAGGTTTTCAAAGATTACCCGAACAACCGTTCATCAGAATATATCATCACATAACACAGAGTCGGAATAAGAAATTTCATTTAATAAACACATAATTTACATATACAAATCTTATTAGGGTTCAGAATATTACAATTTACCCACTTTAGGGTAAATCGTTACCTTGGAT
This sequence comes from Aralia elata, assembly GCA_034770075.1. Taxonomy (NCBI): domain Eukaryota; kingdom Viridiplantae; phylum Streptophyta; class Magnoliopsida; order Apiales; family Araliaceae; genus Aralia; species Aralia elata. The sequence goes on from CM068382.1 coordinate 51,065,530, forward strand.
GGTGGTGCAGTGAAATTGGAAAGGTTCCAAACAGCAAAAATTTGCTGATTTAGTAACAAAGACAAAGTATATAGCTATAAGTGAAGCTGCAAGTTGATTGTTTTGATGAAAAGTTCATCACAGAACTAGGAATAGTTCCTAAGTCTCATCTTGGATTCAAACATATGTTGCGGCACTTTCATTTGATTAGTAGAATCATTAAAAGAGGAGAAGTCACTATAGAGATAGTGGACTCTCAAGAACAACATTACATATCCATTTACTGAAGCTTTATCCAAACAGCAGGATGATCGTCACTTAGAGAAGAAGGGTATTAGATACCATGACGATTGGCTTTAGTGTAAGTGGGAGATTGAAAGTAGTATGCACACAAGCTAATCATATTTGATATGATGTAGCATATACTTTGTAATCTTATTCATTTATTAATAAAAGAATTGATTTTCTTAAAAGGTATTTTATATTATCTACACGGTGCTGTTATATTAAATGTGATAAACCCATAGTTTTGAGCAATACTTTTAGAATCATGATAGTGATCATGCTAATGAGATCTAAATTCTAGATAGCTCACAAACTAAAATCGTTCCTAATCGTTGGATTACTAAAAAGGGGATTAGTGAATCCGGATAGATTAGTACATACGTTGCTTGCTCTTAGGAAGATGATAATTGATCTCATAATCATTTGTGTAGAGACACTAAAGCAAGTATGTAGGTGCTTTGGAGAATAAGTTCACCGAACGTGGCTCGCTAAGGAATACCTAATAGAGTTTTACTCGGCTGTCAATAGGAATTCCTCTAGTGATAGTAGTACAAGTGATCCTTGGACTTGAAATCATCATAGTATCTTGTGTATGATGAGTTATACTTTGACATTTCGCTTAAGACCTTTAGGGTATAACAAAGGGTACGATTGGGTATAATAAGTTGTACATGGAGATAGGTGAATGATCAACAAAGAATCTACCAAGTCTAGTAAAAGATGTGAATGTCCAAAGAAAGAGGTGATTAAGGGTCCTATTACTTCGTTTTAGTTTGATTAGCATCAAATGGGGCAATCCCATCACTATCGCATTCAAAACAATGTGTACATCTCACACAAGTTTTGATTTAGGGAGACCATCTTATTGTTTCATTGGTTCCTTCAAATTGCCAAAGAAAGAGGTGATTAGGAGTCCTATTACTTCATCCTAGTTTGATTAGCATGAAAATGAGCAATCACATCACTATCGAGTTCAAAACGATGTGTACATCTCACATAACTCTTGATTTAGGGAGACCTACTTATTGTTTCATTAGTGTTAGAGTTTATGCCCTAGAGGCCAATTCTTTGATGTAATTGCTTAATATTTATTTTGATATTATATTTGATTGAATAAATGAATTATTTTATTATGGTTTTATTTACTGCGTTATATAAATGTTAGCATAATAAGAGTCCTTAGAATAATGATACAAATTATATAGATTCAAGTATGTGACTTGAACATAAGATTATGTAATTACAATTAGTATCATTACTCTTAAATGTCCCTAGTCGAGTATCATTGTTAATGGGACAACAATGATATATTGAGACTAGTATGTGGATTGACTGATGGCCAAATCTCATTGGTCATAAATATATGAGATATTGAGTCAATGCATAGGTACATGTTAGAGAACAATGTACTGGACAGACCCACCATGAGAATTCTACGTGGAGCATTATGTAAAGTGTCATAAGCAATTCTCATAGTGACAATGATGTAATGATCCTCCAACCTGAAATCACTATATTACTACACGGGAATTTATGTACTTTGATATCATCAAAGGTTACCTTTAATAGGGTGGACAATAAAGGTGATTATTGGGTACATCATGAATCATGTGAGGAATATGAGTGATCTAGATGGAATTTAACCCTCCTATATATTAGGGGTGATATCCATAGGCCTCTTGATTGAGTAGGACTGTGAAATGCATGGCCATGCTCAAATAGTGATTTGTTTGATATAATCTACTCATTGATCAAGAAAACTCAGATTAAATTATGAAGAGTATGACACATTCCATGCCTCGAGTTTAATCTAGGATGTCAAGGTTAAAAGGATTAAATTATATTGAAACATTGGTCACAAAAAGGTTGCATCGAATCACCGATCTTATTATTATTTGGGTAGCAGTGATGCATTACTAGATGTCGCTCACTGTTTATAATTTTATAATATAATTTTAAAATTATTGCCAACATAATAATAACCTATAGGACCACACACTTAGAACGTAATTAAAAGGAAATTAATTTAAATTGTAAGGATTTAAATATATCAATATGATTGGTAGTATTTAAATTAATAGGACAATTTATATATATGTATATTAATTAAGTAAGACTTAATTAAGATATAATATATATAAATTCGGATTTTACTTTTCTAATGGGATTAGGGTTTTGGCTAATTCTTTTTGACTGCTATATATATATATGATATATCAGCTATTTTAAAGTGTGAGAAGAAAAAAAAACCCTAGCCATTTTAGAAAAGATAGTAGAGAGAAAATCAAAAAATCCAGATCTTGGCGGCTATTACCACAATTCTATTTGATGCAGATCATGTGACGATTCGCGGGACGTTCGTGTGGATACCGTAGAGGCGCAGTTTCGTTGGATTGCGTTGAAGATTCGAAGTTGTTCCAGAGTTTTCCATCATCTCCATTCAAGCTCGAATAATCGGTAACACAAATCTAAACCTCTAAACTAATATGCTTTCGCATGGATCCTGTTTTAGGGTTTTGAAAATTATTTTAAAAATTTTAAATTCCGCTGCTTTTATGTGTCGAAAACCCTACAATTAGTTCCTTCAAATTGTCAAAAAAGAGGTGATTAAGAGTCCTATTACTTAATTCTACTTTGATTAGCATCAAATGGAGCAATCCCGTCACTATTGCGTTCAAAACGATGCGTACATCTCACACAAGTCTTGATTTAGGAAGACCATCTTATTGTTTCATTGGATCCTTCAAATTGCCAAAGAAAGAGGTGATTAGGAGTCCTATTACTTCGTCCTAGTTTGATTAGCATCGAAATGAGCAATCCCATCACTATCGCGTTCAAAACGATGTGTACATCTCGCACAAGTCTTGATTTAGGGAGACCTACTTATTATTTCATTAGTTCCTTCAAATTGCCAAAGAAAGAGGTGATTAAGAGTCCTATTACTTCGTTCTAGTTTGATTAGTATCAAATGGAGCAAACCCATCATTATCGCATTCAAAACAATGTGTACATCTCACACAAGTCTTGATTTAGGGAGACCATCTTATTGTTTCATTAGTTCCTTCAAATTGCCAAAGAAAGAGTGATTAGGAGTCCTATTACTTCGTCTTAGTTTGATTAGTATTAAAAAGAGCAATTGTAACGATCGAGAATTTTAATTTCCTTGTAACCCGAGTTTATGTGTGAATAAAGTGAATTTTTATTTTTATTATTATGTGTTATGTGCTTAAAGGTTGTGTTATGACCTAGAATATGTGTGTATGTTGAATTTTACGTGTTGTAGTGTCGTTAGGGTGAATATATTGACTTCGCAAAAAATCGCAAAATCTGTATTCACGGGGCACGTTTACCGAGACACTATTCACGCTATAATATTTTGCGTCTTTTTTGACCTTAATAAATTTCGTTAATACACGTGTGCGAAGTGATAATTTTTCCAAGTGTCAGATTTTCATTTTGAGCCCAATCGTGGTTTATTCGGTATCCAAAATGTATTATATGGGTGTTCCGAATATTTGGACAAATTCCATAATAATTATTTTTATGTGTCCCAATAATTTATGGGAGTACCCATTTTAATTTTGGGTAGAGTTATTTACCAAATTGGGTATAAAAGTGGGAGTATTCAGACATATTTTTGTGTATTTGGGTATTTATTTTGGCTTGTTACTGCAAGTGGAAACCAACCTAAACCCTTGGACCAATCAAATTAGGGGAGTAGAGAGTATAGCCGACAACATGCTGCTATTTGTTAGGCTCTAGGCCTTAATTTTCCAAATTGCTAAACATTCTTGAGCTACTCCTTTCATCCTCCTGAAGCCTCCAAGCTGCCATTCCATTCAAACTTCTCCTCTCCCATTCCTTCCTTAAACTAACTGAAGATTGAGAGAGATTGAGAGTGAGAGTGCTACAGTTAGAGAAGAAGAATCAGAAGAACAAGAAGAAGGAGAAGAACAAGAAAAGAAGAGGAAGAAGAACACGGAAGAACAAGAAGTAGAGCGAATGGGAGAAGGAATGAGGAGCTCAATCCAATCGAGCACAACAATTTTCTTACCACCTAGAAAGGATTTACAAGGTAAACAATGTGACACCCCCAAATTCAGGTACCAATACCTCGAATTTGGTGCTCACGATAAAGTACATCCATACACCTCTAAACAACATAAATTAACTAATGCGGAATAAATAAACATATGTTGTTCATTACAAAAAGGTTTACTATGGTCCCAAGGTCTATAACCTTAAATAAATACATCACAGGATACATTAATAATACAAAACTATTCCACGATTACATAACGAGATAGTACATATAACTATTCCTTAAGCTTTCCTTTACCTTTGCTCACTTTGGAACTCTCCGGCTTAACTGCAATAGGTTCATGATATAGCAAGGGTGAGCAACTACTTTGCTCAGCAAGTTTAAAATGAATAAAGAAGATATATCATGAATGAATGAGAATAATAGCCGCATAGATCAACGATTTATGAACATTGATGAAATAGCTGAAATGACATAATCAAAGTTCAAATGAAACAATGAATAATGATTATTTACTGCTGAGTGGTCTAATAGACCATGAACTTTTGGCCAAAGAGTCAATCATTCAACTAACTCTTTTAAAACCTGGCCCCGTCAGTTGTACTCGAGGGGATCAGTCTCTCATACACCATGTATATGCATAACATTTAACTCTGACTGCATCGAATAACTGACACATTATAATCCCCTAATAAGGGTTGCTCTCTCAGTCTAAGAATCTGTACCAACTACTGGTTTGGATAGCTTTTAAAATAATAACCTGTACATGTCTAACCGAAATAAATGGCGTAGACTATCTCCTTAAACAGTTCATGAATGAAGAACTTAAACGTTTCACAATCCAACAATAGATAATGAATTCAAATGCATAAGCTGCGAATATCAATAATTATCTTGGAGGTAGAGTAATTGACAATAATTAATCCACTAATATGATTCAAAAGTAATAACTCCATTTGAGTCATGAAACTTACAATAATATACAACACTTGTATAAAATATAAAACCTGCTCAAATATAATTCGAGTAAGGTTAAGGAAACTTGCCCAACACAAGGGTTAGACAAGCATTAGGAAACTTGCCTGATGCGCTGCTACAATATTATAACACACGCTCCTTAATATCCTACACATGTAAATACATATTCATATAACAATTAGTCACATAAGGATTAAGTTCAAAACAGACATCGCATCAGTAAAACACACTGATTGCCACTACGACTACCCAGTCGGGGGTCTCGCTCCCCGGAGAGCGAGCAGCTGCCCAGCTCGCCGGTGAGCTAGCGGGGGTCTAAGGGGGCAGCGCGCCCTGGAAGCCAAACGAAATATGCAACCAGATTATTCAATTTACGCCTTAAGAGAATACCAATTTGGTTGACACTTAATAAACAATTAAGTAATTAAGGTTAAGGTTTAACAAGGTGTAAATAACTAACTTGTTCAATCATTTAGGATAGAAATATAAGTGTTGGACCCGCTGAAAAGAGTTTATTAGGTCCGACCCGACCCGATCCGGTCTGACCGACACGACCCAGGCCAGACACGGCACTGGCGCTGCAGCGCCAAGCCTTAGCACTGGACCTCACGCTGCGGCGTGAGTCCCGTGTTTATCCCATGACAGGGCTTCATGTTGCGGCGTGAGCCTTAGAGCTTGGATCTCAAGCTGCGGCGTGAGTCCCAATCTTTTCCTATCTTGCCCCTCGCTGCGGCGTGAGCTGCAGGGCTTATGAGTGACGTTGCAGCGTCACTCTCTAGTAACCGGATTCTGGGTTTGATCCCAGTTCGCGGTCACTCCAACCTCCATAACTCCTTCAATACACAAGCAAATTGGTCTATTTTGGACTCTATGGACTCCTAACTTATGGGGATACAACATATCAAAAATTTAGAAGCACCCATAAGCATTAACATGACCAATTTATGAGCCAAATTACAAAATGAAAACTCTGGTTTCGTGTTCTTGGTGTTTTTCACCAAAATCAACATCAAATCTTTGTTTTAACTCCTTTTAACTCCATTCCAACTGGGTTATAAAGATAACCCATGGAACTACAATATTACTACAACAATTAACCCAAACAATTACACAATCAAGGCTTTACAGTCCTCTAAATCGTCTGAATAGTCATTTTATCCAAAAAGTCCAATGTTTCATCCTTTAAGCCAAGGTTCGAATCATTTATTAATTTTGTTCCACTTTGAGGTTATTAATAGCTTACAAAATGTCTTGGTAACAATAAAAATAGACCACAACCAACAATTTCAACAACAATTGTAAGAATTTCTCAAACCCAATGGTTTGAGCTCAAGAACACTTAAAGCTCGAAAATTCAATTAAAACTCAAATGGAATGGATTTTTGTTGATGGATTACCTCTATAAATCTCTTCTAGGTGCTAAGAAAATTTCTAGGCTTTGCTTTGGGTCCTCAATTCTAGCCTGGCCCCTCTTCTTCCTCCACCCGTGCGTTTCCCCTTCTTCTCCCTGTTCTCCTTGCTTCTTTGTTCTTCTTCTGTGTTCTTCTTCTTCTTTCTGCTGAGCTTTTTCTCTCTCTCTCTATCTCTGCAGTAAGTTGGAAGGGGTTGGGAGTTAAATGAGGAGTTGATGGGATTGGAAGAGAGAAATGGAATGGGGCTGAGCGTGGCTTCGGGAGGAATGGAGGGTGTAGCCTCCTAAGCTCCTTGAAAATAAAATCAAGAAGGAATGTTCAATATTTTGGAACTCAATGCAATTTTGCCTCACAAGAATTTGGCTGGTCCGACCACTCCTTCCATGCCCTCATTTGATTGGTCCAAAGGGTTTGGTTGGTTCTCTCTTGGAGCAACAAGTCAAAATAAATACCCAAATATACCAAAATTATATCCGAATACTCCCACTTTTGTACCAAATCTGGTAAATAACTCTACCCATAATTAAAATGGGTATTACCATAAATATTGGGATGGATAGAAATAATTATTATGGGATTTATCCATTTATTCGGAACACCCATATTATACATTTCGGATACGGATAAAATCACGTATTATCAAATAAAATTTTCGACGCTTGGAAAAATTATTCGTTTGCATACACGCATTAACAAAATTATTCAACATCGAAAAAGATGAAAAATATATCTAGCATGAATAGTGCCTCGGGATGCGTGTCCGTGAATAGTGATTTAGCGACGTTATGCGAAATCAATCATTCACTTAAACAAAACCATAACACAAAAAATTTCATGCATTCACATAATCCAGGTTGTCACACAACCTTTAAACATGCAACATAAAAATAATATTAATAAAATATAATATATTCATTAATATTCAAAAATTTGAATTACAAGGCAAATCCAAAATTCCCGGTTGTTACATCCTCCCCTCCTTATAAGAATTCTGTCTCCAGAATTTCAACCCAGGGGCGGAAAAAATCTTAATAGAGATTCACTCAAAAAAATGCGGATAATTCTTCCTCATCTTCTCTTCTAGCTCCCACGTAGCTTCTTCAGCTGTGTGGTTCCTCCAAAGTACTTTGACCGAATGGATGACCTTATTTCTTAACGTCTGTTCCTTCCTATCTAATATTTGGACAGGAATTATATGACAAGTCTTTCTCAACTTGAATTGGTTCATAGGATATCACATACTTGTAGTCGGGTTTATAAGGTCGCAACACAGAAACGTGAAACACATTATGAATATGCTCAAGTTCAGGAGGTAAAGCTACCTCATACGCCACTTCACCTACCCTTTTTAAAACTTCAAAAGGTCCTACGAACTTGGGACTCAATTTCCCCTTCTTACCAAATCTGATCTTCCCCTTCCAGGGAGATACTTTCAAAAATACAAAGCTGCCAACTTCAAAGTCTCGCTTTTGACGATGTAAATCGGCGTATTTCTTTTGTCGGTCCTCAGTCACTACCAATCGAGCTCTTATCACTTTGACGACATCCACAATCTGTTGTACCAATTCAAGTTCCAACGGTCTCCGTTCACTGACTTCGTCCCAACACAGAGGTGTTCGACACTTCCTTCTGTATAATGCTTCGTATGGCGGCATGCCAATACTCCCATAATAACTGTTATTATAGGCAAACTCCACCAATGGTAGATGATCATCCCAGCTGCCTTTAAAATCCATCACACATGCTCTAAGCATGTCTTTAAAAGTCTGAATTGTTCGTTCGCTTTACCCATCCGTTTAAGGATGATATGCCGTACTCAACCTCAACTGAGTTCCCAACCTTTCTTGTAAGCTCTTCCAGAAATTCGACGTGAAACGCGGATCTCTATCAGATACAATAGATACCGACACTCCATGTCGTGACACAATCTCCTTCACATATAATTTTGCTAACTGCTCCAGATTGTACCTTATCTTGATCGATAGAAAATGTGCAGATTTAGTTAAACGATCCACGATTACCTAGATCGCGTCGTAACCCTTCTGAGTTGGTGGAAGCCCTGTCACAAAATCCATCATGATATGCTCCCACTTCCACTCTAGAATCTCTAGCGGTTGTAACAGTCCACCTGGTTTCTAATGTTTTGCTTTTACCTTCTGACATGTCAAACGTCGCCCAACGCATTCCGCGACCTCCCTCTTCATGTTCGGCCACCAGAAGTGTTGGCACAAATCCTGATACATCTTGGTACTACTAGGGTGTATCGAATATCTTGTAGAATGAGCTTCCTGCAGAATCTCTTCTCTCATCTTTGGAACCATCGGTATCCAGATTCTTCTTTCAAACCTTAGCTGTCCCGTGCCATCAACTTTATACTTCAATTCCTCTTTTTTTGAGATTCGCTCCCTTATGGCAACACATTAGTCATCCTTTCCTTGAGCCTCCTTTATCTTGTCTAATAAAGTTGGACTCGCCTCCACTGCGAACAGTTTCTCGTCTGCATTTGTCGGATACTTGACTTCTAACTCCAGTCTTTCCATATGCTTGATCAGTTCCTCCTGAGCTGTCAGCATCATCAACTTATCTCTGCCCTTCCTACTTAGAGCATCAGCTACTACATTGGCCTTATCGGCATGGTATAGAATCTCGCAATCGTAGTCCTTGATCAACTCCGACCATCGCCTCTGCCTCATGTTTAGTTCCTTTTGAGTGAAAATATACTTCAGACTTTTGTGGTCTGTGTATATCTCATACTTCTCCCCATACAGGTAGTGCCTCCAAATCTTCAGAGCAAACACTACTGCCGCTAGTTCCAGGTCATGAGTCGGATATCCCTTCTCATAGTCTTTCAGTTATCGTGACGCGTACGCAATGACCTTCCCATGCTGCATCAATACGCACCCAAGGCCTTTGTGTGACGCATCACTATACACCATAAATCCCTCTGTATTATCTGGTAGTGATAACACAGGTGCTCCACTAAGTTTCTTCTTCAACTCCAAGAAACTCTCTTCGTATTTATCCGTCCATACAAACTCTCTGTGTATATCTCATACTTCTCCCCATACAGGTAGTGCCTCCAAATCTTCAGAGCAAACATTACTACCGCTAGTTCCAGGTCATGAGTCGGATATCCCTTCTCATAGTCTTTCAGTTGCCGTGACGCGTACGCAATGACCTTCCCATGCTACATCAATACGCACCCAAGGCCTTTGTGTGACGCATCACTATACACCACAAATCCCCCTGTATTATCTGGTAGTGATAACACAGGTGCTCCACTAAGTTTCTTCTTCAACTCCAAGAAACTCTCTTCCTATTTATCCGTCCAAACAAACTTCACAGTCTTCCTTGTCAAACTTTTCAACGGTGTCGCTATCTTTGAAAAGTTCTGAATAAGTCTCCGATAGTAACCTGCTAATCCCAAGAAACTTCGGACTTCTGTTGGCGTCTTTGGCTGCTCCCAGTTTATTACTACTTCTACCTTGGCAGGATCCACCGATACACCATCCTTGTCAATCACGTGCCCCAAAAATTGCACCCTTTGTAGCAAAAACTCACACTTGGAAAACTTTGCATATAGCTTCTCCCTTCTCAGCGTTTCCAGGGTTATCCTCAAATGCTCGACGTGTTCCTCCTCCGTCTTCGAGTAGACTAAAATGTTATCTATGAAAATGACAACAAATTTATCTAGGTATTGCTTGAACACTCTATTCATCATGTCCATAAATGCTACTGGCGCGTTCGTCAACCCAAATGACATCACAAAAAATTCAAAGTGTCCATATCGAGTTCTTAATGCTGTCTTCGGTATGTCCTCTTTTCTCACCTTCAGCTGGTGATATCCCGTCCTCAAGTCAATCTTCGAAAAATATTTTGCTCCCTTCAATTGATCGAACAAGTCATTAATCCTGGGCAACAGGTACTTATTCTTAATCATGACTTTGTTCAACTCCCGATAGTCAATGCAAAGCCTAAGCGATCCGTCTTTCTTCTTTACGAACAGTACTGGCGCTCCCCATGGAGATACACTCGGATGAATATACCCTTTATCTAGCAGCTCCTGCAGTTGAACCATCAATTCTTTCATCTCCACTGGTGCCATCCTGTATGGTGCCTTTGAGATCGATGTGGTTCCTAGTACCAAATCGATTACAAACTCCACTTCTCTATCTAGCGACAATCCCGATAAATCATCTGGGAAAACATCTGGAAATTCCCTTACAACAGATATCTGACCCATTTCACTCCCTATTCTGTGAGTATTAACCACATGAGCCAGATAACCTATGCAACCTTTCCTTAGCAATTTCTTCACTTGCATCATCGTTAGACAACAAGATTGTCTCGGCGATTTACTACCGTAGAATACGACCTTCGACTTATTCGGAGTCTTCAAGTGTATACTTTTCTTCTGATAGTCAATCACAGCCCCGTGACTAGACAACCAATCCATCCCAAGAATTACATCAAATTTTCCTAGTCGTATCGAAATTAAATCTACGCTCAGTTTATACCTATTTATCTCAACACAACAATTTCTATGGATGTATTCCACAGGAATAACTTCTTTATTAGCTACTTCCACATTCATTAGATTCTCTAATTTCTCACGAGGTAAGTTTAACTGTTTAACAAATTCATCCGACACAAATGAACAGGTAGCACCCGAATCAAATAATACATATGCACTGATATTATTGATTGAAATAATACCTGACACCACGTCCTTCGATTCCATTACATCCTACACTGTCATGTTGAAGGTGTGTGCTACTGGTTTGTTCTGCTGTGCTGGTCCTCTGATAGTCAGCTTACTGTTGTTCCATTGGTTAGCACTGCCTGCATCACTCTTCCTCTTTGGGCAATCCTTCTTCTGATGATCCGAAGCGCCACAAGAAAAATAAATTCTTGCCTTCGCCTTTGGGCATTGTGGGGCAAAGTGCCCCGGTTGACCACAGTTAAAACAAACTCCTTTTCCTTTCATGCATTCTCCAAAGTGATTCCTTCCACATTTCTCGCATTTATTGCCCTTCTTTGCATCCCCTCCGGATTTGCTTCCTATCATCTGATTGTCGTTCCATTTTCTCTTATTTGGGTTACTTCCCCCGCTGCTACCTTCCTTATAACCATCATGGCTCTTCTTCTTTTTCTGATCTTGGTTGTGCCTTGTCAAAGCTTCATTTCCTCCCTCAGCAATGATTGCTTTCTCAAGTAGCATAGAAAATATGTTGATCTGCAAAACCCCAACCTTACTATACACCCAAGGTTTCAGTCCTTGTTCAAATCTCTTCGCTCGCCTAGCTTCGGTGTCCACCTGATGTGGAGCAAACCTAGCTAACTCGTTAAATTTTGTGGCATACTCCGCAACTGACATGCCTCCTTGCTTTAGTTCCAAGAACTTTATCTCTATGCTTGTCTGCGTGCTTGCTGGAAAATAATTTTTGAAAAACAGGTCCTTGAAACGAGCCCATGTAATCGTGCCTTCCCTAGCTCGACCTTTGTTCGCCTTCCACTAGTAATTTGCCTCACCTTTCGTCATGAAAGTGGCAAACGACGTCTTCTGTTCTTCGGCCACCCTTGCGACCTCGAACACCTTTTCTATTTCTTCCACCCATGTCTGGGCTTCTATCGGATCTGTAGTCCCGCAAAACTCCGGCGGTCCTACTAATTTGAAGTCCTTAAAGTTTGCCATGTGACTTCCAAGCTGATCAACCGCAACGGCTTGTCTACCCTGCATTGCTTCGGCTAACAAGTTTGAAAAAGTCCTCATAGGGTCTGCCTGACCCTCCTCGTTATTCACCGACTCTTCCACCCTTGTGTATTGGGGTTGTCTTCTCGGCGACATTGTCTATTTAAAAGAAAACCGTCGGCTTTTACTAATAGATTTATGCCATATGCAAAAAGTCATTTAAGTCAACAATCAAAAGTAAAAAGCATCTATCAAACACGTTTGATTTAAATAAAACAACTGCATTTATAATCATACACCACTGTTTTAATACAACTAGACTCAACACGTAGCATACTTCTATAAACGCTAAATGACATAGCATGCCAACCATTAATTATCCCCTAACCAACAAAAGTGGAGAATAATAACCTTCCACCCCTCTATCAGAAACAAAATTGGGGTTCGTCTACTATCCCATGCACGCTACAAGCATAGGGATTTACAACATAAGTATGCCCCTATATAACAAAAGTGGGACCTACTGTAAACATAATGCTAAAACGATAACACATCACCGCCTGCTGCGGCAGAGTGCAACTCGGAGCTTCCGTCGAGCCAGCCTATCGACCACTCGGCGCCTAATCACGTGCTTGCTGCTCCCCTCATCCCTGGGGTACCTCCTCACCCTGTCCCTCAGTCTGCCAATGGAAGTGGTCAGGCCTAACCTAAGGGAATCAATCTTTGTGGTCAGGGCTGCTAACTGCTCTATAGCCTCATCTTGCTCCAGATGAGTAGTCTCCAGCTGATCCTCTACCCGCTCTATCTGTCCTACCAACACCACATTCCTCTCTAAGAGGTCATAAACCATCGTACCAAGCTGAATAGAAGCTCCACGCTGATCGTGAACCTCTGCCTCTAGCTCGGCAATCCTCTGGTCCTTTTTCTGCAACTTCTGGGTTAACTCAGCCTTTTCTCCCAAACTCTGATACGCTAATGACCTATACTGTTCCTCTCGGTCCTAGTGATCCTAGTTCTGCTCCTCTAATTAGGCTACTCGATTCTCAAGTTCTGCATTCCTATTTGTCATCTCTTCGATGATGTCACTAGCAGTAGTGCCCATGCCATCTGCATACTCAGGTAGCTCATCATCCTCCGTCATTGGATCCTCCTCGGGGTCCTCATCTTCCCCCTCATTGCTTAACAACCTCAGCACTCCTCCGGTAACTGGCTCCTCCTCAAAACCATACTCGGTCTCAGACTCATCCCTAGTGTCCATCATCTCTGGCTCACTCGGCTGCACCTCCACTAAATGCTCTGCATCCACATGAATGTCTGTGAACTCCACCTCTCTAGTAGGACTGGACTCTCCCATCTCAGACATCCTACAACCATAGACAAAAATAAATAGACAGCAAGATGTCAGTGCCACAATAAAATATATTCATTGATAAAATGAAATGATATTTTATCATGCACAACTTGACTCGATGGATTTTCCACAATCCACCTCCATACATGACCATCAGATGAATCTCCTCGATCCATCACCTAGCGTACTCAATACGAGTTTGATACTAAGGCTATAACCTAGGTTTTCGCATTCCTAAAGTTTATAACCTAAAGCTCTGATACCAACCTGTGACACCCCCAAATTTAGGTACCAATACCTCGAATTTGGTGCTCACGATAAAGTACATCCATACACCTCTAAACAACATAAATTAACTAATGCGGAATAAATAAACATATGTTGTTCATTACAAAAAGGTTTATTATGGTCCCAAGGTCTATAACCTTAAATAAATACATCGCAGAATACATTAATAATACAAAACTATTCCACGATTACATAATGGGATAGTACATATAACTATTCCTTAAGCTTTTCTTTGCCTTTGCTCGCTTTGGAACTCTCCGGCTTAACTGCAATAGGTTCATGATATAGCAAGGGTGAGCAACTACTTTGCTCAGCAAGTTTAAAATGAATAAAGAAGATATATCATGAATGAATGAGAATAATAGCCGCATAGATCAACAATTTATGAACATTGATGAAATAGCTGAAATGACATAATCAAAGTTCAAATGAAACAATGAATAATGATTATTTACTGCCGAGTGGTCCAATAGACCATGAACTTTTGGCCAAAGAGTCAATTATTCAACTAACTCTTTTAAAACTTAGCCCCGTCAGTTGTACTCAAGGGGATCAACCTCTCGTACACCATGTATATGCATAACATTTAACTCTGATTACATCGAATAACCGACACATTATAATCCCTTAATAAGGGTTGCTCTCTTAGTCCAAGAATCCGTACCAACTACTGGTTTGGATAGCTTTTAAAATAATAACATGTACATGTCTAGCCGAAACAAATGACGTAGACTATCTCCTTAAATAGTTCATGAATGAAGAACTTAAACGTTTCACAATCTAACAACAAATAATGAATTCAAAAGCATAAGCTGCGAATATTAACAATTATCTTGGAGGTGCAATAATTGACAATAATTAATCCATTAATATGATTCAAAAGTAATAACTCCATTTGAGTCATGAAACTTACAACAATATATAACACCTGTATAAAATATGAAACCTGCTCAAATATAATTCGAGTAAGGTTAGGGAAACTTGCCCAACACAAGGGTTAGATAAGCGTTAGGAAACTTGCCTAATGCGCTGCTACAATATTATAACACACACTCCTTAATATCCTACACATGTAAATACATATTCATATAACAATTAGTCACATAAGGATTAAGTTCGAAACGGACATCGCATCATTAAAACACATTGATTGCCACTACGACTACCAATTTGGTTGACACTTAATAAACAATTAAGTAATTAAGGTTAAGGTTAAGGTTTAACAAGGTGTAAATAACTAACTTGTTCAATCATTTGGATAGAAATATAAGTGTTGGACCCGCTGAAAAGAGTTCATTAGGTCTTACCTGACTCGATCCGGTCTGACTGACCCGATCTAGGTTGGACACGGCACTGGCGCTGCAGCGCCAAGCCTTAGCACTGGACCTCACGCTGCGGCGTGAGTCCCGTGTTTATCCCATGACAGGGATTCATGCTGCGGCGTGAGCCTTAGAGCTTGGATCTCATATTGCGGCGTGAGTCCCGATCTTTTTCCATCTTGCCCCTCACTGTGGCGTGAGTTCAGGGCTTATGAGTGACGTTGCAGCGTCACTCTCCAGTAGCCGAATTCTGGGTTTGATCCTAGTTCGCGGTCACTCCAACCTCCATAACTCCTTCAATACACAAGCAAATTGGTCTATTTTGGACTCTATGGACTCCTAACTTATGGGGATACAACATATCAAAAATTTAGAAGCACCCATAAGCATTAACATGACCAATTTATGAGCCAAATTACAAAATGAAAACTCTGGTTTCGTGTTCTTGGTGTTTTTCACCAAAATCAACATCAAATCTTTGTTTTAACTCCTTTTAACTCCATTCCAACTGGGTTATAAAGATAACCCATGGAACTACAATATTACTACAACAATTAACCCAAACAATTACACAATCAAGGCTTTACAGTCCTCTAAATCGTCTGAATAGTCATTTTATCCAAAAAGTCCAATGTTTCATCCTTTAAGCCAAGGTTCGAATCATTTATTAATTTTGTTCCACTTTAAGGTTATTAATAGCTTACAAAATGTCTTGGTAACAATAAAAATAGACCACAACCAACAATTCCAACAACAATTGTAAGAATTTCTCAAACCCAATGGTTTGAGCTCAAGAACACTTAAAGCTCGAAAATTCAATTAAAACTCAAATGGAATGGATTTTTGTTGATGGATTACCTCTATAAATCTCTTCTAGGTGCTAAGAAAATTGCTAGGCTTTGCTTTGGGTCCTCAATTCTAGCCTGGCCCCTCTTTTTGAAAGTAGTATGCACACAAGCCAATCATATTTGATATGATGTAGCATATACTTTGTAATCTTATTCGTTTATTAAAGGCATTTTACTTTATCTACATGGTGTTGTTATATTAAATGTGATAAACCCATAGTTTTGAGAAATGCTTTTAGAATCATGATGGGGATTATGCTAATGAGATCTAAATTCTAGATAGCTCACAAACTAAATCATTCATAATCGTTGGATTACTAAAAAGGGGATTAGTGAATCCGGATAGATTAGTACATACGTTGCTTACTCTTATGAAGAGGATGATTGATCTCATAATCATTTGTGTGGAGACACTAAAGCAGGTATGTAGGTGCTTATTAGAGAATAAGTTCACTGAACGTGGCTCTTTAAAGAATACCTAATGGAGTTTTACTCGTCTGTCAATAAGAATTCATCTAGTGATAGTAGTACAAGTGATCCTTTGACTTGAGATCATCATAGTATCTTATGTATGATGAGTTATACTTTGACATGTCCCTTAAGACCCTTAGGGTATATCAAAGGGTATGATTGGGTATAATAAGTTATACATGGAGATAGGTGAATGATCAACAAAGAATCTACCACTTCTAGTAAAAGGAGAGAATGTCCTATGTGATTCGATAAATGACGACTCAGGCTCCATCTCTTTCGTTTAATTAATAATTGTGCATAAAGAAAGATTATGGTGATGGTTTGTATAAAATTTTAAAATCTGATTTTATCACGCTTCTACTTTATTTATGTAATTTGTTTACATGTTCGCGTTATACAAACCTAACAGTGGTATCTGAGCCAAATTTTATGTGAATTACTAATTGTTTTGATTCTGTATATACATTGATATTTGTTTAGAACAATTTAATTGGGCATAACTGTTTGTATAAAATTATTTTATTTTATTTTTTATTAATTTTTTTTTTAAAAAAAAGGTGGTCAAAGTCAACGGTCGAACGTTGACTGGTCAAACGTTGACTGGTCAACTAATGACGTGGCATTGACTGCTGATGTGGCATATGCTGCTGATGTGGCGCTAACTGGTCAACTGCTGAGTGCTGACGTGGCGCTGACTGGTCAACCGTTGACTGCTGACATGGAGCTGACTGGTCAACTTTTAAAAATGAAATAATTAATTTGATGATAGAGGGTTTTGAACCCTTGACCTATTGGTCATATGTTGGAAGCCTTACCATTACACCAGAATCACTCTTGATTAAGAATCAGAATGTTTAATATTTAAACTATATAATTCTGGATTTGAAGTTTGACTTAAAGGCTTGTTTGATTATTTCTTTTAAATGTTTATGATTAGGATTGACCTCATTTTTTTTTTTTTTTATTTTTGTAAATTAAAAATAAAGGAATTTATTTTTATTCAAAAAAATTGGATAAATTAAAATAAAGAAATTTATTTTGATTTGGAATTTGATTAAAAATAAAGGAGTTTATTTTTATTCAAAATTGGATAAATTAAAATAAAGA
The DNA here is from genome assembly GCA_034770075.1 of Aralia elata. Lineage (NCBI taxonomy): Eukaryota > Viridiplantae > Streptophyta > Magnoliopsida > Apiales > Araliaceae > Aralia > Aralia elata. The sequence goes on from CM068382.1 coordinate 51,083,305, forward strand.
AGTTTATTTTGATTTGGAATTTGATTAAAAATAAAGGAGTTTATTTTTATTCAAAATTGGATAAATTAAAATAAAGAAGTTTATTTTGATTTGGAATTTGATTAAAAATAAAGGAGTTTATTTTTATTCAAAATTGGATAAATTAAAATAAAAGAGTTTATTTTGATTTGGAATATGATTAAAATAAAGAAGTTTATTTTAATTGGAATTGGATTTCATGATAACTAATTATAGTTGGAATTGGATTCCATGATAACTAATTGGAGTTGAAATTGGATTTTATACTAACTAATATTGCCCATTAAATGATATCAATGCATATATGGAATGGTTTTATTATTCATGAGATGAATATTATTTATTGATGCATATGGAGATATGTATGATAATAAATAGGGATTGATTATGGACTACTGACCAATGTGTGATTGGATTTATTTTAGTGGATGCTTGAATGAATGAGTTTTTTTATAAATGGGGTCTGCGTACCTCGTATTCTCTAATTTTTCTTAATGTAAATTCTATCTCCCTCCTATGATTTTCCCTTAACTGCTGATCAAGGTTTCTATTTATTGTAAATAGTTTATGTAATAGGACTAGTTAGAATTAATTTTGAAGAATTGGAGACAAAAGAGCAAGGAGCGCGTGAAGACCCGTTTGTAATGGAGCTCGGGTTTAAATGTAATAGTTATATTTAAATTTTATTCTTGCACCCTAGGTCTGACCTTTTGGTTCACTTGGTGGCTCTAGTGAACCAAACTAGAATAAAAGTCCATAATCAATCCGAGTAGAATATAGTATTCTATATGTGCATGATTACTATATATATATATATATATATATATATATATATATTATATTATACAACATGCTTCGCATGTTAAATAATATGACGCGTATTTTATATATATGTGCATGCGCGCTAAACAAGATGAGACTAATAATAACAAACCCCTCAAAGAAATCATATTAAGTCCTAAGCGTTCAAAGATATTTGGAATATCGAACGCCGCCTTCTAGCATGGTATAAAGCAATAGAGTATTAAATATTTAATATGAGTTTGTTGTGCACACACAAGGCGAGTATTAAATATTTAAGATGTTGTTTTATCACATTTGATGCTTATTAAGGAATTGAACATTACTGCTTTGTTGTGCACACACAAGGACAGTCTTTTTCTCTTCACATATATGGAAGTACTAGGTTGGACTTAACTTAGATTATTTTAGTTCGGATGTGCACACACTTGACCATTATAATCTAAGAGGCAAAATACAAGGAGTTACATAGTGATGTAATTGACAATAGTTGTCTACCTATTTATTTATATATAGTTTGTTGTGCACACACAAGGCTATATACATTTGAAATGAGATCCTTATTCTCACTAGCAAATCTTTAATTAGATTTACCGTACTATATAATGAGGGTAATATAGTTTGATGAAAAAGTGAGAGATACCAATTTAAAATAAAGACCTAATTTATTTTGGTAATTAATTAAGAAATGAATGCATGCTAAAATGTTGTTAAATTACAAATTCATTTACAGAATTTTACAATGTCTAATTCACTATCACTGCGTAACATATTAGATGCTAATTAACCGGACCGAATTATACGGACTAGCTAAAGAATTTGAGAATAGTTCTCAAGGCTGAAAAGCTATCTTATGTCCTTAATATGCCTATCCGTGTAATGGTTGCAGACAATGCCTCAAAGGAAGAGATTGCTACTTTTAGAAAGTGGCAAGATGATGCACAGTTGGCTCAATGCATCATGCTCGCATCTATGAGTAACGAGCTTCAGCATCAGCATGAAACTATGGATGCTCCTACTGTACTCCGACACCTTCAAGGAGTTGAATAGTGAGGAAAGTAGGACTATTAGATATCAGATATCTAAGGAGCTTTTCCGATCTAGAATGACCGATGACACTACAGTACAGACATATGTCCTAAAATGATCAATCTGATTGAACAATTGGGACAACTGGGTTTTAATGGATGGAGAGTTGATCTAAGATTTGATCTTGCAATCACTTCCGGACTCTTTCTCACAAATTGTTGTGAATTTCCACATGAATAAGCTATATGTTAGCCTGCCTGAGTTGCTTAAACATGTTGAAAACTGTAAAGAGTCACTTTCTAACCAAGAAAGACCAAGTCTTACTGGTAGATGATTCTTCCAGGAAGCGGAAGAGGGCCAAAGGATCTTCTTAAAAGAAGAACAATTCAAAGAAGGTAAATGGAAAGGCAAAAACAAAGGACAATAAGAACAAGACTGATGTAGATAGCAAAGGAGTTTGCTTCCACTATAATAAGCCTAGATACTAGAAAGGAAACTGTAAGGAGAATCTTATAGAGGCTAACCAGAAGAAGCTTAGTGAAGCTTCGGTTACAGATATAGGTTTGTTCATGATTAAAAATAAATCTTTCTGTAAGTCAATGTTCTACTTGGGTATTGGATAGGATACCGGCTGTAGTTCTCACATATGCAATCCAATGCAGAGACTAAGCAGAAGTAGAAAGCTAAACAAAGAGTAAGTAATCTTATGTGTGGGAATGGAGCAAAGGTTGCTGCATTAACCATAGGAACTTATAGTTTAGCATTGCCTACGGGCAAGTCTATTAAGTTAATAAGTTGTTATTATGTTTCAGTTCTCATTAAAAACATTAGAATTTTCATTGTTGGACAAGGAAGGTTCTGGTATTATATTTGAGAACAATTGTTGTTCTATTTATAATGATAATGTTTTGTTTGAAACTGGAAGATCACTTTATGGACTTTATAAACTTGACTTACATGAAAAATAATTTTGAAAATTGAACAAACTAGTAAAAGAAAAAGGAGATGATCATTCAAAGAGTTGAATATGTGTATTTGATAAAATACAAGTCTGAATCATTTGAAAGGTTCAAAGAATTCAGAAGTGAAACAAATTGACCAAGTATCAAGATTCTTTGATCAGATCGAGGAAGGAATACTTGAGCAATAAGTTTCTAGATCATCTCAAAATGGTATTTTCTCATAATGGACACCTCCTGATACGCAATAATTGATTGGTGTATCTAAAAGGAGAAATTATACCTTGTTGGACATGGTGCGGTCCATAATGATTTTACCGACATTCTAGTATCCATCTGGGTTATGCCCTAGAAACGGCTGCATATCTACAAAAATAAGGTAACCTCAAAAATCTGAGCCCAAGACTCCATAAAGGTTATGGATAGGGAGGATTCCTACTCTTAAGTATGTTAAGATTAGGGGTTGTCTAGCTTATGTGAAAATGTTTCAAAGATAAGTTTGGGACAAAATCTGACAAGTGCAAATTTGTGGGATATCCTAAAGAAAGTTTAGGGTATTATTACTATAATCCTACACGCTGCCTTCTTAGATAAAGGTGTTTATCATTGAAGGAGCTAGTGGGAGGGTAATAGATCTTGAAGGAGTTCAAGAACCACAAAGCACTTTAAGTCGAACCGAGGAACCTGTAGATAGACCTATTGTACCACAACCGAATCGTAAATCTGGAAGAGTACCGAAGATACCTGGGAGGTATGGATTCATCATAGAGGATGATGATGAGGTACGCATCATAAAGGATGATGATCCAGTTATATACAATGAGGCTATGAGTAGAAGACACTCAGAGAAATGACAGATGGCCATGAAATCCGAAATGGACTCCATATAAGAGAACCAAGTATAGACTCTGGTTACTCCATAAAAGGGCATAGTGCCTAGAGTGTGAATATGGGTCTTTAAGAGAAAGACTAAGGCAAATGGCAAGGTGAAGACCTATAAGACCAGACCTCTTTAAAAGGTTTTTCAAGTCAAGGAGTTGATTGTGATAAAACCTTATTACCGGGTAATGCTCAAGTCCATTTGGATTTTGCTTGTGATTACAGCTTATTACGAAATCTGGCAAAATGGATGTGGAGACGCCCTTCCTTAATGAAGACTTGAGGAGAATGTATGTATGATACAGCTAGAGGAATTTGTTTCAAAGGTTGAAGCAAATCGTGTTTTAAGCTACAATGATCCATTTATGGATTGAAGCAAGCTTCTCAAAGATGGAACATTCGTTTTGATGAGACAATCAAAAGAATTTGATTTTATCAAAAACGAGAATGAACCTAGTGTGTACAAAAGGTCAGTGGGAGCACTGTGACATTCTTAATATTATATGTTGATATATTACTGATAAGGAATGACACACCAATGCTACAATCAGTAAAGATAAAATTATCTAAACATTCCTCCATGAATAACTTGGGAAGAACATCCTATAAATTGGGGATATAAATCTATATAGATAGATTTAAAAGGATGTTCGGCTTGACCCAATGAACGTATATTCATTCGATGCTAAAGGCGTTTAGCATGGCAAACTCCAAGAGAGGTCTCATGATGATGAGTCATGGAGTGTATCTCTCTAAAATTGTCCCCAATTGAAAGAGAGATCGCATGAGTTACTATCATGTATGCAATGAATATACAAGGCCTGATGTTGATCAGTCATATTCTAGAGAAGATCACTGTAAGACAGTGATAAACATCTTTAGGTACTTAACCGGTACTGAAGATGTGATCATGATTCATGGTAGGTCTGAATTAAAACTAGAGGGCTAAACAGACTCAAGTTTTTCAAACTGACTAAGACGATAACAAATCCACTTTAAGGTAAATCGTTACCTTGAAAGGTGGTGCAGTGAATTGGAAAGGTTCCAAACAGCAAAGAGTTGCTGGTTTAGTGACAAAGACAAAGTATATAGCTGTAAATGAAGCTGCAAGTTGATTATTTGGATGAAAAGTTCATTACAGAATTAGGAATAGTTCCTAAGTCTCATCTTGGATTCAAACATGTGTTGTGGCACTTTCATTTGATTAGCCGAATCATTGAAAGAGGAGAAGTCACTATAGAGATAGTGGACTCTCAAGAACAACATTGCATATCCATTTACTGAAGCTTTATCCAAACAGAATGATGATCGTCACTTAGCTAAAAAGGGTATTAGATACCATGACGATTGGCTTTAGTGCAAGTGGGAGATTGAAAGTAGTATGCACACAAGCCAATCATATTTGATATGATGTAGCATATACTTTGTAATCTTATTCATTTGTTAAAGGCATTTTACTTTATCTACATGGTGTTGTTATATTAAATGTGATAAACTCATAGTTTTGAGCAATGCTTTTAGAATCATGATGGGGATCATGCTAATGAGATCTAAATTCTAGATAGCTCATAAACTAAAATCGTTCATAATCATTGGATTACTAAAAAGGGGATTAGTAAATCCGGATAGATTAATAGATATGTTGCTTGCTCTTATGAAGAGGATGATTGATCTCATAATCATTTGTGTAGAGACACTAAAGCAAGTATGTAGGTGCTTATTAGAGAATAAGTTCACTGAACGTGGCTCGCTAAGGAATACCTAATGGAGTTTTACTCGCCTGTCAATAGGAATTCCTCTAGTGATAGTAGTACAAGTGATCCTTGGACTTGAGATCATCATAGTATCTTGTGTATGATGAGTTATACTTTGACATGTCCCTTAAGATCCTTAGGGTATATCAAAAGGTATGATTGGGTATAATAAGTTATACATGGAGATAGGTGAATGATCAACAAATAATCTACCACTTCTAGTAAAAGGAGAGAATGTCCTATGTGATTCGATAAATGACGACTCAGAAGTCTTTGGCTAAAGCAGAATGAAATTAGAAAGGAGTTTCTAATTTACATTATCAGAGTTGTGCATTTGAGAATCGAAATACATATAATTAAATAAAATAAGACTTGACAGTAATTTCATGTCTTATATTTAATTGGGACATTGTATGGTAGAAGGATTGAATTGTACGATAACTATTCACTGAAAGGTTCTTTTATGCTTAATGTTGAAATCTATATTATTTGGAAAGTCGTTGATCGCTAAGGGAGCTTACCCTTATTGTAGAATAAATATTATTTATTTAAATGAATTAAATAGTTTAATTTATTTATTTAAATATAATTAGAATTGCTCTAATTGATTTATTCACAACTGGTTTAATATGGAGAACCTAAAGGGTCACACCGCAAAAGGAAAATATTTATTTAAGAAGTAAATGGCATAATTGTAATAATAAGTTAAGTGTATTTAATTTAATCTATGGAGATAGAATAAATTAAATAGCTTAATATTTATTATTTAATATTTTGGAAATATTAAATATAAATTAATAAGAGGAGTCTTATTATTATTATTATTACTATTATTATTATTTAATTCCTAAAAGAGTTTGGGAATTAATTAATAAAAGTACTCTCATAAATTCCTAATTGGATTAGGAGTTTAATTAATTAAAGGAGTGTAATTAAAATAAAAACCCTAATCCTAAATAGTTTAGGAGGGTTCCCTATATCTATAAATAAGATGAGTCTTATCATGATTTAGGGTTAGACAATTACACACTCTTGCATAAGAATTGTGGAGAGTACTTGCAATTTCTATAGAGATAGAAACTAGGGTTTTGCCAAACACCCATCTTCTTGAACAAGTATTATTCCTTGGTGGATCACCTCTAGAGGCCAAACACTTGGGTGGCTAACATTGATCAAAGGAAGGAATTTAATCGGTGGAATTCAAGGAGAACGCGAAGGAATTGGAGGTAAACTTGTACCTGAGGAAGCTAGAATTCTACAAGGGTATAATTCTTATTCTCCATCTCTTTCGTTTAATTAATAATTGTGCATAAAGAAAGATCATGGTGATGGTTTGTATAAAATTTTAAAATCTGATTTTATCGCGCTTTCGCTTTATTTATGTAATTTGTTTACATGTTCGCGTTATACAAACCTAACACTTCTTCCTCCACCCGTGCATTTCCCCTTCTTCTCCCTTGTTCTCCTTGCTTCTGTGTTCTTCTTCTTCTTTCTGCTAAGCTCTTTCTCTCTCTCTCTCTATATCTCTGCAGCAAGTTGGAAGGGGTTGGGAGTTGAATGAGGAACTGATGGGATTGGAACAGAGAAATGGAATGGGGCTGAGCATGGCTTCGGGGGGAATGGAGGGTGTAGCCTCCTAAGCTCCTTGAAAATAAAATCAAGAAGGAATGTTCAACATTTTGGAACTCAATGCAATTTTGCCTCACAAGAATTTGGCTGGTCCGACCACTCCTTCCATACCCTCATTTGATTAGTCTAAAGGGTTTGGTTGGTTCCCTCTTGGAGTAACAAGTCAAAATAAATACCCAAATATACCAAAATTATATCCAAATACTCCCACTTTTGTACCAAATCTGGTAAATAACTCTACCCATAATTAAAATGGGTATTACCATAAATATTGGGATGAGTAGAAATAATTATTATGGGATTTGTCCATTTATTCGAAACACCTATATTATACATTTCGGATACGGATAAAATCACATATCAGCTCAAATTAAATTTTCGACGCTTGGAAAAATTATTCGTTCGCATACATGCATTAACAAAATTATTCAACATCGAAGAAGACGAAAAATATATCTGGCATGAATAGTGCCTCGGGATGCGTGTCCGTGAATAGTGATTTAGCGACGCTACGCGAAATCAATCATTCACTTAAACAAAACCATAACACGAAAAATTTCATCCATTCACATAATCCAGGCTGTCACACAACCTTTAAACATGCAACACAAAAATAATATTAATAAAATATAATATATTCATTAATATTCAAAAATTTTAATTACAAGGCAAATCCAAAATTCCCGGTCGTTACAAACAATCAACCAAAAATCAATTCTATGTGTTCTTGAGCTCAAACCGTTGGGTTTGAGCATTTTTTGCAATTGTTGTTGTAATTTTTTGTTGTGGTTGATTTTTATTGCTGCCAATACATCTTGTAAGCAATTAATAACCTCAAAGTGGAACGAAATCAATGAATGATCTGAACCTTAGCATAAAGGATGAAACTTAAGACTCTTTGGACAAAATGACTTTCGAACAATTTAGAGGACTATAAAGCCTTGATTGAGTAATTGTTTGGTCGAATTGATGTTGTAATATCATAGTGCCATGGGTTATCTTCATAACCCAGTTGGAATGGAGTTAAAAGGAGTTAAAACAAATATTTGGTGTTGATTTTGGTGAAGAACACCAAGAACACGAAAACAGAGTTTTCATTTTGTACTTTGGCTCACAAATTGGTCATGTTAATGTTCATGGGTAATTCTAGATTTTTAATATGTTGTAGCCCTATGAATTAGGAGTCCATCTAGTCTGAAATGGAGCAATTTGCTTGTGTATAGGAGGACCTATGAAGGTTGGAGCGACTAGAGGTCGAGGTCACGAACTGGGCAAAAGCCCAGAATCCGACCACTGGATGGTTGACACTGCAGCGCCAACAACTCACGCCGTAGCATGGCCTATCCAGGGAATGAAGGGGACTCACACCGCAGCGTGGGGTCCAAGCACTAAGCTTGACGCTGCAGCGTCAAGCCTCTAATATCAAAAGACCAGGACTCAGGTCGCAGCGTGAGATCCAAGCATAAGGCGTGACGCCGCAGCGCCAACGCCGTGTCCGGCCTGGATCAGGTTAGTCAGATCAGGTCAGGTCGGGGCGAACCCAATTAACTTATCTAGCGGGTCCAACCCTTATATTTTTGTACACATGATTATACAAGTTAGTTATTTATATTTTGTTTAAGCCTTAATTGCTTAATTGTATGCTAAGTGTCAATCAAATCAGTGTTGTTTTAAGGCGTAAATTGACTAACCTGGTTGCAACTTACCTTTGGCTTCCAGGGGGCGCTGCCCCCTTAGACCCCCGCCAGCTCACCAGCGAGCTGGGCAATCAATGTGCTTTAATGATGCAACGTCTGTTTTAAACTTAATCCTTATGTGACTAATTGTTATATGAATATGTATTTATATGTGTAGGATATTAAGGAGCGTGTGTTGTAATATTGTAGCATACGCACCAAGCAAGTTCTTCTTTAACCCTTGTCTAACCCTTGTGTTGGGCAAGTTTCTAAACCTTATGCACTATATTCATTTCGTGCAAACAGGTATATGTTATGCAAGTTTCCTAACCCTTGTCTAACCCTTGTGTTGGGCAAGTTCCCTAACTTCATTCTTTCTATATATTGAATGCAAGTTCTCTACCTTAACTTATGTTCAAGCAAGTTCTCTAAATTCATTGAGTTATGTATTGTTTGCAAGTATTACTCCATTAAGCGAGTTTTTTTACCTTATTCAACATATTCTGGACAGATTCCTTTACTTCAATCATTGTCATGTTGCAAGTACTCTTAGAATGAACTGTTAATCGTTCACGTTACCTTGCTATGCTTCAACGCATGTTATTAAAGCTTTCAAATTCTATATTCTATGAACTGCATAAGATAAATGTCAAAGCCAATTGTTTCGGCTAGACGTATGTTTAATCATCATTGTTGTTAAGTAAAGTTATTCGATCAAATTATTTGGTTTGGATTCCTATGTAAAGCTGAGATGAACAACCCTCATAGCAGGGGAAACAGTATGTATGTCGGGGAACCGACACGCGCGCGAACAGTATGTAAAAGGGGTTATGCGTAACACCGGGTATATTAGGCAGATCACCTATTATATTAGTATGTTGGGTTATCAGATGAAGTTTTAGTGATTCTACTAAAAGTTTAGTGTCATGATGACTGCTCAGTATAGAATATTTCCTCCATTTGGGAACACTGAAATCATTCGGTCCATAGAGGCCCTATAATTGTGTTAAAGGGATCATTCGTAGAGCTTATGCAAATTCTTGAGCTATCTTTTATTCTCTTGATTCTTGTAAGCTATAAAGTTTTCATGTGATGATTCATGATTATTGTTATTATACTTGCAGAGCAAATTTGTTGCTCCCTTACTTTCCTTAAAATATTTCAGTTCGTGAGGCTCGTGGTGAAAGCTCAGGGAAGGATAAAGGCAAAGGCAAAGCTACTGACTAGCTTTGTACCATCGAGATTATCATTTTGATTATGTATTAAGACTCGTTGACTCTTGTTATGTATTAAGACTTAATCATCCTTATGTATTAAGAAGTTATGTTTTGTAGTAGTCTTGGTTTCGAGACTTGGGACAGGATTATTTATGTTATATCAATATAAATATTCTTTTATTTCCGCTATAAGTTATTAACTGTATGATGTATGTATTAGATAGTGACGACCCAAGTATGTGGTTTAGGTGACCCGGATTTGGGGGCGTCACAACAATCACATCACTATCGCATTCAAAACGATGTGTACATCTCACACAAGTCACAGTTTAGGGAGACCATCTTATTATTTCATTAGTTCCTTTAAATTTCAAAAAAAGTGGCGATTAGTAGTCCTATTACTTCGTCTTAGTTTGATTAGAATCAAAAGGAGCAATCTCATCACTGCCGTACTAAAAATGATATGTACATCTCACACAGTCTTGATTTAGGGAGACCATCTATTGTTTCATTAGTTCTTTCAAATTCCTAAAAAAGGAGGCGATTAGGGTTCCTGTTAATTCGTTTTAGTTTGATTAGCATCAAAAGGATCAATCCCATTATTATCGCGTTCAAAACGATGTGTACATTTCACACAAGTTATGATTTAGGGAGACTTTTTTATCGTTTCATTAGTTCCTTCAAATTACCAAAGAAAGAGGTGATTAAGAGTCATATTACTTCGTTCTAGTTTGATTAGCATCAAAAGGAGCAATCCCATCACTATCGCGTTGAAAACGATGTGTACATCTCACACAAGTCATGGTTTAGGGAGACCATCTTATTGTTTCATTAGTCACTCCAAATTGCGAAAGAAAGAGGTGATTTAGAGTCCTATTACTTCGTTCTAGTTTGATTATCATCAAATGGAGAAATCCAATCACTATCATGTTCAAAATGATGTATACATCTCACACAAGTCTTGATTTTGGGAGACCATCTTATTGTTTCATAGGTTCCTTCAAATTGCCAAAACAAGAGGTGATTAGGAGTCCTATTACTTCGTCCTAGTTTGATTAGCATCAAAAGGAGCAATTTGATGAGATCCTGACCAGGATCGCATCAAGCAATCAAGAGTTAATTCATGTTCCAGGTGTAAAACAAATGATTGAGACTAATTGGCCTGGAAACTACTCGAGGATACCTAATTTGAGGATCACAATTTAAGTGGATCGCGAGTGAAGGATAAATTCCATGAGTTGGGATTGTTAGATATCATCTATGTAATAAGACCAAATCAACACAAGTCAAGTCAAGGAGCATTACACGGAACGAAGGAATGGGATTCAAGCTTCATGATAAAACATTCGTTGTGGGACATGGTTCTAAGTTCCTTTATTGGTGCCAGAAAAAGATTCAAGTTGATGGAGGAAGTGAAAGAAGAGCAAAACATCAAGTTTGGGACTTAAAATCAGAGAAGGAATCCTTGCTAACCACCTAGCGCACCCCGCGACAGGCAGGTGGGAGCTTCTGTAGATGCAGCGCACCCCGCGCCACTGCTAGACTCAGTCCGGTGCGCCCCGTGCCCGAGGGTCAGATTGTTCGGCACATTTTTCGAGGCAACGCATTTTTTAAGATTTTCCAAGATTTACTTCCATAATTATAGAGATTTTTTATATCTTTTAGATTTCTAATGTAATTAGGATATTTATTAGATATGATTTGATTTCCATATTAATTAGTTAGGTAGAATTTGATTTCCAATTGGATTTCTATTCTTTTTAAGATTTAGGGTTTCTTAAGGTTTTATTCTATTAGTATAAATAGAATACATGGGTTGTGTAATTAGACATGAGACTACTTTTGATTAATAAAATTCTTGTGAGATTTTTCTCATCTTTTGGTTCTTTGAGAATTCCTAGATTAATTTCTTAGTTTTCTTAAGATTCAATTATCGACTTATCATACAACAATTCATAGTTGTTTGTGGCGTCATTCTATCATACACTAATCGTCGATTGTACCGAGATTACCGCTTACATATAAGCGAGGGGTTTAGGTATCGTTGGTGTCCATTCAACACAAGCTTTCTAGCACAAAGCAATTATACCAAGATTATTGTCTACATATAGACGAGGGGGTTAAGGTGTTGTGAGCGTTCCACCTTTATAACTTGCTGGAAACAATCCGGGCGACAGCCACCTCATGCAAGCGTGCCATGGAGTCTATCATTTGGTATCAAAGTTGAGTTCCTAGCAGGTTACTTATCCTTTATTTTTCGTGTTGATTATATATTGAAAAAACAAATCATCAGTAAAAATAAAATTGTGAGTATAAAAAAAAAGTGAAGAGAAATTGTTATTATTTGTTTCAATTGATTGGGTGCGTAAGTTTGAAGACATTGGGATTTCATTGAAGAGGATTATAATTGGCGATTGTGGAATTCTATTGGTTATCATACGTCCTATTCTGCTATATTTTGTTTTGTGATAAGTTCTTATTGGATTGAAAAGTAAACTGTGAAATTGTTTGGTGAATTTAAAAAGAACCTATTAGAGAGAATTTGAGTGGTAAAAGGTAAGAGTGTGAGATCAATTGAGGGTAAAAGCCTATTAAGCGATATACAAGAGCGATTTTTATAACTGTGTGATACATTATTTGAGCGAAATACGTAAGGGAGTGTGCGAGAAATTTTTTTATCTACTAACCTTTGTTTTGCAGCAATCATGTATAGATATAATTGTGAAAATAATTATGAGTGGCAAAAGAGATTTTTTAAGGTAGAGCGGATGCAGAAGCTTATTTGAGTTAGGAGAAAAGGAAGGAACGGGAGTTTGACTATTATGATTATTCGGAGCATAAGAAGTTCAAACTGGCAATCCAGGAATTTTCCAGATATGCCTCTACATGGTCGGCTGAATTTGTGCGTAGCAGACGAAGATGTGGAGTGTCCGGTCGAGACATGAGCAGAATTGAAAACCGTTATGAGGAAGCGGTTTATTCTAGTACAGCCTAGTACGAGGGAGGAATATGCATCTTCACGATGTTAGGTTTGTATATGACGCGAACATGCAATCAAATTACATAAATAAAATGAAAGCGTGATAAAACGGATTTTAAATTTTTTCATACAAACCATCACCATGATCTTTCTTTGTGTTCAATTATCAATTAACGAAAGAGATAGAGATTAAGAAATTATACCCTCGTAGAACCGTGCTTCCTCGGGTACAAGTTCACCTCCAAATCCTTCGCGTTCTCCTTGAATTCCACCGACCAAATTCCTTTGCTTGATCAACGTTAGCCACCCAACTGTTTGGCCTCTAGAGGTGATCCACCAAGGAAGAATAGTTATTCAAGAAGATGGGTGTTGGCAAAACCCTAGTTTCTATCTCTATAGAAATTATAAGTACTTTCCACAATCTAATGCAAGAGTGTGTAACCCTATTTATGATAAGACTCCTCTTATTTATAGATATAGGAATAACCCTTCCCTAAATTATTTAGGATTAGGGTTTCTATTATAATTAAACTCCTGTAATTAATTATGCTCCTAATCCAATTAGGAATTCATGAGAGAGTACTTCTATTAATTAATTCTCAATCCCTACTAGGAATTAAATAATAGTAATAGTAATAATAATAATAATAAGACACCTCTTATTAATTTATATTTAATATTTCCAAAATATTAAATAATAAATATTAAGCTATTTAATTTATTCTATCTCCATAGACTAAATTAAATACACTTAACTTATTATTACAATTATGCCATTTACTTCTTAAATAAATATTTTTTCTTTTTGCGGTGTGACCCTTTAGGTTCTCCATATTAAACCGGTTGTGAATAAATCAATTAGAACAATTCTAATCTTATTTAAATAAATAAATTAAACTATTTAATTTATTTAAATAAATAATATTTATTCTACGATAAGGGTAAGCCCCCTTAGCGATTAACGACTTTCCAGATAATATAGATTTCAACATTAATCACAAAAGAACCTTTGAGTAAATAGTTACCGTACAATTCAATCCTTCTACCATACAATGTCCCAATTAAATATAAGACATGAAATTTCTGTCAAGTCTTATTTTATTTAATTATATGTATTTCGATTCCCAAATGCACAACTGTAAATAATGCAAATTAGAAACTCCTTTCTAATTTCATTCTGCCTTGGCTAAGGACTACTGAGTTGTCATTTATCGAATCACATAGGACATTCACATCTTTTATTAGACGTGGTAGATTCTTTGTTGATCATTCACCTATCTCCATGTACAACTTATTATACCCAATCATACTCTTTGATATACCCTAAAGGTCTTAAGGGACATGTCAAAGTATAACTCATCATACACAAGATACTATGATGATCTCAAGTCCAAGGATCACTTGTACTACTATCACTAGAGGAATTCCTATTGACAGGCGAGTAAAACTCCATTAGGTATTCCTTAGCGAGTCACGTTCAGTGAACTTATTCTCCAATAAGCACCTACATACTTGCTTTAGTGTCTCCACACAAATGATTATGAGATCAATCATCCTCTTCTTAAGAGCAAGCAATGTATGTACTAATCTATCCGGATTCACTAATCCCCTTTTTAGTAATCCAACGATTAGGAACGATTTTAGTTTGTGAGCTATCTAGAATTTAGATCTCATTAGCATGATCACCATCATGCTTCTAAAAGCATTGCTCAAAACTATGGGTTTATCACATTTAATATAACAGTACTATGTAGATAATATAAAATGCCTTTTAAGAAAATTAATTCTTTTATTAATAAATGAATAAGATTACAAAGTATATGCTACATCATATCAAATATGATTGGCTTGTGTGCATACTACTTTCACATGATATGTGGATCATCGTTAGGGCATTTAACATGGGATGACGATAGGAAGGTTCGTCGACATGAGGACTCACATTGGAGGAAGCCACAGGAAACTCTTAAGGTGTACAGGAAAAAGGTAATTTCTAAAGAGGAGCTAAAAGAGGACATTATGGGACCATTTCGTAAGATGATGAAGGAGTGTGATTCGCAGTTCCAAGATCTTCTTCACGCATATGTTAATCAAGGGCAGCCAAAGAAGGAAGAAGAAGACAAAGAATATGCAGTCCACGGAGAGCTATTAGATTTCAATGTTCAAGAAGAACTCCATAATGATGTAATGTCTTTAGAAAATACATGTAAATTTGAACGAAACAAAGAAAGTGAAAAAGAAATTGAAAAAAAAGATTGAGTATGAAAAAGAGAATGAAAAGAAACAAGAGAATAAAAAGAATAAGAGTGAAAATAAACAAGAGAAAGAAACAGTAGAGAGTAAGAGTGAAAAAAGAGAGGAGAGTGAGTTGGATAGTGAGTTGTATTTTGAAAAGCCAATGACTGTACATTCATACAAGACAGCGCTTTTGAATACTAGAAGATTAACTCTTCTTTGTTTAGTTTTATTTTATCTCTTGTGCAGGTTGTTGATGATATACCCCGTGCTATCATTTCGTATCAGCCAACTTGTAGTAGTTCTGAGGAGACAACAAAGTTACCAAGGCGAGTTAGAGAATTGATGGAGCTCATCTTCATCAAGGCGGGTATTGTGGATGAAAACATTAGTCCATGTGCTATTCATTAGACCATAGTGCCTAAGGAAGAATAGATGTCGAGCTTGTGCGTTGATTTTGAATTGGTAAACAAGTATCGATATTATTTTCTTTGCTTAGATAATATGTTTGATAAATTGCATAGTACTTGTGTTTTATCTACATTTGTTGATAATGACCATGGATGATATTGCCTAGTCAAGTTAGCTTAGGAGAAAGTGATAAATGGAAAATTGTATCAACATGTGATTTGTATAGGTGGATAGTTATCTCTGGTAGACTAACTAATGCATCTAGTATTTTCATGAGTTATTTAAAATATGTTTTGCGTGCTTCCATTGATAAATTTGTTGTTAGCTATTTTGATGGTATAATCGTCTTTATCATAAACTATGGAGGATATTTGATATTTGTCGAGTTAGTTAATGAGCATGCGTTATATTCTCGTTGTCAATATTCTTACTATCATTTGGTAAATTCTCATTGTCAAACTGTATATCTTCGTAGAATTTATTCTAGTGATTATTGTGGGCATTCTCGTTTTCAACGTTTGTACTTGCATGAAACTCTGAAACTCATTCTAGGGTTTTCCATTCATATGTTGAATTAGGTTTTGATGCTAATCAATCTTTACATGGCATGTCGTTAATTGATAATGGTAGTGATCATGATTCTTCAGTAGAGAAATCTTCATTGCATGATTTGCTATCATTTGGTAATGTTTTTCCATTAGAGTTGTTATCATTGCATGATTTTGAGAATGTTGTCTTGAATGAGAAAGAATTACTATCATTTGGTACTGAAAAGTGATTATCATCGGATTGGATTGAGATATGGTTTACATACATGTTTAGTTAAATCGTTGGGATTATCTAATGTATTAAATGTTTTCAACTTAAATCATATTTTGCATTCTTTCATAGGAAAAATTGTTAATATGTGTTTTGATGATATTCCGAGTTTTGTCAACACTTGGGGAAATTCTTTAGCATTTATTAAGTTTGGTTGTGATCATCATATATATGCTAGTGAATTTTCATCTTGTGGTATTGCTTGTGATCTTTTGATTCCATTGATACGATTATTTTATTTTGAATGTATTAACGTCAATGGGATGGGAAAGGTTAGTTTTGTTGTGCAGGTTCGAAATGGGTTCGTACTCATCAAGGGGGAAAATATGGATCAATGCGCACATCAAATGGAACAATGCGTGGAAAGTCTAAAGGGAAGTGTGTTGGATTTTGTTCTAGTAGACTTTACATGTGATTTTGAGTTATTTGATTTCTGTGTGATTAAACAAAAGGAACTTGTTGATTCGTTTGGTTTTGTGTTTAATCTAGGAATTCGAGTTTGTCTATTATTGCGCCATGAGAAGTTTCAAAGATTGTTATTTGATCTCAGTGCAATGAAATGGGAGTTTGTATGGATGATCAAGTTCACGAGATTCATCTTTGATCCAGGAATTCGTGAATGGATGAATATGCTATATGAAGAGTTCTACATAATGATATTTGATCCAAGAGGATATAAGACTTTTCATAGTTTTATTTGCTTTTATTTTACTATATATGCATTTGATTTCTTAGGTAGAAATTTTGATTGCGTTTTAGCTTTAGTTGCTTATTTAGTTTGTTTTGCTGTAGTTAATACGTTGGAAGTATCTGGAATATGTGAGGAAGAGAATTTTGTTGTTGTGGATGTGTTCTTGAGTAAAAGAGATCGGAAGTTTGAGTTTCCGGGTTGTGCTACGAGGAGTTTGCAGTGTGTTAAGCTATGTTGAGCATCGCTCGGAAGGAAACGTGTACGAGATGTTCATGTCAATTCGGGGGAATTGCCAAACATTATTGTTATATTCTTTGAGGGAGTTGAAAATTATGATGATTCTTTTCATAATCTTATTTGCATTATTGATATCGTTTATATATTTTATGTTCAAGTTGAGATTTTGGATTATGATTCGTTTGATACTACTTACTTAATTTGTTTTTGTCTAAGGGAATGATGAGATCCTGACCAGGCTCACATCAAGCAATCAAGAGTTAATTCATGTTCCGGGTGTAGAACAAATGATCGAGGCTAATTGGCCTAGAAACTAGTCAAGGATACCTAATTTGAGGATCAATTCAAGTGGATCGCGAGTGGAGGATAAATTCCATGATTTGGGATTGTCAGATATCATCTATGTAATAAGACCAAATCAACACACGTCTTAAGGTTTTATTCTATTAGTATAAATAGAATACATGGGTTGTGTAATTAGACATGAGACTACTTTTGATTAATAAAATTCTTGTGAGATTTTTCTCATCTTTTGGTTCTTTGAGAATTCCTAAATTAATTTCTTAGTTTTCTTAAGATTCAATTATCGACTTATCATACAACAATTCATAGTTGTTTGTGGCGTCATTCTATCATACACTAATCGTTGATTGTACCGAGATTACCGCTTACATATAAGCGATGGGTTTAGGTATCGTTGGTGTCCATTCAACACAAGCTTCCTAGTGCAAAGCAAGTATACTAAGGTGTTGTGAGCGTTCCACCTTCATAACTTGCTGGAAACGATTCGGGCGACGATCACCTCACGCAAGCATGCCGTGGAGTCTATTATAATTCCATCACTATTGTGTTCAAAACGATATGTACATCTCACACATGTCTTGATTTTGGGAGACCTTCTTATTGTTTCATTAGTTTCTTCAAATTGCCAAAGAAAGAGGTGACTAAGAGTCCTATTACTTCGTTCTAGGTTGATTATCATCAAATGGAGCAATCCCATCACTACTGTTAGGTTTCTATAACGCGAACATGCAATCAAATTACATAAATAAAGCGGAAGCGCGATAAAATCAGATTTTAAAATTTTATACAAACCATCACCATGATCTTTCTTTATGCACAATTATTAATTAAACGAAAGAGATGGAAAATAAGAATTATACCCTTGTAGAATTCTAGCTTCCTCAGGTACAAGTTCACCTCCAATTCCTTTGCGTTCTCCTTGAATTGCACCGATTAAATTCCTTCCTTTGATCAACGTTAGCCACCCAAGTGTTTGGCCTCTAGAGGTGATCCACCAAGGAAGAACAAGTATTCAAGATGATGGGTGTTTGGCAAAACCCTAGTTTTCTATCTCTATAGAAATTGTAAGTACTCTCCACAATTCTAATGCAAGAGTGTGTAACCCTAATCTATGATAAGACTTCTCTTATTTATAGATGTAGGAAAACCCTTCCCTAAACTATTTAGGATTAGGGTTTCTATTTTAATTAAACTCCTTTAATTATATTCCTAATCCAATTAGGAATTAATGAGAGAGAGAGTACTTCTATTAATTAATTCTCAATCCCTATTAGGATTTAAATAATAGTTATATTAATTAATTTCCAATCCCTATTAGGAATTAAATAATAGTAATAGTAATAATAATAATAAGACTCCTCTTATTAATTTACATTTAATATTTTCAAAATATTAAATAATAAATATTAAGCTATTTAATTTATTCTATCTCCATAGATTAAATTAAATACACTTAACTTATTATTACAATTATGTCATTTACTTCTTAAATAAATATTTTCCTTTTGCGGTGTGACCCTTTAGGTTCTCCATATTAAACCGGTTGTGAATAAATCAATTAGAACAATTCTAATCTTATTTAAATAAATAAATTAAACAATTTAATTCATTTAAATAAATAATATTTATTCTACAATAAGGGTAATCCCCCTTAGCGATCAAAGACTTTCCAGATAATATAGATTTCAACATTAATCACAAAAGAACCTTTGAGTAAATAGTTACCGTACAATTCAATCCTTCTACCATACAATGTCCCAATTAAATATAAGACATGAAATTTCTGTCAAGTCTTATTTTATTTAATTATATGTATTTCGATTCCCAAATGCACAACTCTAAATAATGCAAATTAGAAACTCCTTTCTAATTTCATTCTGCCTTGGCCAAGGACTACTGAGTTATCATTTATCGAATCACATAGGACATTCACATCTTTTACTAGACGTGGTAGATTCTTTGTTGATCATTCACCTATCTCCATGTACAACTTATTATACCCAATCATACTCTTTGATATACCCTAAAGGTCTTAAGGGACATGTCAAAGTATAACTTATCATACACAAGATACTATGAAGATCTTAAGTCTAAGGATCACTTGTACTACTATCACTAGAGGAATTCCTATTGACAGGCGAGTAAAACTCCATTAGGTATTCCTTAGCGAGTCACGTTTAGTGAACTTATTCTCCAATAAGCACCTACATACTTGCTTTAGTGTCTCCACACAAATGATTATGAGATCAATCATCCTCTTCATAAGAGCAAGCAACGTATGTACTAATCTATCCGGATTCACTAATCCCCAATTTAGTAATCTAACGATTAGGAACAATTTTAGTTTGTGAGCTATCTTGAATTTAGATCTCATTAGCATGATCACCATCATGATTCTAAAAGCATTGCTCAAAACTATGGGTTTATCACATTTAATATAACAGCACCACGTAGATAATATAAAATGCCTTTTAAGAAAATCAATTCTTTTATTAATAAATGAATAAGATTACAAAGTATATGCTACATCATATCAAATATGATTGGCTTGTGTGCATACTACTTTCAATCTCCCACTTGCACTAAAGCCAATCGCCATGGTATCTAATACCCATCTTCTCTAAGTGACGATCAAACTGCTGTTATGTTAAAGCTTTAGTAAATGGATCTGCAATGTTGTCTTGAGAGTCCACACGCTCCAGGGTGACATCTCCTCTTTCAATGATCTCTCTAATCAAATGAAACCGCCGCAACACGTGTTTGGATTTCTGATGAGACCTGGGTTCCTTAGCCTGCGCAACGGCTCCATTGTTGTCACAGAATAAAGGTACTGCTCCTCTAATGCTAGGAACCACTCCAAGTTCAGTTATGAACTTCTTCATCCAAACAGCTTCCTTTACAGCTTCACGTGCAGCTATGTACTCTGCCTCTGTCACCGAATCAGCAACTGTTTGCTGCTTGGAACTTTTCCAACTCACTGCGCCACCGTTTAAGGTAAACACGTACCCTGAAATGGATTTACTGTTATCTTGGTCCGTTTGAAAACTTGAGTCTGTATAGTCCTCTAGTTTCAATTCAGACCCACCGTAGACAAGAAATACATCCTTAGTTCTTCTCAAGTACTTTAGGATGTTTTTCACTGCCTTCCAGTGCTCTTCTCCTGGATTCGACTTATATCTGCTTGTTACACTAAGTGCATGAGCGACATCTGGTCTAGTACATATCATACCGTACATGATAGATCCTATTGCGGAAGCATAAGGAATCTTACTCATCCGGTCTCTCTCCTCAGGTGTCTTTGGGGCCTGTTTCTTGGAGAGATGTATTCCATGGCTCATCGGCATGAGACCTCTTTTGGAATCTTCCATGTTAAACTTCTTTAGCATCGAGTCAATGTACTTTCCTTGGGTCAAGTCCAGCATCCTTTTAGATCTATCTCTATAGATCTTTATCCCCAAAATATAGGATGCTTCACCCAAGTCCTTCATGGAGAAGTGTTTAGATAACCAAATTTTGATCGACTGTAGCATAGGAACATCATTCCCTATCAGTAATATGTCATCAACATATAATACAAGGAATGAAACAGCGCTCCCACTAACCTTCTTGTACACACAAGGTTCATCCTCATTTTTGATAAAATCAAACCTTTTGATTATCTCATCAAAACGGATGTTCCATCTTCGAGAAGCTTGCTTCAATCCATAAATGGATCGTTGTAGCTTACAGACTTGGTTTGTTCCAACCTTTGAAACAAAACCCTCTGGCTGTATCATATATACATTCTCCTCAAGCTCTCCATTGAGGAAGGCCGTTTTCACGTCCATTTGCCAGATCTCATAGTCATGATAAGCTGCAATTGCAAGTAAAATCCGAATGGACTTGAGCATAGCTACTGGTGAGAAGGTTTCATCATAGTCAACTCCTTGTCTTTGTTTGAAACCTTTTGCAACCAATCGGGCCTTATAGGTCTCTACCTTGCCATCTGCTCCAGTCTTTCTCTTAAAGACCCATTTATACCCAATAGGCTTAATGCCCTCAGATGGTGAAACCAAAGTCCATACTTGGTTTTCGTTCATGGAGTCCATCTCGGATTTCATGGCTTCTAGCCATTTCTCTGAGTCTTCACTACTCATAACCTCTTCGTAAGTCAATGGATCATCATCATCTATGATGAGTACCTCATCATCATCCTCTATGATGAATCCATACCTTTCAGGTATCTTCGGTACTCTTCCATATTTACGAATAGGTAGTGGTACATTAGGTTCTTCTACTTGGTCAGGTACCTGACTTTGATCCGTAGTATTTTGTGGTTCTTGAACTTCTTCAAGAAATATCTTACTCCCACTGACCCCTTCGAGGATAAACTCCTTTTCCAAAAGGCAGCGTGTTTCGCTACAAACACCTTTTGATCAGTTGGATGATAGAAATAATATCCTAAACTTTTTTTAGGATATCCCACAAATCTACACTTGTCGGATCTAGTTTTCAGCTTATCGTGCTCAAACCTTTTGACATAAGCTGGACAACCCCAAGTCTTAACATGCTTAAGACTAGGTTTCCTCCCTGTCCATATCTCATATGGGGTCTTTGGGACGGATTTGGTAGGTACCTTGTTAAGTAGGTATGCAGCCGATTCTAGGGCATAACCCCAGAAGGATACTGGAAGGTCGGTAAAACTCATCATGGAACGAACCATGTCCAACAATGTTCGATTTCTCCTTTCAGATACACCATTCAACTATGGCGTCCCTGGTGGAGTCCATTGTGAGATTATACCATTTTCTTTGAGACAATTGAGAAACTCATTGGTTAAGTATTCCCCTCCTCGATCCGATCGAAGAATCTTAATACTCTTACCAGTTTGTTTCTCTACTTCACTTCTGAATTCTTTGAACTTTTCAAACGATTCAGATTTGTATTTCATTAAATACACATATCCAAATCTAGAATGATCATCAGTGAAAGTAATAAAATAAGAATACCCTCCTCGTGCATTCGTTGTCATAGGTCCACATACGTCTGTGTGTACCAACGCTAATAACTCTATAACTCTTTCTCCTTTTCGAGTAAAAGGAGATTTAGTCATTTTACCCATGAGACAAGATTCACAAGTTGGATATGATTCATAATCAGATTGCTCTAAAAGCCCATCTTTATGCAACTTGGATAATCTTGTTTCATTGATATGACCGAGTCTACAGTGCCACATAAAGGTATAATTAACATCATCTCTTTTTCTTTTCTTAGTTTGTTCAATTTGAAGTATATTTTCATGCAAGTCAAGTATGTAAAGTCCATTTAGTAAGTTCCCAACACCATATAAAACATTTTTATTATAAATAGAACAACTGTTGTTCTTTAATATAATATCAAAACCATCCATATCCAATATAGAAATTGAAATAATGTTTCTAATGAGTGTCGGAACATAATAACAATTATTTAAACTAATGAACTTTCCCGAAGGTAGTGCTAAACAATAAGTCCCTACAGCTAATGCAGCAACCTTTGCTCCATTCCCCACTCGTAGGACGACTTCATCTTTGTTCAACTTTCTACTTCTGCTTAGTCCCTGCATATTATTACATATGTGAGAACTACAGCCAGTATCCAATACCCAAGTAGAATTTTGACTTTCAGAAAAATTAATTTCAATCATGAACAAACCTAGATCAGAATTTGAAGCTTCTCCAAGCTTCTTCTGCTTTTGATCCGCAAGATACTCCTTGCAGTTCCTCTTCCAGTGTCCCGGCTTATTGCAATGGTAGCAAATTTCTTTGCTATCTGGATCAGGTTTCTTTATATCCTTGATTTTCGCCTTGCCCTTAGCCTTCTTGTTTTTCTTCTTTTGAGAAGATACCTTGGGCCTCTTCCTTTTCTTGGAAGAATCATCCACTAGTAAGACTTGATTCTTGTTGGATGAGAAGTGACCTTCAGCAGTTTTCAGCATGTTAAGTAACTCAGGCAAGCTGACGTCCAACTTATTCATGTGAAAATTCAAAACAAATTGTGAGAAGGTCTCCGGGAGTGACTGCAAGATCAAATCTTGACTTAACTCCCCATCCATCACGAACCCAAGCTGTCCAAGTTGTTCAATCAGATTGATCATCTTGAGGACATGAGTCTCAATAGCAGTGCCCTCGGTCATACGAGATCGGAAGAGCTCCTTAGATATCTGATATCTAGCAGTCCTACTTTGCTCACCATACAACTCTTTGAGGTGCAGCAATATAGTAGGAGCATCCATAGTTTCATGCTGACGCTGAAGCTCGTTACTCATGGATGCGAGCATGATGCATTGAGCCAAGATTGCATCATCTTGCCACTTTCTGAAAGTAGCAATCTCTTCCTCAAAGGCTGTTTCTGCAACATTTGCAGGGACTGGCGAATTTAGGACATAAGAAATCTTTTCAGCAGTGAGAACAATTCTCAGATTCCTTAACCAGTCCGTGTAATTCGGTCCGGTTAGTTTGTTAGCATCAAGTATGCTACGCAGTGATAGTGAGTTTGACATTTTTAAATTCTGCATATGAAATAGACAACATTTTAGCATACATTCAATTTATTAATCATCAAAATAAATTAGGTCTTTATTTAAATTGGTATCTCCCACTATTTTTATCAAACTATATTACCCTCATTATATAGTTCGGCAAATCTAAATAAGGATCTGCTAGTGAGATTAAGGATCCCATTTCAAATGTATATAGCTTTGTGTGTGCACAACAAACTATATATAAATAAATAGGTAGACAACTATTGTCAATTACATCACCATGTAACTCCTTGTATTTTGCCTCTTAGATTATAATGGTCAAGTGTGTGCACATCCGAACTAAAATAATCTAAGTTAAGTCCAGCCTAGCACTTCCATATATGTGAAGAGAAAAAGACCGCCCTTGTGTGTGCACAACAAAGCAGTAATGTTCAATTCCTTAATAAGCATCAAATGTGATAAAACAACATCTTAAATATTTAATACTCGCCTTGTGTGTGCACAACAAACTCATATTAAATATTTAATACTCTATCGTTTTACCATGCTAGAAGGCGACGTTCGATATTTCAAATATCTTTGAACGCTTAGGACTTAATATATTACTTTGAGGGGTTTGTTATTATTAGTCTCATCTTGTTAAGCGCGCATGCACACACACACACATATATATATATATATATATATATATATATAATACGCATCATATTATTTAACATGCGAAACATGTTGGATAATATATAATATATATATATATATATAGTAAGCATGCACATATAGAATACTATATTCTACCCAGATTGATTATGGACTTTTATTCTAGTTTGGTTCACTAGAGCCACCAAGTGAACCAAAAGGTCAAACCTAGGGTGCAAGAATTGAATTTAAATATAACTATTACATTTAAACCCGGGCTCCATTACAAACGGGTCTTCAAGCGCTCCTTGCTCTTTGGTCTTCAATTCTTCAAAATTTAATTCTAACTAGTCCTATTACAAAAACTATTTACATTAAATAGAAACCTTGATCAGCAGTCAAGGGGAAGTACATAGGAGGGAGATAAAATTTACATCAAGAAAAAATTAGAGAAGACGAGGTACGCAGACCCCATTTATAAAAACTCATACATTCAAGCATCCTCTAAAATAATTCCAATCACACATTGGTCAATAGTCCATAATCAATCCCTATTTATTATCATACATATCTCTATATGTATCAATAAATAACATTCATCTCATGAATAATAAAATCATTCTATATATATATATGAGTATCATTTAATGTCCAATTTCAAGATTAAAATAAACTCTTTATTTTAATTATAAAATTATTAAGAATATTATATATATATATATATATATATATATATATAATTAGTAACGGATTACATATATTATATATATATATAATATATAGTAACGGTTTTATATATATATAACATATCACGTGATTATATATATATAATATATACCGTGATATGTTATATATATATAAATCCGTTACTATATATTATATATATATAATATATGTAATCCGTTACTAATTTTATATATATATATATATATATTTATATATATACACACATGTGTAATCCATTAATAATCACCCATTTAATTAAATCAAGTGATTTCGTTTTTCATAAAATAATAATTTTACACAACTAATTATGCCCAATAAATTATTCTAAATACATACTCATATATAAATAGAATCAAAACAATTAATAAATCTCATAAAGATTGGCTCTTGATACCACTGTTAGGTTTGTATAACGCGAACATGCAATCAAATTACATAAATAAAGCGAAAGCGCGATAAAATCAGATTTTAAAATTTTATACAAACCATCACCATGATCTTTCTTTATGCACAATTATTAATTAAACGAAAGAGATGGAGAATAAGAATTATACCCTTGTAGAATTATAGTTTCCTCAGGTACAAGTTCACCTCCAATTCCTTTGCGTTCTCCTTGAATTGCACCGATTAAATTCCTTCCTTTGATCAACGTTAGCCACCCAAGTGTTTGGCCTTTAGAGTTGATCCACCAAGGAAGAACAAGTATTCAAGAAGATGGGTGTTTGGCAAAACCTTAGTTTTCTATCTCTATAGAAATTATAAGTACTCTCCACAATTATAATACAAGAGTGTGTAACCCTAATCTATGATAATACTTCTCTTATTTATATATGTAGGAAAACCCCTTCCCTAAACTATTTAGGATTAGGGTTTCTATTTTAATTAAACTCCTTTAATTATATTCCTAATCCAATTAGGAATTAATGAGAGAGAGAGAGAGTACTTCTATTAATTAATTCTCAATCCCTATTAGGAATTAAATAATAGTTATATTAATTAATTCCCAATCCCTATTAGGAATTAAATAATAGTAATAGTAATAATAATAATAAGACTCCTCTTATTAATTTATATTTAATATTTCCAAAATATTAAATAATAAATATTAAGCTATTTAATTTATTCTATCTCCATAGATTAAATTAAATACACTTAATTTATTATTACAATTATGCCATTTACTTCTTAAATAAATATTTTCCTTTTGCGGTTTGACCCTTTAGGTTCTCCATATTAAACCGGTTGTGAATAAATCAATTAGAACAATTCTAATCTTATTTAAATAAATAAATTAAACAATTTAATTCATTTAAATAAATAATATTTATTCTACAATAAGGGTAAGCCCCCTTAGCGATCAAAGACTTTCCAAATAATATAGATTTCAACATTAATCACAAAAGAACCTTTGAGTAAATAGTTACCGTACAATTCAATCCTTCTACCATACAATGTCCCAATTAAATATAAGACATGAAATTTCTGTCAAGTCTTATTTTATTTAATTATATGTATTTCGATTCCCAAATGCACAACTCTAAATAATGCAAATTAGAAACTCCTTTCTAATTTCATTCTGCCTTGGCCAAGGACTACTGAGTTATCATTTATCGAATCACATAGGACATTCACATCTTTTACTAGACCTGGTAAATTCTTTGTTGATCATTCACCTATCTCCATGTACAACTTATTATACCCAATCATACCCTTTGATATACCCTAAAGGTCTTAAGGGACATGTCAAAGTATAACTTATCATACACAAGATACTATGATGATCTCAAGTCTAAGGATCACTTGTACTACTATCACTAGAGGAATTCCTATTGACAGCCAAGTAAAACTCCATTAGGTATTCCTTAGCGAGTCACGTTCAGTGAACTTATTATCCAATAAGCACCTACATACTTGCTTTAGTGTCTCCACACAAATGATTATGAGATCAATCATCCTCTTCATAAGAGCAAGCAACGTATGTACTAATCTATCCGGATTCACTAATCCCCAATTTAGTAATCCAACGATTAGGAACAATTTTAGTTTGTGAGCTATCTTGAATTTAGATCTCATTAGCATGATCACCATTATGATTCTAAAAGCATTGCTCAAAACTATGGGTTTATCACATTTAATATAACAGTACTATGTAGATAATATAAAATGCCTTTTAAGAAAATCAATTCTTTTATTAATAAATGAATAAGATTACAAAGTATATGCTACATCATATCAAATATGATTGGCTTGTGTGCATACTACTTTCAACTACGCGTTCAAAACGATGTGTACATCTCACACAAGTCTTGATTTAGGGAGACCATTTTATTGTTTCATTGGTTCCGTCAAATTGCTAAAGAAAGAGGTGATTAGGAGTCCTATTACTTCGTCCTAGTTTGATTAGCATCAAAATAAGCAATCCCATCACTATCGCGTTCAGAACAATGTGTACATCTCACACAAGTCTTGAGTTAGGGAGACCATATTATTGTTTCATTAGTTCCTTCAAATTTCCAAAGAAAGACGTGATTAAGAGTCCTATTATTTCATTATAGTTTGATTAGCATTAGATGGAGCAATCCCATCACTATCGCGTTTGAAACGATGTGTACATCTCATGCAAGTCTTGATTTAGGTAGACCATCTTATTATTTCATTGGTTCCTTCAAATTGCGAAAGAAAGAGGTGATTAGGAGTCCTATTATTTCATCCTAGTTTGATTAGCATCAAAAGGTGCAATTCTATCACTATCGCGTTCACAACGATATCTACATCTCACACAAGTCATGGTTTAGGGAGACCATCTTATTGTTTCATTAGTTCCTTTAAATTTTAAGGACAGTGGCGATTATGAGTCTTATTACTTCGTTCGAGTTTGATTAGAATTAAAAGGAGCAATCCCATCATTATCACATTCAAAACTATGTGTGCATCTCACACAGTCTTGATTGAGTGATGAGGGCATCATTGGTTCGGGGACGAATGACAACCATAGAGCGGATCCTATGTGCATGCCGGATGGACCCGTGACAAGAGCTCGGGCTAAAAGATTCAAGGAAGGCCTAAATGGGTTGATACAAGGCATGTGGAGCGAGGATAGATCAAGTGTAGAGTTCGAGGAGCGGGAATCTAAGGAGTTGCAATTGGTCATGATGTTACAAGTAAACACGTTAAGGCTGGGAATGATGGAAACATAAGAAGACGAAAATTCTCAAGTTACAGAGTTCTCGCCCCAGCGAGAAAATCGGGCTCTGAAATCTCACCCCAGCGAGAACTCCTCTGCCCATTTGCGCCCCGACCTCAAATAATGCCGCCCCGGCGAAGACCTCTCTGGCTATTCTCGCCCCGACGAGATTTATAGGTCATTTTTCTAGCCCCGACGAGAACTGTCAGATTTAGTTGGCGCATTTTTCAAGACAGATGCGTTTTTGAAGATTTTTATAAGATTTTCTTTCCTTAATTTTAGGGATTTCAGTATATTTTCATAATTCTATTGTAACTAGGATATTTTAAGATAGAATTTTGATTCCAAATCAATTATTATTTCCTTTATGGATTCTAGGGCTTCATAGTTAGTATAAATAAGTTTTATGCTTGTAATTCAACATTAATTCAATAATATTCAGAGTTTTATACTTGAAAGCTATTCTCCACTTCTGGTTCTTTGAAGAATTTCTAAGCTATTTTTTTAGTTTTTCTTTTGAGATTCATATTTAACTTATCATACAACAAACCATAGTTGTGTGTGGCGTTATTCTATCGCATCATACAATCATACGGAGATTATCGTTTTCCATATAAACGAGGGTCTAAGTGTTGTTGGTGTTCCATCCTACGCGAATTCAATTGCTTGATCGAATATATCAAGATTCTCGTCCCAAATTAGACGTTGGGTTAAGATTTCGAAAGAGTCCATCAATTTGCTTACTAGAAACGATCTGGGCGACGACCACCTTATGCAAGCGTGTCGTGGAGTCTATCATTGAGGGAGACCATCTATTGTTTCATTAGTTCTTTCAAATTCCTAAAAAAAGAGGTGATTAGGAGTCCTATTAATTCATTTTAGTCTTGATTTAGGGAGACCATCTTATTGTTTCATTGGTTCCTTCAAATTGCCAAAGAAAGAGGTGATTAGGAGTCCTATTACATCGTCCTAGTTTGATTAGCATCAAAAGGTGCAATCCCATCACTATCACGTTCAAAACGATGTCTACATCTCACACAAGTCATGGTTTAGGGAGACCATCTTATTGTTTCATTAGTTCATTTAAATTTTAAGGACAGTGGCAATTATGAGTCCTATTACTTCGTTCAAGTTTGATTAGAATCAAAAGGAGCAATCTCATCACTATCGCATTCAAAACTATGTGTACATCTCACACAGTCTTGATTTAGGGAGACTATCTTATTGTTTCATTGGTTCCTTTTATGACGCCCCCAAATCCGGGTCACCTAAACCGCAAACCTGGTTCGTCACTATCTAATACATACATCATACAGTTAATAACTTATAGCGGAAATAAAGGACTATTTATATTGATATAACATAAATAATCATGTCCCAAGTCTCGAAACCAAGACTACTACAAAACATAACTTCTTAATACATAAGGATGATTAAGTCTTAATACATCACAAGAGTCAACGAGTCTTAATACATAATCAAAATGATAATCTCGACGGTACGAAGCTAGTCAGTAGCTTTGCCTTTATCCTTCCCTGAGCTTTCACCACGAGCCCCACTAACTGAAATATTTTAAGGAAAGCAAGGGTGAGCAACAAATTTGCTCCGCAAGTATAATAACAATAATCATGAATCATCACATGAAAACTTTATAGCTTACAAGAATCAAGAGAATAAAAGATAGCTCAAGAATTTGCACAAGCTCTACGAATGATCCCATTAACACAATTATAGGGCCTCTATGGACCGAATGATTTCAATGTTCCCAAATGGAGGAAATATTCTATACTGAGTAGTCATCATGACACTGAACTTTTACTAGAATCACCAAAACTTCATCTGATAACCCAACATACTAATACAATAGGTGATTCGCCTAATGTACCCGGTGTTATGCATAACCCCTTTTACGTACTGTTCGCGCGCGTGTCGGTTCCCCGACATACATACTGTTTCCCCTGCTATGGCGGTTGTTCATCTCAGCTTTACATAGGAATCTGAACCAAACAATTTGATCGAATAGCTTTACTTAACAACAATGATGATTAAACATACGTCTAGTCGAAGCAATTGGCTTTGACATCTATCTTATGCAGTTCATAGAATATAGAATTTGAAAGCTTTAATAACATGCGTTGAAGCATAGCTAGGTAACTTGAACAATTAACAGTTCATTCTAAGAGTACTTGTAACATGACAATGATTGAAGTAAAGGAATCTGTCCAGAATATGTTAAATAAGATAAAAAAAACTCACTTAATGGAGTAATACTTGCAAACAATACATAACTCAATGAATTTAGAGAACTTGCTCGAACATAAGTTAAGGTAGAGAACTTGCATTCGATATATAGAAAGAATGAAGTTAGGGAACTTGCCCAACATAAGGGCTAACAAGGGTTAGGAAACTTGCATAACATATACCTGTTTGCACGAAATGAAAATAGTGCATAAGGTTTAGAAACTTGCCCAACACAAGGGTTAGACAAGGGTTAAAGAAGAACTTGCCTGGTGCGTCTGGTACAATATTACAACACACGCTCCTTAATATCCTACACATATAAATACATATTTATATAACAATTAGTCACATAAGGATTAAGTTTAAAACAGATATTGCATCATTAAAACACATTGATTGCCCAACTCGCTGGTGAGCTGGCAGGGGTCTAAGAGGGCAGCACCCCCTAGAAGCCAAACGTAAGTTACAACCAGGTTAGTCAATTTACGCCTTAAGACAATACTGATTTGATTGAGACTTAGCATACAATTAAGCAATTAAGGCTTAAACAAAATATAAATAACTAACTTGTATAATCATTTGTACAAAAATATAAGGGTTGGACCCATTGGACAAGTCAATTGGGTTTGACCCGACCTGACCTGGTCTGACTGACCCGATCCAGGCCAGACACGGCGTTGGCGCTGCAACGTCACGCCTTATGCTTGGATCTCATGCTGCGGCGTAAGTCCCAGTATTTTCATATGAGAGGCTTGACGCTGCAGCGTTAAGCTTAGTGCTTGGACCTCACGTTGCGGCGTGAGTCCCGGTCTTTCCCTGACAGGCTTCACGCTGCGGCTTGGGCCTTAGTACTTGGATCTCACGCTGTGGCGTGAGTCCCGTGCCATTTCCTACCAAGTGGCATCGCTGTGGCGTTACACTCAAAGCTTGGAGGTCACGCTGCAGTGTGAGACCCCTTCATTCCCTGGATAGGCCAAGCTGCGGCGTAAGTTGTTGGCACTGCAATGTCAACCATCCAGTGGTCGGATTCTGGGCTTTTGCCCAGTTCGCGACCTCGACCTCCGGTCGCTCTAACCTTCATAACTCCTCCTGTACACAAGCAAATTGGTCCATTTTGGACTCTATGGACTCCTAATTCATAAGGCTACAACATATTAAAAATTTAGAATTACCCATGAACATTAACATGACCAATTTGTGAGCCAAAGTACAAAATGAAAACTCTATTTTTGTGTTCTTGGTGTTCTTCACCAAAATCAACACCAAATCTTTGTTTTAACTCCTTTTAACTCCATTCCAACTGGGTTATGAAGATAACCCATGGAACTACGATATTATAACATCAATTAGACCAAACAATTACTCAATCAAGGCTTTATAGTCCTCTAAATTGTCCGAAAGTTATTTTGTCAAAAAAGTCTAAAGTTTCATCCTTTATGCCAAGGTTCGGATCATTTATTGATTTCGTTCCACTTTGAGGTTATTAATAGCTTACAAGATGTCTTGGCAACAATAAAAATCAACCACAACCCACAATTACAACAACAATTGCAAGAAATGCTCAAACCCAACGGTTTGAGCTCAAGAACACATAGAACTCGAAAATTTAATCAAGCTCAAATGGAATTGATTTTTGGTTGATTGTTTACCTTGTAAATCCTTTCTTGGTGATAAGAAAATTGCTGGGCTTGATTGGATTGAGCTCCTCCTTCCTTCTCCCATTCGCTCTACTTCTAGTTCTTCCGTGTTCTTCTTCCTCTTCTTTTCTTGTTCTTCTCCTTCTTCTTGTTCTTTTGATTCTTCTTCTCTAACTACAACACTCTCATTCTCAATCTCTCTCAATCTTCAATTGGTTTAGGGAAAGAATGGGAGAGGAGAAGTTTGAATGGAATGGCAGCTTGGAGGCTTCAGGAGGATGAAAGGAGTAGCTCAAAAATGTTTAGCAATATGGAAAATTAAGGCCTAGAGCCTAATAAAAAGCAGCATGCTGCCGGCTATACTCTCTACTCCCCTAATTTGATTGGTCCAAGGGTTTAGGTTGGTTCCCTCTTGGAGTAACAAGCCAAAATAAATACCCAAATACACAAAAATATGTCCGAATACTCCCACTTTTGTACCCAATTTGATAAATAACTCTACCCAAAATTAAAATGGATACTCCCATAAATTATTAGGACACATAAAAATAATTATTATGGAATTTGTCCAAATATTCGGAACACCCATATAATACATTTCGGATACCAAATAAACCACGATTGGGCTCAAAATGAAAATCTGACACTTGAAAAAATTATCACTTCGCACACGTGTATTACCAAAATTTATTAAGGTCAAAAAAGACGCAAAATATTATAGCGTGAATAGTGCCTCGGTAAATGTGCCCCGTGAATAGTGATTTTGCGATTTTTCACGAAGTCAATATATTCACCTTAACGACACTACAACACGTAAAATTCAACACATACACATATTCTAGGTCATAACATAACTTTTAAGCACACAAAACATAACAATATAAATAAAAATAAAAATTCACTTTATTCACACATAAACTCGGGTTACAAGGAAATTAAAATTCCCGATCGTTACACCTTTAAATTGCCAAAAAAAGAGGTGACTAGGAGTCCTATTATGTCCTCCTAGTTTGGTTAGCATCAAAAAGAGCAATTTCATCACTATCGCGTTTAAAACACTATGTACATCTCACACATATCTTAATTTCGGGAGACCTTCTTATTGTTTCATTAGTTCCTTCAAATTGCCAAAGAAAGAGGTGATTAAGAGTTCTATTACTTCGTTCTAGTTTGATTAGCATCAAAAGGAACAATCTCATTACTATCGCGTTCAAAACAATGTGTACATCTCGCACAAGTCTTGATTTTGGAAGACCTTATTGTTTCAGTTGTTCTTACAAATTGCCAAAGAAAGAGATGATTAAGAGTCCTATTACTTCGTTCTAGTTTGATTAGCATCAAAAGGACCAATCCCATCAATATTGCGTTCAAAACGATGTGTACATCTCACACAAGTCTTGATTTAAGGAGAGCATCTTATTATTTCATTGGTTCCTTCAAATTGCC
The DNA here is from genome assembly GCA_034770075.1 of Aralia elata. Taxonomy (NCBI): domain Eukaryota; kingdom Viridiplantae; phylum Streptophyta; class Magnoliopsida; order Apiales; family Araliaceae; genus Aralia; species Aralia elata. The sequence goes on from CM068382.1 coordinate 51,117,315, forward strand.
AAAGAAAGAGGTGATTAGGAGTTCTATTACTTCAACCAAGTTTGATTAGTATCAAAAGGAGCAATCCCATCAATATTATGTTCAAAACGATGTGTACATCTCACACAAGTCTTGATTTAGGGAGACCTACTTATTCCTTCATTAGTTCCTTCAAATTATCAAAGAAAAAGGTGATTAAGAGTCCTATTACTTCGTTTTAGTTTGATTAGCATCAAATGGAGCAATCCTATCACTATCGCTTTCAAAACGATGTGTACATCTCGCACATGTCTTGATTTTGGAAGACCTTATTATTTCATTAGTTCCTTCAAATTTCCAAAGAAAGGGGTGATTAAGAGTTCTATTACTTCGTTCTAGTTTGATTAGCATCAAAAGGAGCAATCCCATTACTATTGCGTTCAAAATGTTGTGTACATCTTACACAAGTCTTGATTTAGGAAGACCTTCTTTTTGTTTCAGTTATTCTTACAAATTGCCAAAGAAAGAGGTGATTAAGAGACCTATTACTTCGTTCTAGTTTGTTTAGCATCAAAAGGGGCAATCCCATCAATATTGCGTTCAAAACAATGTGTACATCTCACACAAGTCTTGATTTAGAGAGACCTACTTGTTGTTTCATTTGTTCCTTCAAATTTCCAAAGGAATGGTGATTAAGAGTCTTATTACTTCGTTCTAAGACCATCTATTATTTCTTTAGTTCTTTCAAATTCCCAAAAAATAAGGTTATTAAGAGTCCTATTATTTCGTTCTAGTTTAATTAGCATCAAAAGGACAATCCCATCAATATTGCATTCAAAACGATGTGTATATCTCACACAAGTCTTGATTTAGGGAGACCTACTTATTGTTTCATTAGTTCCTTCAAATTGCCAAAGAAGGAGGTGATTAAGAGTTCTATTACTTCGTTCAAGTTTGATTAGCATCAAAAGGAGCAATCCCATTACTATCGCGTTCAAAACGATCCGTACATCTCACACAAGTCTTGATTTAGAGAAACCTTCTTATTGTTTCAGTTGTTCTTACAAATTGCCAAAGAAAAAGGTGATTAAGAGTCCTATTACTTCGTTCTAGTTTAATTAGCATCAAAAGGAGCAATCCCATCAATATTGCGTTCGAAACGATATGTACATCTCACACATGTCTTGATTTAGGGAGACGTACTTTTTTTTTATTATTTTTTTTGTTAAAATTAAACTGTATTAAAAGAAAAAAGAATGTACAAACAACATGGGAAACCCCAATCAGAATATAGCAAAGACGTCATAGGACATGCCCTCTGATGTCGTGACTATAAAAGATTTTAAGGCCATAAACCTAAACAAAATTTTTTATAATCAATACAAAGGAAAGAAGAAACAATAAAATAAAAAGGATCAATCCCATCAATATTGCGCTCAAAACGATGTGTATATCTCACACAAGTTTTGATTTAGGGAGACCTACTTATTGTTTCATTAGTTCTTTCAAATTGCTAAAGAAATTAGTGATTAAGAGTCCTATTACTTTGTTCTAGTTTTATTAGCATCAAAAGAGCAATCCCATTACTATCGCGTTCAAAATGATGTGTACATCTCACACAAGTCTTTATTTAGGGAGACCTATTTATTGTTTTATTAGTTCCTTCAACTTTTCAAAGAAAGAGGTGATTAAGAGTCCTATTACTTCGTTCTAGTTTGATTAGCATCAAAAGGAACAATCCCGTTACTATCGCGTTCAAAACGATGTGTACAACTCACACAAGTCTTGATTTAGGAAGACCTTCTTATTGTTTCAGTTGTTTTTACAAATTGCTAAAGAAAGAGATGATTAAGAGTCCTATTACTTCGTTCCAGTTTGATTAGCATCAAAAGGACCAATCCCATCAATATTGCATTCAAAACGATGTGTACATCACGCACAAGTCTTGATTTAGGGAGACCTACTTATTGTTTCATTAGTTCCTTCAAATTTTTTTTACTAGTTTAGTTTTTAGTTCCTTCAAATTATCAAAGAAAGAGGTGATTAAGAGTACTATTACTTCGTTCTAGTTTTATTAGCATCAAATGTAGCAATCCCATCAATATCACATTCAAAATGATGTGTACATCTCACACAAGTCTTGATTTAAGATGGCCATCTTATTATTTCTTTGGTTTCTTCAAATTGCAAAAGGAAGAGGTGATTATGAGTCCTGTTACTTCATCCTAGTTTGATTAGCATCAAAAGGAGCAATCCCATCATTATTACGTTCAAAACGATGTCTACATCTCACACAAGTCTTGATTTAGGAAGACCTACATATTCTTTCATTAGTTCGTTCAAATTACCAAAGAAAGAGGTGATTAAGAGTCTTATTACTTCGTTCGAGTTTGATTAGCATCAAATTGAGCAATCACAGCACTATCGCATTCAAAACGATGTGTACATTTCACACATGTCGTGATTTTGGAAGACCTTCTTATTGTTTCATTAGTTCCTTCAAATTGTCAAAGAAAGGGTTGACTAAGAGTTCTATTAATTCGTTCTAGTTTGATTAGCATCAAAAGGAGCAATCCCATTACTATCGCGTTCAAAACGTTGTGTACATCTTACACAAGTCTTTATTTAGGAAGTCCTTATAGTTTCAGTTGTTCATACAAATTGCCAAAGAAAGAGGTGATTAAGAGTCCTATTACTTCGTTCTAGTTTGATTAGCATCATTGGCAATCCCATCAATATTGCATTCAAAACAATGTGTACATCTCACACAATCTTTATTTAGGGAGTCCACCTATTGTTTCTTTAGTTCTTTTAAATTCCTAGAAAAAGAAGTGTTTGGGAGTCTTATAACTTCGTTTTAGTTTGATTAGCATCAAGTGGAGCAATCCCATCACTATTGCATTCAAAACTATGTGTACATCTCACACAATTTCGATTTAGGGAGACCATCTATTGTTTCTTTAGTTCATTCAAATTCCCAAAAAATAAGGTGATTAAGAGTCTTATTATTTTGTTCTACATTAATTAGCATCAAAAGGAGCAATCCCATCAATATTGCGTTCAAAACGATGTGTATATCTCACACAAGTTATGATTTAGGGAGTCCTACTTATTGTTTCATTAGTTCCTTCAAATTACCAAACAAGGAGGTGATTAAGAGTTCTATTACTTCGTTCAAGTTTGATTACCATCAAAAGGAGCAATCTCATTACTAACGCGTTCAAAATGATGTTCATCATCTCACACAAGTCTTGATTTAGAGAGACCTTCTTATTGTTTCAGTTGTTCCTACAAATTGCCAAAGAAAGAGGTGATTAAGAGTCCTATTACTTCGTTCTAGTTTGATTAGCATCAAAAGGAGCAATCCCATTAATATTGCGTTCAAAACGGTGTGTACATCTCACCCAAGTCTTGATTTAGGAAGACCCTATTGTTTTAGTTGTTCTTATAAATTGCCAAAGAAAGAGGTGATTCAGAGTCCTATTACGTGGTTCTACTTTGATTAACATCAAAAGGAGCAATCCAATCAATATTTTGTTCAAAACGATGTGTACATCTCACACATGTCTTGATTTAGGGAGACGTACTTATTTTTTTTATTTATTTTTTTTGTTAAAATTAAACTGTATTAAAAGAAAAAAGAATGTACAAACAACATGGGAAACCCCAATCAGAATATAGCAAAGACGTCATAGGACATGCCCTATCATGTCGTGACTATAAAAGATTTTAAGGCCATAAACCTAAACAAAGATTTTTATAATCAATACAAAGGAAAGAAGAAACAATAAAACAAAAAGGAGCAATCCCATCAATATTGCGCTCAAAACGATGTGTATATCCCACACAAGTTTTGATTTAGGGAGACCTACTTATTGTTTCATTAGTTACTTCAAATTGCCAAAGAAATTGGTGATTAAGAGTCCTATTACTTCGTTCTAGTTTCATTAGCATTAAAAGAGCAATCCCATTACTATCGCGTTCAAAATGATGTGTACATCTCACACAAGTCTTTATTTAGGGAGGCCTACTTATTGTTTTATTAGTTCCTTCAAATTGCCAAAGAAAGAGGTGATTAAGAGTCCTATTACTTCGTTCTAGTTTGATTAGCATCAACAGGAATAATCCCGTTACTATCGCGTTCAAAACGATGTGTACAACTCACACAAGTCTTGATTTAGGAAGACTTTCTTATTGTTTCAGTTGTTTTTACAAATTGCTAAAGAAAGAGATGATTAAGAGTCCTATTACTTCGTTCCAGTTTGATTAGCATCAAAAGGACCAATCCTGTAATATTCCGAACCCTAATAAGATTTATTAATATAAACTATGTGTTTAATAAATGAAATTTCTTGTTCTGACTTGGTATTATGTGATTTCGTATTTTATTAAACAATTAGGTCAAATAAAATTTTTTCGCCAAGTAGCTGTGTCGTGCTTAATCGGACAAAATGATTTGTCGTGCTTCCGGCGAATTCACCAAGAAGCGTTACGGTAAATTAGTTTTGTAAGCTGTTGTGTCGTACTTGGAATTGACGAAGTGCTTTGTCGTGCTTCGACATTAATATAATATTATATTAAATGATAAAATTTTAAAATAAGTTAAATAGGGTTTAAAATGTTAAACGGAAATAGAAACCCTAAAATTCAAAACCCTAATTGATAAAATTATCCGATTATTTAATCGAAACCCTAATTATTGTATAAGAATTTTAATTGATATACTTAGATTCTAAATAATGAAACATGATATTAATTATGAATTATTGAGGTTAAATTAAACCCTAAACGAAAGATTAAAACCCTAATTATAGGATTGAAAACCCTAAACCCTAATTCGGAACCCTAAAACCCTAATTTGGTTCAATAACCCTAATTTATGAAGTGTAAAACCTTAATTATGATATATAACATTAATTAAGGTATTACTAAACTTAAATTAACATCCTAATCATGATTAACAAAAATCTAGATTTAATTAGTAAGTAAATAAGTGAAAAATAAATTCCTAGCCAATAAAAATTAAGCTAGGAGTGTGCAAGCTTGTGCTTGACACACTCCAGCACAAGCATGATAAGCTAGGATCAGATTTGAGCAGCACAAGTTAAGGAGTTAGATATTCGTGGAGGCAAGAAGAATGTGAGAAATGACCTAAAAACCCTAAATTGGAAGTTGCTATAAATAGAACATCAAGCTGGTCATTTAACCTACGAATTTACAAACCCTAAACACCTATAGTACCAGCCATAACAAGCCTCTGCAATCACAAGATCAGTAGCCAAGATCAGAAATCAAATTTTAAAGAAAAAGGTGCACAAAACCCTAATTTATGTTTGATCTTCAAACCTGCAAATTTTTTGTGTTTTAGATGTTTAGGAATACTTGTTAATATGTTATTTAGTGATCTGGGCGGTCAAAACATGTTTACATAACATCTAGATATGAAAATCAAGCCAAAAACTCAAACTGTTCTTGGCAGTCAAGAACAGTCTGACAAGCTACTTTGTCAGGCGGTTTGATCGGCTTAATGTATGTGTTAGATCTGTTTTAATGTTTGTATGTGTAGCCTGATATGAGGTCTATAATATCCAACTTGAATTGTAGTAAAAGAATGTCTAGAAATGAAGTTATGATCGGTCAAAAGTCCTTTGACCGTTCGGATTGGCAAATTTCTGGGCAACCCAAAAATCTTTGAAGAACTCTGACAAGCTTTGTCAGAAGTTCATGCTGCCCAGATTTGGCCGAAACGTGATATTTTGGGTAATTTCTTTGCTTAGACTTGTTGTATGCTACATAGATAACAACCTCATAACATTAAAAACACTCGATGAACAATAATTAATCTAGCCAGAAATCGTGGTCAAAGTGCCTTGACCGAACCTGACTCATGAATTTCTGGGTTACCTAGAAATTCTCAAGAACAGTTGGTCCCTGCTAGTTTGACCAAATTTAAATGGCATCAAATGATGTTGTTTGATCTCAAACAACACATGTCGTTACTCTCTACCATATAAAACTGTAACTAGCAACAAGAATCAAACACACAAACCTTTAAGCGTCAAGGAGAAATTTGAGATCAAAGTAGGCTGACCAGCGTTGAACAGGTGTTCTTCATGAAGAACACCTTTAGCGACGAAATGCATGTGAAAACCCAGAAACTAAGAAAAATAAGCAGACCGTCGCTAAAGCCCTTTAGCGACGGATTTTTAATAAAAATAAAATAAAAATTAATTAAATAAATTATAAAATATAAAATAAATATTAAATAATTATTAATAATTAATAAATAAATCCGAAAATTCATTTTTAAATTATAAAAATTTATTTTTAATATTTTTCTATATTCTGAAATATTATTTAATTTAATTAAATAATAATTAATAATTATGATAAATCATTTAATAATTGTTTTAATTATTTAAAAATGGTATTAAATTTATATTAAATAACTATATTAATTATTTAAAAATGATATTAAGGTAAATAAAATTATTATATATATAATAATTAAATAAAATATTAAATATTTAAATATTATTAATGATAAATAAATCATTTAAATAATATATTAAGTATTTAAAAATTATTTTAAATGATAATTAAATCATTTAAATATCAAATTAAGTTTTGAAAATTATTATAAATAATAAATAAATTATTTTAATGATAAAATAAAATCTAGAGATATTATTAATGATAAAATAAATCATTTAAATAATATTCTATCTTTCTAAAAATATTATAAATGATAAATAAATCATTTAAATAATATTTTAAATATCTAAAAATATTCTAAATGATAAATAAATCATTTAAATAACATATTAAATGTTTTAAAATTATTCTAAATGATAATTAAATCATTTAAAAATATTCCTAAGCTTGTAAAATTATTTAAAATTACTTCCAAGCTTCTGAAAATTATTTAAAAATGATACCAAGCTTCTAAAAATGTTAGAAATAATAATTAAATTATTTAGACTAATAATTAGACTTCCACATGAAGTTTTATCAAACAATCTATGTGTTTAGCCATTAAGGATGCGACCGAGATACCGAATCAACGTCGAACCTTAATGAAACTTGTGTAGATTAGCGTGATACATGTTTATATACGTGCTAACGCTTATTATTGGTATACGTAGACTACGTGCGTTGACCGATTGTACTAAAATTATAGTGAGCTACGCTAAGGCAAGTGTCCTAACTTTTCTCAATTTATATTAAGCAAGTATTATACATCTTGCTATCAATTATTGTGAAGTTATTGCTTCTTGTTCAGCATAACTTAAGAAATGAATTATTATTCATATATTGCTTGTTCGAGCTTAAATTGTTGTGTCAAGCCAAATTGTTTGGTAAGACATCTGATACTGAGAAATGGAACACCTTGATGTAAGGTGAACCCGAAATTTTCCCTTAAAATAAGGTGACGAAATTCCCTTAATATAAGGTGACGAACAGTTGATAATATATCAACATAAATTGGTAGGATGATATGCATACTCCTAGGATATTGGTGAGGCTGATCACCTACCAGATATCCAAAACTCAAATGGTTCTAAGTCATTAAAGACTGATAGAACTAAAAGAAATATATGGTTCATGTACAGAACCCTCAGTATACATCATTGACATCTTTCAAATCAAACACATGGTGTTTACATATTTAAATGAACTTGCTGAGCATTTGTAGCTCATTCTTGCGCATATCTTCTTTTGCAGCTATAAATGATATCCCTGGCACGTCTGGGACTAACAAGGGGAAAAGCCATGCTTATTAGCTTGAATGTTTATTGTTGTATACTTTAAGTCTTTTTAAAGACTTGTTATTGTAATAACTTAGTATAACGAATGATGTAACCGAACAAAATGTTATGTAATATATTATGATCCTTTATGTTATAGAATGCGTTATACTCTGATCTTTAAATTCTTTAGAATAGTTGTACTAAGTTAAATACAGTGTCTATATGAACTATACATCTGAATGAGGGTATTTAAATGATGTTGAGAGTCCTATAAGCTCTGGGGTTACACTTAATGAGCGCCGGTAAGGTGCCATCTTTACCGGAATGCGCCCCTCAGTTCTATGGATAATCTTATCATTAATACTGTGAATGTCAGATAGATAGGGAATATTGATATGAAAGAGATATCCACAAGATATGAATTTGTACATCCAAGTGAGGGTATCCAAACACGGATAACGTTCTGACGAGAATTATTATCTGTTATGGGATACTGTGAACCTTGGATAGATAGAAGTCATATTTTATTGAATATTTATAGTTGTATAGTTCCACGTGAGCACCAGATATGCTACAGGGGAGTGTAGAGATTTGGGGGCGTCACAAGATGGTATCAGAGCTGTAGATTATAGCTCTAAGGTAGTTGGGAAATACCTTAGGATATAATCTTTGAGTCCGTAAAATACTTAATACACATAAGATAACCTTAAAAGCCTTATATTTTGTGTAAACTTGCTTCATCATAATGCTAAACAAGTAAAATTCTTTTGTAGGATGGCAGACTCAGATTGGGAAGATAGTTCAAGGGAGATAGGTTCACAGGTGATAGAGCTTGAGCAGGACAGTGATCCTGAAGGACAAGAAGTTCAAAATAACTTGGAATTCCATGACGCCGAAGCGACAGAACCTAATGAGGACGCTACAGAGGTTCAGATTATAGACGAAGGAGAAGATGAGGAAGAACCAATAATATGGAGGGATATATCAGAAGTTCAAAATCAATCTGTAGAAGAATTAGAAGAAGGAAACCCAGAGGAGGAAAACCTACTAGAACAAGCCCAGATAGAAATACATACCTTGAACAATAGGGTATCATATGTGGAAGAAAGGTTGGAGAATGAAGGACAATTGAATATCCGACTTCAGGCACTGTTGTCAAGAAAGGAAAGAGAAAGATATCAAATCCAAGCAAGGCTTGATATGACTAATAAAGAATTTCGTGAAACACTTGTGGATCTGGATAAGCGAGTAGCGGATTATCCCGTAGAGAATGGAAAGACTGGATACGACATCAATAGGTGGGTGGTATCCAGTATGTTGTGTGATGAATATCGTAAGATTAAGCTTTAGATAAATCTGGTCACCAAAGTGTGTATGTAAATAGTAGTATCTAAACTACTTTACCCAAGTTTTGCGAAACTGGTTTGGGAATGCTAGTAGTACTTATATAAACTACTAGCCGAATATGTAAACCTTCTGTATGAATATACAAATTATGTTTGAACATTATGTGCATTCCATACTTGTAATTATACTAGTTTTCTTATTTATATAACTTAACGCCGCTTGAAAGAAGACCATAGACATTAGTAGAGGCTTAAAATAGAGAAGTAAACCCAACAGTTAATAAATTTAAATATGCCTTGTAAACGTAAAAATTGCAAATAAAGAGATAATTCCCGGTAAAACCATATAGAAATTATAATATAGAAATTAAGAGACATAAGTTTCTTATGAACCTCATTCCTATACAGCTAGGAGAATTCGATATAATCTTAGGCAGGGATTGGTTGGTTAATCATAATACAATGATTGACTACCATCGAAAGCGTGTAAACCTATTGACTGTGTCGAAGTCAAAGGTAGTGTTCAATGGTGGTTGTTCACCTAAACGATCTCGATGTTTGACAGTAATGCAGGCAGAGAGATTGCTTAGGAAGGGTTGTACAGGCTATTTGGCATATATAGTAGATACTCGAAAAGAAGGAGTAAAGCTAGCACAAATACCTGTAGTTAGAGAATTTCCGGATGTGTTTCGAGATGACTTACCCGGTTTACCTCCGGACAGGGAGATCGAATTTGTTATTGATCTTGCACCGGGTACAGCACCAGTTTCCAAGGCACCATACAGAATGGCACCTGTAGAGTTGAAGGAGTTACTTGTGCAGCTACAAGAACTCTTAGACAAAAAGTACATACAACCCAGTGTTTCACCTTGGGGAGCACCGGTGTTGTTTGTAAAGAAGAAGGATGGAACATTAAGGTTGTGTATTGATTATAGAGAATTAAATAAGTTAACAATAAAGAACAAATATCCTTTACCACGAATTGATGATCTGTTTGACCAGTTGAAAGGGGCCGAATACTTTTCAAAGATCGACCTACGATCGGGTTATCATCAATTAAAGGTAAGAAAAGAAGATGTACCGAAGACAGCGTTTAGGACACGCTACGGACATTATGAGTTTCTTGTGATGTCTTTTGGATTAACAAATGCGCCGGCAGCATTCATGGACTTGATGAACCGAGTGTTTAAACCATGCTTGGACAAATTTGTCATAGTGTTCATCGATGATATTTTAGTATACTCGAGAACAAAAGAGGAGCATGCTGAACACTTAAGAAGCGTATTGGAGATATTACGCAAGGAACAACTTTATGCAAAGTTTTCCAAGTGTGAATTCTGGTTGGAACGAGTCCAGTTCTTGGGTCATGTAATTGACAAGAATGGAATAGCGGTAGATCCAGCCAAGATAGAAGCGGTTGTAAATTGGGAACAACCAACAACTCCAACAGAAGTAAGAAGTTTTCTCGGTTTAGCAGGGTATTATCGGCGTTTTATACAAGATTTTTCGAAGATAGCGACCCCGCTAACCAATTTGACTCGAAAGACGGTAAAGTACGTCTGGATAGACAAATCTGAAGAAAACTTCCAAGAGTTGAAGAAGTGATTAAGTATGGCACCAGTGTTATCTTTACCAGATGATACAGGAGGCCTCGTTGTTTATAGTGATGCATCACACAAGGGATTAGGGTGTGTGTTAATGCAACATGGGAAGGTGATTGCATATGCATTAAGACAACTCAAAGATTATGAGAAGAGGTATCCTACGCATGATCTTGAGTTAGCCGCCGTAGTATTCGCCTTGAAAATTTGGAGGCATTACTTGTACGGGGAGAAGTGTGAGATATACACAGATCACAAAAGTCTAACGTATATATTTTCACTCAAAAGGAGTTAAACATGAGGCAGAAGAGATGGCTAGAGTTGATAGAGGATTTTGACTGTGAGATCTAATATGGAAAGCCAACGTCGTAGCAGACACGTTAAGTCGGAAGAACCAAGAGAAGTTAAATGTGATGACTAATAACGAGGTACTGATAAAAGAGTTTAATAAACTTGAGATCGAAATAATAATTCCAGTTAACTCTACACATAAGTTAGTCGTCATAGAGAATAGTTCGACTTTATTAGATAGAGTCAAAGAACTACAAGAGGTAGATGAAGAGTGTCAGAAGTATAAGACCGAAATAACTTATAAAAAGAATAACAAATTCAGAATAGAAAAGAAAGAGATTCTGAGGTACGTGGATAGAATTCAGTTACCCTCAGTACAAGAATTAAAAAGATGAAATATTAAATGAAGTCCATAGTCTTAAGTTCGTCGTACATCCAGGTAGTATAAAAATGTACAAGGATTTAATTCCACATTTTTGGTGGTCTAACATGAAAATAGAGATAGCGGAGTGGGTAAGTAAATGTTTAACATGTCAAAGGGTTAAAGCTGAACATCAGAAACCAAGTGGATTATTACAACCCTTAGAAATTCCTGAATGGAAATGGGAGCATATTACCATGGACTTCGTAGTAGGTCTTCCAAATACACCGAAAGGTCATAATGCCAGTTGGGAAATTGTAGATCGTCTTACCAAGTTAGCTCATTTTCTTAATCATCAAAATCAACTTCAGTCTAGACCAGTTAGCCGAACTTGACATCAATGAAATTATTTTTAGACATGGAGTCCCTGTTTATATAGTATCAGACCAAAATCCCTAATTTACTCCGAACTTTTAGACAAGTTTCCAGAAACACTTAGGAACCTAGTTGAGATTAAGCACAATTTGTCACCACAAACAAACGGTCAAAGTGAGAGAATGATTTAAACACTAGAGGACATGTTGGAAACTCGCAACATGGATTTCAAGGAAAGTTGGCAAGATCAATTACCTTTAGTAGTATTTGCCTATAATAATAGTTATCATGCCAGCATAGGAATGCCACCTTTTGAAGCCTTGTACGGAAGAAAATGTAGGACACCTTTATGTTGGGACGAGGTTGGGGAACGGCAAATCCTAGGAACCGAAATAGTGCAACAAACCACGAAGGTAGTTCGAATTATACGGGGAAGATTACAAGCGTCACAAGATCGACAGAAGAAATATGCTGATCAACACAGGAAGTTACAAGATTTCGAAGTCGGTAGTCACGTGTTCTTAAAAGTATCTCCGTGGAAGGGAAAAATACGTTTCGGCAAGAAGGGCAAATTGAGTCCGAGATTTATTGGGCCATTTCAAATATTGAGGAGAATAGGTGAGGTAGCCTATGAGGTAGCCCTACCTCCTGAACTAGAACATATTCATAACGTGTTTCATGTGTCCGTGTTACGACCGTACAAACCTGATTATAAAACACGTTATCGATTATGAGCCCATTCAAATCGAGAGAGATTTATCGTATAAGGAAGTTCCTATTAAAATTGTGGATAGGAAAGAACAAAATTTGCGAAATAAAAAGATACCTTCGGTTAAGGTTATCTGGAGAAATCAGAATATCGAGGAAGCTACGTGGGAGCTCGAGAGTAAAATGCGAGATAACTACCCACATTTATTTTCATAGACTGCACTGTAAATTTCGAGGACGAAATTCTTATTAGTGGGGGTGAATGTAATATTCCGAACCCTAATAAGATTTATTAATATAAACTATGTGTTTAATAAATGAAATTTCTTGTTCTGACTTGGTATTATATGATTTCGTATTTTATTAAACAATTAGGTCAGATAAAAATTTTTCGCCAAGTAGCTGTGTCGTGCTTAATCGGACAAAATGATTTGTCGTGCTTCCGGCGAATTCACCAAGAAGCGTTACGGTAAATTAGTTTTGTAAGCTGCTGTGTCGTACTTGGAATTGACGAAGTGCTTTGTCGTGCTTCGACATTAATATAATATTATATTAAATGATAAAATTTTAAAATAAGTTAAATAGGGTTTAAAATGTTAAACGGAAATAGAAACCCTAAAATTCAAAACCCTAATTGATAAAATTATCCGATTATTTAATCGAAACCCTAATTATTGTATAAGAATTTTAATTGATATACTTAGATTCTAAATAATGAAACATGATATTAATTATGAATTATTGAGGTTAAATTAAACCCTAAACGAAAGATTAAAACCCTAATTATAGGATTGAAAACCCTAAACCCTAATTCGGAACCCTAAAACCCTAATTTGGTTCAATAACCCTAATTTATGAAGTGTAAAACCTTAATTATGATATATAACATTAATTAAGGTATTACTAAACTTAAATTAACATCCTAATCATGATTAACAAAAATCTAGATTTAATTAGTAAGTAAATAAGTGAAAAATAAATTCCTAGCCAATAAAAATTAAGCTAGGAGTGTGCAAGCTTGTGCTTGACACACTCCAGCACAAGCATGATAAGCTAGGATCAGATTTGAGCAGCACAAGTTAAGGAGTTAGATATTCGTGGAGGCAAGAATGTGAGAAATGACCTAAAAACCCTAAATTGGAAGTTGCTATAAATAGAACATCAAGCTGGTCATTTAACCTACGAATTTACAAACCCTAAACACCTATAGTACCAGCCATAACAAGCCTCTGCAATCACAAGATCAGTAGCCAAGATCAGAAATCAAATTTTAAAGAAAAAGGTGCACAAAACCCTAATTTATGTTTGATCTTCAAACCTGCAAAATTTTTGTGTTTTAGATGTTTAGGAATACTTGTTAATATGTTATTTAGTGATCTGGGCGGTCAAAACATGTTTACATAACATCTAGATATGAAAATCAAGCCAAAAACTCAAACTGTTCTTGGCAGTCAAGAACAGTCTGACAAGCTACTTTGTCAGGCGGTTTGATCGGCTTAATGTATGTGTTAGATCTGTTTTAATGTTTGTATGTGTAGCCTGATATGAGGTCTATAATATCCAACTTGAATTGTAGTAAAAGAATGTCTAGAAATGAAGTTATGATCGGTCAAAAGTCCTTTGACCGTTCGGATTGGCAAATTTCTGGGCAACCCAAAAATCTTTGAAGAACTCTGACAAGCTTTGTCAGAAGTTCATGCTGCCGAGATTTGGCCGAAACGTGATATTTTGGGTAATTTCTTTGCTTAGACTTGTTGTATGCTACATAGATAACAACCTCATAACATTAAAACACATGAACAATAATTAATCTAGCCAGAAATCGTGGTCAAAGTGCCTTGACCGAACCTGACTCATGAATTTCTGGGTTACCCAGAAATTCTCAAGAACAGTTGGTCCCTGCTAGTTTGACCAAATTTAAATGGCATCAAATGATGTTGTTTGATCTCAAACAACACATGTCGTTACTCTCTACCATATAAACTGTAACTAGCAACAAGAATCAAACACAAACCTTTAAGCATCAAGGAGAAATTTGAGATCAAAGTAGGCTGACCAGCGTTGACCAGGTGTTCTTCATGAAGAACACCTTTAGCGACGAAATGCATGTGAAAACCCAGAAACTAAGAAAAAATAAGCAGACCGTCGCTAAAGCCCTTTAGCGACGGATTTTTAATAAAAATAAAATAAAAATTAATTAAATAAATTATAAAATATAAAATAAATATTAAATAATTATTAATAATTAATAAATAAATCCGAAAATTCATTTTTAAATTATAAAAATTTATTTTTAATATTTTTCTATATTCTGAAATATTATTTAATTTAATTAAATAATAATTAATAATTATGATAAATCATTTAATAATTGTTTTAATTATTTAAAAATGGTATTAAATTATTAAATAACTATATTAATTATTTAAAAATGATATTAAGGTAAATAAAATTATTATATATAATAATTAAATAAAATATTAAATATTTAAATATTATTAATGATAAATAAATCATTTAAATAATATATTAAGTATTTAAAAATTATTTTAAATGATAATTAAATCATTTAAATATCAAATTAAGTTTTGAAAATTATTATAAATAATAAATAAATTATTTTAATGATAAAATAAAATCTAGAGATATTATTAATGATAAAATAAATCATTTAAATAATATTCTATCTTTCTAAAAATATTATAAATGATAAATAAATCATTTAAATAATATTTTAAATATCTAAAAATATTCTAAATGATAAATAAATCATTTAAATAACATATTAAATGTTTTAAAATTATTCTAAATGATAATTAAATCATTTAAAAATATTCCTAAGCTTGTAAAAGTATTTAAAAATTACTTCCAAGCTTCTGAAAATTATTTAAAAATGATACCAAGCTTCTAAAAATGTTAGAAATAATAATTAAATTATTTAGACTAATAATTAGACTTCCACATGAAGTTTTATCAAACAATCTATGTGTTTAGCCATTAAGGATGCGACCGAGATACCGAATCAACGTCGAACCTTAATGAAACTTGTGTAGATTAGCGTGATACATGTTTATATACGTGCTAACGCTTATTATTGGTATACGTAGACTACGTGCGTTGACCGATTGTACTAAAATTATAGTGAGCTACGCTAAGGCAAGTGTCCTAACTTTTCTCAATTTATATTAAGCAAGTATTATACATCTTGCTATCAATTATTGTGAAGTTATTGCTTCTTGTTCAGCATAACTTAAGAAATGAATTATTATTCATATATTGCTTGTTCGAGCTTAAATTGTTGTGTCAAGCCAAATTGTTTGGTAAGACATCTGATACTGAGAAATGGAACACCTTGATGTAAGGTGAACCCGAAATTTTCCCTTAAAATAAGGTGACGAAATTCCCTTAATATAAGGTGACGAACAGTTGATAATATATCAACATAAATTGGTAGGATGATATGCATACTCCTAGGATATTGGTGAGGCTGATCACCTACCAGATATCCAAAACTCAAATGGTTCTAAGTCATTAAAGACTGATAGAACTAAATGAAATATATGGTTCATGTACAGAACCCTCAGTATACATCATTGACATCTTTCAAATCAAACACATGGTGTTTACATATTTAAATGAACTTGCTGAGCATTTGTAGCTCATTCTTGCGCATATCTTCTTTTGCAGCTATAAATGATATCCCTGGCACGTCTGGGACTAACAAGGGGAAAAGCCATGCTTATTAGCTTGAATGTTTATTGTTGTATACTTTAAGTCTTTTTAAAGACTTGTTATTGTAATAACTTAGTATAACGAATGATGTAACCGAACAAAATGTTATGTAATATATTATGATCCTTTATGTTATAGAATGCGTTATACTCTGATCTTTAAATTCTTTAGAATAGTTGTACTAAGTTAAATACAGTGTCTATATGAACTATACATCTGAATGAGGGTATTTAAATGATGTTGAGAGTCCTATAAGCTCTGGGGTTACACTTAATGAGCGCCGGTAAGGTGCCATCTTTACCGGAATGCGCCCCTCAGTTCTATGGATAATCTTATCATTAATACTGTGAATGTCAGATAGATAGGGAATATTGATATGAAAGAGATATCCACAAGATATGAATTTGTACATCCAAGTGAGGGTATCCAAACACGGATAACGTTCTGACGAGAATTATTATCTGTTATGGGATACTGTGAACCTTGGATAGATAGAAGTCATATTTTATTGAATATTTATAGTTGTATAGTTCCACGTGAGCACCAGATCTGCTACAGGGGAGTGTAGAGATTTGGGGGCGTCACAAATCCCATCAATATTGCATTCAAAACGATGTGTACATCACACACAAGTCTTGATTTAGCGAGACCTACTTATTGTTTCATTAGTTCCTTCAATTTTTTTTACTAGTTTAGTTTTTTAGTTCCTTCAAATTGCCAAAGAAAGAGGTGATTAAGAGAACTATTACTTCGTTCTAGTTTGATTAGCATCAAATGTAGCAATCCCATCAATATCACATTCAAAATGAAGTGTACATCTCACACAAGTCTTGATTCATTGATTCCTTTAACTTGCTAAAGAAAGAGGTGATTATGAGTCCTGTTACTTCATCCTAGTTTGATTAGCATCAAAAGGAGCAATCCCATCATTATTGCGTTCAAAACGATGTCTACATCTCGCACAAGTCTTGATTTAGGAAGACCTACTTATTCTTTCATTAGTTCCTTCAAATTACCAAAGAAATAGGTGATTAAAAGTCTTATTACTTCGTTCTAGTTTTATTAGCATCAACTTGAGCAATCACAACACTATCGCGTTCAAAACGATGTGTACATCTCACACATGTCTTGATTTTGGAAGACCTTCTTATTGTTTCATTAGTTCCTTCAAATTGTCAAAGAAAGCGGTGACTAAGAGTTCTATTAATTCGTTCTAGTTTGATTAGCATCAAAAGGAGCAATCCCATTACTATCGCGTTCAAAACGTTGTGTACATCTTACACAAGTCTTTATTTAGGAAGTCCTTCTTATAGTTTCAGTTGTTCATACAAATTGCCAAAGAAAGAGGTGATTAAGAGTCCTATTACTTCGTTCTAGTTTGATTACCATCATGGGCAATCCCATCAATATTGCATTCAAAACAATGTGTACATCTCACACATTCTTTATTTAGGGAGACCATTTATTGTTTCTTTAGTTCTTTCAAATTCCCAAAAAAAAAGTGTTTGGGCGTCCTATAACTTCATTTTAGTTTGATTAGCATCAAACGGAGCAATCCCATTACTATTGCATTCAAAACTATGTGTACATCTTACACAATTTCAATTTAGGGAGACCATCTATTGTTTCTTTAGTTCATTCAAATTCCCAAAAAATAAGGTGATTAAGAGTCTTATTATTTCGTTCTACTTTAAGTAGCATCAAAAGGAGCAATCCCATCAATATTGCGTTCAAAACGATGTGTATATCTCACACAAGTTATGATTTAGGGAGACCTACTTATTGTTTCATTAGTTCCTTCAAATTACCAAACAAGGAGGTGATTAAGAGTTCTATTACTTCGTTCAAGTTTGATTAGCATCAAAAGGAGCAATCTCATTACTATCGCGTTCAAAACGATGTTCATCATCTCACACAAGTCTTGATTTAGAGAGATCTTCTTATTGTTTCAGTTGTTCTTACAAATTGCCAAAGAAAGAGTATATTAAGAGTCGTATTACGTCGTTCTAGTTTGATTAGCATCTAAAGGAGCAATCCCATCAATATTGTGTTCAAAACAATGTGTACATCTCACACATGTCTTGTTTTAGGGAGGCCTACTTTTTGTTTCATTAGTTCCTTCAAATTACCAAAGAAAAAGGTGATTAAGAGTTCTTTTACTTCGTTCTAGTTTGATTAGCAACAAATGGAGCAATCTAATCACTATCGCATTCAAAACTATGAGTACATCTCACACAGTCTTTATTTAGGGAGACCATCTATTGTTTTTTTAGTTCTTTCAAATTCCCAAAAAAAGAGGTGATTAGGAGTCTTATTACATCGTTCTAGTTTAATTAGCGTCAAAAGGAGCAATTCCATCAATATTCCGTTCAAAACGATGTGTATATCACACACAAGCCTTGATTTAGGGAGACCTACTTATTTTTTCATTAGTTCCTTCAAATTACCAAAGAAAGAGGTGATTAAGAGTATTATTACTTCGTTCTAGTTTGATTAGCATCAAATGCGCAATCCCATCACTATTGCATTCAAAACGATGTGTACATCTCACACAAGTCTTGATTTAGGGAGGCCATCTTATTGTTTTATTGGTTCTTTCAAATTACCAAAGAAAGAAGTAATTAGGAGTCCTATAACTTCATCCTAGTTTGATTAGCATCAAAAGGAGCAATCCCATCAATATTGCATTCAAAACGATGTGTATATCTCACACAAGTATTGATTTAGGGAGACCTACTTATTCTTTCATTAGTTCCTTCAAATTTGCAAACAAAGAGGTGATTAAGAGTCCTATTACTTCGTTCTAGCTTGGTTAGCATCAAATGGAGGAATCCCATTACTATCGCGTTCAAAACGATGTGTACATCTCACACATGTCTTGATTTTAGAAGACCTTCTTATTGTTTCATTAGTTCCTTCAAATTGCTAAAGAAAGGGGCGATTAAGAGTTCCATTACTTCATTCTACTTTGATTAGCATCAAAAGGAGTAATCCCATTACTATCGCGTTCAAAATATTGTGTACATCTTACACAAGTTTTGATTTAGGAAGACCATCTTATAGTTTCAGTTGTTCTTACAAATTGTCAAAGAAAGGGGTGATTAAGAGTCCTATTATTTCGTTCGAGTTTGATTAGCATCAAAATGGGAAATCCCATCAATATTGTGTTCAAAATAATCTGTACATCTCACACAGTCTTTATTTAGGGAGACCATCTATTGTTTCTTTAGTTCTTTCAAATTCCCAAAAAAAAAGGTGATTAGAAGTCCTATTACTTCGTTTTTATTTGATTATCATCAAATGGAGCAATCTCATCACTATCGCATTCAAAACTATGTGTACATCTCACATAGTCTTGATTTAGGGAGACCATCTATTGTTTCTTTAGTTCTTTCAAATTCCCCAAAAATAAGGTGATTAAGAGTCCTACTATTTCGTTCTACTTTAATTAGCATCAAAAGGAGCAATCCCATCAATATTGCGCTCAAAACGATGTGTATATCTCACACAAGTCTTGATTTAGGGAGACCTACTTATTGTTTCATTAGTTCCTTCAAATTGCCAAAGAAGGAGGTGATTAAGAGTTCTATTACTTCGTTCAAGTTTGATTAGCATCAAAAGGAGCAATCTCATTACTATCGCGTTCAAAACGATGTGTACATCTCACACCAGTCTTGATTTAGAGAGACCTTCTTATTGTTTCAGTTGTTCTTACAAATTGCCAAAGAAAGAGGTGATTAAGAGTCCTATTACTTCGTTCTAGTTTGATTAGCAACGAAATGAGCAATCCCATCAATATTGCATTCAAAACGATGTGTACATCTCACCCAAGTCTTGATTTAGGAAGACCCTATTGTTTTAGTTGTTCTTATAAATTGCCAAAGAAAGAGGTGATTCAGAGTCCTATTACGTGGTTCTACTTTGATTAACATCAAAAGCAGCAATCCCATCAATATTGTGTTCAAAACGATGTGTACATCTCACACATGTCTTGATTTAGGGAGACGTACTTATTTTATTTATTTATTTTTTTTGTTAAAATTAAACTGTATTAAAAGAAAAAAGAATGTACAAACAACATGGGAAACCCCAATCAGAATATAGCAAAGACGTCATAGGACATGCCCTATGATGTCGTGACTATAAAAGATTTTAAGGCCATAAACCTAAACAAAGATTTTTATAATTAATACAAAGGAAAGAAGAAACAATAAAACAAAAAGGAGCAATCCCATCAATATTGCGCTCAAAACGATGTGTATATCTCACACAAGTTTTGATTTAGGGAGACCTACTTATTGTTTCATTAGTTCCTTCAAATTGCTAAAGAAATTGGTGATTAAGAGTCCTATTACTTCGTTCTAGTTTCATTAGCATCAAAAGAGAAATCCCATTACTATCGCGTTCAAAATGATGTGTACATCTCACACAAGTCTTTATTTAGGGAGACCTACTTATTGTTTTATTAGTTCTTTCAACTTGCCAAAGAAAGAGGTGATTAAGAGTCCTGCTACTTCGTTCTAGTTTGATTAGAATCAAAAGGAACAATCCCATTACTATCGCGTTCAAAACGATGTGTACAACTCACACAAGTCTTGATTTAGGAACACCTTCTTATTGTTTCAGTTGTTTTTACAAATTGCCAAAAAAAGAGATGATTAAGAGTCCTATTACTTCGGTCCAGTTTGATTAGCATCAAAAGGACCAATCCCATCAATATTATGTTCAAAACGATGTGTACATCTCACACAAGTCTTGATTTAGGGAGACCTACTTATTGTTTCATTAGTTCCTTCAATTTTTTTTACTAGTTTAGTTTTTAGTTCCTTCAAATTACCAAAGAAATAGGTGATTAAGAGTACTATTACTTCGTTTTAGTTTGATTAGCATCAAATGTAGTAATCCCATCACTATCACATTCAAAACGATGTGTACATCTCACACAAGTCTTGATTTAAGGAGGCCATCTTATTGTTTCATTGGTTCCTTTAACTTGCTAAAGAAAGAGGTGATTATGAGTCCTGTTACTTCATCCTAGTTTGATTAGCATCAAAAGGAGCAATCCCATCATTATTGCGTTCAAAACGATGTCTACATCTCACACAAGTCTTTATTTAGGAAGACCTACTTATTCTTTCATTAGTTCCTTCAAATTACCAAAGAAATAGGTGATTAAAAGTCTTATTACTTCGTTCTAGTTTGATTAGCATCAAATGGAGCAATCACATCACTATCGCGTTCAAAACGATGTGTACATCACACACATGTCTTGATTTTGGAAGACCTTCTTATTGTTTCATTAGTTCCTTCAAATTGTTAAAGAAAGGGGTGACTAAGAGTTCTATTAATTCATTCTAGTTTGATTAGCATCAAAAGGAGCAATCCCATTACTATCGCGTTCAAAACGTTGCGTACATCTTACACAAGTCTTGATTTAGGAAGTCCTTCTTATAGTTTCAGTTTTTCATACAAATTGCCAAAGAAAGAGGTGATTAAGAGTCCTATAACTTCGTTTAATTTGATTAGCATCAAATGGAGCAATCCCATCACTATCGCATTCAAAACTATGTGTACATCTCACACAGTCTTGATTTAGGGAGACCATCTATTGTTTCTTTAGTTCATTGAAATTCCCAAAAAATAAGGTGATTAAAAGTCTTATTATTTCGTTCTACTTTAATTAGCATCAAAAGGAGCAATCCCATCAATATTGCGTTCAAAACGATGTGTGTATCTCACACAAGTCATGATTTAGGGAGACCTACTTATTGTTTCATTAGTTCCTTCAAATTGCCAAACAAGGAGGTGATTAAGAGTTCTATTACTTCGTTCAAGTTTGATTAGCATCAAAAGGAGCAATCCCATTACTATCGCGTTCAAAACGATGTACATCATCTCACACAAGTCTTGATTTAGAGAGACCTTCTTATTGTTTCAGTTGTTCTTACAAATTGCCAAAGAAAGAGGTGATTAAGAGTCGTATTACGTCGTTCTAGTTTAATTAGCATCTAAAGGAGCAATCCTATCAATATTATATTTAAAACGATGTGTACATATCACACATGTCTTGATTTCGGGAGGCCTACTTATTGTTTCTTTAGTTCCTTCAAATTGCCAAAGAAAAAGGTGATTAAGAGTTCTATTACTTTGCTCTAGTTTGATTAGCATCAAATGGAGCAATCTAATCACTATCGCATTCAAAACTATGAGTACATCTCACACAGTCTTAATTTAGGGAGACCATCTATTGTTTCTTTAGTTCTTTCAAATTCCCAAAAAAAGAGGTGATTTGGAGTCTTATTACATCGTTCTAGTTTAATTAGCGTCAAAAGGAGCAATCCCATCAATATTCCGTTCAAAATGATGTGTATATCTCACACAAGTCTTGATTTAGGAAGACCTACTTATTGTTTCATTAGTTCCTTCAAATTGCAAAAGAAAGAGGTGATTAAGAGTCCTATTACTTCGTTCTAGTTTAGTTAGCATCAAATAGAGCAATCCCATCAATATCACATTTAAAAAGATGTGTACATTTCACACAAGTCTTAATTTAGGGAGACCATCTTATTCTTTCATTGGTTCCTTCAATTTTCCAAAGAAAGAGTTGATTAGGAGTCCTGTTACTTCATCCTAGTTTTATTAGAATCAAAAGGACCAATCCCATCAATATTGCGTTCAAAACGATGTGCACATCTCACTCAAGTCTTGATTTAGGGAGACCTACTTATTGTTTCATTAGTTCCTTCAAATTGTCAAAGAAAGAGGTGATTAAGAGTACGATTACTTCGTTCTAGTTTGATTAGTATCAAATGGGCAATCCCATCACTATTGCATTCAAAATGATGTGTACATCTCACACAAGTCTTGATTTAGGTAGGTCATCTTATTGTTTCATTGGTTCCTTCAAATTGCCAAAGAAAGAGGTGATTACGAGTCCTATTACTTCATCCTAGTTTGATTAGCATCAAAAGGAGCAATCCCATCAATATTACGTTCAAAACAATGTGTACATCTCACACAAGTATTGATTTAAGGAGACCTACTTATTCTTTCATTAGTTCCTTCAAATTGCCAAAGAAAGAGGTGATTAAGAGTCCTATTACTTCGTTCTAGTTTGATTAGCATCAAATGGAGCAATCCCATTACTATCGCGTTCAAAATGATGTGTACATCTCACACATGTCTTGATTTTGGAAGACCTTCTTATTGTTTCATTAGTTCCTTCAAATTGCCAAAGAAATGGGCGATTAAGAGTTCTATTACTTCATTTTACTTTGATTAGCATCAAAAGGAGTAATCCCATTACTATCGCGTTCAAAATGTTGTGTACATCTTACACAACTCTTGATTTAGGAAGACCTTCGTTCTATTATTTCGTTCTAGTTTGATTAGCATCAAATGGAGCAATCCCATCACTATCGTATTCAAAACTATGTGTACATCTCACACAGTCTAGATTTAGGGAGACCATCTATTATTTCTTTAGTTCTTTCAAATTCCCAAAAAATAAGGTGATTAAGAGTCCTATTATTTCGTTCTACTTTAATTAGCATCAAAAGGACCAATCCCATCAATATTGCGTTCAAAATGATGTATATATATCTCACACAAGTCTTGATTTAGGAAGACCTACTTATTGTTTCATTAGTTCCCTCAAATTGCCAAAGAAGGAGGTGATTAAGAGTTCTATTACTTCGTTCGAGTTTGATTAGCATCAAATAGAGCAATCCCATCACTATCGCATTCAAAACTATGTGTACATCTCACACAGTCTTGATTTAGGGAGACAATCTATTATTTCTTTAGTTCTTTCAAATTCCCAAAAAATAAGGTGATTAAGAGTCCTATTATTTCGTTCTACTTTAATTAGCATCAAAAGGACCAATCCCATCAATATTGCGTTCAAAACGATGTGTATATCTCACACAAGTCTTGATTTAGGGAGACCTTCTTATTGTTTGATTAGTTCCCTCAAATTGCCAAAGAAGGAGGTGATTAAGAGTTCTATTACTTCGTTCAAGTTTGCTTAGCATCAAAAGGAGCAATTCCATTACTATCGCATTCAAAACGATGTACATCATCTCACACAAGTCTTGATTTAGAGAGACCTTCTTATTGTTTCAGTTGTTCTTACAAATTGCCAAAGAAAGAGGTGATTAAGAGTCCTATTACTTCGTTCTAGTTTGATTAGCATCAAAAGGTGCAATTCCATCAACATTCCGTTCAAAACATTGTGTACATCTCACACATGTCTTGATTTGGGAATACCTTATTGTTTCAGTTGTTCGTACAAATTGCCAAAAAAAAGAGGTGATTAAGAGTCCTATTATGTCGTTCTAGTTTGATTAGCATCCAAAGGAGCAATCCCATCAATATTTTGTTCAAAACGATATGTACATCTCACACATGTCTTGATTTAGGGACACTCTACTTATTGTTTCATTATTTCCTTCAAATTACCAAAGAAAAAGGTGATTAAGAGTCCTATTACTTCGTTCTAGTTTGATTACATCAAAAGAGCAATCCCATTACTATCACGTTCAAAACGATGTGTACATCTCACACAAGTCTTTATTTAGGGAGACCTACTTATTATTTCATTAGTTCCTTCAACTTGCCAAAGAAAGAGATGATTAAGAGTCCTATTACTTCGTTCTAGTTTGATTAGCATTAAATGGAGCAATCCCATCACTATCGCATTCAAAACGATGTGTACATCTCACACATGTCTTGATTCTGGAAGACCTTCTTATTGTTTCATTAGTTCCTTCAAATTGTCAAAGAAAGGGGTGATTAAGAGTTTTATTACTTCGTTCTAGTTTAATTAGCATCAAAAGGAGTAATCCCATTACTATCGCTTTCAAAACGTTGTGTACATCTTACAAAAGTCTTGATTTAGGAAAACCTTCTTATTATTTCAGTTGTTCTTACAAATTGCCAAAGAAAGAGGTGATAAAAAGTCCTATTACTTCCTTCTAGTTTGATTAGCATCACAATGGGCAATCCCATCAATATTGCGTTCAAAACAATGTGTACATCTCACACAGTCTTTATTTAGGGAGACCATCTATTATTTCTTTAGTTCTTTCAAATTCCCAAACAAAAGAGGTGATTGGGAGTCCTATTACTTCGTTCTAGTTTGATTAGCATCAAATAGAGCAATCTCATCACTATCTCATTCAAAACTATGTGTACATCTCACATAGTCTTGATTTAGGCAGACCATCTATTGTTTCTTTAGTTCTTTCAAATTCCCCAAAAATAAGGTGATTAAGAGTTCAAAATGATGTATATATCTCACACAAGTCTTGATTTAGGAAGACCTACTTATTGTTTCATTAGTTCCCTCAAATTGCCAAAGAAGGAGGTGATTAAGAGTTCTATTACTTCGTTCTAGTTTGATTAGCATCAAATGGAGCAATCCCATCACTATCGTATTCAAAACTATGTGTACATCTCACACAGTCTAGATTTAGGGAGACCATCTATTATTTCTTTAGTTCTTTCAAATTCCCAAAAAATAAGGTGATTAAGAGTCCTATTATTTCGTTCTACTTTAATTAGCATCAAAGGACCAATCCCATCAATATTGCGTTCAAAACGATGTATATATCTCACACAAGTCTTGATTTAGGAAGACCTACTTATTGTTTCATTGGTTCCCTCAAATTGCCAAAGAAGGAGGTGATTAAGAGTTCTATTACTTCGTTCTAGTTTGATTAGCATCAAATAGAGCAATCCCATCACTATCGCATTCAAAACTATGTGTACATCTCACACAGTCTTGATTTAGGGAGACCATCTATTGTTTTTTTAGTTCTTTCAAATCGTAAAAAATAAGGTGATTAATAGTCCTATTATTTCGTTCTACTTTAATTAGCATCAAAAGGACCAATCCCATCAATATTGCGTTCAAAACGATGTGTATATCTCACAAAAGTCTTGATTTAGGGAGACCTTCTTATTGTTTGATTAGTTCCCTCAAATTGCCAAAGAAGGAGGTGATTAAGAGTTCTATTACTTCGTTCAAGTTTGCTTAGCATCAAAAGGAGCAATTCCATTACTATCGCATTCAAAACGATGTACATCATCTCACACAAGTCTTGATTTAGAGAGACCTTCTTATTGTTTCAGTTGTTCTTACAAATTGCCAAAGAAAGAGGTGATTAAGAGTCCTATTACTTCGTTCTAGTTTGATTAGCATCAAAAGGTGCAATTCCATCAACATTCCGTTCAAAACATTGTGTACATCTCACACATGTCTTGATTTGGGAATACCTTATTGTTTCAGTTGTTCGTACAAATTGCCAAAAAAAAGAGGTGATTAAGAGTCCTATTACGTCGTTCTAGTTTGATTAGCATCCAAAGGAGCAATCCCATCAATATTTTGTTCAAAACGATATGTACATCTCACACATGTCTTGATTTAGGGACACTCTACTTATTGTTTCATTATTTCCTTCAAATTACCAAAGAAAAAGGTGATTAAGAGTCCTATTACTTCGTTCTAGTTTGATTAGCATCAAATGGAGCAATCCCATCACTATCACGTTCAAAACGATGTGTACATCTCACACATGTCTTGATTCTGGAAGACCTTCTTATTGTTTCATTAGTTCCTTCAAATTGTCAAAGAAAGGGGTGATTAAGAGTTTTATTCGTTCTAGTTTAATTAGCATCAAAAGGAGTAATCCCATTACTATCGCTTTCAAAACGTTGTGTACATCTTACAAAAGTCTTGATTTAGGAAAACCTTCTTATTGTTTCAGTTGTTCTTACAAATTGCCAAAGAAAGAGGTGATAAAAAGTCCTATTACTTCCTTCTAGTTTGATTAGCATCAAAATGGGCAATCCCATCAATATTGCGTTCAAAACAATGTGTACATCTCACACAGTCTTTATTTAGGGAGACCATCTATTATTTCTTTAGTTCTTTCAAATTCCCAAACAAAAGAGGTGATTGGGAGTCCTATTACTTCGTTCTAGTTTGATTAGCATCAAATAGAGCAATCTCATCACTATCGCATTCAAAACTATGTGTACATCTCACATAGTCTTGATTTAGGCAGACCATCTATTGTTTCTTTAGTTCTTTCAAATTCCCCAAAAATAAGGTGATTAAGAGTCCTACTATTTCGTTCTACTTTAATTAGCATCAAAAGGAGCAATCCCATCAATATTGCGCTCAAAACGATGTGTATATCTCACACAAGTCTTGATTTAGGGAGACCTACTTATTGTTTCATTAGTTCCTTCAATTTGCCAAAGAAGGAGGTGATTAAAAGTTCCATTACTTCGTTCAAGTTTGATTAATATAAAAAGGTGCAATCCCATTACTATCGCGTTCAAAACGATGTACATTATCTCACACAAGTCTTGATTTCGAGAGACCTTCTTCTTATTTCAATTGTTCTTACAAATTGCTAAAGAAAGAGGTGATTAAGAGTCCTATTACTTCGTTCTAGTTTGATTAGCAATAAAAAGAGCAATCTCATCAATATTGCGTTCAAAACGATGTGTATATCTCACACAAGTCTTGATTTAGGAAGAACTTATTATTTCAATTGTTCTTATAAATTGCCAAAAAAAGAGGTTATTAAGAGTCCTATTACGTCGTTCTACTTTGATTTGTTAGGTTTGTATATAGCGCGAACATGCAATCAAATTACATAAACAGTGCGGAAGCGCAATAAAACGGATTTTAAAATTTTTCATACAAACTATCACCACAATCATCTACGTGCTCAATTATCAATTAAACGAAAGAGATAGAGATATAGAATTATACCCTCGTGAATCAAAGCTTCCTCAGGTACAAGTTCACCTCCAATTCCTTCGCGTTCTCTTTGAATTCCACCGACTAAATTCCTTTGTTTGATCAACATTAGCCACCCAAGTTTTGGCCTCTAGAGGTGATCCACCAATGAATAATAGTTGTTCAAGAAGATGGGTGTTGGCAAAGTCCTAGTTTCTATCTCTATAGAAATTGCAAGTACTCTCACTCTCCCTTCAATTCTTATGGAAGAGTGTGTAACTGTCTAACCCTAAATCATGATAAGACTCCTCTTATTTATAGATATAGGGAACCCTCCTAAACTATTTAGGATTAGGGTTTTTTATTTAATTAAACTCCTAATCCAATTAGGAATTTATGAGAGAGTACTTTTATTAATTAATTCCCAATCCCTATTAGGAATTAAATAATAGTAATAGTAATAATAATAGTAATAATAATAATAATAATAATAATAAGACTCCTCTTATTAATTTATATTTAATATTTTCAAAATATTAAATAATAAATATTAAGCTATTTAATTTATTCTATCTCCATAGACTAAATTAAATACACTTAACTTATTATTACAATTATGTCATTTACTTCTTAAACAAATGTTTTCCTTTTGTGATGTAACCCTTTAGGTTCTCCATATTAAACCGGTTGTGAATAAATCAATTAGAACAATTCTAATCTTATTTAAATAAATAAATTAAACTATTTAATTTATTTAAATAAATAATATTTATTCTACAATAAGGGTAAGCCCCCTTAGCGATCAACGACTTTCCAGATAATATAGATTTCAACATTAATCACAAAAGAACCTTTCAGTACATAGTTACTGAACAATTCAATCCTTCTACCATACAATGTCCCAATTAAATATAAGACATGGAATTACTGTCAAGTCTTATTTCATTTAATTATATGCATTTCGATTCTCAAATGCACAACTCTGATTAATGCAAATTAGAACTCATCACACACAAGATACTATGATGATCTCAAGTCCAAGGATCACTTGTACTACTATCACTAGAGGAATTCTTATTGACAGGCGAGTAAAACTCCATTAGGTATTCCTTAGCGAGCCACGTTCAGTGAACTTATTCTCTAATAAGTACCTACATACTTGCTTTAGTGTCTCCACATAAATGATTATGAGATCAATTATCCTCTTCATAAGAGCAAGCAACGTATGTACTAATCTATCCGGATTCACTAATCCCCTTTTTAGTAATCCATTGATTAGGAATTATTTTAGTTTGTGAGCTATCTAGAATTTAGATCTCATTAGCATGATCACCATCATGATTCTAAAAGCATTGCTCAAAACTATGGGTTTATCACATTTAATATAACAGCACGATGTAGATAAAGTAAAATGCCTTTAACAAACGAATAAGATTACAAAGTATATACTACATCATATCAAATATGATTGGCTTGTGTGCATACTACTTTCAATCTCCCACTTGCACTAAAGCCAATCGCTATGGTATCTAATACCCTTCTTCTCTAAGTGACGATCATCCTGCTGTTGGATAAAGCTTCAGTAGATGGATATGTAATGTTGTTCTCGAGAGTCCACTGTCTCTATAGTGACTTTTCCTCTTTCAATGATTTCACTAATCAAATGAAAGTGCCGAAACACTTGTTTGAATCCAAGATGAGACTTAGGAACTATTCCTAGTTTTGTAATGAACTTTTCATCCAAATAATTAACTTGCAGCTTCATTTACAGCTATATACTTTGTCTTTGTCACTAAACCAGTAACTCTTTGCTGTTTGGAACATTTCCAATTCACGACACCACCTTTTGAGGTAACTATTTACCCTAAAGTGGATTTATTATCGTCTTGGTCAGTTTGAAAAACTTGAATCTGTTTAGCCCTCTAGTTTTAATTCAGATCCATCATGTATCATGATCACATCCTCAATACCGGTTAGGTACTTAAAGATGTTTTTCACTGTCTTATAGTGATCTTCTCCAGAATATGACTGATCAACATCAGGCCTTGTATATTCACTGCATACATGATAGTAACTCATGCGATCTCTCTTTTAATTGGAGACAATTTTAGAGAGATACACTCTATGGTTCATCATCATGAGACCTCTCTTGGAGTTTGCCATGTTAAATGCCTTTAGCATCAAATGAATATACGTTCCTTGGGTCAAGCCGAACAATCTTTTAAATCTATCTATATAGATTTATATCCCCAATATATAGGATGCTCCTCCCAAGTTATTTATAGAGGAATGTTTAGACAATTTTATCTTTATTGATTGTAGCATTGGTGTGTCATTCCTTATCAGTAGTATATCAACATATAATACTAGGAATGTCACAGTGCTCCCACTGACCCTTTTGTACACACTAGGTTCTTTCTTATTTTTGATAAAATCAAACTCTTTTGATTGTCTCATCAAAACGAATGTTCCATCTTTAAGAAGCTTGCTTCAATCCATCAATGGATCATTGTAGCTTAAAACACGATTTGCTTCAACCTTTGAAACAAATTCCGCTGGCTGTATTATACATACATTCTCCTTAAGTCTTCATTGAGGAAGGGCGTCTCTACATCCATTTTGCCAGATTTTGTAATAAGCTGCAATCACAAGCAAAATCCAAATGGACTTGAGCATTACCCAGTAATAAGGTTTTATCACAGTCAACTCCTTGACTTGAAAAACCTTTTAAATAGGTCTGGTCTTATAGGTCTCCACCTTGCCATTTGCCTCAGTCTTTCTCTTAAAGACCCATATTCACACTCTAGGCACTGTGCCCTTTTGTGGAGTAACCAGAGTCTATACTTGGTTCTCATACATGGAGTTCATTTCGGATTTCATGGCCATCTGCCATTTCTCTGAGTGTCTTCTACTCATAGCCTCATCGTATATAACTGGATCATCATCTTCTGTGATGCGTACCTCATCATCATCCTCTATGATGAATCCATACCTCCCAGGTATCTTTAGTACTCTTCCAGATTTACGATTCAGTTGTGGTACAATAGGTCTATCTATAGGTTTCTCGGTTCGACTTAAAGTGCTTTGTGGTTCTTGAACTCCTTCAAGATCTATTACCCTCACACTAGCTCCTTCAATGATAAACACCTTTATCTAAGAAGGCAGCATGTAGGATTATATTAATAATACCCTAAACTTTATTTAGGATATCCCACAAATCTGCACTTGTCAGATTTTTGTCCCAAACTTATCTTTGAAAGCTTTTCACATAAGCTGGACAACCCCTTATCTTAACATACTTAAGGAGTAGGAATCCTCCCTATCCATAACCTTTATGGAGTCTTGGGCTCGAATTTTTGAGGTTACCTTATTTTTGTAGATATGCAGCAGTTTCTAGGGCATAACCCCAGATGGATACTAGAATGTCGGTAAAAATCATTATGGACTGCACCATGTCCAACAAGGTATAATTTCTCCTTTTAGATACACCAATCAATTATTGCGTATCAGGAGGTGTCCATTATGAGAAAATACCATTTTGAGATTATCTAGAAACTCATTGCACAAGTATTCTTTCCTCGATCTGATCAAAGAATCTTAATACTTTGTCAATTAGTTTCACTTCTGAATTCTTTGAACCTTCCAAATGATTCAGACTTGTATTTCATCAAATACACATTCAACTCTTTGAATGACCATCTCCTTTTCTTTTATTAGTTTGTTCAATTTGTAAAATTATTTTTTATATAAGTCAAATATACGAAGTCCATTGAGTAATCTTCCAATTTCAAACAATACATTATCATTATAAATAGAACAACGATTGTTCTTAAATATAATACAAGAACCTTCCTTGTCCAACAACGAAAGTAATAATGTTTCTAAAGAGAACTGGAACATAATAACAATTTATTAACTTAATAGACTTGTTCGTAGACAACGCTAAACTATAAGTTCCTACGACTAATGTAGCAACCATTGCTCCATTCTCCACACGTAAGATTACTTACTCTTTGTTTAGCTTTCTACTTCAGTTTAATCTCTGCATTGAATTGTATACGTGAGAACTACAGCCAGTATCCAATACCCAAGTAGAACCTTGACTTACAGAAAGATTTATTTTTAATCATGAACAAACTTATATCTGTAACCGAAGCTTCACTAAGCTTCTTCTGGTTAGCCTCTGTAAGATTCTCCTTACAGTTTCCTTTCTAGTATCCAGGCTTATTGCAGTAGAAGCAAACTCCTTTGCTATCTGCATCAGTCTTGTTCTTATTATCCTTTGTTTTTGCCTTTTTATTTACCTTCTTTGAATTGTTCTTCTTTTAAGAAGACCCTTTGGCCCTCTTCCGCTTCCTGGAAGAATCATCTACCAGTAAGACTTGACCTTTCTTGGTTGGAAAGTGACTCTTTACGGTTTTCAACGTGTTTAAGCAACTCAGGCAGGCTGATATATATAGCTTGTTCACGTGAAAATTCACAACAAATTGTGAGAAAGAGTCCGGAAGTGATTGCAAGATCAAATCTTGGATCATCTCTTCATCCATTACTAAACCCAGTTATCCCAATTATTCAATCAAATTGATCATTTTTGAGGATATTTGTCTATACTGTAGTGCCATCGGTTATTCTAGATTGGAAGAGCTCCTTAGATATCTTATATCTAATAGTCTTACTTTCCTCACCCTTCAACTCCTTGAAAGTGCAGGAGTATAGTAGGAGCATCCATAGTTTCATGCTAACGCTGAAGCTCGTTACTCATGGATGCGAGCATGATGCATTGAGCCAACTGTGCATCATCTTACTACTTTCTAAAAGTAGCAATCTCTTCCTCAGAGGCATTGTATGCAACCATTGCAGGGATAGGCATATTAAGGACATAAGATAGCTTTTCAGCCTTGAGAACTATTCTCAAATTCTTTAACCAGTCATTTTAATTTGATCCGGTTAATTAGCATCTAATATGCTCCGCAGTGATAGTAAATTAGACATTGTAAAATTATGTAAATAAATTTGTAATTTTAACAACATTTTTAGTATACATTCATTTCTTAATTAATTACCAAAATAAATTAGGTCTTTATTTTAAATTGGTATCTCTCACTTTTTCATCAAACTATATTACCCTCAATATATAGTTCGACAATTCTAATTAAAGATTTGCTAGTGAGAATAAGGATCCCATTTCAAATGTATATAGCCTTGTGGTGACACAACAAACGATATATAAATAAATAGGTAGACAACTATTGTCAATTACATCTCTATGTAACTCCTTGTATTTTGCCTCTTAGAATATTTTGATCAAGTGGTGACACATCCGAATCAAAATTATCCAAGTTAAGTCCATCCTAGCACTTCCATATATGTGAAGAGAAAAATATCGTCCTTGTGGTGACACAACAAAACAGTAATGTTCAATTCCTTAATAAGCATCAAATGTGATAATGCAACATCTTAAATATTTAATATTTGCCTTGTGATGACACAACAAACTCATATTAAATATTTAATACTCTATTGTTTTACCATGCTAGAAGGCGATGTTCGATATTCCAAATATCTTTGAACGCTTAGGACTTAATATGATTTCTTTGAGGGATTTGTTATTATTAGTCTCATCTTGTTTAGCGCACATGCACATATATATATATAATACGCGTCATATTATTTAACATGCGAAGCATATTGGATAATATATATATATATATATATATATATATAGTAAACATGCACATATAGAATACTATATTCTACCCGGATTGATTATGGATTTTTATTCTAGTTTGGTTCACTAGAGCCACCAAATGAACCAAAAGGTCAAACCTAGGGTGTAAGAATTAAATTTAAATATAACTATTACTTTTAAACCCGGGCTCCATTACAAACGGGTCTTCAAGCGCTCCTTACTCCTTGGTCTCCAATTCTTCAAAATAATTCTAACTAATCCTATTACATGAACTATTTATTATAAATAAAAACCTTGATCAACAGTCAAGGAGAAGTACATAAGAGAGAGATAGAATTTTACATTAAGAAAAATTAGAGAAGACGAGGTACGCAGACCCCATTTATAAAAACCCATACATTCAAGCATCCTCTAAAATAATTCCAATCAGATATTGGTCAATAGTCCATAATCAATCCCTATTTATTATCATACATATCTCTATATGTATTAATAAATAACATTCATCCCATGAATAATAAAACAATTTCATATATGCATTGATATCAATTAATGGGCAAAAGTTTTGCTAATATTTAGTTTTGAAACAAAATAAACTCTTTTATTTTAATCAAAAACCAAATCCAAATTAAACTCCTTTAATTTTAGCAATCTGAAATCCTATTCCAGATAAAATAAACATCTTTATTTTAAACTTATATCAATTAAATAAACTATTTATTTTAATTGAAGGAAAAATTATTTTTCGGATTCTGCTGTCCGGCGCAGCTGCGCCCACAATGAACTGGGAAACGGCGCAGCTGCGCTGAATCCCAGAATCGACTTTCTGGGTTTGGACGCAATTGCGCTCCAGAATGATCTGGAAACGGCACAGCTGCGCCGCGTAGCAGATTCAGAAAAACAGATTCTGCCCAAAAATTTCGATCCAATCGCATACCATACACACATGGAATCATCAAAATCGATAATTAGAACAAGATTAGGCTCTGATACCACTGTTAGGTTTATATATAGCGCGAACATGCAATCAAATTACATAAACAGTGCGGAAGCGCAATAAAACGGATTTTAAAATTTTTCATACAAACCATCACCATGATCATCTATGTGCTCAATTATCAATTAAACGAAAGAGATAGAGATATAAAATTATCCCCTCATGAATCAAAGCTTCCTCAGGTACAAGTTCACCTCCAATTCTTTCGCGTTCTCCTTGAATTCCACCGACTAAATTTCTTTGCTTGATCAACGTTAGCCACCCAAGTGTTTGGCCTCTAGAGGTTATCCACTAAGGAATAATAGTTGCTCAAGAAGATGGGTGTTGGCAAAACCCTAGTTTCTATCTCTATAGAAATTGCAAGTACTCTCACTCTCTCTCCAATTCTTATGGAAGAATGTGTAACTGTCTAACCCCAAATCATGATAAGACTCCTCTTATTTATAGATATAGGGAACCTTCCTAAACTATTTAAGATTAGAGTTTTTTATTTAATTAAACTGCTTTAATTAAGTAAACTCCTAATCCAATTAGGAATTTATGAGAGAGTACTTCTACTAATTAATTCCCAATCTCTATTAGGAATTAAATAATAGTAATAGTAATAATAATAATTAGACTCCTCTTATTAATTTATATTTAATATTTCCAAAATATTAAATAATAAATATTAAGCTATTTAATTTATTCTATATCCATACACTAAATTAAATACACTTAACTTATTATTACAATTATGTCATTTACTTCTTAAACAAATGTTTTCTTTTTGCGGTGTGACCCTTTAGGTTCTCCATATTATACCGGTTGTGAATAAATCAATTAGAACAATTCTAATCTTATTTAAATAAATAAATTAAACTATTTAATTTATTTAAATAAATAATATTTATTCTACAATAAGGGTAAGCCCCCTTAGCGATCAACGACTTTCCAGATAATATAGATTTCAACATTAATCACAAAAGAACCTTTCAGTGCATAGTTACCGTACAATTCAATCCTTCTACCATACAATGTCCCAATTAAATATAAGACATGGAATTACTGTCAAGTCTTATTTCATTTAATTATATGCATTTCGATTCTCAAATGCACAACTCTGATTAATGCAAATTAGAAACTCCTTTCTAATTTCATTCAGCTTTGGCCAAAGACTTCTGAGTTGTCATTTATCAAATCACATAGGACATTCGCTCCTTTATTAGAAGTGGTAGATTCTTTGTTGACCATTCACCTATCTCCATGTGCAACTTATTATACCCAATCATACCCTTTGATATACCCTAAGGGTCTTAAGGGACATGTCAAAGTATAACTCATCACACACAAGATACTATGATGATCTCAAGTCCAAGGATCACTTGTACTACTATCACTAGAGGAATTCGTATTGACAGTCTAGTAAAACTCCATTAGGTATTCCTTAGCGAGCCACGTTCAGTGAACTTATTCTTTAATAAGCACCTACATACTTGCTTTAGTGTTTCCACACAAATGATTATGAGATCAATCATCCTCTTCATAAGAGCAAGCAACGTATGTACTAATCTATCCGGATTCACTAATCCCCTTTTTAGTAATCCATCGATTAGTAAACGATTTTAGTTTGTGAGCTTTCTAGAATTTAGATCTCATTAGCCTGATCACCATCATGATTCTAAAAGCATTGCTCAAAACTATGGGTTTATCACATTTAATATAACAGCACGATGTAGATAAAGTAAAATTCCTTTAACAAACGAATAAGATTACAAAGTATATGCTACATCATATCAAATATGATTGGCTTGTGTGCATACAACTTTCAAGATTAGCATATAAAGGAGCAATCCCAACAATATTGTGTTCAAAATAATGTGCACATCTCGCACATGTCTTGATTTAGGAAGACCTACTTATTCTTTCATTAGTTCCTTCAAATTGCCAAAAAAACGGTGATTAAGAGTCCTATTACTTCATTCTAATTTGATTAGCATCAAATGGAGCAATCTAATCACTATCACATTCAAAACTATGTGCACATCTCACATAGTCTTTGTTCAGGGAGACCATTTATTGTTTCTTTAGTTCTTTCAAATTCCCAAAAAACAATGTGATTAGGAGTCCTATTACATCATTCTAGTTTACTTAGCGTCAAAAGGAGCAATCCGATCAATATTACGTTCAAAATGATCTGTATATCTCACACAAGTCTTGATTTAGAGAGACCTAATTATTGTTTCATTAGTCCTTTCAAATTGCCAAAGAAAGTGGTATTAAGAGTCCTATTATTTTGTTCTAGTTTGATTAGCATCAAAAGAGCAATCCCATTACTATCGCGTTTAAAACGTTGTGTACATCTCACACAAGTCTTTATTTAGGGAGGCCTACTTATTATTTCATTAGTTCCTTCAACTTGCCAAACAAAGAGGTGATTAATAGTCCTATTACTTCGTTCTAGTTTGATTAGCATCAAATAGAGCAATCCCATCACTCTTTGTTTAGGGAGACCATCTATTGTTTCTTTAGTTCTTTCAAATTCCCAAAAAAAGAGGTGATTAGGAGTCCTATTACTTCGTTCTAGTATGATTAGCATCAAAATGGGCAATCCCATCAATATTGCGTTCAGAATAATGTGTACATCTCACACAATCTTTATTTAGGGAGACCATCTATTGTTTCTTAGTTCTTTCAAATTCCCAAAAAAAGAGGTGATTAGGAGTCCTATTACTTCGTTCTAGTTTGATTAGCATCAAATGGAGCAATCCCATCACTATCGCATTAAAAACTATGTTTACATCTCACATAGTCTTGATTTAGGGAGACCATATATTGTTTCTTTAGTTCTTTCAAATTCCCAAAAAATAAGGTGATTAAGAGTCCTATTATTTCATTCTACTTTAATTAGCATCAAAAGGACCAATCCCATCAATATTGCGTTCAAAACGATGTGTATATCTCACACAAGTCTTGATTTAGGAAGACCTACTTATTGTTTCATTAGTTCCTTCAAATTGCCAAAGAAGGAGGTGATTAAATATCTTATTACATCGTTTAAGTTCGATTAATATCAAAAGGAGCAACCCCATTACTATCGCGTTCAAAACGATGTACTGTTAGGTTTATATATAACGCGAGCATGCAATCAAATTACATAAATAGAGCGAAAGCGCGATAAAACGGATTTTAAAATTTTATACAAACCATCACCATGATCGATCAATGTGCTCAATTAACAATATAAACGAAAGAGAAAGAGAATAAAAATTATACCCTCGTAGAACAAAGCTTCCTCGGGTACAAGTTCAACTCCTAGTCCTTCGTGTTCTCCTCGAATGCTAAGGTGTGATTCTTTCCTTTGATCAATGTTAGCCACCCAAGTGTTAGGCCTCTAGAGGTGATCCACCAAGGAAGAACAAGTATTCAAGAAGTTGGGTATTTGACAAAACCCTAGTTTCTATCTCTATAGAAATTGTAAGTACTCTCCACAATCTAATGCAAGAGTGTGTAACCCTAATCTATGATAAGACTCCTCTTATTTATAGATGTAGGAATAACCCTTCCCTAAACTATTTAGGATTAGGGTTTCTATTATAATTAAACTCTTTTAATTAATTATGCTCCTAATCCAATTAGGAATTCATGGGAGAGTACTTCTATTAATTAATTTTCAATCTCCATTAGGAATTAAATAATAGTAATATTAATAATAATAATAAGACTTCTCTTATTAATTTATATTTAATATTTCCAAAATATTAAATAATAAATATTAAGCTATTTAATTTATTCTATCTCCATAGACTAAATTAAATACACTTAACTTATTATTACCATTATGCCATTTACTTCTTAAATAAATATTTTTCTTTTGCGGTGTGACCCTTTAGGTTCTCCATATTAAACCAGTTGTGAATAAATCAATTAGAACAATTCTAATCTTATTTAAATAAATAAATTAAACTATTTAATTCATTTAAATAAATAATATTTATTCTACAATAAGGGTAAGCCCTCTTAGCGATCAACGACTTTCCAGATAATATAGATTTCAACATCAATCACAAAAGAACCTTTGAGTAAATAGTTACCGTACAATTCAATCCTTCTACCATACAATGTCCCAATTAAATTTAAGACATGGATTTACTGTCAAGTCTTATTTTATTTAATTATATGTATTTCGATTCCCAAATGCACAAGTCTAAATAATGTAAATTAGAAACTCCTTTCTAATTTCATTCTGCCTTGGCCAAGGACTACTGAGTTGTCATTTATCGAATCACATAGGACATTCACATCTTTTACTAGACGTGGTAGATTCTTTGTTGATCATTCACCTATCTCTATGCACAACTTATTATACCCAATCATACCCTTTGATATACCCCAAAGGTCTTAAGGGACATGTCAAAGTATAACTTATCATACACAAGATACTATGATGATCTCAAGTCTAAGGATCACTTGTACTACTATCACTAGAGGAATTTCTATTGACAGGCGAGTAAAACTCCATTAGGTATTCCTTAGCGAGTCACGTTCAGTGAACTTATTCTCCAATAAGCACCTACATACTTGCTTTAGTGTCTCCACACAAATGATTATGAGATCAATCATCCTCTTCATAAGAGCAAGCAACGTATGTACTAATCTATCCGGATTCACTAATCCCCAATTTAGTAATCCAACGATTAGGAACAATTTTAGTTTGTGAGCTATCTTGAATTTAGATCTCATTAGCATGATCACCATCATGATTCTAAAAGCATTGCTCAAAACTATGGGTTTATCACATTTAATATAACAGCACCACGTAGATAATATAAAATGCCTTTTAAGAAAATCAATTCTTTTATTAATAAATGAATAAGATTACAAAATATATGCTACATCATATCAAATATGATTGGCTTGTGTGCATACTACTTTCAATCTCCCACTTGCACTAAAGCCAATCGCCATGGTATCTAATACCCATCTTCTCTAAGTGACGATCAAACTGATGTTGTGTTAAAGCTTTAGTAAATGGATCTGTAATGTTGTCTTGAGAGTCCACACGCTCCAGAGTGACATCTCCTCTTTCAATGATCTCTCTAATCAAATGAAACCGCCGCAACATGTGTTTGGATTTCTAATGAGACCTGGGTTCCTTAGCTTGCGCAACGGCTCCATTGTTGTCACAGAATAAAGGTACTGCTCCTCTAATGCTAGGAACCACTCCAAGTTCAGTGATGAACTTCTTCATCCAAACAGCTTCCTTTGCAGCTTCACTTGCAGCTATGTACTCTGCCTCTGTCACCGAATCAGCAACTGTTTGCTGCTTGGAACTTTTCAAACTCACTGCGCCACCGTTTAAGGTAAACACGTACCCTGAAACGGATTTACTGTTATCTTGGTCCGTTTGAAAACTTGAGTCTGTATAGTCCTCTAGTTTCAATTCAGACCCACCGTAGACAAGAAATACATCCTTAGTTCTTCTCAAGTACTTTAGGATGTTTTTCACTGCCTTCCAGTGCTCTTCTCCTGGATTCGACTTATATCTGCTTGTTACACTAAGTGCATGAGCGACATCTGGTCTAGTACATATCATACCGTACATGATAGATCCTATTGCGGAAGCATAAGGAATCTTACTCATCCGGTCTCTCTCCTCAGGTGTCTTTGGGGCCTGTTTCTTGGAGAGATGTATTCCATGGCTCATCGGCATGAGACCTCTTTTGGAATCTTCCATGTTAAACTTCTTTAGCATCGAGTCAATGTACTTTCCTTGGGTCAAGTCCAGCATCCTTTTAGATCTATCTCTATAGATCTTTATCCCCAAAATATAGGATGCTTCACCCAAGTCCTTCATGGAGAAGTGTTTAGATAACCAAATTTTGATCGACTGTAGCATAGGAACATCATTCCCTATCAGTAATATGTCATCAACATATAATACAAGGAATGAAACAGCGCTCCCACTAACCTTCTTGTACACACAAGGTTCATCCTCATTTTTGATAAAATCAAACCTTTTGATTATCTCATCAAAACGGATGTTCCATCTTCGAGAAGCTTGCTTCAATCCATAAATGGATCGTTGTAGCTTACAGACTTGGTTTGTTCCAACCTTTGAAACAAAACCCTCTGGCTGTATCATATATACATTCTCCTCAAGCTCTCCATTGAGGAAGGCCGTTTTCACGTCCATTTGCCAGATCTCATAGTCATGATAAGCAGCAATTGCAAGTAAAATCTGAATGGACTTGAGCATAGCTACTGGTGAGAAGGTTTCATCATAGTCAACTCCTTGTCTTTGTTTGAAACCTTTTGCAACCAATCGGGCCTTATAGGTCTCTACCTTGCCATCTGCTCCAGTCTTTCTCTTAAAGACCCATTTATACCCAATAGGCTTAATGCCCTCAGATGGTGAAACCAAAGTCCATACTTGGTTTTCGTACATGGAGTCCATCTCGGATTTCATGGCTTCTAGCCATTTCTCTGAGTCTTCACTACTCATAGCCTCTTCGTAAGTCAATGGATCATCATCATCTATGATGCCTACCTCATCATCATCCTCTATGATGAATCCATACATATCAGGTATCTTCGGTACTCTTCCAGATTTACGAATAGGTAGTGGTACAGTAGGTTCTTCTACTTGGTCAGGTACCTGACTTTGATCCATAGTATTTTGTGGTTCTTGAACTTCTTCAAGATATATCTTACTCCCACTGTCAAGGATAAACTCCTTTTCCAAGAAGGCAGCGTGTTTCGTAACAAACACCTTTTGATCAGTCGGGTGATAGAAATAATACCCTGATGTTTCTTTAGGGTATCCCACAAATCTACACTTGTCGGATCTAGTCTTCAACTTATCGTGCTCAAACCTTTTGACATAAGCTGGACAACCCCAAGTCTTAACATGCTTAAGATTTGGTTTCCTCCCAGTACATATCTCATATGGGGTCTTTGGGACGGATTTGGTAGGTACCTTATTAAGTAGGTATGCAGCCAATTCTAGGGCATAACCCCAGAAGGATATTAGAAGGTCGGTAAAACTCATCATGGAACGAACCATGTCCAACAATGTTCGATTTCTCCTTTTAGATACACCATTCAACTATGGCGTCCCTGGTGGAGTCCATTGTGAGATTATACAATTTTCTTTGAGACAATTGAGAAACTCATTGGTTAAGTATTCCCCTCCTCGATCCGATCGAAGAATCTTAATACTCTTACCAGTTTGCTTCTCTACTTCACTTCTAAATTCTTTGAACTTTTCAAACGATTCAGATTTGTATTTCATCAAATACACATATCCAAATCTAGAATGATCATCAGTGAAAGTAATAAAATAAGAATACCCTCCTCGTGCATTCGTTGTCATAGGTCCACATACGTCTGTGTGTACCAACGCTAACAACTCTGTAACTCTTTCTCCTTTTCCAGTAAAAGGAGATTTAGTCATTTTACCCATGAGACAAGATTCACAAGTTGGATATGATTCGTAATCAGATAGCTCTAAAAGCCCATCTTTATGCAACTTGGATAATCTTGTTTCATTAATATAACCGAGTCCACAGTGCCACATAAAGGTATAATTAACATCATCTCTTTTTCTTTTCTTAGTTTGTTCAATTTGAAGTATATTTTCATGCAAGTCAAGTATGTACAGTCCATTCAGTAAGTTCCCAACACCATATAAAACATTTTTATTATAAATAGAACAATTGTTGTTCTTTATTACAATATCAAAGCCATCCATATCCAATACAGAAATTGAAATAATGTTTCTAATGAATGTCGGAACATAATAACAATTATTTAAACTAATGAACTTGCCCGAAGGTAGTGCTAAACGATAAGTCCCTACAGCTAATGCAGCAACCTTTGCTCCATTTCCCACTCGTAGGACGACTTCATCGTTGTCCAGCTTTCTACTTCTGCTTAGTCCCTGCACATTATTACATATGTGAGAACTACAGCTAGTATCCAATACCCAAGTAGAATTTTAACTTTCAGAAAAATTAATTTCAATCATGAACAAACCTAGATCGGAAGTCGAAGCTTCTCCAAGCTTCTTTTGGTCCGCAACATACTCCTTGCAGTTCCTCTTCCAATGTCCCGGCTTATTGCAATGGTAGCAAATTCCTTTGCTATCTGGATCATGTTCTTTTTATCCTTTCTCTTCGCCTTGCCCTTAGCCTTCTTGTTTTTCTTCTTTTCAGAAGATACCTTGGGCCTCTTCCTTTTCTTGGAAAAATCATCCGCCATTAAAACTAGGTTCTTGTTGGATGAGAAGTGATCTTTAGCAGTTTTCAGCATGTTAAGTAACTCAGGCAAGCTGACGTCCAACTTATTCATGTGAAAATTCACAACAAATTATGAGAAGGTGTTCGGGAGTGACTGCAAGATCAAATCTTGACTTAACTCCCCATCCATCACGAACCCAAGCTATCCAAGTTGTTCAATCAAATTGATCATCTTAAGAACATGAGTCTCAACGACAGTGCCCTCGGTCATACGAGATCGGAAGAGCTCCTTAGATATCTGATATCTAGCAGTCCTACTTTGCTCACCATACAACTCTTTGAGATGCAGCAATATAGTAGGAGCATC
Organism: Aralia elata; assembly: GCA_034770075.1. Taxonomy (NCBI): domain Eukaryota; kingdom Viridiplantae; phylum Streptophyta; class Magnoliopsida; order Apiales; family Araliaceae; genus Aralia; species Aralia elata. The sequence continues at coordinate 51,160,465 of CM068382.1, forward strand.
CATAGTTTCATGCTGACGCTGAAGCTCGTTACTCATGGATGCGAGCATGATGCATTGAGCCAAGATTGCATCATCTTGCCACTTTCTGAAAGTAGCAATCTCTTCCTCAGAGGCTGTTTTTGCAACACTTGCAGGGACTGGCGAATTTAGGACATAAAAAATCTTTTCAGCAGTGAGAACAATTCTCGGATTCCTTAACCAGTCCGTGTAATTCGGTCCGGTCAGTTTGTTAGCATCAAGTATGCTACGCAGTGATAGTGAGTTTGACATTTTTAAATTCTGCATGTGAAATAGACAACATTTTAGCATACATTCATTTAATTAATTACCAAAATAAATTAGGTCTGTATTTTAAATTGGTATCTCTCACTTTTTCATCAAACTATATTACCCTCAATTTATATAGTTCGGCAATTCTAATTAAAGATTTGCTAGTGAGACTAAGGATCCCATTTCAAATGTATATAGCCTTGTGGTGACACAACAAACGATATATAAATAAATAGGTAGACAACTATTGTCAATTACATCTCTATATAACTCCTTGTATTTTGCCTCTTAGATTATTTTGATCAAGTGATGACACATCCGAATCAAAATTATCCACGTTAATTCCATCCTAGCACTTCCATATATTCGAAAGAAAAACATTGTCCTTGTGGTGACATAACAAAACAACATCGTTTAGTCTATTTATAAGCATCAAATGTGATAAAGCAACATCTTAAATATTTAATACTTGCCTTGTGGTGACACAACAAACTCATATTAAATATTTAATACTCTATTATTTTACCATGCTAGAAGGTGACGTTCGATATTCCAAATATCTTTGAACGCTTAGGACTTAATATATTACTTTAAGGGGTTTGTTATTATTAGTCTCATCTTGTTTAGCGCGCATGCACATATATATATAAAATACGCGTCATATTATTTAACATGCGAAGCATGTTGTATAATATATAATATATATATATAGTAAGCATGCACATATAGAATACTATATTCTACCCGGATTGATTATGGACTTTTATTCTAGTTTGGTTCACTAGAGCCACCAAGTGAACCAAAAGGTCAAACCTAGGGTGCAAGAATTAAATTTAAATATAACTATTACATTTAAACCCGGGCTCCATTACAAATGGGTCTTCAAGCGCTCCTTGCTCCTTTGTCTCTAATTCTTCAAAATAATTCTAACTAGTCCTATTACATAATCTATTTCAAATAAATAGAAACATTGATCAACAGTCAAGGGGAAGTACATAGGAGAGAGATAGAATTAACATTAAAAAAATTAGAGAAGACGAGGTACGCAGACCCCATTTATAAAACCCATTCATTCAAGCATCCACTAAAATAAATCCAATCACACATTGGTCAATAGTCCATAATCAATCCCTATTTATTATCATACATATCTCTACATGTATCAATAAATAACATTCATCTCATGAATAATAAATCCATTCCATATATGCATTGATATCAATTAATGGGCAAAAGTTTTGCTAATATTTAGTTTTGAAAAAAATAAACTCTTTTATTTTAATCAAAAACCAAATCCAAATTAAACTCCTTTAATTTTAGCAATCTGAAATCATATTTCAGATAAAATAAACATCTTTATTTTAAACTTTTATCAATTAAATAAACCATTTATGTTAATTGAGAAAAACAAAAAAATTTCAAATTCTGCAAACCGGTGCGGCCGCGCTCCAAATTGATCTAAGAGCAGCGCGGCCGCGCTGCACCCCAGGAAACGTTTTTCTAGGTTCGGGCACGGCCGCACTCCAGAATGAACTGGAAGCGGCGCGGCGCGGCCGCGCCGCAGAATCAGAAAAATTTTCTTGCCCAAAAATTCGAACGTTTCGCATATCAATTCATACATGGAATCATCAAGATCGATAATTAGCACATGATTAGGCTCTGATACTACTATTAGGTTTGTATATAACGCGAGCATGCAATCAAATTACCTAAATATAGCGGAAGTGCGATAAAACGGATTTTAAAATTTTATACAAACCATCACCATGATCGATCAATGTGCTCAATTAACGATATAAACGAAAGAAAAAAGAGAATAAGAATTATACCCTCGTAGAACAAAGCTTTCTCGGGTACAAGTTCAACTCCTAGTCCTTCGTGTTCTCCTCGAATGCTACGGTGTGATTCCTTCCTTTGATTAACGTTAGCCACCCAAGTGTTTGGCCTCTAGAGGTGATCCACCAAGGAAGAACAAGTATTCAAGAAGTTGGGTATTTGGCAAAACCCTAGTTACTATCTCTATAGAAATTGTAAGTACTCTCCACAATCTAATGCAAGAGTGTGTAATCCTAATCTATGATAAGACTCCTCTTATTTATAGATGTAGGAATAACCCTTCTCTAAACTATTTAGGATTAGGGTTTCTATTATAATTAAACTCCTTTAATTAATTATGCTCCTAATCTAATTAGGAATTCATGGGAGAGTACTTCTATTAATTAATTCCCAATCCCCATAAGGAATTAAATAATAGTAATAGTAATAATAATAATAATAAGACTTCTCTTATTAATTTATATTTAACATTTCCAAAATATTAAATAATAAATATTAAGCTATTTAATTTATTCTATCTCCATAGACTAAATTAAATACACTTAACTTATTATTACAATTATGACATTTAATTCTTAAATAAATATTTTCCTTTTGCGGTGTGACCCTTTAGGTTCTCCATATTAAACCAGTTGTGAATAAATCAATTAGAACAATTCTAATCTTATTTAAATAAATAAATTAAACTATTTAATTCATTTAAATAAATAATATTTATTCTACAATAAGGGTAAGCCCCCTTAGCGATCAACGACTTTCCAGATAATATAGATTTCAACATCAATCACAAAAGAACCTTTGAGTAAATAGTTACCGTACAATTCAATCCTTCTACCATACAATGTCTCAATTAAATATAAGACATGGATTTACTGTCAAGTCTTATTTTATTTAATTATATGTATTTCGATTCCCAAATACACAACTCTAAATAATGCAAATTAGAAACTCCTTTCTAATTTCATTCTGCCTTGGCCAAGGACTACTGAGTTGTCATTTATCGAATCACATAGGACATTCACATCTTTTACTAAACGTGGTAGATTTTTTGTTGATCATTCACCTATCTCTATGCGCAACTTATTATACCCAATCATACCCTTTGATATACCCCAAAGGTCTTAAGGGACATGTCAAAGTATAACTCATCATACACAAGATACTATGATGATCTCAAGTCCAAGGATCACTTGTACTACTATCACTAGAAGAATTCCTATTGACAGGCGAGTAAAACTCCATTAGGTATTCCTTAGCGAGCCACGTTCAGTGAACTTATTCTCTAATAAGCACCTACATACTTGCTTTAGTGTCTCCACACAAATGATTATGAGATCAATCATCCTCTTCCTAAGAGCAATCAACGTATGTACTAATCTACCCGGATTCACTAATCCCCTTTTTAGTAATCCAACGATTAGGAACAATTTTAGTTTGTGAGCTATCTAGAATTTAGATCTCATTAGCATAATCACCATCATGATTCTAAAAGCATTGCTCAAAACTATGGGTTTATCACATTTAATATATATAACAGCACCATGTAGATAATGTAAAATGCCTTTTAAGAAAATCAATTCTTTTATTAATAAATGAATAAGATTACAAAGTATATGTTATATCATATCAAATATGATTGGCTTGTGTGCATACTACTTTCAATCTCCCACTTGCACTAAAGCCAATTGCCATGTTATCTACTACCCATCTTCTCTAAGTGACGATCAAACTGCTGTTGTGTTAAAGCTTTAGTAAATGGATCTGCAATGTTGTCTTCAGAGTCCACACGCTCTAGGGTGACATCTCCTCTTCCAATGATCTCTCTAATCAAATGAAACTGTCGCAACATGTGTTTAGATTTCTGATGAGACCTGGGTTCCTTAGCCTACGCAACAGCTCCAGTGTTGTCACAGAATAAAGGTACGACTGCTCTAATGCTAGGAACCACTCCAAGTTCAGTTATGAACTTCTTCATCCAAACAGCTTCCTTTGCAGCTTCACTTGCAGCTATGTACTCTGCCTCTGTAACTGAATCAGCAACTGTTTGCTGCTTGGAAATAATGTGTACATCTCACACAAGTCTTGATTTAGGGAGACCTATTTATTGTTTCATTAGTTCCTTCAAATTGCTGAAGAAAGAGGTGATCAAGAGTACTATTACTTTGTTCTAGTTTGATTAACATCAAATAGAGCAATCCCATCACTATCGCATTCAAAACGATGTGTACATCTCACACAAGTCTTGATTTAGGGAGACCATCTTATTATTTTATTGGTTCCATCAAATTGCCAAAGAAAGAGGTCATTAGGAGTCCTATTACTTCATCCTAGTTTGATTAGAATCAAAAGGAGCAATCCCATCAATATTGCGTTCAAAACGATGTGTACATCTCACACAAATCTTAATTTAGGGAGACCTACTTATTCTTTCATTAGTTCCTTCAAATTGCCAAAGAAATAGGTGATTAAGAGTCCTATTACTTCGTTCTAGTTTGATTAGCATCAAATGGAGTAATCCCATCACTATCGCGTTCAAAACGATGTGTACATCTCACACATGTCTTGATTTAGGGAAACCTACTTATTGTTTCATTAGTTCCTTCAAATTGCCAAAGAAGGAGGTGATTAAGAGTTCTATTACTATGCTCTAGTTTGATTAGCATCAAATAGAGAAATCTCATCACTATCGCATTTGAAAAGGAGCAATCCCATCAATATTGCGTTCAAAACGATGTGTACATCTCACACATTTCTTGATTTAGGAAGACCTTCTTTTGTTTCAGTTGTTCTTACAAATTGCCAAAGAAAGAGGTGATTAAGAGTCCTATTACGTCGTTCTAGTTTGATTAGCATCTAAAGGAGCAATCTCATCAATATTACGTTCAAAACGATGTGTACATCTCACACAAGTCTTGATTTAGGAAGACCTTCTTATTGTTTCAGTTGTTCTTACAAATTGCCAAAGAAAGAGGCGATTAAGAGTCCTATTACGTTGTTCTAGTTTGATTAGCATCTAAAGGAGCAATCCCATCAATATTGTGTTCAAAATGTTGTGTACATCTTACGCAAGTCTTGATTTAGGAAGACCTTCTTATTGTTTCAGTTGTTTTTACAAATTGCCAAAGAAAGAGGTGATTAAGAGTCTTATTACTTCGTTCTAGTTTGATTAGCGTCAAAATGGGCAATCCCATCAATATTACGTTCAAAAGGATGTGTACATCTCACACAAGTCTTTATTTAGGGAGACCTACTTATTATTTCATTAGTTTCTTCAACTTGCCAAAGAATGAGATGATTAAGAGTTATATTACATCGTTCTAGTTTGATTACATCAAATGGGGCAATCCCATCACTATCACGTTCAAAACGATGTGTACATCTCACACAAGTCTTGATTTACAGACCTACTTATTCTTTCATTAGTTCCTTCAAATTGCCAAAAAAAAGGTGATTAAGAGCCCTATTACTCCGTTCTAGTTTGATTAGAATCAAATGGAGCAAACCCATCACTATCGCATTCAAAACGATGTGTACATCTTACACATGTATTGATTTTGGAAGACCTTATTATTTTTTCATTAGTTCCTTCAAATTGCAAAAGAAAGAGGTGATTAGGAGTCCTATTATTTTGTTCTAGTTTGATTAGCATCAAAAGGAGCAATCCCATTACTATTACATTCAAAACGTTGTGTACATCTTACACAAGTCTTGATTAACGAAGACTTTCTTATTGTTTCAGTTGTTCTAATAAATTACCAAAGAAAGAGATGATTATGAGTAATATTACTTAGTTCTAGTTTGATTAGCATCAAAATGGGCAATCCCATCAATATTACTTTCAAAACAATATGTACATCTCACACAAGTCTTGATTCAGGGAGACCTACTTATTGTTTCATTAGTTTCTTCAAATTCCCAAAGAAAGAGGTGATTAAGAGTTCTTTTACTTCGTTCTAGTTTAATTAGCATCAAATGGACCAATCCCATCAATATCGCCTTCAAAACGATGTGTACATCTCACACAAGTCTTGATTTAGGGAGACTTGAAGGATTTAAGAAGAGGGTTGAAGTATGTCCTAAACGTGGAAAGAATCACCAAGGGGAATGCTGGAAAAGACGTAGTGTCTGTTTCAACTGCGGCCAGGAAGGGCACATTGCACCCCCCTTCCGCTGCTGTCTCATCCTCCTGTATGCAAATGAAGAAATGAACTGATAAAGGCTGGCCAAGGCTAGCCGCAAATCTATTATCAAAGAGATCTAACTTCCGAATTACTTGTTGTAGTAGAAGGTCCAGGTCCACATTTGATCCTTCCCTTTGTCCTTTTGTGGAGGATCCCTCTCCAAACAAACCCTTATCCTTCATATCAGACATTATTAGCTGCAAAACAAAAGTTAGTAGAAAAGAATAATTTTCCTTACCATTCCCTTACGTGTTTCGCTCAACAATGATGAATCCCTTGTGTATGTACTCACTAGGGTTTTACCCTCTAATGATCTCACCACTAAGCATTTTACCTCAAAATATTCTCTCTAATAGGTTCTTATCGAATTAACCAAGTAACAATCACAGTTTTCCCAATCAACTCAATAGTAATTTATCACGAACAAATATAGAATAGGTAACTCTACTTAATCGCACCAAATATGAAATTACTCACAATACGATGATTATTAATAATAACTTTTTTCTTTTTTTTTGTACTAACGATTTTTTTTCTTTGTACTAACAACTCAACAATAAAGTAAAGATAGATACTTAGCTAGAGAACGCGACTTTGATACCAAATGATAGACTCCACGACACGCTTGCGTGAGGTGATCGTCGCCCGGATCGTTTCTAGTAAGCAAATTTGATGGAACTCTTTCGATACCTTAACCCCTCGCTTATATGTAGACGATAAACCTCGGTATAATCAATCAAGCAATTGAATGCGTGTAGGATGGAATAAACAATAGTTACCATGCCAGCATAGGGATGCTACCATTTGAAGCTCTAATACCATAATGTCACGCCCCGAAATCCACCTGCTAGCTTCTTTTAGCCAGGTCAAATTTCGTGCTAACTTGTACAACTTTTAAATAATGCTATAGAAATTTTAACTTCTAATAATCAAAGTGTAATGTGAAAAAGTGATAATATTATAATATAATTCTTTCGTGTCACATCATTCTCATGTTACTTATTCTTATTACAAATAAGTCTTAAAAGACTTAAAAACAAATCTCTATTTATCTATCCGAGACTTGCAGTATTACCAACCAGACAGTTCCCAGGAAAAAGTGAGCTTTCCGTTAAAACAGCGCACAATTAAATGACCTAACCCCTTTCCTTGACAGAACTTTCTAGATATTGCCAATAATGTTAATCTAACATAGGTAAATGACTTCTATGAACTTAAATAAAAAGTACACAATACATTATTAAAAGAAGACAACAATAATTATATCTTTCTTGACCTAACTGCTCTTCTTCAACTTCTTCTTTTGCTGTCTGACTCTTCTGGTAATACTTCTTTAGCTGCAAATAGAAATTATTTACAAGAATGAGCATAAAATAGCTCAGCAAGTATAAAGATCTAAATAAAAGTATACACACTGTGATTAATTTGAAAGAATAGAGTTCAACAATTTTGCCTAACTGAGGGTTGATATCCTCGATTAATTTGTATCAACCATTTCTGTCAGTCATAAAGACGTAGAAATATGTTTAGTTTGGATATTTTGAAGGGGATAAGACTTCCTCAATATCCTAGGTGTATGCATATCATCCTACTCAGGCCCACTGCACGTTATGTCGAGATTTACTGAACATATATATGACCCTCAAAGGGGTAATGACCCTCAAAAGGGTCATTCATCTCAGTTTTGGAAGTCTTACCAAAGCAATTTGGTTCAACACAACAATTCATGCTTTCACCAAGCAATAACAATTCCATATGAATAACAGTTCATTTCTTAAGTTATGCTGAATCAAGAAGCAATAACTTCACCATAATTGATGACACATTGGTCTGTAATTTGAATCCATAACGAAAGAGAAAGAAGTTTAAAAGAACTTGCATAACATAGAAACTTTGTTCAATATCAAACTAAACAAGAGATGTTGAATCAAGAAGCAATAACTTCACAACAATTGGTAGCAAGATAAAAGACTTGTGCAAAGGTAACAAGGTTTGAAGACTTGTCTTGTATATCTTTTACAGATAAATATAACGGTCTAAACATTGATCGTAAATCCTACACAATTAAAAGTTTATGTAAACTAATTAAGCTTTTAACGATTAAATCTTTTAAGTTTTATTTCGGGTATTATAACCGCTTATAAAATGAATGTTCGGCTATTTTATTTTAGATAATTTTAGCATTTGTTGGTCGATTTCACAACCAAAAAATACGTGCAAGTATACGCGGTCAACAAGTAATATAATGATAAGAGAGTTGTCGAACCCACAGGGAATTGTTCTAGTGTATCCCAAGTACCAACTATATATCGTCTCGATTTTATTTAGACAATTGATGATTTAATATTTTTGTTGTTGGTAGTGAATAAGATAATAATAATCAAGTAAAAGATAATGAAATCTAATATTAACAAGTCTAAGATTGCAATTTCCCCCAACACTTCATTTGAATATCCTAACTCTCTCATTTGAATTAATTAACAACATAGAATTGCCAACCGAGAAATCAAAGCTACTTATAAGCCTCTGTCGATGGTCAAATTCGAATCTTCCTAATGCGGCATGTAGGTATATGTCTATCCTACACACTATCAAGAGACCAATTTCAAGAACAATAACAAGACACGTGTCACTAAATCTCATTTACCGTCCCTTCAATTACCAACTTTCACATAGGAAGTCATTAAGAATAGATTCTCCATTAGTTGCACACGGTATCTAGGTATATATCTATCCTAAATACTATCAAGTTACCTATCATTGAGGATAATCAACAAGACACACGTCACTTAATCTCAATTAATAACCCACGATAATCTTTAACTTTCGCATGATATCATAACAAGGTCTAAACACTATAATCCGTTCGTCAAGTTCATATAGGTTCCCACGGTAATTACCAGCTAGGCAATTAATATATAAAGCATAAATTATGACATACAATTCACAAATGAGTAATTAATAACAAAGAGAGAGAAATCAATTCAAACTATGTGTTGGATTCCATTGAAATCTTAGAAATTAAGGTCTAGTTCATGGTAGCTAAGCAAAACATCAAACACATGGTGTTCATCATAAATTAGAATTACAAATTCAAAGGAAAGCAAGAGATGATAAAACCCAATTAGAAGATATTCATATGTTGCTTGCTTGGTTGATGCCAATCTCTAGCTTTTCCTCTTCCTTTGGCATTCTTTTCTCCTTTTTGCTCCTTAGCTTGTGCTAGAAATTTCTTTGAATTGCAGCCCTTAAGATCTTCTTGATGATGTATGTGCAGCCTCCCAAGGTTTAGATATGCCTTGACAATCCTTTCCTTCTTGGTTCTTTGGCTTGTGCTGAGTTTTTCCTTGTATTTGCAGCACTTTTGCTCTCAATTTTGATGTTTTAGTGTAGCCTCCCAATCCCTAGTTTTGAAATATGAAGCCCCAATGAGATATTATATAGTGCCTCCATGAAAAACCCTAGCCACACATCAGATTTTGGGTCAAAAGTGAGCTGGAATCGCACTAAGAGCTCAAAAGATCGCACTCAGCACGCCCAGATGCGCCCGCACGCCGCCTGGTGCGCCCGCACGCTGCCCCCTGGCCATGCCGCACGTCCATGGCACGTCCACGCCGCGCGCACGCGCGCGCTGGCTGCCTGGTGCAAGGCGCCGTGCGCCCGCACCCATTTCCGCGCGCCCGCGCCAGGTGGCCTGTATCCCGACTCAGCTTTGACCTCTGTTAGTAAAATGGCCATAACTTCTTTGTCCGAACTCGGATTAAGGCGTGTAAATAGGCTATGGAAAGCGAAGAAAGAGCTCTACAACTTTCATAACTGGATCTAGATGAGAAAATGTCTGGAGAAAGGCTCAAATTGATCCCGAAGCAACTGCTGTGTAAAATACATGCCAAATCCGATGGTAAAATAGCCATAACTCTCTCATACGAACTTCAAATTGGATGATTCAAGATGCTCTGGAAAGCGAAGACAAATATCTACAACTTTCATTCTTTGAGTTTTGAGAGATTCGGATTGGATCATGGGTGAAATTGGGAAACAAGCAGCCATAGTACCGAGAAGCAAGTTATGGGTATTGATTTCAAGGAGCTTTTATTTCCAATCCTACAAAACAACATGAAAAACACATAAAAGCATACAAAAACATATAAAACCAATATAAAACTACATTACATGACAATAAGATAAAAACACATAAAACCAACCGAAATGACTTAGGATTTACAAATTATCAAGCTCAAAAGCACCTAATTTGTGTATATAAAACACACTCATCAAATACCCCCAAACTTAAATCTTTGCTTGTCCTCAAGCAAAACAAACCTAAACTACATACTTCAAACATTTCAAATACAACATAACTTGAGCAATGAATTAATAAGCCACCAATGGTCTCAAAGGCATCAACACATGGAACTCAAGAGAACAACCAAAACGTTGCAAGTCTCAAATTTCAATTAGCTAGTCACACTTTGCTTAAGGCCCCTTCCGTGTGTGTGTGCGAGTACCCAATAGCACTAAACCAATCAAGCTCGAATGAAACTATGCAACCACATTACCTTATGAAATAATCAAAATAAACCCCAAAACAACATGCTTAACACATCACTCAATACAAAGGTGTACAAATCACAATTCCAAAAATTTTGAGAACCAAGAGCTCTAGGTGAGTGCATTTTATGCTCCATCTCAATCCTTAAGCACGCTCATATGGGCGAGTGCGTTTTACGCTCAACCTCAACCCCATGCAAAATTTGCAATAAACAATTTTTCTTTCTTTAATCCCAATTATAAGAGAGTGCGTTTTACGCTCTATCTCTCATACGCATGTGTCCATGAGTGAGTGCGTTTTACGCTCCATCTCAACTCACCACATGACCATCAATTCAAGCATAACAAATTTAGACACCTTGCTTCGAGTGATGTTTAAACGAGTGATGAGTGCGTTTTATACACACAATTTGGGTACTTTTGGCCTTGATAACTTGCAAGTCTTTAGGTACTTTATATGGTTTTTATGTAATTTTATCTTATTTCTACATAAATTAGTTTTTAGTTAATTTTACATGTTTTATGTTGCTTTGATGCATTTTTATTATGTTTGTAGGAATTGAAATAAAGACCGCTCGGATCGCCGTTTGTATTGACTAAATGTCCGTGCCCCGGACGTCTGTGCCCGAATGGTAGTATGATGGAAATTTACGCTTGGCGACGCTCGGTACTTATTTTGACAACATTTGGTGATTGGGCGTGCACGGCGTCGGAAAGCGTGCACGGCGTGCGGCGTCGGCCAAGCCACGTGGGCAAGCCCATGCCTAGATTTCTGTGCCCGGATGATAACACAGTGAAAATTTATGTTTGGCGATGCTCGGGGCTTAATTTGATGACATTCGGAAGTTGGGCGTGCACGGCGTTGGATGCGTGCACGGCGTGCGGCGTTGACCAAGTCGCGGGCACGGCGTGCGACAGGCGGGGCGCCAGCGTGCGGCCCAGGCGCTGGGCGCGGGCGCATGGGCGCGGCGTGCGGGCGCTGGGCGCTCGGCAGCCTCGGCAGCCTCGGCGTTGGGCGCGCGCGCGGGGCTCGGCGGACTCGGCGGACTCGGCAGCTCGGCAGTTGGGCGTGTGGCCAGCGTGCGGCCCAGGCGCTGGGCGCGGGCGCGCGCGCTGGCGTGCGGGCGCGGGCGTGCGGAGCGGCAGGCGTGGGCGTGCGGCCAGCGTGCGGCCCAGGCGCTGGGCGCGGGCGCGCGCGCTGGCGTGCGGGCGCGGGCGTGCGGAGCGGCAGGCGGGGGCGTGCGGCCAGCGTGCGGCCCAGGCGCTGGGCGCGGGCTTGCGCGCGCTGGCGTGCGGGCGCGGGCGTGCGGGGCGGCAGTCGGGCGTGCGGCCCAGGCGCTGGGCGCGGGCGCGCGCGCGCTGGCGTGCGGGCGCGCAACGCCGTGCTGAGTGCGATCTGACACAACCATAGTGCGATCTGAGCTCCATTTTGTCCGATTTTGGCTAGGGTTTCTTGATGCAGGCTATAAATAATATCTTCTAAGCTACATATCAGGGAGCTAGAAAGAGGGAGGCTACAATATACATCAACCAACAGAGCTCAAGGCTGCAAATCAAGCTAAATCAAGCCAAAAGCCAAGGAACTCAGTCAAGAAGAATTGCAAGGCCAAGTTGGAGAGTTAGAAACCATCAGCAACCAAAGGAACACCAACTCAATAGCTCCAAAAGTGGTTTCATTTCTAGATTTCTATCTTCTTTGTAATTCGAATTTGACAATGTATCAATTGAAAATTATGTTTATTGTAGCTAACATGAACTAACCTTCTATTCTAAGATTGCAATGGAACCCAACACTTAATTTGAATTGAATTCTCTCTCTATTGATTTTAGTTATGCATGTGTGAATTGATTGTCATAACCTTTGCTTCTAGATTAATTGCTTGGCCCGTAATTACCGTGGGAACCTATATGAACTTGACGAACGGATTATAGGTTAAGACCTAGTTATGATAACATGTGAAAGTATAGATTGTTGTGGGTCATTAATTGGATTAAGTGACGTGTGTCTTATTAATTATCTGCAATAATAGGTATCTTGATAGTAGTTGGGATAGATATATACCTAATTACCGCATGCAACCTATTGAGAATCTAGTCTTAATGACTTCCGACGTGAAAGTTGGTAATTGAAGGGAGGATTACTTAGATTTGGTGACGCGTGTCTAGTAATCATTCCTGAAATTAGTCTCTTGATAGTGTATAGGATAGACATATACCTATACACCGCTTAGGAAGATTCGTGATTGACCATCGACAGAGGCTCTTATGTAGTTTTGACTTCTCGGTTGTCAATTCGTATGCTATAACTAAATGAAAAGAGAGAGTTAGGAGATTCAAATGACGTGTTGGGGGAAATTGTAATCTTAGACCCTTTTATCTTGATATTTTACCGCACTTTACTCATTATTTGACTTGTGAACTCAACCAATCAACAAATTATCAAATCTTCATTGTTTAAATTAGATCAATTTGATAGACGATTGGCACTTGGTTATTATTTGTCACAATTCCCTGTGGGTTCGACTCATATCTTATCATATATTACTTGTTGACCGTGTATACTTGCACGTGTGTGTTTATCGATAGCTAATTCGACCAACAAGTTTTTTGGCGCCGTTGCCGGGGAATTGTTTTCTAATAATTATACCAATATCAATTCCATTCAACTTGGTCTCTTTTTAGACTTGTATATAATTTTCATTTTGTTTTGTAGGTATTCTTGATTTGTATGCCACGCTCACGTGATCTTGAGTTAATTCCTTACGATCCCGAGATCGAGAGAAATATTCGACGACTACGTAGAGAACGAGTTCGGGGTATACCCAATCAAGATACCATGGCTGAGGAGGAGCCTAAAACCTTGAGGGAGTACGCCATGCCTCTTGTCACAGATTTGCACTCAAGCATTTCCAGGCCAGCCATTGAGGCCAATCACTTCGAAATTAAGCCCGGAACCATCCAAATGGTTCAAAACTGTTTGCAGTTTGGTGGATTGCCCAATGACGACCCAAATGCTCATTTGGTGAGTTTTTTTGGAAATATGTGACACATTCAAGTACACTCAAGTGACTGATGATGCAATTAGACTCCGACTTTTTCCTTTCACACTCCGTGACAAGGCAAAGAGTTGGTTACATTCGCTCCCCTCGGGCTCAATTACTAAGTGGGATGACTTAGCCCAGAAATTTTTGGCAAAGTTTTTCCCACCCGCGAAAACTGCAAGATTGAGGAATGACATCACTTCGTTTGTTTAATACGATTCCGAGTCCTTGTATGAAGCTTGGGAAAGGTTCAAGGATCTAATTAGGAGATGTCCACACCATGGTTTGCCTCAATGGTTGCAAGTTGAGATTTTTTATAATGGGTTGACCAACGCCACTCGATCTAGTGTTGACGCAGCTGCAGGTGGTAGTTTAATGGGGAAGAATTTTGTGGAAGCCTACAAACTATTGGAAACCATGGCTGCAAATATTTATCAATGGCCTTCGGAGAGGAAAATGCCACCAAAGTCAGCAGGAAAATTTGAGGTGGATCATCTCACCTCAATTACCGCACAGCTAGCCGCGCTCACAAAGGAAGTGAAAAATTTAGGAACTCATTCTGTGCAGAGCATTTCTGAAACCTGTGAGTTGTGTGTTGGAAATCATCCTACCGAGCAATGCCCCATCAATGCAGAATCCGTACAGTTCGTTGGTAATTACAATAGACAGCAAAACAACCCCCACTCCAATCACTACAATCCTGGATGGAAAAATCACCCAAATTTCTCATGGAGCAACAACAATAACACCCAAACCCAATATTCAGCTCCTAGGCATCAATATCCCCCAGGATTCCAAAATCAAACTCAATCACACCATCAAACCCAATCACACCAACAAGCCCCAACCCCACCTTTGCCACAACAGGAGAAAAAGCCTAGTGGGGACGAGTTATTGGCTCAATTGGTTGCACAACATAGCGCTTCGATACGGAATATAGAGCTTCAGCTTGGGCAGATTGTAAGCGCCATGAATATCCGTCCCCCTGGTGCCTTACCTAGTGACACTGAAGTTAATCCGAAAAGAGATGGTAAGGAGCATTGCAAAGCTGTGACTTTGAGAAGTGGGAAGGAGCTACCAGAAGTTGTGAATGAGGTTCCAGCTGAAGCGATGGTTGAGGATGTGAATGGGGAGAAAGAGGAAGAAAAGAGAAAAGAAGAAGAAAAGGAAAAGGAGCCAGTGCCAAAACCAGCGGGGAGCAAGCAAGGCCCTATGTATCCACCATGCCCGTTTCCACAACGTCAGCAGAAATTAAAGTTGGATAAGCAATTTTCTAAGTTCTTGGAGGTTTTCAAGAAATTGCACATAAACATCCCATTCGCTGAGGTATTGGAACAAATGCCTAGTTATGTGAAGTTCATGAAAGAAATCTTGTCAAGAAAGAGAAGGCTTGAGGAGTTTGAGACGGTGGCACTAACCGAAGAATGTAGTGCTGTATTACAAAGGAAGTTACCACCAAAGTTGAAAGATCCGGGGAGTTTCACGATTCCTTGCACAATTGGTAACCAATTCTTTGGCAAGGCCCTATGTGATTTGGGGGCAAGCATCAATCTAATGCCACTCTCAATTTATCAACAGCTGGGATTAAGTGAGGCAAAACCTACAAATGTTACATTGCAACTTGCGGATAGGTCTCTCACATACCCAAGAGGCATAGTAGAAGAGAGGTGCTTGTCAAGGTGGACAAGTTTATTTTTCCAGCGGATTTCATTGTCCTTGATTTCGAAGAAGACAGGGAGATACCTATCATCCTTGGGCGCCCATTCTTAGCCACAGGCAGAACTTTGATTGATGTGCAAAAAGGAGAACTAACCATGCGTGTCCCAAGACCAAGAGGTAACTTTTAACGTTTTTAAAGCAATGAAATTTCCTAATGTGCAGGATGAATGTTTCAGGATAGACTTGATTGACGAGGTGGTGGAAGAGGTGTTCACAGCAACATATGAAGTTGACCCTTTTGAAGAATTGCTAGGAGAATCACTTGAGAGTGAACCTCTGTTTCCTAACGAGATGGTAAATGTGCTGAATGTTCCCCCACGTTTTATCAAGTTTAAGCAACTATTTGAACCGTTAGATAGACCAAGCAGCTCTAGTACCATTGCAAAATCCTCATGGGAGGAGCCACCTACTTTGGAGCTCAAACCATTGCCAATCCACTTGAGGTATGCTTATTTGGGTAATGCTAGTACTTTGCCTGTTATTGTGTCTGCTTCACTTGATGATGTACAGGAAAACAAATTGCTAAGAGTGCTACGGGAGTACAAAACAGCCTTAGGTTGGTCCATTGCCGACATCAAGGGAATTAGCCCTGCTTTTTGTATGCACAAGATCATATTGGAAGATGAGGCCAAACCTGTGGTTGAGCATCAGCGTAGATTGAACCCCGTCATGAAGGAGGTGGTCAAGAAGGAAATTATCAAATTGCTCGATGCCCACGGCATCAACTATCCCATTTCAGACAGTCCATGTGTCAGTCCAGTGCAAATGTGTTCCAAAGAAGGGGGGCATGACAGTGGTATCTAATGAAAACAACGAGTTGATCCCAACTAGAACTGTCACCGGATGGAGAGTTTGCATGGACTACAGAAGGTTGAACAAGACTACGTGCAAGGATCATTTTCCGCTCCCATTCATTGATCAAATGCTAGACAGGTTGGCGGGACATGAATTCTATTGTCTCTTGGATGGATATTCGGGCTACAACCAAATTGCCATTGCCCCCGAAGATCAAGAGAAAACGACGTTCACTTGCCCATATGGGACATTTGCTTTCAGAAGAATGTCATTTGGGTTATGCAACGCACCCGCCACCTTCCAAAGATGTATGATGGCTATATTCTCTGATATGGTTGAGCAAGGATTGGAGGTTTTCATGGACGATTTCTCGGTTTTTGGAGATTCATTCGACTTATGCCTAGAAAACCTTGTGAAAGTGCTGAAACGATGTGTTGAGACAAATTTGGTGCTTAATTGGGAGAAATGCCACTTCATGGTGCAAGAAGGGATTATTTTGGGGCATAGAGTATCTTCAAAGGGGCTGGAGGTTGATAAGGCCAAGATCGAGACCATTGAGAGGCTTCCTCCACCAACCAACGTCAAGGGAATCCGTAGTTTCCTTGGACATGCTGGATTTTATAGGCGGTTTATCAAGGATTTCTCAAAAGTTGCAAAACCGCTGTGTAGTCTCCTTGAGAAAGACACTCCATTTGTCTTCGACCATGCTTGTCTCGAGGCTTTTGAGTTACTAAGGAAGAAGCTTGTAAGTACACCTATTATCGTGGCCCCAGATTGGAACCTTCCGTTTGAATTGATGTGCGACGCTAGCGACTTTGCAATTGGTGCTGTATTGGGCCATCGCAAGGACAAGGTCTTTCATGTGATTTATTATGCTAGCAAGACACTAACTGGAGCTCAACTTAATTACACAACAACGGAGAAGGAATTGCTTGCTATCGTGTATGCCTTTGACAAATTTCGTGCCTATCTCATTGGCACCAAGGTCATTGTGTACACGGACCATTCTGCCATTAAGTACTTAATAGCAAAGAAGGACGCAAAGCCACGCTTGATTCGATGGGTTTTATTGCTTCAAGAGTTCGATCTAGAGATTAGAGATAAGAAGGGAACCGAGAATCAAGTGGCGGATCATTTGTCTAGGCTGGAAAATGCAGACCATGAGGCGGGAGATGATGTCATGATTAATGAATATTTTCCGGATGAGAAACTTTTCGCCATCACACATGAGGTGCCATGGTATGCTGACTTTGTCAATTATGTGGTGAGCCATGTCCTACCACCCGAGCTGAGCTATCAACAAAAAAGGAAATTCTTGCACGATGTGAAGCATTATTTTTGGGATGAACCTTTTCTGTTTAAGCAATGTGCTGACCAACTGATCCGGAAGTGCGTACCTCAATCTGAGATGGAAAGTATCTTGCAACATTGTCATGCCTCAGCTTTTGGTGGGCACTATGGCGGAGAAAGAACAGCGGCAAAGGTGCTTCAATCTGGTTTTTATTGGCCAACCCTGTTCAAGGATGCCCATGTGTTTGTGCTGAAATGCGATCGATGTCAAAGAGTAGGGAACATTTCCAGGCGTCATGAGATGCCACTAACCACAATCTTAGAGGTCGAGATATTTGACATCTGGGGTATCGATTTTATGGGCCCGTTTCCCTCTTCGTTCAACAATTTGTATATCATTGTGGCTGTAGATTACGTGTCAAAATGGGTTGAAAGCAGCAGCGACACCCACCAATGATGCCAAAGTGGTGCTAAAGTTCCTTCGAAAAAATGTTTTCACAAGATTCGGAACTCCGTCCGCGTGCAATAATTAGCGATTGAAGGGTCGCACTTTTGTAACAAGAACTTTAATGCCCTTCTTGCCAAATATGGGGTAACCCATAAAATTGCCACGGCCTATCATCCTCAAACAAGTGGTCAGGTGGAGGTATCCAATAGAGAGGTGAAAAGGATTTTAGAGAAGGTTGTCAACCCGGATAGAAAGGACTGGTCATTGAAGCTTGATGACGCCTTATGGGCGTATAGGACGGCATACAAAACTCCAATCGGGATGTCACCATATCAGCTTGTGTATGGGAAAGCATGTCATCTACCGGTGGAACTTGAACACAGTGCTTATTGGGCCATCCGGAAGCTAAACTTTGATTTGAATGCCGCGGGAGAGAAACGCCTCTTACAACTCAATGAGATGGATGAGTTCCGTCTCCAGTCCTATGAGAATGCAAAGCTCTATAAGGAGAGAGTCAAGAGGTGGCACGATAAGAAGATAATCGATCGGAAGTTTGAGGTTGGACAACCCGTCCTACTTTACAACTCTCGGTTGAAGCTATTTCCCGGTAAACTCAAATCACGATGGTCAGGGCCATTCTATATCAATCATGTTTTCCCGTATGGTGCAATTGAACTGCGGGATGATAAGACAAACCAATTGTTTAAGGTGAACGGACAAAGAATTAAGCACTATTGGGGTGGCGACATTGAACGCCAAAAGACCTCAATTAGTCTCGTCGATCCAAAATGATTGGGGAAGAGTCAGGCTGAAGACTCTAAATCAAGCGCTAAATGGGAGGCAACCCATTGTTTAGATTTAATTCATGAGTTGTTAAAAAAAAAAATAATAATAATAATAATTTAGAAA
Source organism: Aralia elata (assembly GCA_034770075.1). NCBI lineage: Eukaryota > Viridiplantae > Streptophyta > Magnoliopsida > Apiales > Araliaceae > Aralia > Aralia elata. The sequence continues at coordinate 51,179,505 of CM068382.1, forward strand.
AATATGATTTTTATCATTAATTGTTTCTAACTTTGTTAATTGTGTTGCTACGTGTAGGTATTTTCATCAAATTTTAGCATTTGAGCGAAGCATGTCAGCGAAACGCCGACAACACGCCAGCAGCAGCACGCCCAGCAGCCCAGTCAGGCAGTAGGCGCGGGCGCAGCAGGCGCCGCGCGGGGCGCGCGAGCCCCAGGCGCAGCACATGTGCGCTAGCACTCGGCGTTGGCTTGGGCGCTGGCAGGCGGCAGGCGCGGGCGCGGCGGGCGGACGCGGGCGCGCGCAGCAGGCGCTAGGCGCAGCGGGCGTAGCAGGCGGGCGGACGAGCAGCAAGTGGCACGCGGGCTGGGCGCCCAGCAGGCGCGCGCGGGCGCGCCCCATGCTGTGCGGCCGCACCAGGCAGCTGGGGCATGAACTTTTTAAAGCTTCATTTGACTCATTTAATTCCACCCATTCTTATATCTCTCTCCTCTAACTCTTTAGCCAACTTGCATGCTTTGTTCCCAAAGTAATTTTCGTGCATCATTACTTCAAATTGGCACCCAATCACGACAACCAATCATCAATTTCATCTTCTAACTTGGATTTTATCATGAATTTGAAGGTTTTTGAAAGATTTCCATGGCTTTTCTAATGTTTTCCAAGTAAAGGTAACTAAGGGCTTTAAGTTGCAATTTTTCTTGCTTGGGTGCTGTGTTTTGGTGATTTTTATTAGCAGGTACATATCTAGCTCCCATTGCAAGGCTTTGTGGAGGGTTAGGCGTGCTACCCATTGAACTTACAACTGCGATTCTAAAGAGTGCACACCACCTGTTCGATCATTTGTCTGTGTGAGGATTCTTGGCTATTTTGGGAAATTTGATCGAAGTTTTTTTGGTATGGCTCCCAAACGTCAACGGGGTGAATCTTCATCATCCAAACCAACCATAGCCTATGACAAGAAAAAGTTCGTTAGTGCGGAGGCATCCGAGCGTTACCACACTATCATGGCCACCAAAACATTAATTCCTGAGAGGGGTATTCTTCCACACGAGACTAATGAATTTGGCATTGCTAACATAATTGAGGAAAAGGGATGGCAGACTTTCGCCGCACAACCCAAGCCCGCATGTATATCAATCGTCCGAGAGTTTTATGCCAATGCCATGGAGGCTGACGATTATGTAGTCATGGTTCGGGGCAAAATGGTGTCTTTTGGCAAGCGAAGCATTGAAGAATATTATAAACTTCCTCGAAGCCATGGCACGGATGAGCTCACTAGGTTGGGAACCGAAAAGCCTAATTGGAATGAAATTATTGCAACCTTATGTAAGCCTGGCGCCCGGTGGACAATGAAAGGGGACGAGCCATTGCATCTACGATAGGGTGATTTAAGCAAGTATGGGAAGGCTTGGTTATACTTCATAAACGCCAAGCTTTGGCCAACCACCCACGCAACACAAGTGATTCCGATGCGGGCACTGATCTTATTTACCTTGGTTACGGGGCGTAGCATCAACGTGGGTAGACTGATTCGCAATTCCATAGTGCAAAATGCTAACGGAAAGTCTACAGGTGGATTGCCACACCCATCACTGATCTGTGGTTTATGCAAGTTGGCAAAGGTCAAGTGGAACACAAGTGAGATACTTCAACCCCCCTTGACGCCTATCGACAGCCAAGCTATTCGCCACTACAAGGTTTGGAGGGGTGGGGCATCGGAGGAGCATGGTGCTGGATACTTACCTTCATTGCATCCTCCAGAAACTGAGGAAGATGAGGCCAACCCACCACTTAGCATCGAGCACCATGAGCCATCTAGCTCTTCAATTGACGTACTTATTGCTGAGATGCGTGAGCTTCGGCGCGAAAATCAAGAGATGAGGGCTGAAATGCAGCGGAATGCGCAAGAAAGAGAAAAGGAAGCCCGAGAGAGGGAACGTGAACATAGGCGCATGTCTAGGCGCATTAATCATTCGATTCAACAGGTCAATTCATTGTGTAATTATACTTCCGATTTTTATAAGGCTACCACACAGGTGATCAACAACAACGGGTTCAATACCGGGCCCCTTGCAGTCCAATTTTCCAACGACACCTACGTTCCCGGAATATGACCTTGATTCGAGTGATGATGGAACTGGAGGCAACCACGCAAATAGCAACTGTGCGGATGGTGTTGCTTGATTACCCTCAGTGAAGTTTTCTATTTTAATTCTGTCTATTATGAACATCGAGGACTATGTTTTATGTTAAGTTTGGGGGTGGTAGTATAATGTAGTTATTTTATTTCGTCTAAGTCGTGTCATGCTACAAGAACGGCCAATGATATTCTGCTAGTTATTGTGTTTTCATCTAAGGTAAGGCTTGAGCATGTTTAGTTACTTCTTAACATTCTGGCTAACCACTCTACTCTTGTTATTTCAGCTCCTCTTGTACACTGTGTACTTGTTTAGTTAGTTAGTATTGAGAAATCTCATTTACTTAAACGCTTGGGGGATTATACTTGAAATGTACTGAACTCACGTCTGCAACCTTTTATGCTTATTTTAGACTTTCATATAAGTTTGGGGGAAATAATAAAAAATAAAAAAAATAAAAAAAAAGAGAAAAAAAAAATAATAATAATAAATTTATATTATTGGTTGACCAAGTTTAATTACGTGGCCATTGCTACTCGAGTTAATAGATCCTCAGGGGTGTTTTACACCTAATGCCCTAAAGCCATCTGGCTTGGGAGTCATTGATCAAACACTCGTTACATGGGTAGCTCTGAATAGCCTAATGTGATTAGACATTGCACGGTCATGCAATTAGTTAAGGTGAGACGGAGCGTAAAACGCACTCACCAGTGTGATTACTCACTACTGCAATAATCCCTTGGGAACCCCCTTTCTTTTATGGTCGTCTTGTTTGGTATTTATCAAGGTAATGATGAGTCTGTAGATTTATAGTATAATCCCTCATATATTGAGTTCATGAGTTAGCTCTTTCCTAACTCGCATAAATAGATAGCACACTCACACACACACATTGCTGAGATCTTGAGTAGCAGTGAGTTTTAGAAATTTTTGTTTAGTTGTAACTTTACGTTGTTCTTGGGCCCCTTTTTGATCTTTTTCCTTTGAGGCCAATTCTTGGAGTCGTTCTCTTCTAATTCAGTCGTTGGTTGTGTTTATGTTAAATAAATTAGTATATCTATGTTTACTTGAGGACAAGCAAAGATTTAAGTTTGGGGGTATTTGATGAGTGCGTTTTAATACACACAATTTGGGTACTTTTGGCCTTGATAACTTGCAAGTCTTTAGGTACTTTATATGGTTTTTATGTAATTTTATCTTATTTCTACATAAATTAGTTTTTAGTTAATTTTACATGTTTTATGTTGCTTTGATGCATTTTTATTATGTTTGTAGGAATTGAAATAAAGACCGCTCGGATCGCCGTTTGTATTGACTAAATGTCCCGTGCCCCGGACGTCTGTGCCCGAATGGTAGTATGATGGAAATTTTACGCTTGGCGACGCTCGGATACTTATTTTGACAACATTTGGTGATTGGGGCGTGCACGGCGTCGGAAAGCGTGCACGGCGTGCGGCGTCGGCCAAGCCACGTGGGCAAGCCCATGCCTAGATTTCTGTGCCCGGATGATAACACAGTGAAAATTTATGTTTTGGCGATGCTCGGGGCTTAATTTGATGACATTCGGAAGTTGGGCGTGCACGGCGTTGGATGCGTGCACGGCGTGCGGCGTTGACCAAGTCGCGGGCACGGCGTGCGACAGGCGGGGCGCCAGCGTGCGGCCCAGGCGCTGGGCGCGGGCGCATGGGCGCGGGCGCATGGGCACGGCGTGCGGGCGCGCGCTGAGCGTGCGGGCGCTGGGCGCTCGGCAGCCTCGGCGTTGGGCGCGCGCGCGCGCGCGCAGCGGGGGCTCGGCGGGCTCGGCGGACTCGGCAGCTCGGCAGTTGGGCGTGTGGCCAGCGTGCGGCCCAGGCGCTGGGCGCGGGCGCGAGCGGCGCTTGGCGTTGCGGAGCGGCAGGCGTGGGCGTAGCGGCCAGCGTGCGGCCCAGGCGCTGGCGCGTGGCGTGCGGGGGCGGCGCGGGCGTGCGGAGCGGCAGGCGTGTGGGCGTGCGGCCAGCGTGCGGCCCAGGCGCTGGGCGCGGGCGCGCGCGCGCTGGCGTGCGGGCGCGCAACGCCGTGCTGAGTGGCGATCTGACACAACCATAGTGCGATCTGAGCTCCATTTTGTCCGATTTTGGCTAGGGTTTCTTGATGCAGGCTATAAATAATATCTTCTAAGCTACATATCAGGGAGCTAGAAAGAGGGAGGCTACAATATACATCAACCAACAGAGCTCAAGGCTGCAAATCAAGCTAAATCAAAGCCAAAAAGCCAAGGAACTCAGTCAAGAAGAATTGCAAGGCCAAGTTGGAGAGTTAGAAACCCATCAGCAACCAAAGGAACGACCAACTCAATAGCTCCAAAAGTGGTTTCATTTCTAGATTTCTATCTTCTTTGTA